>CM060322.1:16462762-16480262 GCA_030674155.1 Stramonita haemastoma | reverse complement strand
ATTATATTATTATTATTATTATATATTATTATTATTATTATTATATATTATATTATTATTATATTATATATTATCATTATTATTATTATTTTATTATTTTTTTTATTTTATTTTCTTCTTTTATCTTCTTCTTCTTTTATTATTATTATTATTTTTTGTTTTATTGTTTCATATTATCATTATTTTATTGTTATTATTGTTGTTCTTGTTGTTACCATTCTTGTTGCTGTTATTGTTATTATTCTCAATAAAAATGATAAAGTGGAATGGATTTACCTCAGTATCGGAAAGAAGATGTTGCAGACGTGTTGTAAACTATTGTAAAATGTAAAGTGATAAACAATATGCCTCATTAAAAACTTTATGTTGAAGGATAAGACGTAAGTACAGAGGAAGAAAAAATCATAAAACAAAATTAGTGACAAACACTTTGATGTGATCAGTAAATTAACAGGTATGAAATGATAGCATAAACTTGAAATGAAAACTTGAAAGAAAGAAGTTAGAAGAAAATAAGAGATAATCCAATACGATACGGTATACCTTTGTGTGTATCTCCACCCCAGTTATTGTTCTTTGCGTATGTACAGAAGATAGCTAGACAGACTGACAGATTTGCTCCCTTCTACCTGTTATTTTAATGGGCAATAGTTTACATACAGCACAAAGCACTGTACACGTGTTACGAGCGAGGATGGAGTTAGATAATAGGAACAATGATTGGGAAAGCTTTCTGTTTTCCTGAAAGTATTCTGCTGTGGTGAGTTGGTTTGATGTCTCTGTTACGGCTGTACTAATGGACACCGTACGATGGAAGACTAATAATTATGCAGTTCTAATGGGCTGTTGCTTTGGTTGCCATTTACTCGGCAACCACCCAGTGGATGATGCCTGTCCTGTGTCTTATTATTTCTGCCATTCATCATCATTATCCTCACCCGTCCCTTGACCTAGATATCACTGAGTGGACACGAGGGACGTGTTGTCGACAGTATTTTTCCAGGCTGGTCTGTATTCAGCCTTTCAGCCAGCAACACAGCCATGTCGAGGCCGGTTCAATCTTTGATGTTCTCTGTCCAGTTCTTTTTTTGTGTGTGCCCCTGCGTCTTCCTCTTGGGCGCTAGATTCCCCCCAGCCAATGTTAAGCAGGTCGAGCGTGGTTACCAGTTGGATGGGTGACCGTTTGCGCGCCTTGGCTTCAGTACAGTTCCCCCCAGTTCACCCAGTTTAAATGGGTACCTGCCCTCTTTAGGGTCAGGGAAGGTAAAGCAGCGAGGAGAGGAGGAGATGGGCGCCGCCCTCAATATGCTGGCCCCTAGAGAAGCTGAGGTCTCTGATGCCTTTCTGCCCTACGACCACATAGGTTATGGGACACCTTTATCTTAACCGTTACATCTTCCTCCCTAAAGTGTTCCCTCAGGATTGTCTTGCCAAGGGAGCTACGTGACAGGTGATGTAACCAAACTACACCACTTTCCTCCTCTTCACAAAAGCCAGAGAGGGTTCCTGTGGCCGTTCTTTTATCATCACCTCTTGCACACGATGTTCTCATTGAACCCATAAAAAATTCATTCCAGTTAGAAACCTGCTAGAGCCTTAAAAAAACTTTCGCCTCTTATGGGGGTTTAAACCCACAAGTTTCCAAACAGGAATACATCGTTGTTAACCACTTGCCCACGACTTTTCACAGGGCCACTACATTATTTTTTGTCTTTAGCAGGAATGCTGGGTGTAAGGGGGAAAAGGAAGGGAGGAAAAGTACGTGACACCAGAGCAAACACCACTAATGCCATTGAACTGATTCAGCTGCATGCAGTGCACACTGTTCCTACTGTGGCTTAATGGCAGTTTGACGATGATGGCTCTCCAAGGACCACTGGCACTGGCAGTGCTACAGAACAAATGTTGAAGGGTTGCTGAGTGTTTGTGGTGTTAAAATAAACGGTGTACTGCAGTGTGTTGAGTTGGGAGGGTGATGACAAAGAAGATGAGGTGGTGGTTACAGTAGGCCAGGAGGTGGGCGGTGGGGGGTCAAAGGGGTGTTGGTCTCTCTATCTATCTATCTATCTATCTATCTATCTATCTATCTATCTATCTATCTATCTATCTATCTATCTATCTATCTATCTATCTATCTATCTATCTATCATCTATCTATCCCTTAGTCTGGCGACCGTGAGGGCACCCATGAAGACTGGACAACCATTTCCCTCCATTCCTCTCTCTGCTCTGCCTTTCTCAAAATTTTGTGGAGTTCTAGGCCTGTCCTTTCGCTGATGTTGTCCTCCTATCTCTTTCTTTGGTCTGCCTCTTTTTCTTCCTCTCTGGACAGTGCCTTGTAGTATTGCTTTTGCTTGTCTCTCTTCAGATAATAAAATATGGTGATTTCAGAAGTAAACGTTTAAACAAGGAATGAGGGCACCGAGGAATAATAAGTGCATGCTCAATACTTTTGAAGTCTTTTTAGGAAAGACTTTACAATGTTCATAGTTATTTTTTTCTCTTTGTTAAAAAAATATACATTCCCCTTCCACGAAAAAAAAAACCAACAAAACTTACATAAATAAACTCATATCTGTTACGAGTGATTGGTCAGCCTCTTTGCAGAAAAACAAAGGTAAAAATGTAGATATTGCCAGTGACGTTACATCTAACTCGACTTGAAGAGGCTTGAACATAGGCCAGGAGGGGAAGAAAAGTTTCGTCCGGTTAATAGTGCAGAGTGAACATGTGAACCCAGTGTGGGAAGTGTGTGTGGTGTGGTAGGGGGGGGGGGGAGGGGGAGGAGAGATGCTCTGTCAATCAATGGAAGAGTACTGGAGAGAAGTGGGTCAGGGTCTAGCTAGCTCTCGAAACCTACACAAGGTGCAAACTGTTTGAGAGCTTACACTGCTGTTTTTGTATGTTTTTATATGTGTTTTGTGTATCTATTTATCTATCTATCTGTCTACCTATCTGTCTATCTGTCTGTCTATCTGTCTGTCTATCTATCTATCTATACTATCTATCTATCTATCTATCTATCTATCTATCTATCTATCTATCTATCTATCTATCTGTCTGTGTCTATCTATCTATCTATCTATCTATCTATCTATCTATCTATCTATCTATCTATCTTTCTTTTTTCTTCTTCTTTCTTTCTATCTATCTATCTATCTATCTATCTATCTATCTATCTATCTATCTATCTATCTATCTATCGATCGATCGATCGATCGATCGATCGATCGATCGATTGATCTACATGTCTGTCTGTCTGTCTATCAATCAATCAATCTTTCTATCAATCTATCTATCTATCTATCTATCTAGCTATCTAGCTATCTAGCTATCTAGCTATCTAGCTATCTATCTATCTATCTATCTATCTATCTATATCGATCGACCGATCGATCGATCTACCTATCTGTCTGTTTGTCTGTCTGTCTATCAATCAGTCAATCAATCAATTTATCTATCTATCTATCTGACTATCTATCTATATGTCTATCTGTCTGTCTACCGATCTATCGATCTATCTATCTGTGTATCTTTCTGTCTGTCCGTCTGTCTGTCCGGTGCTTTTCTGTTTGTCTTTGTCTACTTATATACCTACTCCCCGTCTTCATACCTATATTTATCTATCTGCACATCTATCTACCTATCTATCTAACACAATACGACCCAATGTAATACAATATAAAACAATGCAATACAACACAACACAATACTACAATCAGTACAGCAAAATACAATGGATGCAATACATCCCCAAATAGTGTAATGCAACACAATACAATACATACGCTGGACATCACTCCACTAAACCTGTGGGTCCATGCTTTCAACAACAGAAGCTTTAATCAAAGTAACAAGACTGAGTAACACACCTGCTCTAGGGATCAGTTTGTCGTAGCAAGCCTTTTCAGAGAGATTAAAACTTAATACGTGAATGAGATTACAAAATATAGATTTATTGAAGTCGGTATCATTGAAAACAAAGGTATATGATAGAAAGGATGCACTGTGCATCTCATAATCTTTACCCAAGTCTGCTTGCTATAATACATTATTTGTTTCTTTTCTCCATGCACTGATTTAAGCTATAGATAGCATCAAAATTGCATATGGCTTAGGGAGTGCTTAGTTCAAATATATAAGGTGTATTGTTGCGTCGATACGTTCATAAGGTGTAGCGTTTTTACACCCCTTTAAGTCACAGCAGATTTCTCTGCGTGAAATTCGGGCTGCTCTCCCTAGGGAGAGTGTGTCGCTACAAGAGCAGGGCCACCCCCTTTTTTTTCTTTTCCTGTCTGCAACTGTATTTGTTTTCCTATCAGAATGGGTTTCTTTCTACAGAATTTTCGCCAGGGACAACTCTGTTTTTGCCGTGGGATTTTTCACGTGCGCTAAATAATTTTTTGTTAACTCACGGGACCTTGGTTTATGGTCACATGTGAAAGACTAGCAACCAGACCGCCACTCATGGTCTAACGGATGGGGGGGAAAGTTTTAAGCCCATACAGGGTTCAATCCACCTTACACTTCCGACCCTGACTTTTGGCTTTCTAGGCAGGTGCGTTACCTCTAGACCATCGATCCATCCATGCATCATCCCATTGTTTCAGGGGATGTTATTGCGTCAGTTTTGGTTTAGGCTTTTTCTAAAGAAGTTAGTGCTGTGTATGTTCTCATCATACTAAAAACAAACAGAAAGCCTTAAGTAGTAAGCATGTACTCTAGTGCTCTGAATCTTCTCAACCTTAGTAAAAACAAACAAGCAGAAAACCTTAAGTAGTAGCGCGCGTGTAGGTTAGTGCTGTGAATCTTCTCGTATAGGATAAACAAAAAAAAAAGTACGGTAATACTGTTTAGTATTCTCACCACAGTAAAAACAAACCGAAACCTTAAGAAGTAAGCATGTACTCTAGTGCTCTGAATCTTCTCACACTAGTAAAAGCAAACAAACAGGAAATCTTAAGTAGTAAGCGTGTGGCTAGCGTTGTTAGTCTTGTCACCATAGTAATCTTCTCTTTATAGTTACAAAAACCAGAAAACCTTAGGTAGTCAGCATGTGTGCTAGTGCTGTTAATCTTGCTACCATAGTAATCCTCTCACCACAGTAAACAGAAACAGAAGACCTTAAGTAGTAAGCATTTGAGCTAGCCTTGTTAATCTTGTCACCTAGCAAAAACAAGCAAACAGAAAATCCTTAACTAGTAAGCATGTGCGCTAGTGCTGTTAATCTTCTCACAATAGTAATCCCACCACAGAAAATAGAAAACTTTAAGTAGAAAGCGTATGTCTCAAGATCCCACTAGCGTTCAACAACTTTTTTGAAAGGTACAGTCTAGAGAGGAAGAAGATGAGTCAAAGATAAAAAAGGAAATGGAAGGACAAACAACATTGGATGGATCTCTAAAAAGCTTTTTGTGGTCTTTTTGGAGGGAAAGAAGGCAGGGAAAGAAGTAATGCATTGAAAAGTCATGTGTGAAAATGTATTTAAAATGGAGGGCTAGGTATAGGGCAGGGAGAGGAGAAACTCGTTGCAGATTTTTTTGTTGTAGATTGTACTATAGTCCCAGTGGGGTGATACGATATAGTGACTGTAGAATTCTAAAAGCAAAAAGTTCCCTCTCACATGCCAGGTGGCAAAGCCAAGCCACAGGCCCAAGGCTTGTGGCCCACTAGCAGAAACTGTTTGTTTTTCAAATACGAACATAAAAAGCACATGTGACTCGTCACTTGTAAAACCGTAAAGCTTCATTAGATTATGTTTAAGATATTATCATTTTTTTAAACGCCAGATGTGACAAATTCTACTCAAAACCTGAAACAAAAACAGAAAATACATGACTCTCTCAGGGATTCAAGAATACTACAAGCAGTACCAAAAGTCTTTCGGATGAGACTGTAAACCGAGGCCCCGTGTGCGAATGCACGCAGAACATCTTGCGCACACGTTAAATCCTGTTCCGTCTTTCGTAAGAGTAGGCCATTGTGTGCCGGTGGGAACAGATGACAATATTTACAAAACTGCTTACACACAGGGACTGGATGAAAAAATACACATGAGTGCTTATTCCTTGATCCTCGATATAAAGAATGAGTAAATATAAAAGATTAAACAAATAGATTATAGCGGAAGCACAGCTAGGGTCGTCTTGACAACAATGTAAATGACTCAGTTTATTAAGATAATCATTACATCCTTCAGACTGTCATGGAAGCTTGATAACCAATGTTTACCTGTCTTGTACACCAACCAAGTGATGTTGATAGCATCAACATGATCAAGTCAAGTTTAATAATAAAAAAATATATATTTGAGTCATCCTATGAAGGGCAATTACAACACTTACAGTCACAAAATTAATAGAAATCATAATCCAGAAAAGACAAAAGAAAACTTAACTCATAATTGTTTAGTTAAACATTCCAAGATGACATCAAATAAAAATGCAACAGATAAAAATCACACACACACACACACACACACACACACACACACACACAAACACACTTACACACACACACACAAACACACACACACACACACACAACACACACACACACACACACACACACACACACACACACACACACACACACACACACATGTATTATAATACATACATTCAAAAATCATCATAAGCACACAAAAATAAGACATAATTATACTTTATTACTTTTTGCATGAGCTTGCAACCAGGAAGATCACTGGCTCTGAAACAGTGACAGCAAGGCAAGAGGAGGGGGGAAGAGGAGGAGGGAGGAGGGGGGGGGGACCGTGTATGCTAAAGCTTCAACAGCCAACCTGGGCGACATTGCGACAAGAGTAAAAGCATACTGAACTGAATCCAGGACACCTGAAAACAGGTGAGGGGGGAGGAAGATGTGGGGTGAGGGGGGGGGGGAGTGCGCAGGGAGAAGTAAGAGATAGGGGAGGTAATTGAGCATCCCTCCCACAACCAGGGTTTAGAGACACTATGAGGAGGAGGTGGAGAGAAGGTAGTCCAAGATTTCAACAGGTGTATGTATAATCGAATGCATGAGGGACACATCCTTCCGATGAGACTATAAACCGAGGCCCCGTTTGCGCGAACGCACGCATAGCATCTTGCGCGCACGTTAAATCCTGTTCCGCTTTTCGTCAGAGTAGGCCATTGTGTGTCGGTGGGAACAAATGACACGATTTACAAAAACTGCATACATACGGGACTGGATGTTAAAACAAAAAAGCACATGAGTGCTTATTTCCATTATCCTCGATAGAAAAGAATAAAATATATAAAAATAAAATGTAAAGATACTATCGAGAAGCCAATGTTCAAACGCTAGTGTTCATTGATTTATTCTTTTATGTCGAGGATAATGGAATAAGCACGCATGTATTTTTTTAACATCCAGTCCCCGTGTGTATGCAGTTTTGTCAATTGTCGTCTGTTCCCACCAGCACACAATGGCCTGCTCTTTCAAAAACAGCAAAAAAAAAACAGAACAGATTTTAACGTGTGCGCGAGATGTTCTGAGTGCGTTTGACCCCGAGTGAGTGCGCGCGCGTACGTGTGCGCATGTAACGCAGGGTATTGTCGATTTTAAGATACTGTGTTGCTTTTTACTTTTTTTCTGTTTAACAATGCATGCGTTTTAATTGTAATTTTAGAATGCCACTCATAATTTCTCAAGTTGAAACATTAAAGTATTGTTGAGTCTTGAGTCTTGAGCCTCGGTTTATGGTCTCATCCGAAGTGTTACACGTGTAAAAACCATTAAAGGTCAAAAGAGGTCACATGAGTACATTCTTTTAAAAAAAAATGGCTGTGACAAAGTTTGGTAGTAAACGACACCAGTTTTAAAACGGCCACAACACCACCAAAAGTCTAGAAGAATAAAACACGTTACTAATACTAGTACCTATGAACCTAATACCACACAAAGCAGGAAACTACGAACTACGATCTTGAGATCACAACTGTTTCAAGTTATTATAGCAAGGGGAGGGGGCAAGAAGTGCACAGCTATGATGAAAGAGAGCAACACCCATTGTTCACAGTTTTCCTCATACATCATCATTTACCAAATCCCATAAAACAGAAGATGGCGAGTTTTATTAGGCTCCACCATGTTTGTGTGACTCATGCGGTGTCACAGCCATAAAAAAAGCCAGAAAACCTTAACCGCAGTTCGATTTGCTGAAACGAGCGATTTCAAAGACTTGTAAAATCAGAACGTAAGGATCGTAATTTTGCTAGCCAGAGGGTGGGGGTATTTTTTTTATATTTTTTTACTTATTCTTTTATATCGAGTATAATGGAATAAGCACTCATGTGTTGTTGTTTTTACATCCTGTCTATGCAGTTTTGTCAATCTTGCCATCTGTTCTCAGATGTTTTTTTTTTCTTTTCTTTTTTTCTTTTTTTTCTTTTTTTTTTTTGGGGGGGGGCATGTGAAGACCATATAGAATTGAGCTGTAAAGCGATGTAGCTATGCATGTTGTTCTTGTTTGTTTCTTTTTGAAAAACCGAACCAGCTGGAAGTGACAGCTCCCGCGAGGGGCTTTAGCATAAATCACCAGCATCCCAGAAACCTGAGAAGGGGGTACCCCAGTACCATCAGGGTTACGTCAGATGGACCCCTCCCCCAACACCCCCCCAGCCCCCACCCCCACCCCCTTACCCAACCCCCAGCGCCACCCCCTAAAAAAAAAGAGAAAAAAACAAAGAAAGTGTGAGTGTCAGCCAAATCCATCATCATCTCTCGCTGCAATCGATGATGGTTCCTAGGTTGGCATGGGTTTGCTATAAACGAGTACATGACTGTCATCTCTCTGCCCCGCACTGACTCATCATCAGGCTGCCAGGGCTCGTGTTCATGATTACTTAAAATACCGCAACAGTCATTAAAGTCTCTTCACCTCCCCATATACCTTGCTGAATGTTATTGTTTGAGATTTACGCGGCTGTTGAGTTTTTTTTTAGATGGTCAGGGTAAAAAGCTCTTGTATATTTTTTCTATGAAAGAAAAACTAACGAAAAAAAAACAGGTTTACTAAATGTCAATTCATAGTGGCGCTCCACCCCGAAATGAGTCGCTTAGCACATAATCCACTTTTCCGCTAGGAGCCATTAAAGGCAGGTGGGGGTGAGGTTGTTGATTTTGAGATTTTGATTGATTATAAAACTATAGCACTTATTCTACGTTATAGTGAAATATCAAGGCATAATGCTGTTTCCTTTTGACTTTAAACGTGCTTTGAAAATAGCGAAGCCCTCATTCTGATCACCTATTAGGATGCTAAACTTGTCCATTTCTCATTTTGACATTTCCTGCAGTCTATCATTTCAATTTATGATAATTTTTGATAGAAATGTTCGATTTTCAGTCTGTGTTTTGTGTTGTGTAGCCATTTCATTGAACATTAATAGCATGCTAATAACTAAAAATTGACCTCTGGTGCAATGCGACTCCTTATGGGGTGGAGCGTTCAATCGATAGGTCGTGTTTTTATTTTCCACGTTGAATAAAAAGACCGATACGGTATCATTAGAGACTTGTCTGATTCTAAACGGAGAGTTCTGAAGCTGCTGGGGTTTTTTTTCTTCTGCTGGCTGTGTCTGGTTTGTTAAAAAGTGAGTATATTATTGTTCTTCTTTTGATGTTTCTGGTTACTAACTTAAGTGCATACTTAACCACACTGTGGTAAATTTCTCCCACTTTCAGTTCCTCTCAGCTGCTAATTAATCCACCCTAGCCAGGCTGGGGCCAGCTGGTGCTAATTATAGCAGGAGCTGACCACACTTGGCCTTGGTGAATGGAAAGGACATGCTAAATAAATTTAGCACTCTTGACTGAGTGATAATGGATATGTGCACTGTGACCAGTGCAGTGCCTTAATCATGTACCTTTTTATCAGTGTGTCAAATATACACGGTCAAATATACACGTTGAAGGTCTTAAAATTTGTGTCGGCATTTTTGCCTAAGTGCTTTAGTTTGTGCCTGAAGATGCTTCAGCGTAATATGACTTATTTGATTAGAGTGTGAGGTTAGGTGTAAAAAAAAAAGTCATCATTTGTTAAATTGGGGTGTTGTGGTTTGAGTAATCCTGCGGGCAAAGAGACACTTGGCATAGTTCTATGATGTGTGTGCGCGCGCAGGCACGCACGCACGCACGAACGCACGCCCACACACACATACACACACACACACACAAACACAAAAACACAAACACAAATACAAACATACTAATAAGTATAAAGTCTGTTGAGTAAATGTTAAGTTGTCGAGCCAAACGAATTAGAAGTAGAACCCCACCCCCCAACAAAAATGTATTATATAAATAAATAATAATAATAATAATAATAATAGTAAATAAACAGAAACGATAAAAAAAGACAATGAAACCCTCTCCCTACAGTTTTTCTTTTTCGTTCTTCGGCTAGAACTTGGAGATTCACCAAAGGTGAGATCTGGCGTATGCGACCTTTTGTACTCACCACTCAGGTACCCGCATTCCAGCTTCGGAGATTTTCTCACAGTTGAATTAGCACGATTAAAAAAAAGTTACGTTTTTAACCCCATAGCATTAGCCCCCTAATCATCAAAATCATCATCAGCATCAGCATCATCATCATCATCATCATCATCATCTTCATCTTCTTCTTCTTCTTCTTCTTCTTCTTCTTCTTCTTCTTTATCATCATCATCATCATCATCGTCATCATCATCATCATCATCATCATCATCATCATCATCATCATCATCATCATCCATGGAATTCGTATAGCGCTATATCTTGAAAAAAACAATTCAAAGTGCTACCTATGGCATTCCTCTGTAACAGAGAATAAGAGAACATAGCAAGCAATTAGACTTTGAGGGAAAAAAACCCACTTGTAAAATGCGGCACAAAAAGCCACGAGCATTCGATCAGAGCGAAACAAAATATCAATTCGAACGGCAATACAAGGTATTTTCCTTGCAAGGGGCCGTAGAGTGGCAGAATCTTGAAAGCCTTCAGACAGGTGAATCTATCTATCAATCTATCTATCAGTCTATCTATCAGTCTATCTATCTATCTATCTATCTATCTATCTATCTATCTATCTATCTATCTATCTATCTATCTATCTATCTATCTGTCTATCTATCTATCTATCTATCTATCTATTTATCTATCTATCTGTCTATCTATCTATCTATCTATCTATCTATCTATCTATCTATCTATTTATCTATCTATCTGTCTATCTATCTATCTATCTATCTATCTGTCTGTCTATCTATCTATCTATCTATCTATCTATTTATCTATCTATCTATCTATCTATCTGTCTATCTATCTATCTATTTATCTCTCTCTATCTATCTATCTATCTATCTATCTATCTATCTGTCTGTCTATCTATCTATTTATCTATCTACCTATCCTTTAGTCTGGCGACCGTGGGGGCACCTCTGAAGACTTGACAACTAGTCCCCTCTATTCCTCTCTCTGGACAAGTGAATAGTGAAATAAAATTCGAGCTTAACCACACAGCTGTCGAGATGAGTTGTATCAGAGTATGACGGCCAGCATTCGCTCTGACCTTGTTGCTGCTCCATTACAGATCCATTAATTTAATTAATGGTGCAATAACTTGCCGGCAGCCTCCAGTCTCGGAAGACTATAGAGTTGCGCTCTAGGTGTTGATTCTGGTTCAGCGTCGGTTGTGGCTGGCCAGTCCGACACGGGAATGACAGTCCCTATGGCAGAGGGCACAGATGAAGTCTGACGCTGGTCTGTATGCCTGGGCTGCAGTCTTTTTTCTCATTCTCTTTGCCTCGTGCTGCTGAGCAATTGTCTCTTCGAACTTGGAGAGACCTTTCTGCACAGTCTGTCTCCAGGCTGACCGTTCAAGGGCTGTTGCTTCCCAGTTGTTCTGGTCGATGTTCTGGGTTTTTAAATCCTCTTGCACACGTCTTTGAATCACAGCTGTGGTCTGCCTGTGGGACGTTTTCCCTGCACAAGTTCTCCATAGAAGAGGTCTTTAGGGATACATCCGTCATCCATGCGCACGACATGACCAAGCCAGCGCTTTTATCTCTGTTTCAGCAGTGTGTACATGCTGGTGCATCCATCTCTTTCCAGGACAGTGTTGTTTGGGACTTTGTCCTGTTAGGTGATGTTCAGGATGCATCGGAGGCAACGCAGGTGAAAAGCATGGAGCTTTTGCTTTTGTCGAGCACACAAAGTCCAGGACTCGCTGCCAATACAGGAGGGTACCCATGACACTGGCTCTGTAGATCTGAATCTTCGTTGCAATAATGTCATTGTGAATGAACATGGTCAAACAAAAAACAAACAAAACCTTTTCGCTGAAGATTAGGAAGCACAAAACGAAGTTTTACAAGATGTATAAAGTTAATATTTACCTAAGGGATTACATAGTGGGTGTTAATATATGAGTCAAGTCAATTGTATTTTATTGCATTGTATCGTATTGTATCGTAACTATTGTATTGTTTTGTATGTAATGTGTTATATTGTATTATAATCTGTTGTATTGTACTGTATACCAACTTAAGTCACGGCAGATTTCTCTGCGTGAAAATCGGGCTGTTTTCTACCTGGGGAAAGCGCATCGCTACAAAGCAGCGCTACCCATTATTTTTGTGCGTGTCATTTCCTGTCTGAGTGACTATTTTGTTTCCCTATTAGAATTTTTTCTTGACAAGATTTTTATACCAGAAACAACTCTTTTCACCGTGGGTTCTTTTACGTGTGCTAAATGCGTGCTGCACACAAACCCTCAATTTATCGTCTCATTCGAAAGACTAGCACCCTGACCACTACCCACGGTCTGAGTGGCTGGGTGGACAAGTTTCGGGCACAAACGGGGATCAAACCACCACGTACGACCACACACTCCAAATTAACTTTTCGCTTTCTAGACAAGTGTGGTTTATCTCCGGACCACCCATTAGCATCTGTTACACCGTTACCCACAGTCATGAGCCACCAGATTGTAACGAGAATCGACTTGTTGGGCGCGGACACTAACTCACCTCCGTTTCATGGCTAACATTCACCTAAAAAAAAACCCAGACGATAGTCTTACCTCCCTCCCTCTTACCTCCCTCCCCCCCCCCCCCCCCCCTCTGGTGTGTTCTTATCCGGACAAAGCTTCGAATACAGACTAAACTAAAGTCTCATGTTATGTGACGTGCAGAGAGGCCAGAAAAGTCGTTTAAATAATTATCACACTTACAAAATTTGGTAAGTATTTTTTTTCCTAGCAATATTTTTTTTGCAACTTAGCCGCACCAGCTTAAATTGATATTGAATTACAATTGCAGATATGAAAAAGAAAAAATATATGGGTAGGCGCTGCACTTGTGGCAACGTCAACGCGCTCTCCCCCGGGGAGAGTAGGCCGAATTTCATGCGGAGAAATCTGCTGTGACATGAAGTGGTATAAATGAATAAATAATGAATAAATAACGAATGTGTAACTATATATAGATATTTTATATAGATATAGATAGAGATAGATAGATATATATATATATATATATATATATATATATATATATATATATATATATATATATAACAAATAGAAATATCCATTAAGAATAAAACACTTTAATCTTGCTAGACAAAAAGGATTTTAAGATGGACTTAAAATTGGGCAACAAAATCCGCATAGGCTAGACATTACTTTTTTTTTCTCTTATCAGGTTTTTAATGAGTCAGAATTGAGTGTTCAAGCCATCACGATTTGGGTACTGTTATGGACACATGCAGGGTGAATGAACTGTTTCAAAAGAAAACCTGACATAAC
This sequence comes from Stramonita haemastoma, assembly GCA_030674155.1. NCBI lineage: Eukaryota > Metazoa > Mollusca > Gastropoda > Neogastropoda > Muricidae > Stramonita > Stramonita haemastoma. The sequence continues at coordinate 16,466,452 of CM060322.1, read as the reverse complement.
ATAGCACAACAATTAGCGCACAGTCCGCTTCATAAATAATCCCAGAAAAAGCACTGCTGAGAACCATTCTAAACTGGCTAAAAACCCATTCCCAACAGAAAGGATTTTTTTGTTTATTTGCTCGTTTATTTTTTTTATTTATGTATGTATTTATTTATTAATACCTATTTGTTTATTCTTTTATATTGAGGATAACGGAATAAGCACTCATGTAATTTTTTTACAGCTTACATCATACCTTGTGTGTATGCAGTTTTGTAAATTTTGTCATCCGTTCCCACCTGCACACTATAGCCTACTCTTCCGAAAAGCGGAACAGGATTTAACCTGTGCGCAAGATGATCTGCGCGCGTTTGCACACGGGGCTTCGGTTTATAGTCTCATCCGAAGAACTTTTGGAGAGAGTGGAGTCTGCACTGATGTTAACTCCAGGGGAAAAAATCCCCTTGACCGGGATTCAAACCCCGGTCATCAGATTACGAGCGCAATGTTCTAAACCACTAGGATATCCTGTCCCTAGGATGATTGCGGAAGACATAAGCTGGTTTCACGGAAAACAGAATCACCACGGAGGAGATTTCAATCTCAAGAGTTCTTGAAGAAAAATATCATAAACATTGAGGAGACTTGCTCCTTGCATTCATAGACTATAAAAAATAATTTTTAAAGCTTTTGACAGGGTTTGGTACTCTTACTGTGGGCAACATTAAAAAAGTACATCAGTTCAACTCTTGATTAAATTTACCTGATAACAATTAATTTTCATCAATCAAGCAATGCAATTCACTATATTATTATATACGGCGGTAATCGTTTAAGTAGGGGCTTCTTTGTAACAGATTCACTTCAAAATGGAAAACAAAATTAATGAAAGAGAATTTTCGCGGAACAGACTTCTTGATTCATAGAAAATAGTACACACATACAAACATATAATCACATCCATATGACTGTGCAGTTAGGATTCCTCACCTTCTTATTTTCCAACATAGAGAAAGCATGCGCAGTGCGCTGCCGTTAAGCACCTGACAAGTCAGGCCCAGCGCATCTGTCCTCGGCGTGTACAGGAATATAATTATAATAACAGTAAGGGTTGTAGATGATGCCAAAAACTTCTGAAAAATTGTGGGAGTGGGGGAAGGGCAAAATTAGGCCCTGTTCTGTGCGCTGCATACCTTTGTTTAGTAATAATGATAATAATGATGATAATAATGATGATAATGATGATAATGATGATAATGATGATAATAATGATGGTAATAATAATAATAATAATAATAATAATAATGATAATGATAATGATAATAACAATAGTATATGGGATTTATATAGCACTGAAACTTGTAGAGCACACAAATCAAAGCGCTTGCTTTCAAATTAGTCACGCGCATGCAACCGTTCACAAATAAAATTAACAAATTACATGTCTACACACACACACACACACACACACACACACACACACACACACACACACACACACACACACACACACACACACACACACACACACACTTCTTCGGGACCTTTGGGTTTAGGAGAAACAATCTAACGAAATATTCTGGTGATCAGAGTGGTGCACTCGTGATCTGCTGACTGGGGTTCGAATCTCATTCAAGAGGATTTTTCCTCTGGGGTTACCATCAGTGCAGACTCCACTCCCCCCAAAAGTCGTTTGGATGAGACTATAAACCGAGGTCCGTGGGTAAACGCACGCAGAACATCTTGCGCACATGTTAAAACCAGCTCCGCTTTTCGAAAGAGTAGGGCATTGTGTGGCAGTGAGAATGAATAACAAAATTGACAAAACTGCATACACACGGAGACTGGATGTAAAAAAAAGCGTATGAGTGCTTGTTCCATTATCCTCGATATAAAAGAATAAATAAATAAAATAATAAACATCCTTCTCATGTTGGCAGTGAAGGTGCGCTAGACACCAAAGCATTCTATTCTAACGATCATCATGACAACAACAACAATAATAATAAAGATGTCACAGTTTTGACGGAAAAAAAAGGCGATTCTCCATTTTCAAAAGAAAAAATATATGATTTCTATGGAGAACATTATTTTCTTGGACTAAGGGGGTTTTCGACCTTTTTCTGCTAGCTTACAATGCTGCAGTTCTAGTGTTCTAAGCTTTTCTCTTTTTTTACCTATAGTATCTGCACAATTCTTGGGGCACCTGTCATATCATGTCAACCGAATGACTCATCCTTCAGTCATTCGTTAGTCATTCGGATGAGGCTATAAACCAAGGCCCCGTATGCGAACGCACGCAGAACATCTTGCGCACACGTTTAAAACCCGTTTCACCTTTGGGAAGAGCAAACCATTGTGTGCCGGTAGGAGAGGATAATAGCAAAATCAAGAAAACTACCAGCGTGCACACAAGTTTCGTGTTTAAGAAAAATCGGCGAGTTGGAATCCTCAGGGTGGTTCGGGGCTGTATATGGCTACGTTCTGGCGGCTCCTGCGACGGTACCGGAACCATTTGTATCAGTCATTGCCTTTCTAATGTATTTGTATTTTTGTATTTTATTCTTTTATCTCGAGGATGATGGGATAAGCACTCATGTGCTTTTTTTGATCCAGTCCCCGTGTGTATGTAGTTTTGTAAATCTTGTCATCTGTTCCCACCGGCACACGATGGCCTACTCTTCCGATAAGCGGAACAGGATTTAACGTGTGCGTCAGATGCTCTGCGTGCGTTCGCACACGGGGCCTCGGTTTACAGTCTCATCCGAAAGACTTTGGGGAGAGTAGAGTCAGCACTGATGTTAACTCCAGGGGAAAAATCCTCTCCAACGGGAATCGAACTCGGGTCGTCAAATTGCCAGCGCAATGTTCTGACCACTAGGCTATCCCGCCTCCAGCAACGTGGAGAGGGAGGGGGGACTCTGCTGCATGGGTAAACAGCTTGCTGTCCACACTTACTTACCCAGACCTTAAGCTATAGAGCCTAGAGTGTAACTTCAACGTCTTTCTGAGACTGACAGATGCCTGCTACTGGTCATGTCAAACACAATGTGAACATCTTTGTTGAGACATGAAAACATGATCATTCACAGCGAGACCCATACTCCATACCATCATAATGATATTATGCTGTTCTGTGCCCCAAGTACGCGTAGATATTTTTTAGTACGTGCCTGAATACATTTATCGCAAGTAAGGCATACACGCATGAGCGTATGCTTGCGTGCACACATACTTCATTATTCAGAAGATCTTCCAGTACGTGTCTGATTTGATTTGATTTGATTTATTCTTTTATATCGAGGATAATGGAATAACACTCCTGTGTTTTTTTTTTACATCTAGTCCCCGTGTGTATGCAATTTTGTAAATGTCATCTGTTCCCACCGGCACACGATGGCCTACTCTTACGAAAAGCGGAACAGGATTTAACGTGTGCGCAAGATGTTTTGCGTGCGTTCGCACACGGGGCCTGGGTCTAAAGTCTCATCCGAAGGACTCGTGTCTGAATACATGAGCGCAAGTAAGGCCTACATACACGCATGTGCGTATGCTTGCGTTCACACCAACTTCAATATTCAGGAGGATGCCAGTCAAACTGACTGTAAATCCATCATTTGTAATATGAGTACAGAACGGGCCAATGGGCTACAAGGGTAAAAAGTATACGGGGCTTTTATCGGGTTCAAAACGTTTATGTCGAGTCGC
>CM060322.1:16455262-16460262 GCA_030674155.1 Stramonita haemastoma | reverse complement strand
ATTTCACGCAGAGAAAATAATCTGCTGTGACATAAAGTGGTATAAACAAATAAATAAATAAGGAAATCTTGGTGTTGTTGATATGATCACGTCTGGTTCTAAAAGCCCAACCCCTCGTCCTCATCGTGGAAGGTGGAAACAAGGAAAGCTGGCTAACGGGAAAAGAAACAGGGAAAGCTGGCTAACAGGGAAACAGGGAAAGCTGGCTAACGGAAGGGAAAGCTGGCTAACGGGAAAAAGGGAAAGCTGGCTAACAGGGAAAAACGGGAAAGCTGGCTAACGGGGAAAGAAACAGGGAAAGCTGGCTAACGGGGAAAGAAACAGGGAAAGCTGGCTAACGGGGAAAGAAACAGGGAAAGCTGGCTAACGGGGAAAGAAACAGGGAAGCTGGCTAACGGGAAAAACAGGGAAAGCTGGCTAACGGGGAAAGAAACAGGGAAAGCTGGCTAACGGGAAAGAAACAGGGAAAGCTGGCTAACGGGGAAAGAAACAGGGAAAGCTGGCTAACGGGGAAAGAAACAGGGAAAGCTGGCTAACGGGGAAAGAAACAGGGAAAGCTGGCTAACGGGGAAAGAAACAGGGAAAGCTGGCTAACGGGGAAAGAAACACGGAGGAAAGCTGGCTAACGGGGAAAGAACAGGAAAGCTGGCTAACGGGAAAGAAACAGGGAAAGCTGGCTAACGGGGAAAGAAACAGGGAAAGCTGGCTAACGGGGAAAGAAACAGGGAAAGCTGGCTAACGGGGAAAGAACGGGAAAGCTGGCTAACGGGGCTCTAATGAAACTGCTGTGACAGGCCTAGCAAGCCGGCAGTGGATCACGTACTGCTCAAGGAACTTAAAGGAGAAAGTTCCAGAGCTGTGAGAGATAATGGAGGGTGAGGGAGATCACTATTCAGTAGTCAAGAGATTCAAACTCATAGTGGGCTTATAGCGTTTAATTAGGGCGCAGGTTTGAATCAATGCCAAAGTGTCTATTCCAGTTTCTTTTCTTCTTTTTTTTCTTTATTCTTAAACAAAGGGGGACAGGACAGGTCAGTGGTCAGAGCACTCGCTTTCCCCAAGCTAAGGTTAAGCAGCTTCGAGCATGGTTACCACTTGAATGGGTGACCGTTTGCGCCGCCTTTGCTTCAGTACAGTTCCCCCAGCCCACCCAGAAGTAAATGGGTATCTGCCCTCTTTAGGGTCAGGGAAGGTAAAGCAGCGAGGGGAGGAGATGGGCGCCGCCTTAATATGCTGGCCCCTAGAGAAGTGAGGTCTTTGATGCCTCGCTCCCCCAACGACCACATAGGTTATGGGACACCTGTACTTTTACCTTTTTCTTCTTAAACATGCGTCCCTAATGCAGAATGTCTCCAGTGCTCTCATCGAAATATTTTTTTAAATGTTTTTGTTCCTTTAAATCCTTGTAATTTTTGCAATGATGACTTATTTGTATTTTGTTATCTGCATTTTGTTCCCCTATCTATTTATCTATCTATCTATATACCTATCCCCTATCTATTTATCTATCTATATACCTATCTATCTATCTGTCTATCTCTCTCTCTATCTCTCTATCTCTCTCTCTCTATCTATCTATCTATCTATCTATCTCTATCTATATATCTATCGATCTATCTATCTATCTATCTATCTTTCTTTCTTTCTTTCTTTCTTTCTTTCTATTTATCCATCTATCTATCTATCTCTCTACCTACATATCTATCTATCTATCCCTCTATGTATATAACCATCTATCCATTTATCTAATAATCTATCTGTCTGTCTATCCATCTCTTCTCTCTCTCTCTCTCTCTCTCTCTCTCTCTCTCTCTCTCTCTCCTCTCTCTCTCTCTCTCTCTCTCTCTCTCTCTCCTAAATTCTCCTCTTAATAATGTTTACAATTTTACAGATCCAGAGGAAGCCTTGACCTTCTGGCTGGAAACATTCACGTCGCTTTATGACAAACATGCTCCCTTTAAAACCCACAGAGTAAAACATAAAGTACGGCCTGAATGGTTAACGAATGAAATTATGACTGAAGCACATCATCGAGATAACCTACTAAAAGCAGGAAAATTTGATGAATACAAAGCACAAAGGAACAAAGTTAATTCATTAAAGCGAGCAAGTAAACAAAAGTACTTTCAAAATCTGACTTCATCAAAACAAAATTCGAAATCAATGTGGAAAGCTATCAATCAGCTAACCAACAAATCATCATCAATCCCCATTATTCAGAACATTTCTCCTGATCACCTAAATACCCATTTCACAACCATAACCGACTCATTGATAAAACAAAATAATGTTGAACAAAATTCTCTAGAAAAACTGAAAACTTTTTGTAGATCCAAAAATATCAATTCAAACATGAATATACCACCATTGAACATAGCAGAAGTCTATCAAACCCTCCAACGATTAAAACAAACTAGCAGTCGAGGTCCAGATGGTCTGGATGGAAAAATTATCAAAATCGCAGCACCAATTTTAGCTGATACACTCACTTATATTTATAACTTGTGTATTACAAAGTGTTACTTCCCATCACAGTTCAAAGTGGCCAAAATCATTCCCTTTTATAAATCTGGTGACACTTCAAACCCATGCAATTATAGGCCAATATCAATATTATCAATTATATCTAAACCACTTGAAAAACATATACACAAATATCTTAGCCAACATTTAGAACATTATGGCCTTTTAATTGATAACCAATCAGGATTTAGGAAAAATCATTCATGCCACACAGCCCTTACTAGCATTGTAGATACTTGGCACAATAACATAAATGATAACAAATTTTGTGGAGCTCTCTTTGTAGACTTCGCCAAAGCGTTTGATGTCATTGATCATGAACTGCTATGCAGAAAACTATCGCTCTATGGAATATCTGCTAACAGTATGATGCTGATTAGATCATTCCTGCATAACAGACAACAATACATTTCAATCAACACCACAAAATTATGTACACTACCTGTAAAATATGGAATACCACAAGGGTCTGTTTTAGGCCCACTTTTATTTTCTATATATGTTAATGACCTCCCACTCTACATCGAAGAATCATGTGAACTTTTTTGTGATGACACTACAATTCATACTAGCCACAACAGCCTAAACAAAATATCTACCTCATTACAAAATAGCGTTAATGCTTTAAGCAAATGGTGTGATTACAACCATATGTCACTTAACCCCCACAAAACCAAAATCATGCTTATTACAACAAGACAAAAAAGACAAAACATGACAACCAGACTTCCACCTATATCAATCAACAATGAAACTATTGAAGAAGTTGATAACCATAAACTTCTAGGTGTAATGATTGACAACAACCTTTCATGGATGATGCACATTAATAAATTATGCAAAACAGTTTCCAAACAAGTGTACCAATTATGCAAAATTAAACACTTTATCAACATACATGCCAGAAGAGTATTCCTACATGCTCACATTTTATCTTCCTTTAATTATTGTTCTACGCTTTTTGATACAGCCAGTGCCAATATCCTAAAACCTCTTAACAGCATGTACAAAAGAGCACTCAAAGCAGTTCTCTTAAAATCATCTACTTTAACTGAGACAGACTATGAAAAACTTGAGGTTCTTCCATTAAAAGATATGTTCACCATAAATAAAGGAATATTTATGCACAAAATCATGACAGGACTTGCTCCACAAACCCTCCAATCTAAATTCCATATGTCTTCCCGATACTCCAACAAAATTCAACTACCAAAACCTAGAATTGACTTGTTTAAATCAAGCCTTGCATACTCAGGTGGCTTACTCTGGAACACGCTTCCGGCACATGTGAAAACATCCCAGAGTAAAGAAACTTTCAAGAAAGCCATTTATACCCACCTCAAAAATACTTAATAATATGCTGACACAACAGAGCCCCTACTACATGTTATGAATAGTATGTTTACAAACTGAGTGTTTGTATGTTAATTACACAACAGAACCCCCACTACACGTTTTGAATAGTATGCTTATGAACTGAACACTTGTATGTTATTTGGAATCCGTGTTATTGGCAATCCTTTTTTTTTTTTTTTTTTTTTTTTTTTTTTTTTTAATATAAATAGTAAAACTTTTTAGTTGCTGAATTAGGATTTGTATCTTATGTGTATTATTATTTGAAAATGTTGTCTTGATTTTTCATCATGTATTGCACTATCAGAAAATGTATTAGATTATGTCTAAATACTAGACTTTTTTATATAAATGTTTTTATACATACTATTCTTGACGTGTTTTGCCTGCTTGTAGTTACATTGTTGTTGTTTGGTTTTTTCTTTGTCTTTTTGTTTGGGTATTTCTCTTAGTAATGGCTCTCCTTACTATTCCTTTGGAATGTATTTGATTTTCATAATATGAATGTTCTGGTTTAAAAATATGTCGCATTATGTGATGCCTTGTGTACCATGCCCTAAATGATTGTAGTCTTCTTTTTAATAGTATATATGATATTTTAATGATTTGAGTTGATTTAAACCTGGTTCATATAACTTTAAATGCTGTTTCGTTGCTATTTGATATTTTTATATCTACAGTTTTTGTTGTTCTTAGTTCTATTTTGTTTTTTATTTTGCTTTTTGATTGTTTGTTTCTGTGTTGTTGCTTCTCATGGTGGTTTTTTGTTTGTTTTTATTTAGTTTTTTTTGTTGGTTTTTGTTTTGTTTTTTGTTTTTTATGTTTTGTTTTTTTCATCTCCTATAGGTTTCATTGATGACAATTATTGTTTAAAGAAGTATTTTTATGGATGTTTTTAAATACTTTATTGACTGGGTTTTTTATGATGATGTAAGCTGAATATGCTCTCTCTCTCTCTCTCTCTCTCTCTCTCTCTCTCTCTCTCTCTCTCTCTCTCTCTCTCTCTTCTCTCTCTCTCTCCTCTCTCTCTCTCTCTCCTTTCCTTTCCTTTCCTTTCCACCATCCACTCTCACATATATACTACCCTAGATTTATCTTTGTATAGGTGTTTGGTTCCTATATTG
>CM060322.1:16432762-16450262 GCA_030674155.1 Stramonita haemastoma | reverse complement strand
TTAAAGCAAAGAGAACAAACTTTGTCTGGATTTACTAATGCGCCAATGTGTTCTACAATGTTTCACTCCAGTTTTGATGTTTGGTTGGTGTGTGGGTGGGAGGGGGGCTTGCATTTATAATCGTTTTTATCTTTTGTTATTTATCATACTGGTTCCAGTCGAGAGAACAGAACTGTGTCCGAGTTTATTGCCGCTCTAATGTGGTTTGCAATATTTCGGTATATTAATTATTGCATGCAGTCTCAGTTTTGCTGTATTGATAAACGTTTCTCTTGTGTATCTTCCTCATCCTATCTTTTACAGTGGAGTGGACTGAAGACTGATCATGTTAATTGCTGTTCTAATGTGATTTGCAATGTTATATAATTATTTGGTGTTCCATACAGGTCAATATTTTTCTGTATTATTGATCGTTTCTCTCGTGTACCTTCGTCATCCTATCTGTTTTAGGGAAGGAAACATAAAACTGTCTGGGTTTACTGCTTCTCTGCTGTGTTTTGTTTGAAACTATTCACATTGCTATTGCTGAATACAAGTCAGTTTTTTGTTGTATTAATGATCGTTTCTTTAGCGGATTTTTTTTTCATATAACAATCCTGTTTGAGTAATAAAAAAAAAAAAAAAGAACAGAAAACTGCCCGGGTCTATCATTTGCTCCAGTATGTTTTGCATGTAACTGTCCCCACTGTTATTGTTGTAGACAGGCCAGTTTTTGCTGTGCTTGTCATTGTTTTCAATCGTATTGAGGACTGGATAGCTCTGTGGTCAGAGCACTCGCTTTCCCCAAGCTAAGGTTAAGCAGCATCGAGCGTGGTTACCAAATGGACGGGTGACCGTTTGCGCACCTTAGCTTCAGTACAGCCTCCCAGTTCACCCAGCTTGAATAGGGTACCTGGCCTCCTTAGGGTCAGGGAAGGTAAAGCAGCGAGGGAGAGGAGATGGGCGCCACTGCCCTCAACATGCTGGCCCCTAGAGAAACTGAGGTCTCTGATGCTGGCTCCCTTACAACCACATAGGTTATGGGACACCTCTACCTTTACTTTACATTTTGTATACAGGTCAATTTTTCCTGTGCTTTTTTATTCTTTATACTTTGAAATGTTGAATATCTGTCTTTTTTTTTTTTTTTTGCAGTCTAGTATGGTTTCCCCTCATGTCATATTTTCTTCATCCTACGCAGCGTAATGGGTAGGCGGGAAAATCTGCTGTGACATTAAAGGGGGTGGTATGAAATAAACAATATATTTTATTTTAAAAACCGATTCCTTGTTGCAGTGGCGAAGACAGCGACACATGTGCTGCCTGTGCTGTTGGTGGTAGTGGTCATTGTCTGGTGTCCATGGGTGACCGCTTTCCCTCCCCATGCCCCCGCCAGCACCTCACACCACTCCCACCACCAGCACACACGTGGAAGTCAGTGTCTATTGGCTGATTGTTGTGGTGGTGGTGGTTGTTGTTGTTGTTGTTGGTGGTGGTGGTGGTGGTGGTGGTGGTGGTGGTGTGTGGTGGTGGTGGTGGTGGTGGTGGTGGTGGTGGGGGTGGGTGGTGGGTGGTGGTGTGTGGTGGTGGTGGTGGTGGTGGTGGTGGTGGTGGTGGTGGTGGTGGTGTTACTGGGGTGGTGTTGAATGTAATGTGTGTGTGTGTTGTGTTGTGTTGGGGTTGTTGTTGTTGTTGTTGTGTGCTGGACTCTCTGCATCTGACTATTTATAATATATATATTTATATGTATACATATATAATCACCACATCCCACTGCACTACACTACACACACCACACCACACCACACCACACCACGCTACACCACACTACACACACTACACTACACTACACTACACCACACCACACACACAACCACACCACACCACACCACACTACACACACCGCACCGCACCGCACCGCACCGCACCGCACCGCACCGCACTACACACACTACACTACACTACACTACACTACACTACACTACACTACACTACACTACACTACACTACACTACACTACACTACACTACACTACACTACACTACACTTTAATCTTTTGGCTGATACTATAAACCAAGGTCTCATGTGCGAACGCGCCCAGAAAATCTGGCACACACATCACAACCTGTTCCACTGTACAGGAAGTGTAGGCCGTTGAGTGTCGGTGGGACTAAATTTACAAAACTGAATACACATGGGGACTGGATGCAAAAATAAAGAAACAACATTAATGCTTGTTCCATTCTCCTCGAAATGAAAGAATGTAAACACTACACACTTTCATTTTGCCTCCCGTGTGTATAATTGGGGACGGTATAACTCAACGGTCAAAGCACTTGCTTTCCCCATGCTAAGGTTAAGCAGCATCGAGCGTGGTTACCAACTGGATGGGTGACCGTTTGCGCGCCTTGGTTTCAGTACAGTCTCCCAGTTCATCCAGATGTAAATGGGTTTCCTGCCCACTTTAGAGTCAGGGAAGGTAAAGCAGCGAGGGAGAGGAGATGGGCGCCATCCTCAGTATGCTGGCCCCTAGAGAAGCTGAGGTCTCTGACGCCTCGCTCCCCTACGACCACAAAGTTTATGGGACAACTTTACCTTTTTAGCCAATGGTGTTAAAACATTGCATTTATTGGTGTGTGTGTGTGTGTGTGTGCATGCGCGCGCGCGCGCGTGTGTGTGTGTGTCTGTGTGTGAGGGTGTGGGTGTGGATGGTTGTGGGGGGAAGGGGCGTGTGTGTGTATGCGAGCGTGCGTGCATGTATATTTGCGTGTGTGAGTGCGTGCGTACATGTGTAAATAATAGTGGTTATATGTCTTTTCTAGTCAATGGTTTTAATAACATCGTGTCCATCCATATGTGGGTGGGTGTGTATGTGTGTGTGCGCGTTTGTGTGTGTGTGTGCGTGCGTGCGTGCGTGCGTGTGTGTATGTGTGTGTGTGCGTGTGTGCATGTGCGTCTGTGTGTGTGTGCACGCGTGCGCGTACGAGGGTGAGTGTTTGTGATCTTTTTATTCGAAAAGTATAATATTTGAACAAAATATATGAAACATAGATATCTTGTGTCTTTTTTTTATTATAATTATTTTGTATCAATATGCCTGTCAGTATTGTAATTGCCCTTCAAGGATGATCAACGTGTTTTTTGACTTCACTTTACTTGGCTTCTAATTTCTATCGTTTCCTATGCCTGTCTCAGAGTCAGGGCAGACATGTACCCGCATTCACCGCCAGTGTCTGAAGGGGGTACCGTGCGTGCACAAACAATGTGTTTGTCCTCAAGGAACCAAGGGCAACGGACTGATCGAGTGTGTGGGCAAAGGTCAGTCACTGCTGTCATTAATGTAGGCCAAGGCAAAGGTTTTTGTTGCTTCAATGGCTGCCTGCACAGAAAAGCATAGAATTCAAAAGCAAGGTTTTTTTTTTTTTTCAAAATGTCAAGTCGATATCTATCTATCTATCTATCTATCTATCTATCTATCTATCTATCTATCTATCTATCTATCTATCTATCTATCTAATCTATCTATCTATCTACCTATCCCTTAGTCTGGCAACCGTGGGGGCACCCCCAAAGACTTGACAACCAGTTCCCTCCATTCCTCTCTCTGTTCTGCCTTTCTCAGGGTTTTGTTGAGTTTTAAGCCTGTCCATTCACTGTTGTGGTTGTTGTTGTGGTTGTGGTTGCGGTGGTTGATGTGGCTGTTGTGGTGGTTGCTGTTGTTAGTGGTGGTGGTGGTGGTGGTTGTCGTCGTAGTGGTTGTTGCGGTGGTGGTGGTGTTGATGGTTGTAGGTTGATGAAGATGTTGTTGTTGATGTTGTTGTTGATGTTGTTGTGGTGGTTTTTGCTAATGGTGATGTTGTTGATGATATTATTGAGGTTGTTGTTGTTAATATTGTTGATGTTTGTTGATGATGGAGGTTGTTAATGCTGTTATTGTTGATGTTGTTGTCGTTGATATTGATGTGGTTGTCGCTGCTGTTGATGTTGTTGATGATGCTATTGTGGTTGTTGTTGATGTTTTTGTGGTGGTGGTTGTTAATGTTGTTATTGTTGTTATTGTCATTGATATTGCTGTTGATATTGATATTGATGTTGTTGTGTGTGGTGGTGGTGGTGGTGCTTGTTGTTAATGTTGTTATTGTTGTTGTTGACATTGTTGTTGATGTTGCTGTTGATAGTGATGTTGTTGTTGTTGGTATTCGATATTGTTGTTGATATTGTTGTTGATATTGTTGTTGTTGATATTGTTGTATTATTGATATTGATGTTGATGTTGTTGATGTGGATATTGATGTTGAGTTGTCGTCGTGCATCCGGATGACCTGCTGTGCACGGTGACTGCTGATCCTCACTTCAGCACCTTTCGGAATGCCCGTGCTGATAATGTTAATGTTGTTATTGTTGATATTAATGATATTGATATTGATGTTGATGTTGATGTTGTTGTCGTCGTGCCTCCAGATGACCTGCTGTGCACGGTGACTGCTGATCCCCACTTCAGCACCTTTCGGAATGCCCGTGCTGATAATGTTAATGTTGTTATTGTTGATATTAATGATATTGATATTGATGTTGATGTTGATGTTGATGTTGTCGTCGTGCCTCCAGATGACCTGCTGTGCACGGTGACTGCTGATCCTCACTACAGTACCTTTCGGAATGCCCGCGCTGACGTTCCCCTTCCTTGTCGATACCGCCTCACCAGGTCTGATCATTGTGTCTGTTGGTGTGTCTGTCTGTCTGTATGTCTATCCGTCTGTCTTTCTGTTTGTGTGTATGTCTGTGTGTTTGTATGTGTGTACGTGCTGACGTTCCCCTTCCCTGTCGATACCGCCTCACCAGGTCTGATCGTCTGAAGGTGTGTCTGTCCGTCTATAATTATGTCTGCCTGTCTTTCTGTTTGTGTGTTTGTGTGTGTGTGTCTGTGTGTTTGTGTGTGTGTGTGTGTGTGTGTGTGTGTGTGTGTACGTAAGTGGGTGGGTAGTGTGTGTGTGTGTGTGTGCGTGTTTGTCTTTGTCTTTGTCTATCTGTCCGTCTGTGCGCGCGCCGCCCCCCCCCCCCCCCCCCCCCCCCTTCCTCACTTTCTGTCTCTGTGTCTCTGTGTCTTGTTTATTTCTCTGTGTCTGTCTTTTTCTGTGTCTCTGAGTCTGTCTTTTTCTGTATCTGTCTGTCTGTCTCTCTGTCTCTATCTCTGTGTTTGTCTGTTTCTGCCTCTGTCTCTCTGTCTCTGTCTGTCTCTGTCTGCCTCTGTCTCTGTTACTCTCTCTCTCTTTCTCTCTCTCAATGTCTCTGTCTCTGTCTGTTTTCTCTCTCTCTTCCTCTTACTATCTCTCATGCACACACACACACATACACAACACACACCCCCCTTGAGCACATGTACAGAGAGGGGAGGAAGAGGAGAGAGAGAGAGAGAGAGAGAGAGAGAGAGAGAGAGAGAGAGAGAGAGAGAGAGAGAGAGAGAGAGAGAGAGAGAGAGAGAGAAGAGTAGAAATACTACATACATACATACATACATACATACATACATACATACATACATACATACATACATACATACATACATACTTACATTCACATAAACAAACACACACACACATACACACACACGCACGCACGCACGCACCACGCACACACACACACACACACACACACACACACACACACACACACACACACACCACACACAACACAACACAACACAACACAACACAACACACACAACACACAAGCACACAACATAACACACACACACTGAACACAACACAACACAATACCCACTTACACCCCTCAACACCCCCACCCCCTCACCCCCCCCCCCCCCATCCCCACTCCCCCCCCACCCTCCCCCTACTCCAACACTCAACACAGACCTAACATTACACCTTCCATTATAATTTTTTGCACACACATAACATTACGCCCTCTTTATTAACTTTTTTTTTGCACACACATATAACATTACACCCTCATTATTATTCTTTTTCTTTTGTACACACATAACATATCACCCTAATTTTGTTTTATCTTTCTCACCAACACAAACAACAAAAACAACAACAACAAACAACGACGACCCACAACAAACAACAAAAAACCCAAGGTTCGTCACAAGCCACCGACAAGCGGAGACCCCGCACGCCTTCTGTTCTGTAGAAGTGTATGCTACGAACGAACTGAACCTGGGACAGTACTACGTGAGGAGTGTACACATCTCCCTTGGCATCACAGACAGTGGGCAACAGGTCCACGATCAGTTTGAAGTAAGAAGTTCGGGGTCAGCGACGACCAGATCTTTAAGGTGACTCACTAAGGAATGAAGAAGGAAGGAAGGAAGGAAGACGGACAGACAGACAAGAGAGAGGGGGGGGAGAGTGGGGGGAGTGGGAGAGAGGGGTAGAGAGAAGGTGGGAGGGAGAGAGAGAGGGGGGAGGGAGAGAAGGAGGAGAGGAGGGAGGGGGAGTGAGAGAAGGGGTGGAGAGAGGGTTGGGGAGGAGAGAGGGAGAGGGAGGAAGGCAGAGAGAGAGAGGGTGGGATATATATATATATATATATATATAATATATATATATATATATATATATATATATATATATATATATATATATACAGAGAGAGAGGAGAGAGAGGGGGGGGGGGGGGCGAGCCAGAGAGGGAGAGAGAGAGAGAGAGGGAGGGGGGAGGGAGAGGGTGGAGAGAGAGAGAGTGGTGTGGGCTGTGGTGCGTGCGTGCGTGCGTGCGGTTGTGTGCGTGTGGGTGTGTGTTGTGGTGTTGTGTGTGTGGTTGTGTGTGTGTGTTGTGTTGTGTAGTAGTCTAATCATAAGTCAAGTCAATTCAAGTCAATTTTTTTCCAGTTGGTATATTGAATAAGCATTGATTTGCTTTTTTCACCAAGGCATCTATCTAAGGCCAAAAAAAAAAAACAAAAAAAACGTGTGTGTGCGGCGTGTGGGTGTGCGTGCGTACATGCGTGCTTGTATGCATACATGCATACATTTATATACCGGTATGAAGCTTAGAATTCTAAGTTTACATTTTTGCCCGTTTTTAGATTTTTTTATCTCTTGAACCTATCTCTCCCTATATCTACCCCAGTTTCTCTCCAACGTCACCAAAACCCGAACCGTATGGGGCTTCAGTCTCCACGAGAAGATTAACGGGGTGGATGTGTACCCGACTTTCGACGCGGAAAACAACTTCGCGGTACTGGCAGTACCCCAGTGCGGCACCAGAATCAAGTACCGGCCTACGACCGTAGCCGGCATCGACAACCTCAACTTCCCGGGGTTACCGTTGTGGCACCAGCTGATGTTAAAGTGGGTGGAAAAAGATAAAAGAAAAAAAAAGAGAGAGTCCCTTTGGTTGGGTTGGTTGGGTTGGGTTGGGTTGGGTGGTTGGGTGGGTGGGTTGGGTGGGGTGGGTGGTTGGTGGTGGGTAGGTTGGTGGTGGTTGGCTGGGTGGGTAGGTGGTGGCTGGTTGCTTGGTTGGTTGGTTAGTGGGTAGTGGGTGGTGGGTGGTTTAGTTGGTTTAGTGGTAGGTGGTGGGTGGGTGCTTCTACACTCCTGCACACACCACCACACCACACCACACCACACCACCATACGACACAACAATCCACATCCTACCACTACAGCACAATACAACCGGGTATTCCTTTATCCACATTTGGAAGAAGCAGGGTTCTACCCTAACTGTACACCACTCACACCCCACCACCACACCCTCACCCCCACAACCCAATAACCACCCCCTTCACCACCCCACCCACACTACCACACCCTCACACCCCAACCTCCAACCCCACCCACCCACCACACCCACCACACCCAACCGCATCCCACTAAACACCACCCCACACCCCTCACCACACCCCAACCAACCACACCCCACCAACACACCCCGCAACACCACACAACACCCTGTACATCCATCCATCCATCCATCCATCCATCCATCCATCCATCCATCCATAGTACGTACGTACGTACGTCCGTCCATCCATCCATCCATCCATCCATCCATCCATCCATCCATCCATCCATCCATCCATCCATCCATCCATCCATCCATACTCATCATCATCATACATACATACATACATACATACATACATACATACATACATACATACATACATAACATACATACATACATACATACGTACGTACGTACGTACATACACACACATAAACACACACCATTCATCCATCCATCCATCCATCCATCCATCCGTCCATCCATCCATCCATACATACATACATACACACACATCCATCCATCCATCCATCCATCCATCCGTACTACGTACGTACGTACGTAACTACTACACACATGCACCATCCATCCATCCATCCATCCATCCATCCATCCATCCATCCATCCATCCATCCATCCATCCATCCACACATACATGCATGCATGCATACATACATACATACAGACAGACAGACAGACAGACAGACAGACAGACAGACAGACAGACAGACAGACAGACAGACAGACAGACAGACAACATACATACATACATACATACATACATACATACATACATAACATACATACATACATACATACGTACGTACATACACACACACATCCATCCATTCATCCATCCATCATCATCCATCCATCCATCCATCCATCCTTTATCCCACAGTTTGTGAAGAACTACGGTCACCACCCCCGTTCCCTGTGCGGCACAAATGCAGACGATGCTCACCTGTTTAAGCGAAGGGCGGAGGAACTTGGGCTGAAGAACAAGAACCTGGCCATCATTTTTGACATCCTCAACGAAGCTCCGCCGCAAGAGTAAGGGTGTCTTGTCTTGTCTTGTCTTGTTTGTCTTGTCTTGTCTTGTCTTGTCTTGTCTTGTCTTGTCTTGTCTTGTCTTGTCTTGTCTTGTCTTGTCTTGTCTTGTCTTGTCTTGTTTGTCTTGTTTGTCTGTCTGTCTATTTGTATGTCTTTGTTTATAGGGTAGATCGGTGCTCTAGGTGGTAACGCACCTTGCCTAGAAAGCAAAAAGTCCGAGTCGGAGTGTGCGGTGGTTCGTACCCCGTTTGGGCCCAAAACTTTTCCCCCACCCATTAGACCCTGAGTGGTGGTCTGGGCGCTAGTCTTTCGGATGAGACGATAAACCGAGGTCCCGTGTGTTACACATCACTATTTAGTGCACGTAAAAGAACCCACAGCAACAAGGGGGTTGACCCTGGCAAAATTCTGTAGAAAAGGCCACTCTGATAGGCAAAATACAAATACAGTTGCATACAGGAAAAAGGGGGGAAAAAAAGGGTAGGCGCTGCACTTGTGGCGACGCGCTCTCCCCAGGAAGAGCAGCCAGAGAAATCTGCTGTGACATAACGTTGGTACAAAATACAAAATACAAAATGTCTGTCTGTTTGTTGGTTGGTTGTATGTCTATTTGTCTGTTTTGTTTGTCTTGTCTGTCTGTCTGTCTTCTCATTCTTTTTGAGGTGATTTATGCCTATGTGCGTGCTTCTCTCTGTGTCTGTGTCTGTCTGTCTGTCTGTCTGTCTGTCTGTCTGTCTGTCTGTCTCCTCTCTCTCTCTGTCTGTCTGTCTGTCTGTCTGTGTCTGTGTCTTGTTCTCTTCTCTCTTCTTCTTTCTTCTCTCTCCTCTCTCTCTCTCTCTCTCTCTCTCTCTCTCTCTCTCTCTCTCTCTCTCTCTCTCTCTCTTCTCTCTCTCTCTCTCTCTCTCTCTCTCTCCTCTCTCCTCTCTCTCTCTCTCTCTCTCTCTCTCTCTCTCTCTCTCTCTCTCTCTCTCTCTCGTGACCTTTCTCTGTCTCTCTGTCTTCTGTTTTTTTGCTGTTTGTTTCTCTGTGTGAGTCTGTTTTTATTTTGTTTCTTTTTCTG
The DNA here is from genome assembly GCA_030674155.1 of Stramonita haemastoma. NCBI lineage: Eukaryota > Metazoa > Mollusca > Gastropoda > Neogastropoda > Muricidae > Stramonita > Stramonita haemastoma. The sequence goes on along the minus strand of CM060322.1, from coordinate 16,440,415 downwards.
TTTGTGTCTGTGTGTCTATTGAGTCTGTTTATTTTATCTATCTTTTCGTGTCTACCTATATATCTATCTATCTTTCTATCTATCTATCTATCTATCTATCTATCTATCTATCTCTATCTATCCATCTATCTATCCATCAATCCATCCATCTATTTATCAATCTCTCTATCTATCTATCTATCTATCTATCTATCTATCTATCTATTTATTTATCTATCTATCTATCTATCTATCTATCTATCTGATCTATCTATCTATCCCTTCTCTTACAATTGTTCTGGCGGCACAGTACAACCAGAACCCTCCCTTCCCCCCTCCCCCCTCTTATGTTTAATTGAACGATTGGCTGATTGATTTACTTGTTTGTTTTGGGTTTTTTTTTTCCATATTTTATGGTTAATTATACGGTTCGTTGATTGATTCACTTGTTTTTTGGGGGGACAGAGGGATGGATTAAAACAAGCCACCATTGTGCGTATTCTTTTCCCCCAATAAAAAATGTTCACTCATTCAAATGTTCATTCATTCATTCAAAAACAAAGTCCTAAAGAAATCCTTCATTGCCACAGCGCCAACCAAAGCAGCTGGATTGTGAGCAAGCTTTTGAGTCTTTCAAGGCCTCCAAGAACAAAGTGGATGATTTGAACTTTTGCGGTAGCATCCTGACCAGTGTGAGTGCCATCTGTCTGTCTGTCTATCTGTCTGTCTGTTGATATGTTTGGCTGTCTGTGTGTGTGTGTGTGTGTGTGTGTGTGTTGTGTGTGTGTGTGTGTGTGTTGTGTGTGTCTGTCTGTCTGTCTGTCTGTCTGTGCTGTCTGTCTCTGTCTCTGTCTCTCTGTCTCTCTGTCTCTGTCTTGTCTCTGTCTCTGTCTCTGCTCTCTCTCTTCTCTCTCTCTCTCTCTTCTCCTCTCTCTCTCTCTCTCTCTCTCTCTCTCTCTCTCTCTCTCTCTCTCTCTCTCTCTCTCTCTCTCTCTCTCTCTCTCTCTCTCTCTCTCTCCTCTCTCTCTCTCTCTCTCTCTTCTCTCGATCTTTCTGTCTGTCTGTCTGTCTGTCGATCTGTCTGTTTATCTTCTGTCTGTCTGCCTGTCTGTCACTGTATACATTATAACTATGTATATCAATGTCTGGCTCGACTTACTCTCTTCGTCTGTGTGTGGTTCTCTATACTTTTTTTCTCTCTGTTCCCTGTGTTTCTTTCTCTCTGTTTTTATTCTATTTATCTTATTCTTTTTTTTATCGAGGATAATGGAATAAGCACTCATGTGCTTTTTTTTCATCCAGTCCCCGTGTGTATGCAGTTTTGTAAATGTTGTCATCTGTTCCCGCTGGCACACAATGGCCTACTCTTACAAAAAGCGGAATAGGATTTAACGTGTGCGCAAGATGTTCTGCGTGCGTTCGCACACGGGGCCTCGGTTTATAGTCTCATCCGAAGGACGTTTGGGAGTGTGTATGTCTGTGTATGTATGTATGTATGTGTGTGTGTGTGTTGTGTGTGTGTGTGTGTGTGTGTGTGTGTGTGTGTGTGTGTGTGTGTGTGTGTGTGTGGGGGGGGGGATGGGTCTATTTCCCTCTGGTATTTTTTTCTTTTTCTATGCACATATGTATAGATATGTGATTGTTTGCCTTTACTAATATTTTGCTCTTTTTTTCAACAATTTCCTCACTCGCTCGCTCACTCACTCATTCACTCACTCATTCACATCACTCACACGGGAACTGGATGGGGGGTGGGATAGCCTAGTGGTCAGAACATCGCGCTCGCAATTTGAAGACCCTGGTTCAATTCCCGTTCGAGGGGATTTCTCCCCTGGAGTTAACATCAGTGCTGATTGCACTCTCCCCAAAAGTCCATCTGATGAGACTATAAACCGAGGCCCCGTGTGCGAACGCACGCACAACATATTGTGCACGTGTTAAATCCCTTTCCGCTTTTCGTAAGAGTAGGCCATTGTGTGCCGGTGGAAACAGATGACAGGATTTGCAAAACTGGATACACAGGGAGACTGGATATAAAAAAGCACATGAATGCTTATTCCATTATCTTCGGTATGAAAAGAACAAAATACGAAAAGAACAAAATAAAAAAGTATGTAAAAAGGCCACGAGCTGCTTACCCTTTGTCCTTAAAAATAATAACAGGACTGGAGTTGAATTAAATTAAATCGACCCACGACGCGGTGGCCGTCCTGGGCTGACCCTTATGGTTGACCAGAGCGTCGACACAATCAAGGACAGTCAACTTGGTTTTATACCCCGCTTTAATCTGTATATAGTTGCACACTTTTAATATGAGTTTTAAAATGTGACGAGGTGACAGCCCCGATATGGCCTGTGCGGTCGGCTGGGCTCTAAGCAACATCATTGGATTGGATTGAATTAAATTGGACCCACTCATCCACTCACCCATCCGTTTATATTCACCTGCAAGTACACTAAATATTTTTCGGTTCAAGCTTACTATAGCACCCCTCGGATTCTTTTCTCTTTTTTTTTGCAGGCCAGAACCCGAAAATGCACCGTCCTCGCCAAAGCTCTTCCCATCACGGTCTTCAACAAGTGCATGCAGTTGAGGCTTCACGCGAGTGCAGACAGCTGCCTCTTTTTCAAGAACCTCCAACACGCTTGCGGAAAGGATTGGGGGGGTCCCAAAGTGACTTGTTAGACGTTAGACGCAGCCTGACGTCATCTCGGACGCAGCCTGACGTCATCTTAGACGCAGCCTGACGTCATATCCGATGCAATCTGAGGTCATGTCTGACATAGTTTGACGTCGTATTTTGGGCGTATGATGTTCACCACACATAGATCTGGGGGGGCTTCTGACGTAGTTAATTTTAAGCTCTGACGTAACTTGTTCTCATGTGGTCATCTTGTAATACATTTAGTTGGTTTACGAGTTGTGATGGGTTTTTTTTTTTTTTTCAAATTTGACTGGGTTTGGATTGGGGTTTTTTTTTTAGTTGTGGGGGTGAGGATGTGGGTGGAGATAGAGGGGGGGGGTAGTTTCTGTTTCCTTTCGATTGGTTTGGTTTGGTTTGGTTTGGTTGGCTGTTTTGTTTTGTTTGTTTTGCAGGTTCTTTTCGTATCCTTGTGTTGTTAATTTTTACAATTTTTTGGTCTCTTTGTGTGATATGTTCATTTCTGTTATTTGTTATACATTTATTTCTTTTATTGTCTTCTTTATTCGTTTGTTTTGATAACGATTTGTTTTGTTTTCGGTTCTCTTTTTGTTTCCTTAGTTAAAAGTAGGCACTTCGAACGTTTAGAATTTGGGGATATAATAAGTCTCTCTCTCTCTTCTCTCTCTCTCTCTCTCTCTCTCTCTCTCTCTCTCTCTCTCTCTCTCTCTCTCTCTCTCCACATACACACAAACACAGACATACACTCACACGTCCATACACACGCGCATGCGCGCACGCATGCACACACCTACACATTTACATACACACATAAACAAGCAAGCATCACAGATTGTCATATACACGTAAAACATTGTTGTTGTTGTTGTTTTTTAAATGCCAGCTTAAAAACAAACAAGATGACATGATACCATTTTCTTCTCGACTTTTTTCTTATAAATCTACGAACAATTTTTCGTGAAATTTCCTTCTAATTTTTTTCATTGTTTTTTTTTCCATACTTTTGTTTGTTTCTGGACAGTTTTTGTTTTCCACGTGGTGTATGGTAGTATTGAAATCTTGGGAAGGTTCTCAGGTCTTTAATGAAATGTCTCAGATATTGGAAAGTATCTGATTCGGAGAGGGTGTTCAAAAGAAGAATACGTCTGAAGCATTCCTCGAGTTCGTGTCTTATTTTCACCAGATTGTTTGTTATGTATTTTTGTTTGTTTTTCTGCCTATTTGTTGGCAGTATCTTGTCTATCATTTGTCTATCTTTCGGTCGCTCTGTATGCCTGCATTTTTATCTCTATCACTTGTCTATTTCTTTGCACACACACACACATCGCGCGCGCGCACACACACACACACAACACAAACACACACACACAAACACACACATATACGCACGCACGCACGCACGCACGCACACACACACACATACGCACGCACGCACGCACGCGCACACACACACATACTCCACTCCCCCAAAAGTCTTCCGGGTGAGACTATAAGCCGAGGTCCTGTGTGCGAAAGCACTCAGAACATATGACGCACACGTTAAAACCCGTTCTATTTTTCGGAAGAGTAGGCCACTGTGTACCGGTTGGAACGGATGACAAAATTTACAACACTGCATACACATGGGTACTGAGTGTAAGAAAAAAAGCACATGAGTGCTTTTTCCATTATTCTCGAAATAAAAGAATAACACACACACACACACACACACACACACACACACACACACACACACACACACACACACACAACACACACACACACACACACACAAACCACCACACACACACATCTACGAAATGAAAAAAATGGATAACGTTTATTGTTTGTTTTACCCATGATAAGGACTGATAAGGTAGGTATAAAAATCACAGTATCAGAACTTGTCACAAGCAATAGGTATTTCAAAACCAACGAACTCCCGTGAAAAACAGTAAGACACATTCTTGTTTTCACCTTGGTAATCAAATATCTCAATAATTCCTAATTCTTGTTTTTAAAAAGCAATAAAAAAAAACCCAACATAGACGGAATCCCAAACTGATCGTATTACCTTAAAAAAAAACCCACACGTTGATCATGAAGCAATCGTGTGAATAGATTTTATGTATGTACATTTCTTTCAATCATTGAAAACAAAAATAATGCTCTTTCGCGTACACTAAAAACTTTTGTTTTTGTCATAAGATATAGTTTGGTTGTTCGCTTTAAATTTTAAAAAAAGCATCATAAAGAGGCTACAAAGTTCCCTTTCAATACGCGTACGCTATATATGTATGTGTATGCGTGTTTGTGTGCATGCGAGCGTGTGTGCGTACGTGTGTGTGTGTGTGTTTTGTCTGCCTGTCAGTATGTCTGTCTGTGTGTGTGTCTGTGAAGAGGGAGAGACAGATAGACAGACAGACAAAAGTCTCATTCATATTGTATTGGGATTTGGCAAAATGCCCCCTCCTCCTCTTCCTCTTCCGAAACATTATCACCATCACAGCTACCGTCATTATCATCATTACCATCACCATCATCTTCATTATGACCATTATCACTATCGTCATCATTACCATCATCATCATACATCAATCACCATATATCATCATCATTCCCTTGACTTTGATAGTCATCAGAATGATGGACCTGAAAGCAGAAGAAGCAGACATTCTTGTCCATGTTCTTCTGTCAGTATATCTTGTCAGATGTACATAGGACCAGTTCTTGATGTTGTCAGAAGTACATAGGACCAGTCCTTGATGTTGTCAGATGTACATAGGACCAGTCCTTGATGTTGTTAGATAAACACAGGACAACCAGTCCTTAATGTTCTCAAGAGATGTACACAGGACAACCAGTCCTTGATGTTATCAGAAAATGTTCACAGACAACCAGTCCTTGATGTTATCAGGAAATGTTCACAGGACAACCAGTCCTTGATGTTATTAGATGCACAGGACCAGTCCTTGATTGTCAGATGTACACAGGACAACCAGTCCTTGATGTTGTCAGAGTGTACACAGGACAACCAGTCCTTGATGTTGTCAGAGATGTACACAGGACAACCATCCTGATGTTGTCAGATGTACACAGACAACCAGTCTTTGATGCTATCGCACAGTCACTGCGTTGTCTACCTTGGTTACACCCCCCTCCTTCTCAAAGTCAAAGTTATGTAACTACTTTCTGGTGTTTCTTGGACAATCATCCTGCTTGTGTGCAGGTAGGTAAGTGTAGTAAGGGGAACAAAATAATAGTTTGTTAAAATGTCTCAGGACGAAATATCAACATTTCTCATAATGTATATATGTCTGATATTATCCTCCAATAATGTGCACAGAAAATCTCTCTCTCTCCTCTCTCTCTCTCCTCTCCTCTCTCTCTCTCTCTCTCTCTCTCTCTCTCTCTCTCTCCTCTCTCTCTCTCTCTCTCTCTCTTCTGCTTCCTCTCTGCTTCCTGTCTGTCTTCTTCTTCTTCTCTGTCTGTCCTCTCTCTCTCTCTCTCTCTCCTCTCTCTCTCTCTCTCTCTCTCTCTCTCTCTCTCTCCTCTCTCTCTCTCTCTCTCTCTCTCTTCTCTTCTGATATTCAGTTTGTGTTTGAGTTATTGCATTTCATTATATTCTTTTTCAATAGCAAGCTTCTGAAATCTTGTATAATGTCAATAGTCAACATGTTTTAAAACATTTTTTTACTCTTTGATAAGCTTGAGTAATAACACATCATAGGTAAGTTTTCTCTTCAGTTATAGATCACTAATAATAAAAAAAAAAGAATGAATAAAGAACAGATTTGGAACCACTTACATGGGCTTTCTTGAAACTATATTGCATAGCTTCTGTGCATTAGCATTTACATTTTATAAGAAATAAACTGAAATTTGCGTTTTAATACAATAACTCCTTCTGCATAATTATGCTTTCCAAAAAAATCAAATTTCGACTACTTGTAAATGATATCACTTCTTTAAGCATGTTGAAAGGTAAATATGTCCCATAACCAATGCTGTCATTGGGTAACGCGGTGTTAGAGATCTCAGCTTCTCTAGCGGCCAGCATAATTATTGAGGGCGGCGCCCATCTCTTCTCCCTCGCTGCTTAACCTTCCCTGACCCTTAAGAGGGCTGGTACCCATTTACTTATGGATGAACTGGGGGACTGTACTATCCTAAATCCAAGGTGCGCCAAAGGTCACTAGTGCACATGGTAACCAGTCAGGCAGCTCTATAAGCCTACAAGAATTTTGTTTTTTAATTCAGGCTCAACTTTCTAGCTGGAACCAGTGTAGGACTCATCGCGAAAAAAGTTCAGTCAGAGGTAGGCCGATCGGCAATGGATTGACAGAATCGTAGATACGCTCTGTGCCTATGGCAGAGACCCAGTTCTAGAGACACCCTCTTCTCTCTCTACCTTCTTGCCTATTACCAATGTATCTCTGTGGCGTGTCTGCCCGATAAAAGCGGCTGTGTGAATATTTCCTGCTATTCTTCTTCTTTTTTTTTTCTTTTTCTCACTTTGCTGTTTCTTCTTCTTTTTGTCTTGTTTGTTATTTCTTGTTGTTCTTCTTTCTCTTTCTTTCTTTCTTTCTTTCTTTCTTTCTTTCTTCTTCTGTCTGTTCTTTCTTTGTCTTTCTTTCTTTCTGTCTGTCTGTCTGTCGTCTTTCTTTCTTTCTTTCTTCTTTCTGTCATTCTTTCTGTCTTTCTCCCTGTCTTTCTTTCTGTCTTTCTTTCCTTATTTTTCCTCTTCTTCTTCTTTTTCTTCTTCTTCCTCGTCTTCTTCTTCTCCTCCTTCTCCTTCTTCTTCTTCCTCCTCTTCCTCCTCTCTTTGCTCTTCTTCATACTTTCCTCTTTCTGCATTCCTCCTCTTCTGAACTTTTTCTTCCTCCTTTTCTTCCTTCTCCTCCGTCCTCTTCCTCGTCCTCCTTCTTCCTCTTGTTCCTAGCGAAGTCACCAGGGCATTTCACTGACGAGTTGTTCACTAGGAACGTCCAACTATGTCGCTTATGTGCATTAGCGAAGCATTTTCTTTGGA
>CM060322.1:16422762-16427762 GCA_030674155.1 Stramonita haemastoma | reverse complement strand
TTGTTGTTTGTTTTTTTGTTGTTGTTTTTTGTTGTGTGTGGTTTTTTTAGGGGGGGGGGGGGGGGGTAGATCCTGTTCTGCTTTTTATAAGAGAGGGCCTCGTGTGCTGGAGAACAGAAAACAAAATTCACAAAACTGCAGCGCATACTGACGGGGATGGATGTAAAAAAGCCCCAGGGCTTATTCCGTTATCCTCAATTAAAACAAGAAAGAAAAAAATAACAGAATAAATGGAAAAAATACACACATACACATTTACGCACGCGCATACACACACACACACACACACACACACACACACACACACACACACACACACACACACACACACACACACACACACACACATGCACAAGGCAGATGACAAGATATACAAAACTACATACACACGAGGACTGGATTTTTTTTTGAAAAGCACATGAGTGCTTATTCCATCATCCTCGATATAATAAATAATAATAAATAATAATAATAATAATAATAATAATAATAATAATAATAATAATAATAATAATAACAGTAATAATGATAATAGATAATAATGGTAATACTACTACTACTAATAATAATAATAATCATAGATGATGATGATGATGATGATGATGATGATGATGATGATGATGATGATGATGATGATGATGATAATAAAAGCCATCAAAGAGATAAGAGACAAGGAAAACACAGTAGTACAGAAATCGAAATCGTTAGTTTTGAAGGAGAAGTTATTAAGAGAGACAAGTTGACAAGCAGATATCAACACAATCATACAACAAAGAGACTCACAGGCCAACAAAGGAAAACAACAAACAAAAAAAAAGACAGACACAGACAGACAGACAGACAGACAGACAGACAGACTGAGTTACGGTTGCCACAGCAAAAGCCCTGAAGGCCGGACATCAAATTACCAGATTGCAACCGAGCCAAAGCCCAAGGGGAATAACTAGATGGTAACGGTGCTGTCCCCTCGCATTACACACTAATTGGATGCTTCGCCCTCTGTCCGCAAAACACAACAAGCACTCATACACACACATGCACGCATGCATGCACGCACACCACGCACGCACCGCACACACACACATCTAGGAACAGATACAAATTTACAAAACCGCCTACACACGGGACTGGATGTAAAAAACAATGCACAGAGTGCATCACCATTATCCTCGATATAAAGAAAAATAAAAATAATAAACAAATAAATAAATAAACACACACGCACGCACGCCCCGCACGCACGCACCATACACGCACGCACGCACACATCACCAGCACACGACACCACCACGCACGCACGCACGCACGACACACAACACATAACACACACGCCCGCAATAACGACACCGCGAATCCCACCAAGGATCCTAGTGTAAACAATGCGCTCGCAATTAACGACCCGTTACGAATCCGTTCAAGAGATCTTTTTCCCGAGTTAACACCATGTGCAGACTCACGCAGTCCCTTAAATCGCGATGTACTAAAACCGATGGTCCCGTTCGAACGCACGCAAACCATTTGCGCCAGTTAATCTGTCCGCTTTCGAAGGAATAGCATTGTGCCGGGAACAGATGACAAAATTTACAAAACTGCATACACCCGGGGATTGGATGTAACAAACTATAAAAAAGCACATGAGTGCTTATTTCATTAACCTCGAAATAAAATAACAAATTACATAAAACAAAATAGAAAATAAACGCACAAACACACACACAAACACAACACACACACACACACAACACACACACACACACACACACACACACACACACACACACACACACACATCACCTCCCCCCCCCCCCCCCACACACACACACGGGAGAACTGGGAGGGGGAAAGCTGAGTCAGAAGAGTTACATACACACTCACGCAAGAGCAGGCACACACATTTATCTACCAAACATGCCCACACAAACACAATCTTCCTGTACATATTGATGTATACATGCACCCGCATAGATGATTTTATGCGTAATCCGCACACGCACACACACACACACACACACACACACACACACACACACACCACGCACGCACGCACGCACGCACACACACACACACACAACACACACACACACACACACACACACACACACACACACACACACACCACACACACACACACACCGGGGAAGGAGAGGGGGGATGCAGAGTCAATAGTAGCATACACACTCACGCAAGAGCAGCACACACATTTATCTACCAAACATACACATACAGACACAATCTTCCTGTACATAAACGATGTATACATGCAACCCGCAATAGATGATTTTATACATAACTCCCCCCCCCCCCCCACACCACAACACCCCCACACACGCGCCCACACACACACACACACCACACACACACACATACACACACACACGCCCCCCCACACAAACAAACACATGCGAACGCACGCACGCACACACACACACACACCACGCACGCACGCACGCATGCACACACACACACACACGCACGCACGCATGCACGCATGCACACACACACACACACACGCTATAAAAAAAAAAAGAAACAGATTGCTACCCTATAAAACAGATTGTTTCTGTGGCTCTTAGATGGAAATTGAACTGTTTTAAGACTAAGTATGTTGGAAAAAAAATTTTACATACGTGGTCACAGCATAACTGTCGCTGGGGTCAACAGCAAAGTGAGAGGCTGTATGACCAGTGGCTTCCTTTCCCACTCATGGAATCCCACTTTACAGCTTAGTCTTCAGTGATTGACTATAACTCTCTGACTAGGAGGCTTAACTTGCACAGTCCGTTATGTGCTGTTGCAGCCCTAGGGGCTAGTTGGCCTTTTGGAGAACATCTCCAACGCTGACTGTCCTTATGCCCTCTTGGCCGAGATAATGGGGATGTACTGTGGGCAAGGCATCTCCACTATAATCAAATTTCTTCCCAGTTTCTGAAACAGCAGCTGCCTCCTCTGCTGTTTTGGAGGTCATCGTCGAACACGACGGACAAACAAACAACGTATACTGGAAAAAGAGGGTTCTTCCCTTAATTAACAAAAGCAAACGATTCTTAGCTTCCTTTTTACCTAGCTTGATTTGGCTTCATTTGTAAACTTCATGAAAAAGTCTCCAGGGCACTGCATTAATTTTTTTTCAGGCAGTGTGTCGTTGCCAAAGTTGAACCTGGCGGAGCCCGTAGTCGTCGAGGCAGCAGCTTGCATGCTGGGCACGTTCGTAATATCATACCTCCTAACAGATGGAGTTGGCCTTACTCCTCTTCTACTGACACATAGACGAGGTTTTAAGGTATGCGCAAGGGGACAGGATAGCTCAGCGGTCACAGCATTCGCTTTCCCTCAGCCAATGTTAAGCAGCATCGAACGTGGTTACCAAGTGGATGGTGACCGCTTGCACGCCTGGGCTTCAGTACAGTCCCCCATTTCAACCTGCTTTAAAATGGTTACCTGCCCTCTTTATGAGTCAGGGAAGGTAACGCAGCGAGGGAGAGGAGATGGGCGTCGCCCTCAAAATGCTTGCCCCTAGAGAAGCTGAGGTCTCTGATGCCTCGCTCCCTTACGACAACATAGGTTATGGGACACCTTTACTTTTACCTTTTTACAAGAAATTCTGAATACGTTTGCACACAGAACATCAGTTTACTGTCTCATCTGAAGGACTTTGGGGATAATAGATTCAGCTCCAACTTTATCTCCACGGGGGGGAGAGAGAGAGAGAGAGAGAGAGAGAGAGAGAGAGAGAGAGAGAGAAGAGAGAGAGAGAGAGAGAGAGAGAGAGAGAGAGAGAGAGAGAGAGAGAGAGAGAGATTTGGTTGATTTGATTTGATTTGATTTGATTTGATTTATTCCTTTCTATCGAGATAATGGAATAAGAACTCTTGTGCTTTTTTCATCCAGTACCCGTGTGTATGCATTTTTGTAAATGTCATCTGTTCCCACCGGCACACGATGGCCTACTCTTACGAAAAGCGGAACAGGATTTAACGTGTGCGCAATGTTCTGCGCGCGTTCGCACACGGGCCTCGGTTTAAAGTCTCATCCGAAGGAGAGAGAGACAGAGAAAGAGAGACAGAGACAGACAGATAGACAGACAGACAGAGACAGAGAGAGACAGAGACAGAGAGAAAGAGAGAAAGAGACAGAGACAGACAGACAGACAGACAGACAGACACACACACACACACACACACACACACACACACACACACACACACACACACACACACACACACACACACACACACACACACACACACAGAGGACTCACAAGAGGAGTGGCGAGGTTCAACAAGACCAACCAGAAATGTCGGTCGGTTAAAAGTGCGTAAACAGACAGAAGCGGGGCAGAAAATCAAGCGACTAGAGATAACCAACACACACAAAAAAAGAAAGTGTTGCCATCAGGACAAAAGCCCTGCTAATGGTGGCTATTGTCAATAGTACCACCATCGATTTTCTCTCTCTCTCTCTCTCTCTCTCTCTCTCTCTCTCTCTCTCCTCTCTCTCTCTCTCTCTCTCTCTCTCTCCCCTCTCTCTCTCTCTCTCTCGCTCCCCACTGCTACATTACTCTCTATGGTCTCTTATTAACAGGAGACCTCGTAAATTATTATCAGTGTGAGGGGTTTTTGACTGGTTAAAAGCCATCGCGTTGGAATAATGAGAAGTATTTCAGTGTTTGTTTTATATTTTTTGTGTGTGTATTTGGTTTGGTTGGTTTTGGTTTCATTTGGTTTGTTGTTGCTATTGTTGTTGTTTTTGTTTTGTTGGTGGTTTTTTGGGGGGTAAACTTTCTCAAGGGAATCGACTGTTCTTTGGTAGAATACTCATTTTGTTTATTTATTTATGATGTAAATCTCCATGATTTTTGTTCGATTAGGTATTTGTGTGTTGAGGGGGTTTTGTTTTGTTTCTTGGCTAGAACACCAAGGTTCAACATTGGTGATGAGATTTTGCGTATGCGATCAGTTTGGGGGGAGGGGGGGGGGTTGGTTGCCCACCATGAAGGTAGC
>CM060322.1:16407762-16417762 GCA_030674155.1 Stramonita haemastoma | reverse complement strand
CACATGAGTGTTTATTCCATTATCCTCGATATAAAAGAACAAATAAATAAAATAGATAAACGTGCGTAATCACTCCCCTCTCCCCAACCCCACCAAAACGTTGACATCAAAAGCTCAATGTCTCTTAACACTCAGCCTTCCCAATCGGATTCACCAGCCACCTCATCCCATTAATCTAAAGAGTCTGCCTATGTACCTCGTTCAGTCTATCGTCAGCAGTCATGATTTATGCAGGAGAGAGTCAGCACTTCGCTTTCATCTGTCAGCACCCACAAGAGACGGACGAGAAAGCTCAGTGGTCAGAGTACCCGCTTTCCCCCCAAGCTAAGATTAAGCAGCATCGAGCGTGATTACCAAGTGGATGGGTGACCATTTTCGCGCCTTGGCTTCAGTACAGTTCCCCCCCAATTCACCCAGCTGTGAATGAGTACATTGCCCTCTTTAGGGTCAGGGAAGGTAAAGCAGCGAGGGAAGAGGAGATGGGCGCCGCCCTCAATATGCTGGCCCCTAGAGAAGCTGAGGTCTCTGACGCCTCGCTGCCCTATGACCACATAGATTGTGGGACACCTTTACCTTACCTACCTTTACATATCGCGTTGTCACCACTCACCTCATCACTCTTGATCTGCTTACCTGGGTTCAAATCTCGTTCAAGAAGACTTTTCCTCTGGAGTTAATAACATCAGTGCCAACTCCACTTCCCCCAAAAGTCCTTCGGATGAGACTATAAACTGAGATCCCGTGTGCGAACGCACGCACAACACCTTGCGCACACACGTTAAAACCCGTTCCTCTTTTCGCAAAAGTAGGCCATCATGTGCCGATGGTGGGAATAGATGACAAAATTGACAAAACTGCATACACACGCGCGACTGGATGTAAAAAATAGTGAATGCTTATTCCATCATCCTCGAAATAAAAGAATGAATAAAATAAATAAGTGAAAATTACATTAATCTACATAAGCTGCTGATGCTTTAAAAGCAACATATCATCAGTTGTGATGCATTATGTATGAAAGACATCACTTTGCTGTTTTTATCTGTGAGGGATCAAAAGATTCAGCGCCTGGGCTTTGTCACAATTCTTGATCAAACCATTGATGCTGGGGCAACAACAAAGTATGATCAGTGGCTTTCTTTCCCACTCACGGAATTCCACTGTACAGCTTAGTCTTTTAGTGATTGACAAAGACTCTCTGACTAGGAGGCTTGACTTGCACAGTCCTTTTGTACTGCAGCCCAGGGGGCTAGTTGGCTTTTGGAGAACATCTCCAACACTGGCTGTCCTTATGCCGTATTGAAAAAAGCAATTGTACTGCTTATTCAATGTACCATCTGGAAATAAAAGTTTGACTTGACTTGACTTGGCCAACAGAGTCGAGTGGGGATGTACTGTGGGCAAGGCATTTCCACTATAATCAAATTTCTGCCCAGTTTCCGAAACAGCATCTGCCTCCTCTGCTGTTTTGGGGGTCATCGTCGAACACGACGGACCAACAAACGGACGACGGACAAACAAACAAACAAACAACTTAAACAAACAGCTCCCTGAGATGCAACATGTGGACAGTTCCATTGTCAGTGTGTGTGTGTGTGTGGGGGGGGGGGGTCTTTTCAAAGAAATGTCCCTGTAGTGGTGAATATTTTATGTACGTACATTATAACTTATTATGCCTTGTTCCTAGGCTCTGAGCGTGAGAAGCTGCGGCACTTACGTAATTGTCTTCGATATAAAAGAATATAAATAAATAAATAAATAAATAAATAAATAATAAATAAATACAAATAAGACAAAGGTTCATCTTTTCCTTCCAGACCCTTGAGAATTCACTGGAGCACCACAATAACATTCTCTCACATAAGAAAGAAAGAAAGAAAGAAAGAAAGAAAGAAAGAAAGAAAGAAAGAAAGAAAGAAAGAAAGAAAGAAAGAAAGAAAGAAAATGACAAAGGTGAAAAGAAAGAAAAAAGAAAAGAAAGAAAGGAGGAAAGAAAGAAAGAATAAAAAGAAAGATAGATAGACAGACAGACAGACAGACAGACAGAGACAGAGAGACACAGAGAGAGACAGAGAGGGAGAGACACAGAGAGAGGGACAGAGGGAGAGAGACAGAGACAGAGAGGGGTACACTTGTACTGGTATGCACTGGCGTGTGCACTGGCTGCAATGTCAATTTCACAGTTTCCGCATTCCGTGCTTCGTCTCCACGTGCAATCCGGGCTCTGTGACCTTGACCGTCTGGGTTATAGACGTTTGTCAGTTTCACCCCCATTCCGCATTCCTTGGCAAATTCTCGTGCAAACCGTGCTCTTGTGGCCTTGACTGTCTGGTAGAGGCAGTGTGGAGTTGTCCCCACGTGCGATCCGTGCTTGTTTGGCCTTGACCGTCTGGGATGCACATTCCGCGTTACTATTCCACGTGCAATTCATGCTTTACGGCCTTGACCGTCTAGGTATAAGGTGAAGACTTGCACATTCCGCGTTAATCTGCACGTGCAATTCATGCTCTGTGGCCTTGACAGTCTGGATTGCAGGGGAAGAGGGGGAATCCCCTGTACTTTTCACCCTGCTACTGTGACTGCTGCTATTGAAGGGAGAAGGGAATAAATCCCCATTGCTGTGTCCATTATACTTCTGACTGTTCAAGGGACCATTGCAGATGGCTGTTCAGAGGATCGTAGTGGTTCCAGCAGTGACTGAAGTTGTGGCATCAGTGAATGAATGTACTTGCAGTAACTGAAGAGAGTGAGAGAGAGAGAGAGCGAGAGATTGATTGATTGATTTATTTATTCTTTATATCGAGGATAATGGAATAAGCACTCTTGTGCTTTTTTTCATCCAGTCCCATGTGTATTTAGTTTTGTAAATGTCATCTGTTCCCACCGGCACACGATGGCCTACTCTTACGAAAAGCGGAACAGATTTAACGTGTGCGCAAGGTGTTCTGCGTGCGTTCGCACACGGGCCTCGTTTAAAGTCTCATCCGAAGGAGAGAGAGAGAGAGAGGGGGGGGGGGGTCAGATCAAATCAAATCAAATCAAAATTTTATTTCTAGATAGTACATTGAGTAAGCAATAAATTTGCTTTTTTTCATCAAGCCATGTATCTAGCAAGAGAGAGAGAGAAGAGAGAGAGAGAGAGAGAGAGAGAGAGAGAGAGAAGAGAGAGAGAGAGAAAAGAGAGAGAGAGAGAGACAGAGACAGAGACAGAGAGACAGAGACAGAGATCAATTAAATCAAAACGAGTTCAAAGAGAGACTTCAGACTTCAGACTTCGGACTTCAGTCTGAAGTATCTCTTTGAACTTGTTTGATTTTATTTGACAGAGAGAGAGGGGGGCGAGAGATTTATTGACAGAGAGAGAGGGGGCGAGAGAGAGAGAGAGAGAGAGAGAGAGAGAGAGAGAGAGAGAGAGAGAGAGAGAGAGAGAGAGAGAGAGAGAGACAGAGAGACAGAGAGACGGAGAGAGAGAGAGAAAGAGAGAGAAAGAGAGAGAGAAAGAGAGAGAAAGAGATAGAGAAAGAGGAAGATAGACAGATAGACAGACAGAGACAGAGGCAGACAGACAGTCAGACAGACACACAGAGACAGAGACACAGATGGTCAGACAGACAAAAAGATCGATACACAGACAAATAGACAGACTCAAAGACACATTAACAGACAGACACGACCTAGCAATAACCCAGACATCAAAAAAAAAAAAAGCACAGACATCGGCATCGAACTTTCCAAAATCCATCGATCAGTCCGTAGCATCGTGCTCCTTTTCTCTCTCTCTCTCTCTCTCTCTCTCTCTCTCTCTCTCTCTCTCTCTCTCTCTCTCTCTCTCTCTCTCTCTCTCTCTCTCTCTCTCTCAACTCAACACACTAATGCTGGCACACTGCTTTCGACCTCGCACACTGTCAATAGAGACAGTCTAATGATCCGTAAAAGCGCGGCTTCAGTTGGCGGTCTTAGAGGCAACGCACTCGAAGTCTAGAAAGCCATGAGTCGCAGGTTCGATTCCCCGTTTAGAACCCTAACTCTTACTCTATGCGCAAAAATATCGAGTTGTGGTCTTTGTGCTAGATCTAGTCTTTTGGGATGTGGGAAATGAATTGAGGTCTTGTGGTACAACGTACATTTAGCGCAGGTCGAATTATCACACAGCAACAAGAGAGTTGTTCCTAGCAAAATTCTGTACAAAAAAGAAGTCACCCTTTTACAAACATACAAGCATGCATGCATGCATGCATGTATGCATGCATACATACATACATACATACATACATACATACATACATACATACATACATACATACATACATACATACATACATACATACATACATACATACATACATACATACATACATACATATAAATACATACATACATACATGCTTGCATCCATCCAGACAGACATACATACCTAAATGCATGCATACATGCAGACAGACAAACAGACAGACGCACATGTATGTGCGCGCGCGCGTGTGTGTGTCTGTGTGTGTATGTGTGTGTGTGTGTGTGTGTGTGTGTGTGTGTGTGTGTGTGTGTGTGTGTGTGTGTGTGTGTGTGTGTGTGTGTGCTTGAGACAGACAGACAGACAAACAGACAGACAGAAATATTGACAAAGATCTACTCAGAGACGCTCTAACAAGCAGATATACAATCAGGATTGAAAAAAAAAAGACAAACAAACAAACCAAGAGACAAATCGCACTAATGATACGCTAACGAGAACACAAACAAAATCATACTAATAACAACACAAACAAAATAAATCTTACTAATAATACACGAACGACAAAAACAAAAAAAAATCATACTAATAATAAGACACAAACGACAAAAAACAAAAAAAAGTCATACTAATAATAAGACACTAACGACAAAAACAAAAAAAAAATCATACTAATAATAATAAGACACTAACGACAACAAACAAACAAGCAGACAGACAGACAGTACAGACAATAGAGACCAGACAAGCCAGATAATCAGGACACAAAATCAACTTAACACCACACCACACCACACACCACACAGCCACAACACTGACAGTATCCCCCCAAAAATCAATACACTACACACGCGCGCCGTTCATCACAGTAATTCACCACTTGTTTTCAAAGCTTGACTTCCGACCGAAGCGCGATCAGCAAATAGATATGTGATATTTATGATGCACAAGGGCCATGGTTGGTGGTCTAGAGATAACGCGCCTGTCTAGAAAGCGAAAAAGTCCGGGTCATAATGTGTGGTGGTTCGAATCCCGTTTGGGCCTTAAACTTTTCCCCCTATTCATTAGATCATGAGTGGTGGTTTGGGTGCTAGTCTTTCGGATGAGATGATAAATCGAGGTCCCGTGTGTGTTGCACATTATTATTTAGCGCATGTAAAAGAACCCACGGCAACAAGAAGGTTGTCCTTGGCAAAATTCTGTCTGATAGGGAAACAGAATTAATACAGTTGCAAACAGGAAAAAAATAATGGGTGCGCTCCATTTGTGGCGACACACTCTCCTTGGGGAGAGCAGCCCGAATTTCACGCAGAGAAATTTGCTGTGGCAAAAAGTGGTACAAAATAGAATTTTAAAAAATTTTAAAGGCTTTTTAACAGCCATTATCCTTTTATATTTTTAATCTTATTCCTAGGCTAGAGCTCCGAGGTTTACCAATGGTTAGATTGTTGCGTATACGACCCCTCCCCCCCCCCCCCCACACACACACCACCACCACCATCACCACCATTTAGATAGCCACATTCCGACTTCGTGGATCGTGTCTAAGCATGGTACCTAGTACCTGTGTGGCTGCGTTTATTTTTTATTTGTTTGGGTTTTTTTATGTCATCCGCTTCTTCTGGCACACTATGGCCTAATTCTCCCGAAAGGTGAAACGGGTGTTTCACATATGTACAAGATGTTCGTAAGGTAAAGGAGCCGGGATAGTTAAGTTGTCAGAGCGCTCGCCTTCCCCAAGTCAAGTTAAGCAGCCTCGAGCGTGGTACACCTTACCAGTTGGATGGGTGACTGTTTGCGCGTCTTAGCTTTAGTACAGTCCCCCTAGTTCACCCAGCTGTCAATGGGTACCTGCCCTCTTTAGGGTCAGGGAAGGTAAAGCAGCGAAGGAGAGGAGATGGGCGCCGCCCTCAATATGCTGGACAATAGAGAAGCTGAGGTCTCTGATGCTTCCCTCCCCTACGACCGCCTAGGTTATGGGACACCTTAATCTTTACCTTAGAAGATGTTCTGCAGGTGCTCTCGCACAAGGCTTCGATTTATAGTCTCATCCGAAGGACTTTAACATTCAGTTCGATTTTTGTTGTGGTCAAACTGGGAAGAAAGGGCAAGGCTAGGAATCGAACCCAGAACTTCACGGTTTACATGTTTGGTGGCAGGCGAACGTCTTAACCATCCCGCCATCCTCCCTCCTTCTTAAACATCCATCTTTCCAATTCAGCAAGGATGGAAACGATACCTGCAGGAATCTTCAGATATTATCAATTTCACTCCTCTGAGAATAGAATCCCATTGTTCTCTCTGGCAGGTTACCGTAGTGATAATGGTGATGATGGCGACAGTGGTGACAGAGAGAGATTAATAATCGCGTATCGCGATGGGAAATGTAGACGAAAGGGTGATCGTTTTATGGTTTTGTGTTCGAGGTTTTAAAGGTTATGTATGGGAATAATTATAAGTAAAATAAACTACACATACTCTCTCTCTCTCTCTCTCTCTCTCTCTCTCTCTCTCTCTCTCTCTCTCTCTCTCTCTCTCTCTCTCTCTCTCTCTCTCTCTTCTCTCTCTCTCTCTGTCTGTCTGTCTGTCTGTCTGTCTGTCTATCTGTCTCTCTGTCCCCTCTCTCTCTCTCTCTCTCTCTCTCTCCCTCTCTCCCCTCTCTCTCTCTCCTCTCTCTCTCTCTCTCTCCCCCCCCTCTCTCTCTCTCTCTCTCTCTCTGCCTCTGTCTCTGTCTCTCTCTGTCTGTCTCTGTCTGTCTATCTGTCTCTCTGCCCCCCCCCCCCTCTCTCTCTCTCTCTCTCTCTCTCTCTCTCTCTCTCTCTCTCTCTCTCTCTCTCTCTTTCTTTCTCTCTTTCTTTCTTTCTTTGGTTGGTTTCTTTTCTTGATCTTATCCCTGATAAGGGCGGGGACTGGATGTAAAAAAAACACACGAGTGCTTAAAATAGTGCCTTGCCTTGCCTTACCTTCCTCTCTCTCTCTCTCTCTCTCTCTCTCTCTCTCTCTCTCTCTCTCTCTCTCTCTCTCTCTCTCTCTCTCTCTCTCTCTCTCTCTCTCTCTCTCTCTCTCTCTCTCTTATTCTTTTTTCGTTTGTATGCGCGCTTTTTTTCTCTATTCTTTTTTTTTCTTGGGTCGTTAACGCTTGGAATGTGAATGGAAATACAGTTAATGAGGAAGAGAGAAGCTGGGTGGTAAGGGTTGGTAAGGGCAAGGGAGAAAGGAAAGGGGAGAGGGGGAGAGGACAGGTTGACATGACATGACATCATAGTTAGTGCTCTTATGCTGTACCACCACCACCCGCCCCTACTCCCACCTCTTTCTTTTCTTTCTTTCTTTCTTTCTTTTTTTCTTTCTTTATTTATTTCTTTATGCATTTCTTTATGCATTTCTTTATGCATTTCTTTATACAACTTTATGCCACACCAGATTCCTCTGCGTAAAATTCGGGCTGCTCTCCCGAGAAGAGCGCGTCGCCACAAGTGCAGCGCCACCCATTATATATTTTTTCTCTTTTTCCTGTCCGCAACTGTATATGTTTCCCTATCATCAGAGTGGCTTTTTTCTACAGAATTTTGCCAGGGACAACCCCCTTGTTGCCGTAGGCTCTTTTACGTGCGCTTAATAATGACATGTAACACACGGGACCTCAGTTTATCGTTTCATCCGAAAGACTAGCGCCCAGACCACCACTCATGGTCTAAATGGATGGGAGAAAAATTTTGGGCCCACAACTGGGATTCGAATCACCGCACACACCGACCCGGACTTTTCATTTCGCTTTCTAGGCAGGCACGTTACCAACTAGACCACTGATCCATCTCTTAACCTACCCCCTAGTGGTCCAGTTCTCATCAAACACAAATCTAGCCAGGATCGTTTTATCACCTTCTTGGCAGGTCGTGGTAGTCCACGGGGAGCCATTAGCGCTTCCTCGGGGATTGTGCTTGCATTATATACTCACGCGGAGGGAGGTGGGGGTGGGGTGGAGGGTGTGTGTGGGGGGGTGAGGGGGGGGGGGTTGAGAAGGGAGACCTCAGGGTGGTTATAGGCTATAGTGTTATAAATACACTCTCTCGAGGGTGATCTGAAGGTTATGGTGGAAGGTTTGGGGGGTGGGGGGGGTGAGTCTGAGTTATGGTTGTGTCAGCCATCTGGTGGATTAAGAGGGTTTTATGTTGGGGGTTATAACATTGATTATGACTTTAGTATCTTTTAAGTTATATATATATACATAATTTCTTTATATATATATATATATATATATATATATATATATATATATATATATATATATATATATATATATATATATATATATATATATGCGTGTGTGTGTGTGTGTATATGTTGTTCTTTTTTCGATTTGTTCCAATTTTTGTTTTAATTTATACACAATGCAACTCAACAACAAACACACAACACCACAACACAAACACACAACACACAACACACACAAACAACACACACACACACACACACACACACACACAACACCAACACACACACACATACAACAACAACAAACAACACACACACACAACACACACACACACCACACATAACACACACACATAACACAAACACACACACACACACATACACACAACACAACACACAAACCACACACACACACACACACACACACACACCACACACACACACACACCACACATACACACAACATAACCACACACACACACACACACACACACACACACACACAACACACACACACACACACACACACACACACACACCACACACACACACACACACACACACACACACACACCGTTTTTCCTTTGTACTCTTTGTTATAGGACTGTACGTTAGATAACATCAGCAAGAGAACTCTGTCACTAGCCTACAGGAAAGACAGACAGACAACACAAAACTGCACTACGAGGAAATCACATCACATGGAGGCAAAGTAACTGTGGATGGATGATATAACCTGGGATTCACAGGTTTGAGTCTAACCAACAACATCAGTATAGAGTCTATATAATTATTAGGCTATATGCTGCCTCAGAAATCAATAGCACAATGCGACCTTACTTGATGTATATGTGTAAATGTAAAAGTCACTTTGTCTCATCATTATATGCTGCCTCGGAAACCAATAGCACGATGTTATTTTACTTTATGTATTATGTGTAAATGCAAAAGTCACATTGTCTTTATTTACTCTACTTAATAGAGCATAATGGAACAAGCACTCATGTGCTTTTTTACATCCAGTCTGTAAGTATGCAGTTTTGTCAAATTTTGTCATCCGTTCCCATCGGCACACATTGGTGTACTCATCCGAAAAGTGGAACGGGTTTTAACATGAGCGCAAGATGTTCTACATGTGTTGACACAAGGGGCTTCGGATTGTAGTCTCATCTTGAAGGACTTTTGGGGAGAGTGGAGTCGGCACTGATGTTGACTCCGGAGGAAAAATCCTCTTGAACAAGAGTCGAACCCGGGTCAGCAGATCACGAGCGCATCACTCTAACCACCATGCTATCCCTTCAGTTACAATGTTGATTCAACATAGGATAGAGAGCTTAAAATAAGCTTTGGCTTGATGTCTTTCCACTGTTGTATTTTATTGTTGAATGCTTATGTTGTATGTGTATTGGATAAACAATTTTAAACCATTGTTATTTTAGATTGTTGGAGCTTTTTTCGAGTTGCAGATCACGATTCACGATATCTTTTTTGCAGGGGACGGGATAGCCTAATTCGCCTGCAATTTGACGACCCCGATTCAAATCCCGTTCAAGGGGA
>CM060322.1:16392762-16395262 GCA_030674155.1 Stramonita haemastoma | reverse complement strand
CTCTCTCTCTCTCTCTCTCTCTCTCTCTCTCTCTATATATATATATATATATATATATAATGTGTATAGTCAAAAGCTGTTTCGGGTTTATCTTAAAACATTCTTCAGTGTTTCCTGAACAAGGACATCAGTCATGTTTACTGTTCTATTCGTTCCTCATAAGTCTTAAAGCCTTATTCCGTATCTCCCACCAAAAAAGGATAGTACTTTAAATTTGGTTTTTAAAAACGTATTTTCAGTATCAACCATAAAAAGCATATATATATATATATATATATATATATATAAATAATTGAGAAAATATAGTGGAGTCAAACAAGTGCAGGTAACCAATACAACTTCTTCCTCATCATAGAATTGATGTTATTCAAAGGTTCAAAAAAACAAAAACCTAAAAGATAAAAGTCTTCGAAAGCAGTATTTGGGGAATCATTGAGTAAGGATCATGTTTTGGGCCTGTCCTGACTCGAGTTTCGGTTCCTGGTTGAGCACTCTTCAGAGGTCTCGGCAGTGATTGTAACCTCACTCACCCTCTGTGGTAAGAGCAAGACACTTTTCAGAATTCAGAAGTGTCCATTGCAGCTCTAGGAATAGGTAAATATTCCTGTGGCTTACCACTGCTGCCAGTAAAAGATGAAAATAGAAAGAGAAAGAAAATATGTTTGGAAAAAATGTTGTAAAAAAACTGAATATACAAGAAAATATGCACCTAATGAATCTTTGTGCCTTATGTTCGGGGATCCTTTATAAGAAAGGATGCAAGGGAGATCATTAAGTCCACACTCAGCTGATAGGCTAATCCCAGCTGGATAAAATGATAACTCAAACATTACCAGTCACTTTCAGTACTGGCACAGGCAGTAGAAGTTGAATCTCTCTCTCTCTCTCTCCTCTCTCTCTCTCTCTCTCTCTCTCTCCTCTCTCTCTCTCTCTCTCTCTCTCTCCTCTCTCTCTCTCTCTCTCTCTACTCTATTATATATATATATATATATATATATATATATACATACATACATACATACATACATACATACATACATACATATATATTGTTCATGAAACAGAATGAAACTCTGGCAACAAAACTACCAAACTCTCAAACTCAACTCAACTGTCTCCATCGCCACTGTCGACGATAGGAGCTAGCTCCACACAGTGCTAAACCAGCCAGGATTAATGAGAGTAAAAAAAATAAAAAAAAACAATGTTAAATTTTTCACGAAACAGACAAACTCTTGACCTAAGCTTTATTTTACAAAAATCCCGACAAAGGACTTTTTGGACAGAGAGAGCAAAGCCTATTAGACTGCACTTTACAACAGACAGGCAAACCATAAATGGGAAAAAAGTAACCTAGAAAAAAAATGCTGCTGCTGCTGCTTCTAAACTTAAAGTTCACTTTGACCGCATGATACGCAAAATGTGTCATTAGAAAATCACAAGAGACAACAACAACAAGAACAACAACAACAAAACCGATTTGGATTCAGAACCTTTGATAAAACAAAAAATGTGTATAAAAAAGACAGATTTTCAAAATGTACGCCTTGTACAGTCAGAAAAAGTCTAAAAGCATGAGGAAAATGAAAGGAGGAAAGTATAGAGGATGAAGAAAAGAACGATGAGAGGGAGATTTTAAAAAAGAGGATGAGGACAGGAAGAAAGAAGAAATTAAGGTGAAGGGACGATAACGATGATGAAGAGTAAGGAGAGAAAGAAAGCGAAATAAAGATAGAAAGGCAGAAGGAAAGAAAGAAAGACAGACAGACAGACAGACAGACAGACAGACAGACAGACAGACAGACAGACGGACAGAAAGACAGACAGACATTCAGACAGACAGGCAGACAGACAGAAAGAAAGAAAGACAGACCGACAGACAGACCGACAGACAGACAGAAAGACAGACAGACAGAAGGAAAGAAAGACAGACAGACAGACAGACAGACAGTCAGACAGACAGACAGACAGAAAGAAAGACAGACAGACACACAGACCGACAGACAGACAGACCGACAGAAAGAAAGAAAGAAAGACAGAAAGGCAGAAAGAAAAAAGAAATAAAGACAGACAGACAGAAGGAAAGACAGACAGACAGACAGACAGAGAGACAGAAGGAAAGAAAGAAAGAAGGAAAGAGAGAGAAAGAAAGAAAGAAAGAAAGAAAGAAAGAAAGAAAGAAAGAAAGAAAGAAAGAAAGAAAGAAAGAAAGAAAGAAAGAAGAGTCTCAGGATTAAAACAAAAAGGAAGACAGAAGAAATAACAAGAATAATTCTTTACAACAATGCTGCTGCTGCCTCTGCTTCTGCTGCTACTACTGCTGCCTCTACTGTTGCTGCTGCTTCTGCTACTGCTGCTGCTGCTTCTGCTACTTCTGCTTCTACTGCTGCTGCTGCTACTTCTACTGCTGCTGCTGCTAATAGCGATGATAATGAAATCGATGACGATGAAATGCCAATCTCTCTACCTTTTCTCACATTCCGATCGTGCTCAATACTTT
>CM060322.1:16339822-16369822 GCA_030674155.1 Stramonita haemastoma | reverse complement strand
ACACACACACACACACACACACACACACACACACACACACACCAAAAACTCATACTTTTTTTCTGAACTGACTATTAGCATGTAAAGCTTCTCTGTTCCATTCCGCAGCATGCATACAGATAGACAGCGATGCCTGCACCCACCAGGCATCTGCCTCAAAGAAGAGGACCAGAGAAAGTGCCTTACTAGTAAGTCCATTTCATTCTCTGGGAGTCTGTAGCTTGTAAGTGGGAGTGGTGTAGGCAACCTAGTAGGCCTACCTGGGCTATCACTGAAAGACTTGTTCTCAATGCTTAAACCTAAGAAACGATGTAGTGGGGAAGATGGACGAAGTTGGGGTGTAGAGTAACATTTACACACATGCATATATATATATATATATATATATATATATATATATATATATATATATATATATATATATATAATATATATATATATATATATATGTATATACGTACATGTAGAAACATAAATATACATATATACACATATAATACATACATACATACATACATACATACATACATACATACATACATACATACATACATACATACATACATACATACATACATACATACATACATACATACATACATATATACACACATACATGCATGCATGCATGCTTGTAAGCATGTGCACACCAGCGCATATGCACACACGAGCGCGCACGCGCACATGCACACGCACACAACACACACATGCACACACACATACACACACACACACACACACACACACACACACACACACACACACACACACACACCACACACACACACACACACACACACACACACACACACACACACACACACACACACACACACACGAGATCAACACACACACAACACTCACGGAGTCAAAGAAAGGAAAAAGAAAAGATAAAACTCAAACTTGAATCCACAAAAAATCATATTATAACACAATATTACAGCTCGGGTATTATAGAGATAGTTTACAAGACAAATTCACATTGATCACAGTATGTTATCATCATATCAACAATACATACTGAGAATTTAAAGTGAATCATACAACCCAAAACGAAAGAAGATCAATACACACACCAAAATACACACACTATCGTGTAAAAACAAACAAAAACAAAAAAGACAAAAATTAAATTCGCATCGAAGTATAACGTTATCGGGTAAAGACAGACATACCGGAGTTGTTTTATTTAAGTTAAAAAAAGTCCAATCCAAAAGAACTAATACGCACATCATGATACAGCATTATCAAAGAAAGAAACGAAAAAGAATGAGTCATATCTCAGTACCATATTTTCACCGAAACGGTACATATACCAGAATTTTAAGTGAACTAAACTTATCAAATAGAGAGAATACACACACACACACACACACACACACACACACACACACACACACACACACACACACACACACACACACACACACAGATGGCTTGATGAAATAAAGCAAATATATTGCTTATTCAATGTACCATTTGGAAATAAAATTTTGACGACTAGAATTGACTTGACTTCACACACACACAGACGCACACGGACAGAGACAGACAAACACAGACACAGATACAGACACGTGCACACACACACACACACCACACACACACACACACACACACACACACACACACACACACACACACACACACCACAACCACCACCACCACCAACAACAACAACAACAACAACAATACAACACAACAACAGCACAACACAACATCGTCGCAAAAACAACACATGTCATGTCATGTCTGCCTGTGGTCCCTTCTGGGGCATAGGCCGCCAACTAGCTGTCTCCAGGCATCTCGGCTCTGGGCTAGGCGTTCCAGCTGTCCCCACGTCTTGCCCATCTTTTTCGCATCTGCATCCAGGTCCCGGCGCCAGGTATTTCTAGGCCGCCCTCTCTTTCTTTTCCCTTGTGGATTCCAGGTGAGAGCTTGTCTTGTGATGCTGGATACAGGTTTCCGTAGGGTGTGTCCTATCCATCGCCAACGTCTCTGTAGGATTTCTTTCTCAACAGGCTGTTGTCTGGTTCTTTGCCATAATTCTTCATTACTGATCTTGTCTGGCCATCGTACCTTGAGGATCTTCCTGAGGCAGGTGTTGATGAAGACCTGGATTTTCTTCATGGTGGTGACGGTATTTCTCCAGGTCTCTGCTCCATACATTAGTATTGGCTTGATGATGGTGTTGAAGAGCCTGGTCTTGGTGGCGATGCTGATGTCGCTTGATCCCCAGACGTTTCTGAGCTGCTTGAAGCTGCCCTTGCTTTACCGATGCGGGTTCTGACGTCTGTGTCTGTTCCTCCCTGTGTGTCCACGATGCTGCCGAGGTATGTGAAGCTTTCCACCTCTTCCAGCGCTTCTCCTTTGACTGTGATGGGTGTTGCATTGGCTGCATTTGTCTTGAGTACCTTGCTCTTTCCTCTGTTGATGTTGAGGCCCAGTTTAGCTGAGTTCTCCACAACGATGTTGGTCTTTTCCTGCATCTGTTGCTGGGTGTGGGAGAGAAGGGCCAGGTCATCCGCAAAGTCAAGGTCGTCTAGCTGTTTCCAGGGTGTCCATTGGATGCCATTACGTTTCTGGTCCGCTGAGGTTTTCATGACCCAGTCGATGGCCAGCAGGAACAGGAAAGGAGATAGTAAGCATCCTTGCCTTACTCCGGTATCTACTTCAAAGGCGTCGGTGAGCTGTCTGCCATGAACTATTCTGCAGGTCATTCCTTCATATGATTTCCTGATGATGTTGGTGATTTTCTCTGGCACTCCGTAGTGTCTCAGTAGCCTCCAGAGGGTCTGTCTGTCAACGCTGTCAAAAGCCTTCTCATAGTCTATGAAGTTGATGTATAGTGGCGAATTCCATTCCAGGGACTGTTCCAGGATGATGCGCAGTGTTGCAATCTGATCCGTGCATGATCTTTCCTTTCGGAAGCCAGCTTGTTGGTCACGGAGATGCGGGTCTACTGCGTCCTTCATCCGGTTCAGCAGGATGCGGTTAAACACCTTTCCTGGGATGGACAACAGCGTTATCCCTCTGTAGTTGGAGCAGGAACTGAGGTCGCCTTTCTTGGGGAGTTTGATGAGGTAACCCTCTTTCCATTCTGTTGGTATTTCTTCTTCCTCCAGATCTTGCCGAAGAGCGGGTAGAGGAGCTCCACACTGGTCTCGACGTCGGCTTTCAGGGCTTCTGCTGGGATGCTGTCAGGTCCTGCAGACTTACCATTCCTCAATTGCTTGATGGCGCTGCGGATCTCTTCCTTTGTGGGAGCACTACACTTGATCGGCAGGTCGCTTGCGGCTGTCGGTATCTCTGGTGGGTCTGTAGGTGCTGGTCTGTTGAGTAACTCCTGGAAGTGCTCAATCCACCTGTTCTTCTGTCCTTCGTCGTCAGCTATTACTCCTCCGTTCTTGTCTTTTACTGGTCTCTCTGGCTTGGCAAACTTCCCTGATAACTTCTTGATGATGAAGTACAGAAAACAACACATACTAGAACTTTAACTGAAGCTAGTCACCACCACCACCACCACCACCACCACCACACCACCACCAACCACAACAACAACCACAACAACAACAACACAACACAACATCATCACATCAATACATACCCAGAACTTTTAACTGAATCTAGTCACCACCATCACCACTATCACCATCATCACCACAATTATCACAGTCCTCCTTAGAACCAGAAGATGAAGATTTTGTTTTTAAATTGTTAAAAAAAAATGGCGCTGACACAGACACACCCACCCACACACGAGCAGATGCTATGCAACCGCCTGTCGAGAGTTTTGACAAGAGAGAGAGAGTTCATACAGTAGATATAGTGCACACGGCATCCCCACACCCTCCTGTGTGTGTGTCTGTGTCTGTGTCTGTTGTGTGTGTGTGTGAGAAAGAGAGAGTGTGTGTGCCTGTGTGTGTATAAACTAACCGACGTAGCCCAGTCTAGTCTGCCCAGTCGGGCTGTTACACTACTGCTGTTGCTGCTGCTGCTGTTGCAGTTGCTGCTTGCTTACTTGCTTTCTTTCTTTCTGCTGATGCCGCCAATACTGCTTAGTGCTGCTGCTGCTGTTGCTGCTGCAGCTGCTGCTTGCTTACTTGCTTTCTTTCTTTCTGCTGATGCCGCCAATACTGCTTAGTGCTGCTGCTGCTGCTGCTGTTGCTGTTGCTGCTGTTTTGCGGCGATGGCGGTATTGGTGGTGGTTGTGATGCTGGTGGTGGTGGCGGTGGTGGTTGTAGTGGTTGAAGAGCGAGCGAGTGATGCGGATGGGTCGATAGTGAGGGAAATAAGTATGTGTGTGGTTGATTTGGGACGATGAACGGGTGAAGTCTACTTGTTTGGTTCTCTCTCTCTCTCCCTCCTCCAAAGTCCTTCGGATGAGACTTTAAACCGTGGCCCCGTACGTGTGCGAACGCACGCAGAACATCTTGCGCACACGTTAAATCCTGTTCCGCTTTTCGTAAGAGTAGGCCATCGTGTGCCGGTGGGACCAGATGACATTTACAAAATTGCATACACACGGGGACTGGATGTAAAAAAGCACAAGAGTGCTTATTCCATTATCCTCGATATAAAGGAATAGAACAAATCTCTCTCTCTCTCTCTCTCTCTCCTCTCTCTCTCTCTCTCTCTCCTCTCTCCTCTCTCTCTCCTCTCTCTCTTCTCTCTCTCCTCTCTCTCTCTCTCTCTCTCTGCCTGTCTGTCTGTCTGTCTCTCTCTCTGCCTGTCTGTCTGCCTGTCTGTCTGTCTCTGTCTATGTCTGACTGTCTGACTGTCTGACTGTCTGACTCTCTCTCTCTCTCTCTCTCTCTCTCTCTCTCTCTCTCTCCTCTCTCTCTCTCTCTCTCTCTCTCTCTCTCTCTCTGCCTGTCTGTCTGTCTGTCTCTCTCTCTGCCTGTCTGTCTGCCTGTCTGTCTGTCTCTGTCTATGTCTGACTGTCTGACTGTCTGACTCTCTCTCTCTCTCTCTCTCTCTCTCTCTCTCTCTCTCTCTCTCTGTTGTCAGTTATACTTTTCATTGGTTTTATGTTTTGTGCCCAGTCCCCATCACACTATTCCTGTGTGAATGGGCGTTGATGATTATCACAAATAAACAACTGTCATTGTCATTGTCATTGCATTCTCTCTCTCTCTCTCTCTCTCTCTCTCTCTCTCTCTCTCTCTCTCTCTCTCTCTCTCTCTCTCTCTCTCTCTCTCCTCTCTCTCTCTGTCTGCCTGTCTGTCTGTCTGTCTGTCTGTCTGTCTGTCTGTCTCTCTCTCTCTCTCTCTCTCTCTCTCTCTCTCTCTCTCTCTCTCTCTCTCTCTCTCTCTCTCTCTCTCTCTCTCTCTCTCTCTCTCATATATATCTTCTTCCGTGATATAGGCTAGTATGATTATATTACACATACAGGCAGGCATTCTTCATCTGAAAGCTACACTCCTATACTACAAGATAGTATTGTTTTAATGCATAAACTACTTCGCGGCAATGCCCTATGTTTCTCTTACAACTGTGACATAGAGAGTTAACCTCCCTTTCATAACCATGACTCTAATTCGAGTTCCAGCGGAGTTATCCTATAATTGTAGAGACTGTAATGTACCATCAAACTACAACCATCATTTTCTAGAAATATATTGATACATATGCGGTGTAGGCCATTTATATTTTTGTCTTGTAAACTATCTATATATTATATATACTTGATCTACAATATAGTGTTGTACTATGATTTTTTTTTGGTTTATATTTTTCCACAACTTCTCTTGCCTGTGCCTACACTTAAAGTGTATTGCAATGTTTGGGTTATTATCCAGCTAAGACTGACCACTCGGCTGGATACAAACTTTATAACCTCCCTTGCATCCTATAAATAGGATCCCCAAACATAAGGCACAAAGATTCACTAGGTGCTTATTTTCTCCTATTCACCAATTCATTTTTTTTTTCAACATATTACTCTAAGCATATTTTCTTTCTCTTTTTATCATCATCTTTTGATGGCAGTTTTAAAAGGTCTCAGGGATATCAAATATTCCTGTGAATGCAATTGACAATTTAACATCCTGAAAAGTGTCTAGCTGTAAGGTACCTCAGCAGGTGGAGTTTCAATCACTGCCGGATCTCTGATGAGGGCTCATCCAGGAGCCGAAACTCGAGTCAGGTCAGGCCAAAGGCATGGTTCTTATTCAATGATGTCTAAAAATGCTGCCACTGAAAGACACTGTTCACAAAAATTCATTTTCATTTCTTTTTATGTAATTGAATCTTTGATAAGTCACTTTCAAAATGAACGAGAAGTTGTTACCGGTGCAAGATTTTCCTCCGCAACTTTTTCTCAAAGAGTCATATGCAGATGGGATCAGAGCACTTGTCTTCCCTATGCTAAGATTAAGCTGCTTCACCTTTAGCGTGGTTACCAAATAGACAGGTGACCGTTTGCGCGTGCCTTGGCTTCAGTACAGTCCCCCAGCTGTAAAAGGGTACCTGCTCTCTTTAGGGTCAGGGAAGGTAAAGTAGTGAGGGAGAGGAGATGGGCACCGCCCTCAATATGCTGGCCCCCTAGAGAAGCTCAGGTCTCTGATGCCTCGCTCCCCTACGGCCACGTAGGTTATGGGACACCTTTAAAATTATGCAGAGACTCGTACCACTGTCTCTCTGTTTCTATGCTTCTGTTACGATGGCAGGTGGTCAGAACGGCACGTGGTCATAATGGCGTGTGTCATAATGGCACGTGGTCATAATGGCGTGTGTCATAATGGCACGTGGTCATAATGGCATATAGGCACGTAGTCACAACGGCACGCCGTCACAATGGCACGGGGAATGGCAGGTGGTCACAATGGCATGTAGCCACATGACCTTCCTCTATGTCTTGTTTCTCTCTTTGTGTCTTTTACTCTCTCTCTCTCCTCTCTCTCTCTCTCCTCTCTCTCTCTCATCTCTCTCTCCTCTCTCTCTCTCTCCTCTCTCTCTCTCTCTCTCTCTCCCTGTTTCATCAATAAACTTTCTCTTCCAAGATTTAAAATAAAAACCCAACCACAAACATATCCCATACCATCCACCGTTCATCTCCCCCCTCCCCAAAACTCTCCTTCCTAACGAGGATGAACGCATGCGCGTGTGTGCGCGTACGTTTGCGTGCGCGAGCGCGAGAGCCTACTAGGCCCTACAGAAGTGCGCGTGGGAAAGTCTTGCAATGAGAAAACGACCCAAGCCACAGCAGGAAAAACCTAGCCCTTACAAGTATTAGTAGCCTAGGCCTACTCGAAGGCAAGCAGAGAAGAGAGATGATGCATAGCCTAGTAGGCTACTATATAGGGTCTTCTTTCAATCTGGGCTGTCTGTATCTTGGCAAAATCTGGAGCCATGGGGCGTACTATCTTTGCTATAGGCCTAGGCCTATAGCCTAGTCTATAGCTAGCCTAACCTATACTGGCTGACTCGGCCCGACCCATTTCGTCCTGTCTTCTGCCTTGAGTGTGTGTGTGTGTGTGTGTGTGTGTGTGTGTGTGTGTGTGTGTGTGTGTGTGTGTGTGTGTGTGTGCGTGCGTGTGTGTGTGTGTGTGTGTGTGTATGTTGTGTGTGTGTGTATGTTGTGTACGTTGTGTGTGTGTGTGTGTGTGTGTGTGTGTGTGTGTGTGTGTGTGTGTGTGTGTGAGTGTGTGTGTGTGTGTGTGTGTGTGTGTGTGTGTGTGTATGTGTGTGTGATGGATGGATCAATAGGGGAAGGCTTTGGGGCTCGTTGAGGGAGGCTTAGTAGTGATTGGGGGGGGGGGGAGGTTGGGTGGAGGTGGGGGGAGGGGAGATGTATGTGTGTGTGTGTGTGTAGGGGGGGGGGCGGTTGGGGTTGGGGGATGTGTGTGTGTGCTTGTGTGTTAGTTAGTTAGTTAGTTAGTTTGTTAGTTAGTTAGTTAGTAAGTTAGTTAGTTAGTTAGTTAGTTAGTTAGTTAGTTAGTTAGTTAGTTAGTTAGTTAGTTAGTGTGTGTGTGTGTGTGTGTGTGTGTGTGTGTGTGTGTGTGTGTGTGTGTGTGTGTGTGTGTGTGTGTGTGTGTGTGTGTGTTCAAGTTCAAGTTCAATCTTTCTCCTAAAAGGAACATGAGACAATAGCGATTATGATGATGATGATGTGTACGTGCGTAGCTTGTCTGTCTGTAGGTACCTGTATCTTTGTGTTGGTCTCTGTGTCTGTATGTGTCCATGCGTGCGTGCGTGCACGCATGCATGCATGTGTGTCTGTCTGTCTCTCTGTTTGCGTATCTATAGTTGATGCGCATCGCTAGGCACTGCAGTGGCCAGTCTTATAGTAGGCTAGTTGCCAGCTACATGTAGAAGTAGACAGACAGGCTAGGCCTATAGGTAGGCAGGTAGGTAGGTAGGTAGGCAGGTAAGTAGGTAGGTAGGTCCAGCCTATAGAAGTGATAATTCCTGACGCCTGACTGCAATCGGATGTCCACGAAGGCGGAAGGAAGGAAGAAGGCAGGCAGGAAAAACAAAGGGTCATAAGGTGGAGAGAGAGAGAGAGAGAGAGAGAGAGAGAGAGAGAGAGAGAGAGAGAGAGAGAGAGACAGACAGACAGACAGACAGACAGACAGACAGACAGACAGAGACAGAGAACGAGAGACAGAAGAGACAGAGACAGAGAGACAGAGAGACAGAGAGACAGACAGAGAGACAGAGAGAGACAGAGAGACAGAAGACAGAGAAGAGACAGAAGAGCACAGAGAGAGAGACAGAGAGAGACAGAGAGACAGAGAGACAGACAGAGAGAGAGAGAGACAGAGAGAGACAGAGACAGAGACAGAGACAGAGAGACAGAGAGAGAGAGACAGAGAGAGAGGGAGGGGAAAGAGGAGGCGATGCCGAGGAGGTCAGGTAAACATTTTGGAATACTAAGGAAGGTGAGAGAGTACTGCGAAAGTCACTCTCCTGTGCAAGTATATTTATTCATACAGTTTGCTCACCCATATTTTGTGTTGGCCTATGCATACACTCGCACGCGTGCACATACACGCGCGTGAGCGCGCCACACACACACGCATGCACGCGCGCGCACACGCACACACGCATGCACACGCACACACACACACACACACGCGCGCGCGTGCGCGCGCGCGCACGCACACACGAGTGCTCACTGGGGCGCGAGCAAAAAGAGAGACAGACAGACAGACAGACAGACACACACACACACACACACACACACACACACACACACACACACACACACACACACACACACACACACAGGGACACCACACACACACACACACACACACACACACACACACACACACACACACAGGACACACACACACACGCGCGCGCGTTCGCGCGCGCTGGCGCACGCACACACACACAGGGAGCATTATTGTGACGGCGGGCTTTTCCAAGGGAGAGCACAACCCTAATTTCATGGCAGAGAACTCTGCTGTGACAAGCAAAATTAATGCTCCTTAAGTCATATACATCCACGCCAATACAAATTCATCGCTGCAGACAGTATCAATTTGTCTTGCCCAGATACACATGCAATAAAGTATGAGATGGTACAGGTATGGTTTGTTTATGAATGTTTTTCATCCACGGTTTTGCGGCCATTTTTGTTGTGTTATCATAGCAACAGACGTTGATAGCTTTTTTCAAAACATTTTTCTTGGATGCTGCTTTTGTGGCGATACTATAGCCCCAAAGAGGCGAATACAGCATGTCCGTCGGAACAAATGCTGGTCCAGTTTGCGCAACAACACATAGTATAACACATAATATTAATCATAATCTACAATATGATGCATCACAACACAGTGCAGGGCCGTCGCCACACACAAAAAAGGCTAACACAAATGTGACGCTCCACCACGAAATGAGTCGCTTTGCACGTAACCCACTTTTCTGCTAAGGGACATTTTGGGCAGGTGGGGGTGAGGTTGTGGATTTTGAGATTTTTATTGATTATAAAACTCTAGCACTTATTTTACATTGAAGTGAAATATCAAGTCATAATTTTGTTTCCCTTTGTCTTTAAACGTGTTTTGAAAATAGCCAAGTCCTCATTCTGGCCACCTACTAACTTGTCCATTTCTCATTTTGCCATTTCCTGCAGTTGTAATAACTTGATAGAACTGTCCGATTTTCAATTTGTTTTTTGGTATTGTATAGCCATTTTATTGACATGCCAATAACTAAAAACTGACCTCTGGTGCAATGCGGCTCCTTATGTGGTGCAGTGTCACAAATACAGGCTGCCTGCCCATACACACCCTCAAAAATAAGGGGCAGATAAATAAGATGTGACAAAAGGCCGGTTGGAGTCCCATTCTACCCCGACTTTTGTGCAGTAACAGAGCCCACGGCACCAAGAGAGTTTTCTACTGTAGGCATACACACTTTACTAACATCTTTAATATGGGTGGTGCTGTTCTTGTGGTGATACCACAGCTTCAAAGAGAACAGCCTGGCTTGAATCTAGCAAGTCTGTCCGAACGAAAGCTGGTAAAGTGTAGGCAACAATACATAGTATTACACATAATATCAATGAAATATACAATTGATGCACCACAGCACAGCTCAGCACAGGGCAGTTGCCACACGAACACACAAAAAATAGAAAAGCACTGCGGTCCAAAAGTTCAAAGCAACATGATAATGATGAGGATCATTTATGGGCGCACTTTCAGACGTATGACCAGTATGCCTGTAGGTATTCTGGGCAATGTGCTCTTAAACATGATACGAGGTGTAGATACAAACGAATGCACTGGGCCTAAGATGCAGTCATTTTTTAATACACCTAAGATCTGGTTTCTTTGTTTGAGTGGTTTTGTTTTCAAGAGATCTGCTTCAGCATCATTAATTTTTTTAATTCATTTTTCCTCTTCATCACATAAATTGTCATGTTGTACTGACGCGTACTGTCCTAACAACACATGTACGCACGCACAACATACACGCGCGCGCAAACACACGCACGCTCGCACCCCCCCCCCCCCCCCCCCCCCCCCCCCCCCCACTGAATACATGCATAATATGCTCTGATATGTATGAGACAGAGACAGACAGAGTAAACAGTCAGCAGGAACATTGCTGAAAGTAGCCTACACATCCACCACCCAAAATAAGCCTTGTTTAAAGAAAAACCCAAATGGTAAAACATTCGTGAGTAGCTGAACAATACCTTGAACTGAACATTGTTGTGCATGTGTTGTGTCGTAAAGTGGTCTAAATCCTAAAATGAATATGCTCAAGAGAGGTAAGAACTTCTCCCTGGTTTTGAAACAACCTCCCCTTTCCTTTACCAGATGGGCTGTCAATGCACAGACTGCAAATTACAAAACAAACGAATCTAAATCTGAAATTCTTCTTGTGAACGTGCATATCAATAGAACAACAGATTGTCCTCGGTAAGTCAAGGATCTTGTACACGTTTTGAGTTTGCAGCCTCGACATAGCTTTTATCTTATATAAAGTATTTTTTATGGCCATCATTTTGGGTGGGTTTTTCAAGTGTATTGATAGAAAACGAAGTGCCCGGCAGTTTAGAAATAATTTCCAGTTACATTGTTAAACCAGGTTTTTGCAATTGAAGGTCTTACTCCAGCTAGGGACAGAAAACACATTTAGCGACACAACACACACGTGCAAATCGTGTCTCTGTTGCGAGTTCCCGTGAGTTGATTTGTTTCTTTCTTTTCTTTTTTTTCTCTTGCCATTTCAAACGGCCCTGACATCTGCATGCAGTGTGGACCACTTGAACAGCTGGGAAAACAAAATGTGGGATTTTGAACATCATCGTTTTTGCCTTTGTCTTTTTTTATAGAAATCTATGATGAAGAGCAGCACTGGTGAGTAATTTTTATTTAGAAGTAGCTACTTAGTAAGTAGGCCATTAGGTATCGATAGGTAAGAAACTCGCGAAGCATGGCAGCAGAGAGTCCTCAGAGGAGAAGCCCCCTTCAAACAAGTGTTTCGGGCCTTTAATCTTCCTTATTTATTTTAAAACTTAGGGGGAAATCCCTGCTTTGTGAATTTCATGACAACTGCTGCCAAGAAATGTTAATCTTGAGTGCAGCGAGTGATTTGGCGCATTCACAAGGACCAGGGCTGAGAGTCTGATCTAGTGTAGTTGTGTCATAAACCAACCAGGCCTATTCGTGGTTTTGAAAACTGATTGAAACAGCTGTGTCGTGAACCAAAATGGTTTGGTACTGTCACGAATACGCATCCTTCAAACACACACACACACACACACACACACACACACACACACACACACCACACACACAACACACACACACACACACACACACACACACACACACACACAACACACACATCCAGACTTTCAAGGCAAGATTGTTTTTGATTAGGACGTTAAAGCAAGATGTTAAGGGAAGGTTTTTAGTGTGAGCTTAAGATCTTAACCCCTCCCCCACCCCCCCTCCCCCCCTAAAAAAAAAAAGCGTAAACCCTTACTCATAATTATGTTAATGCTTGAAATGGGAAAGATATCGAGATGCTCCCCTTCTTCCTACAGCTGATTTTTTTTTCTTTTTCAATATTGTCAAATAGTGCTGTAGAATTGAGAAATAGACAAAGAAAGATATTTTGGATAAACGATCCTAATATTAAATGGTAGGCAGGCAAGCATCTTTACATCAACAGGTGCAAATGGACATCTTGTGTTTTAAGACATGGTTTATGCATTTTCTTGCTGAAAGTTTTATCAGAGCAGTTTTGATGTGATCACAAGAGAACTGACAATAATGTTAAATGGAACGATGTGGTTTTTGCCTGTGGTAATTGTGAATTTATCATCTTTACAATTTTTTTTCTTCCGAGGTTCACGCTCCGAGGTTGACTGAAGATGAACTTTTGCATATGCGACCATTTTTGCTCACCGTTAAGGTTGTCGCTTTCCGACTTCAAGAATGATGTCTAAACACACCTGTGTGCATGCGGGGTTTTTTTTGTTGTTTTTTTAATATCATCCGTTCCTACCGCCACAGAACGGCCTACTCTTCCGGAAGACGGAACAAGTTTTTAACGTGTTGTTGTTATTGTAGTTAATTTTTGCACTTGCTGATATTAAACATTTTTGTCAGCGCAGTTAAGTTTGCTTGACTGTACATTTATGAGTTGGGTTTGGCTTTATCTTGACAGAAAAATGTGGACAATAAGTAAATACGTAAATAATTGATATCTGAATATAAAACGTTGCATGTCATTATTCGTGTGTTAAAAGACTGAGGATATGAATCTTTTACTACGCTCCTATCAATGATGTCTTAATGTTGTCATTACGGTAATTGGAGGATCGATGGTCTAGAGATTGATCCCCGTTTATTGCCCGAAACTTTATCCCGTCCACTAGACTGTGAGTGGTGGCCTGCATACAAGTCTTTCGAACGGATAGTGAACAAGGTCCTGCATGCGCACACATTCAGCGCACGTAAAAGAACCCACGACACCAAGGAAGAGATCTCCAGCAAAATTCTGTAGAATAAAGCCCTTCTCATAGGAAAACTAATACACTTTAAAAAAGGACATTTTTGGGAGTGGTACTTGCTCTTGTGGCCAACGCACTCACCCCTGAGAGAGAAGCCCAAATTGCCCGCAGATTAATATGCTGTGACTGGAAGTGGTATTCAATTCAATTTTCAATTTATTTGAATTCAGTTCAGTTGTGAAGTTATTTTACACTGCTTTAGAATAGAAACGAGTAAAACTGTCATTGTCATAACATGGGTGTAAATTTTCAACTTTGAGATTAAAAAAATATATCGCTGTATAATTTTTCACCTACCTTATGAACTTACTGGTTTTTTTGTTCAGGTAAAACTGGGTGGCCAGGCGACGCATGGAGCTGTCACTAACACCAGAGAAGATGGGTGCAACAAGCCAAGAGACCAGACAACCTCAACACAAGTCAAGGACCACACAAACCTCAACATAGACCACACAAACCTCAACATAGACCACACAAACTTCAACATCAAGGACCAACACAAACTTCAAACATAGGACCACACAAACCTCAACATCAAGACCACAAAACCTCAACATCTAAGGACCACACAAATCTCAACATAGACGACACAAACCTCAACATCAAGGACAGACAAACCTCAACATCAAGGGCCACACAAACCTCAACACCAAGGACCACACAAACCTCAACATGAAATTCCTGCAGCAGCATCCCCTGAGGGAGGAAGATCAGCACTCTGCTCTTCAGTCTCCCTTCCCTACCATCATCATGGCCACAGATTCCAGAGAAAAGGTATGTAAAACAACGTGGTGTAGCTTACGGGAAAAAATGTCTTCCCAATTCTGTAAAAAAAGAAAAAAAGAAAAATTTCCACCATATTTTTTCATATGGTTACTTGTAGTTTTATTTCAGTTACTGGATGTGTTTCTGAAACGGCATTTAAAAAGGTACACGTATTTCTTCAGCAGACAGTGCCAAAGACAATTTACAAAAACTGCATACACACGGGACTGGATGTAAAAAAAAAGTACGAGTGCTTATTTCATTATCCTTGACATAAAAGAAAAAATAAGTAAAGAGTAGCTGAGAATTATTTTTAAAATGGTAAAGAAACAATCTGGGCAATCTCATAAATGTAAACCCATTTTTCATTTTGTTTTGGTTGTGATACAGTACCGCATGACCTAACTTTTACATCTGAGGAGTGCTGTTGTTTATTTACTACCACAAGTATAATTATTGGTTAGATTTCCCACAGTTGTAAAGTTGTCTTTGAAAATCGTGTTAAGACACTGTCCTAACAATGAATGCCTGAAACCAGTACCCTACTTGTTCGTTACAAAAAAAATGTCTGAAAGCTAAAGTAAGAATCTTTCTGTCGAAAATGAGTACTGGGAAATGTAGAGATCAAAAACATTTTTTGAAGAAAAAAAATTTTCAACTGAGGGAGGGATATCTATAATGCATGCTAATGTATTTTTAAAATTTTATTTATTCTTTTATATCGAGGATAATGGATTAAGCACTCGTGTGCTTTTTTACATCCAGTCCCCGTGTGTATGCAGTTTTGTAAATCTTGTCATCTATTACCACCGGCACACGATGGCCTACTCTTGCGAAAAGCGGAACAGGATTTAACGTGTGCGCAAGATATCTGCGTGCGTTCCCACACGGGGCCTCGGTTTATAGTCTCATCGGAAGGACTTTTGGGGAGGGTGGAGTCAGCACTGATGTTAACTCCAGGGGAAAATCCCCTCGACCAGGAATCGAACCCGGGTGTGAGTGCAATATTTCTCTTCGTAGAATTTAATTTTTCACGCTAAAACCACAATCCTAGATAGAAGGCAATGAGGTGCTCATGGCTGTAGTCTATGATCTGTACCATATTGGTTTTCTATTTAATTTTATCTATTTTCATTTTATTTATCTTGCACACACGCCAGAGACCTTTTCATAGAACATCTTACACTTACGTCAGATGATTAAAAAAAACTGGATTATCTTACGAACACACATGTCAAAAGACCTTTTGGTAGGACATCTTGCACTCACGTCAGAAGACTTTTTTCAAATTTCCAAAGGATCTGCCAAAATAGACAATAAAAAGACAGGATCATGGAACTAAGTGTAGATAATAAAAAAACAAACCATAATATATAAAAAAAATATATATATATAAATTTCAGCGACCTCTCAAAAGTTTTGCCATGGATATTGTGATATGGATCTGTAGTAGCCAGTTGCTCATGGTTTCTTTCCCCAGGTCATCTCCACTCTCCTGGATCTGTCTGTCCACTGCAGGTTGTGAAGACACCAGCAGCACGATGCTGGAGCACAGGGCCCAGTGGACTTGTCCTCACCCACATGACTTGACTTGACCTATGTAAGACCGATAGGGAGGACGGGTAACAACCGGAGACAAGGAGCAATACTTGAACACAGCCCTGAAGGGTTGAGCTTCTGAAGGGCAAAGTCTGGAAAAACGAGCCCCTAAAGGGCTGCATTGCCGCCGCTGTAGTCTAGTGGTTAGGGCGTTGGACTCGTAATCTAAAGGTTGCGGGTTGATCCCAGCTTTCGGCTATGGCGTTGTGCCCTTGGAAAAGGCACTTTACGGCTATTTTCTCACCCCACCCAGGTGTAAAAGGGGTACCAACCTTGTGTTGGGGGTTAAGCCCTGCGATAGGCTGGGTCATATCCAGGGGGGAGTCTATGACTCTCAGTCGCTTAACGCCACAGAAACCGGGATAAGCACCGGCCTGATGAGCCTTAGGCTCGTGACAGACTTTTACTAAAGGGCTGCATCATGCAAGACAAGCCCCCCGAATGGCAGCACCCTGCAAGACAAGCCCCTGAAGACAATTCCC
Organism: Stramonita haemastoma; assembly: GCA_030674155.1. Lineage (NCBI taxonomy): Eukaryota > Metazoa > Mollusca > Gastropoda > Neogastropoda > Muricidae > Stramonita > Stramonita haemastoma. Next base: position 16,353,487 of record CM060322.1, on the reverse strand, counting down.
GTATGCAAAACAGGCCCCTGAAGGGCAAATCCGCATGCAAAACAGGCCCCTGAAGGGCAAAATCCTCCATGCAAAACAGGCCCCTGAAGGGCAAATCAAATGAAACGGCCCCTGAAGGGCAAAATCCTGCATGCAAAACAGGCCCCTGAAGGGCAAACATCAAAACTGCCCCTGAAGGGCAAACTCCTGCATAAGACCAGACCCTAAAGGGCAAATCTGAAAGACCGCCCCTAATGGCAAACTTCTAAAGACCACCCCTGAAGGGCACACTCCTGAAAGACCAGCCCCTGCAAGGGCAACACTCCTGAAAGACCAGCCCCTCGAAGGGCAACACTCCTGAAAGACCAGCCCCTCAAGGGCAAACTCCTGAAAGACAGCCCCTCAAGGGCACACTCCTGAAAGACCAGCCCCTGAAGGGCGAAACTCCTGAAAGACCAAGCCCCTGAAGGGCGAACTCCAGTGCAGGCCTAGCATTGTTGCCCAGGGATCTAGGATCAGATCCCACTAGGCTGAAGAGCAAAGTTGATAGAATTTGGGGGCTTTCGCATCATTCTGCATGACCTCGTATCTCTGAAACAATTCAGGGATCAAATGCGATGAGAGCAGTGAGGACTGGGGTCTCTGTGGACATCAGACATTCGACATGCAGCAGCATGTGAAAGGTAAGAATTGCAAAGCCTCCTTCCATGAAAGGGGCTCCTTGCATTCTTCACAAGGTATCTTTGTACCAGTACAACCTGTCTATGCCTGCTTGCATCATGTTCACACGTGTACCTCAGTCTTTCACATTTCCCAAATCAAAATTTGTCCCTGGAGTTTTCGGTAAGGCTCAACGATCGCGGATTTCAGAACTTCATCAGGAGCCTTTGAACCTTACTCTGTGATCACAAAGACTGGCAGACTAGGCGTCGACATTGGGTTGGTTTTCTAAACTGGCACAGCCAGTAAAACCCTTGCACACAGTGCTCAAGGGGAAAGGACACATCCAGCCCCCAGACTTTGTTCAAGCATTTGCTCGACCTCCAGGGTCTCTTCCATCTCGCCCTGATTCCTTAAAAGTCTTAGCATAGATGTCAAAAAGTCATGTGGGTCATCTTAGTTCTCTGGCCCTGTCTCTGACGTCGTGATTGTCACACGTATCAAGACCTCACAGAGGTAAGTACACGTGCAATGTTTTTCTTTTTTTGTGCTTTGTTTTTCGAGGTACCACTGCGAAGTTTTAAGATTTATGTTGAATATTCCCGTGTTTCCATAACTTACCGAAAGAGACAAAACTTCCAGACCTTTATGGGGCCTTTTTGATATTCCGCCATGCCTGTATACACGAATGAAAGAAAAGCACCAGCAAGCATGAATAGAAGTTATGAAAGATGATGACAAAATGTCCCCCTGATGTGTTAAGCACTGTCAAGATTAAACCTGGGTATCAAAGATTTCATATTGTAACAGATAGAAATTCGAACTAGGACCAAACAAATCGCCAGCAGTTGATGTGAAGAAAAGCTTAGACACCGTTAATTGCTAAAACATCCCTAGAAACTGCATTTTCTGAAATGTACAGAATACACAACATATATACATAATTCTCTCTACTCTCTCTCTCTCTCTCTCTCTCTCTCTCTCTCTCTCTCTCTCTCTCTCTCTCTCTCTTCTCTTCTTCTCTCTTCTCTTCTTCTAAAATATACTGTCTTATTCTTATGTCACTCCTCCTCTGCCTCTCTCTCCCCTCCCTCTCTCTTTCCCCTCTCTTCTCTTCTCTCTCTCTCTCTCTCTCTCTCTCTCTCTCTCTCTCCTCCTCTCTCTCTCTCTCTCTCTCTCTCTCTCTCTCTTGTTGTGTATGTGTATGGCCACGCGCTTTGTTTGGTGAGCGGCGTGCGTGTCGTGTATGTGTGCGTCTGCGTGCATGCGTGCAAGCATTCGAGTTCAAAATATCTTGATTTTCTTTTCCTAGAATCATTCTGTCATCGCCATGCCGAAGTCGGAAGCGCTGGACCTGACTTGTCGGACGCTTAATGGCGATCGCAACGCAATTTTGCTCATGGGACAGACACAGGCTGCTGTCAGAGCGTTCGACGAAGAAGAATCCTTTTGTCATCAAGACTGTTCCCGTCCTAGGTACTTCAATGCCTGAGGATGCGGCACGAGCTAGTGAAAGCACCCATAAAGGTAATACCAGTATGTGATCTGTTGTTGGCCGTTCCTAGCTTAACCTTCTGAGAGTACTCAAGGACATGTACTGTTTCGCACATCATACTTAGGAATATCACTGAGATTAGAAAAAAATATTATAAGAAGTTTGCGTATATGGCCGGTTTTTTTTTTTCAAGTGCTTTACTATATAGGCAGCGTACTGTCTTCAGAAGATTTTTTTTATCCTTTTATGGAGTGTAAAGCTCATACTAAGAGTATGTAATGGAGGAAGACAATCTTTACATAGTTTAAAGCATAACATTTTAATATTGGCTTTCGAACTTTGTTTACACCAATACCCACAAAATAATAATAATAATAATATAATAATAATAATAATAATAATAAATAATAATATGATATGATGATGATGATGATGAGATGTATGATAATAATGTATAATAATAATGATAATATAATAAGTGCACCATCATCTCAAAATATGAGTGCACCTAGTCTGAAGACTAATGGAGTATGAAATGACTAGTCTTATAGAACTAATGATAATAATGAAAGAATAATATGATATAATGATGAATGAATATGATAATAGATGATATATACTAATAATATGATGATGAGAGATGAGATAAATACTACAAGATGATATCCTAAAACAGTGATAATATTCTTTGTACAAAATTCGGAGTAAGTGTAATCTATCGTGAAATAGCCCGGAGTCAAAGTTTATTTTTTAGGCCCCAAAAATCTCAAGTGTATAAACACTGCACAATATTGTGTGCAACAACAGGGTGTTTGTTTTAGGGCTAGTGAACTAAAAAAAAATGATCAAGATGCGCTCTCCAGGGAAAACATCATTTCCGATTTCTGTGGTATTTTATTTCACTGAGACAGACTCCAGTTCCCAGTGTACCTCTCAAAGTTCTGCATTGTCCACTGTGATCAGCTCTCCAGTGCTGTGGAGGGGACTTCTCTCTCAACTCCTCCAGGAGTCGGTGGGGCACTGGAGTTTGTTTTTCAGACAGTGTTTCCGGGGGATAATGTGTACCTGGCAGAGCCTGTCTGTTTTCCAGGTAGCAGAGTGCAGGCTGGTTAGGTTTGATCGGTATACTGCTGACCTGGTTGGCTGTAGCAGGCCTGCATTCTAGCACAAAGGGATAGTTGGTAATGCGAGGGCAAGATGTTCACTTTAGCAGGGGAGCCCCACAAATAGACATTTCAGTGGTGCCAAGAGAATGGTTGGAATGTTGTCCACAGCATGATGATATTGTTAAATTAAAAATCGTTTTATATTGTTCTTACACACTGCTCTTCCTTTTCAGGCCTGCTAATCTACATGGAAACTACACCGCAGTGGACTACACCATACAACGCTGCACCACGGAACACTTCACCACGGAACACTTCACACCACGGAACACTTCACCGTGGAACACTTCACCGCGGAACACTTCACCGTGGAACACTGCACTGCCCAGTGAACTCGCTGTGGGATTTCTGCCACATTCTTGCATGTCAGGAATGGAACTACACAACTCCAGTAAGTAGGCCTATTATTTTTTCCGTCTTACCGTTGTGGTGTGTCGTGTTGTGCCGTGCCTTGCCGCGCCGTGTCGGGTTGGGTCGCGTCGTGTAGCGTCGCGTCGTGTCGGGTCGGGTCAGGTCGCTTGCCATGTCTGGTGCGTCGCGACGCGTCGCGTCGGTCGTGTCGGGTCGGGTCGAGACAGTCCGGGTCGGGTGCATGCGTGCCTTGCCGTTCCGCATGCATCACATCGCATAGTGTAGTTTGTTATGGTAAATTTCTCTGTGCGAAATTCAAGCTGACCTCCAAAGGGAGAGCACATGGCCACCAGAGCATTACCTCCCATTACTTAAAAAATAATTACTTTTGCATGTGCATTTGTTTCCCTATAAATGTGACTCTCTCTCTCTCTCCTCTCTCTCTCTCTCTCTCTCTCTCTCTCTCCCTCTCTCTCTCTCTCTCTCTCTCTCTCTCTCCTCTCTCTCTCTCTCTCTCCTCTCTCCTCTCTCTCACTACACCAAAAGTCCTTCCGATGAGACTTTAAACCGAGGGCCGTGTGCGAACGCATGCAGAACATCTTGCACACACGTTAAATCCTGTTCCGCTTTTCGTTAGAGTAGGCCATTGTGTGCCAGTAGGAACAGATGACAAGATTACAAAACTGCACACACACGGGGACTGGATGAAAAAAAGCACATGAATGCTTATTCCATTATCCTCGATATAAAAAAAAGACTAACTTTAACATGACTTCTCTCCCCTCTCTCTCTCTCTCTCTCCTCTCTCTCTCCTCTCTCCTCTCTCTCTCTCTCTCTCTCTCTCTCTCTCTCTCTCTCCTCTCATACTTTCTTTCTATCTATCTATCATCTATCATCTATCTATCTATTCTATCTATTATATTAATATATATATTATTATATATATGTGTGTGCACGCATTTAATCTTGAATGTCAGTTTTTTCTGTGCAGAATCCTTCCGTCATCAAGGCTGTTCCCGTCCTAGGTACTTCAACGCCTGAGGACGCGGCACGGGCAGTTGAAACACCCAAAAAGGTAATGCCAGTGTCTGGATTCCGAAGATTTTTTTACTTCATGAGGCACAGCCTCCTTGGACGGTGTCATGGATGGAACTCGTCAACATAGTGTAAACGAACATTTCAATCTCAACAAGTTCTAACCAATCAGCTGTGTACCAACTCTCCAACAAGTGTAAAGGAACTTTCAATCTCAACATAGTGTTTTAAACTGTGAGAGAAACATTCAATCTCAACATAATCAGCTTGTCATTATGTTACAGAACATTTCAATCTCAACCTAGTTAGTTTCAAGACAAGTAAAGCAGAACATTTCAATCTGACATTTTAGCAAATTGTTATGTTTAAAGCAGAACATTCAATCAAAATGTATTTTCCCTTCCATATCAAAATTCGCCGATATTTTGTAGTCTTTCTGTTTCTGCTGTAATTACTCAATGTCAGACCTCATAGCTGGTGTCCGCATATTAAGTTTTTTTCCTTCATATTGAGCTTGTAGTAAACAAAGGATGAAGTCTCGTTCCTTTCCTTTATGTTGGGTCAGTTGGAATCAAAATATAAAGTGATTTTATGGTATTTAGCTCGCTGGAATCAAGGTAAAAAAATTGTCCCTAATACATAATCTAGTATCAATGTTATTTCCTTCATACTGAGTTTGTATTAAAACTATACCCTCTTCCCTTCATATTGAACCAGGGGGTATGAAAGTATAGAAATCTTTCCTTCATTTTTGGTTAGAGGGCTTCAAGGCATAAAAATCTTTCCTTCATATCGAGTGAGTTGGCATCAGTGAAAAGTTTTCTTCCTCCCATCAGGCTAGATTGTATGTAAGTATAAACTTCTTTCCTATATGGTGAGTGAGTTTTTATTCAAGGAAGAGGCCATTTCTTCGTTAACTGGTATCAAAGTACAATTTTCCCCCCCTTAATATTAAAGTTAATTTTTTATCAGGTTTGTTAGAATTAAAGCAAAAGCTGTTTTCCTCCATGTCAAATAAGCATATTACGAAGTATACAGTATTTCACATTGTTTTATTACTGTCAGAGTGTAGAGTTCCTTACTCCTTGTCTAGTTAGGTGATATCAAGGTGTAAAGCTCTTTCCCCAATATCCAGTTAGCTGCTTACCATATGCATGAAGGTCTTTTATTTTTGTTCCATCATTTTTCATAAAACTTTTATTTAGCTTACATTTGAGTAGTTGGTATCAAAGTATAAACATCTGTCTTTTACATTTATTTTGTATCCAAGTTTTCTTTTCATTGAATATTTTTCTACATGTTGGGTTATTTGGTATGGGAGTATAAAATTCCTTCATTTGTATTATTAAGTTGGCATCGAAAGTCCAAAGCCTTTTCTTTTATATTGAGGTAGTTTTTAAATTTTGTGTTTTTCCCCTTCCTATTCAGTTTGTGTAAAGGTATGATAGTCTCCCCTTCATAGTGATTGTTAGCATCAAATCATAAAGTACGTTTTTTGGAGGAGTTATTTGGTGTCCAAGCATAAAGTTTCCTTCGTTCATAATAAGTTAGCTGGTATCAATTTATAACATTCTTTCTTGTATATTGAATTAGTTCGTGTCAAAATTAGAGGAAAAAAACCTTTTGTATTGAGTTATTGCTATCAAAGTATAAAGGTTTTTCTTTACCTTTTTAGTTGGTACCAAAGGTGTCGAAGTATAAAGATCTTCCTCCATGTTGAAATAGTTCCTAAGTATTTTCTTTCTTGAATATTTTGCTTTACATGTATTATAATATTTTTCTTTCTATTTAAATTTTTCGGTTCCAAAGTAAAAGGTCATTTTCTTCATATCCCAGCTTGTGGTAATATGAGGACGTTTTTCTTATACTGAGATAGGGCGAGGATTAGATCCCAAACACATTAGGCACTCTCTCTCTCTCCCACACACACACACACACACACACACACACACACACACACACACACACACACACACACACACACCACACACACACACACACACACACACACACACACACACACACAACCACAGCACACACACACACACACAACACACACACACAACACACCACACAACACACACACACACACACACACACACCACACACACACACACACACACACACACACACACACACACACACACACACACACACCACACACAGGCGCGCGCTCAATTTTCTATTTTGATTGCTTTTGAAAGAAATTATAAAACTTTTACTGGCTTACAACGTCGTTTTGTTTTGGCGCCAAAAATGCTCAAAATTCTAAAAATGATTTCGGATCAGAAGTACTGTACAAAACGGACGAAATAAAAAATCCTGGAAATGTACACTCGGCTTCAGACGTTTGTTGTGAGGCAAATCTTTGCCATAGTCATTACTGGTATAGCATCGCCTATTTCACAGAAACAAATCATTTTACCTCGACTTTGCGGGATCAGCTTAAGAGAGAAAACTATGCACAAGCTGAGTGCAGGATGTTTGAAGAAAGAGCAGTACTTTTCCCGATGCTCCTTTTCCCTGTAGTGCTGTTCCCTGGAGCTGTCAACACTCCACTCTAACCCTAGTTCTTGCCCCATGCCGCAAACCCTAACACTTCACCAGTTTGATCCTAACTATTAACTCTTTGACACGGATTCCTTAACTCTGACTCAGTTCTGCGGTATGGGGAAACAGCTGTATAAGGGAACAGCAGCACAGGGAAACAGGGGTTTGGGGTACTGACCGCTTGGAAATATTTTATTCCGGAGAATACCGTGATAGAGACATGATTTGCAAAAGAGATGATATGCAGAAAAATAATAATGATTATAGCATCCTTATGCTTGCATAGCACTGATGCTTCAAGAATTGTTCTATTTTTAGTTTTCTGCAGGACCAAAGTAGGATGGCTTGCGACCAGTCCATAAATCGGATATCTTCGCTGGAGCTATATAACAACAGAAAAAACCAGTGTTCTGATCACCTTTGAAAATAACGGCAATACTGAAAAAGTGTTTAATGTATGAGAGTTACACGGTTTTACCTCAATAGCTTGACACGTAGTTTTGACTTCAATTCTACTGGTTATCAAGTATAAGGTGTTTTTTTTCCTTTTACATTGTCACTTGGTTGGTTAGTGTAGATCTCTTTCCTTCCTCTGGAGTTGTCACTAAGTTTGGGTTGTTGTTTTTTTCATTTCATGAAATAAGTTGGTGTCATAGAATAGAATTATCCCTTGCTATTGAACAAGTTGGCTCAAAGAATAAAGTTCCAAGCTTGGTATCAAGATACGTTATCAAACTGTAAACTTTTTTCTTCAGATTCAGTTATTACAAAAGTAATAGAGCTCCCCCTTTCATATTTCTTTGTTTTTTGTATCAGAGTATAAAGTCTTCCCCTCCATATTCATTTAGTTGGTGTTAGCAGCTCTTCCCTTTATATTGAGTTAGTTCTATCAAAGCAAAAAGTTCTTTCCTTCAGGTTGAGTTCGCTGGTACACGTGTAAAAGGTTATTTTCTTAATATGGGTTGGTGTCAAAAAAAGTAAAATTGTTCCTTGGAATGAGTTGGTTGATATCAAAGAAGTTATTTCCTTTATTCTAGTTGTTATTAGGTAGTTGTTAGTGTTTTCTACTTGTGCAAGAGAAAAGACATGCAGACAGAATTTTTGTTGTTTTTGATGTTTTTTTTTTTTTATATTATTATTTTTATCTTTTTTAGACAAATGTTAATTTAAAGCTAAAGCTAACTCTTGACAGTTGTAGTACTGGGGAAAAGGGCCTGCTGTAGTGTATGGAGTCCATGCCCTGTTTCATCTGTTTCACTTTCCACGTGTAGATTTTGATTCAGATTAATCTAGTTCTTTCAAGGTTTACAGTTCTTCCCTATGTAGTAAGTTGGTGTTGTATGAAGCTTTTCCCTTCCTATTGAACTAGTTGGTATGAAGTATTAACTTTCATTCCTATTGAGTTGGTGCCATGAAATAAGGTTCCTCCCTTTATACTGAAGAGTTGATCACCATGTAATGTTCCAAAATTTTCTATTGACTTTGTTTATACATAGGTTTCTTTCAAGATCTCTTTCTCATAAAGGTGTTGAAAAAAGTATTAAAGATACTCTTATAATAATTATTGATATAAAGAGATTTCGTTTTTCAATTCCAAAAGTTTTCATAATCCTATAAATGATCATTGCTAAAAAAAAAAATAATAATAAAAAAAAAAAAGTTTTCCTGTTTTCTATTTCATCAATCCGTTGAAAAGTGCTTGGGTGCCCTGATAATTTTGTTAGGTTTTATTAGTTATAAATTACGAGTTTCCTCTCGTTTTATTCTGGGGTATGGTTATAAAGCTGTATATATTTTTTAAATCCTTAGATAGTTTGATATAAGCTGGGCTAGAGATTATTTGAGGGCTTGTTTCCCCAATTTTCTGATTGGATAATGGCTTTGAAATGATTTTTTTTTAGTGTTTGCAAAATTCCAGAGGGTTTTTTTTGGCGCTGTTTTTGTGAATTCAAATGAAGTATTTGTCCATATGCATTTAATTCACTGATATCAAGTCATCTCTAGCTCTATTTTCCCTGAATGCATTCAGATGATCTGCTTTAAAAATGAAGTCTGGTATAGTCCTGTCACAACTGATGTTAGGTCAGGAAATAGTCATCTTTACTTGTAGTGACCACGCTGCAATACCCGCTGAATGAATTTCGAGAGCAGAAGGTTGTGAAATGAATACAAGTGTGATTGCCCCCCCCCCCCCCCCCCCCCCCCCCCCCCCCCCCCCCCCGAAAAAACCCAACTAGGCCCAGGAAAAACAAAGGCACAAAATTGTCAGGAAAGCATGCAGCAAAAGCCAGAAAAAAAGAATTAAAGGATAAAGACTTAACACTACCACAAACACACTAGAGCAAACATAAACCCAGACAAATGTATATCACTCGTCTACACGTGTAGAAACGCATGCAGCAGCAGCACACACTAGAGCAACAATAAACCCAGCCGACTGTTCACTGCCGCTGAACATGAATAGACACAGGCAGCAATTCACACTGGGGCAGTTAGTGCTCTGGACGTAGGTAGGTAAGAGAAGTGCTGACTCGGGTTCATGGATGACAGGGAAAAGAAGGGAAGGGAAAGGGGCACATTTTTCCTTTTTTGTTGTTGCTTTTTTGAGTGTTTTTTTTTTGCCAATGAAGAGAGACGTGTGAAGCGCCCACCAAAAAGATATGAAAAAGATGGTGCTCCATGATCTGCATGCAACTGAGGCCTTAAAAAAAAATAATAATAATAAAAAAAAAAAAAAAAAAAAAAAAAAAAAAAAAAAAAAAAAAAAAATATATATATATATATATATAATATTATATTATATATATTATAATAATATATAATGTGTGTGTGTGTGTGTGTGTGTGTGTGTGTGTGTGTGTGTGTGTGTGGTTTTATTTCGAAGATAATGAAATGAGCACTCGTGCGCTTTTTTGTATTTAGCCCCCATGTTTATGCAGTTTCGAAAACTTTTGTCATCTGCTCCCACTGACACACAATGGCCTATTCTTCCGAAAAGCAGAACGGGTTTAAATGTGTGCGGAAGATGTTCTGCGTGCGTTAACACACGTGACTTCGGTTAATAGTTTATCCGAAGGACTGTGTGTGTGTGTGTGGTGTGTGTGTGTGTGTGTGTGTGTGTGTGTGTGTGTGTTGTGTGTGTGTGTGTGTGTGTTTTATTTTCTTAAAGGTGGATTCATTGATTTATTAAAGAAAATTTTGGTCTTGCTGTGATGGCCAATAATGTTAAAACTAAAATATGTTATTTTGCGATTTATTTCTTGGGGTTTCATATGAAATATTTGTGTGTGCTTTGTTATATTTTTGTGTGTAAAGCTGGATTGACTCATGTGCTCAAGAAACAATTTTGTCTTGCTATGACAGTGTGTAATGTTACAAAGATTGAAAATTATTTAGGTTTTTTTTGTTGTTTTTTGTGTTTTTTTGCCAATGAAGAAAGACGTGTAGAGCACCCACATACAAGGGAACAAAGAAATAAAAAAAAAAAAAAGATGGTGCTCCACGATCTGCATGAATATTATAATATATATATATAATATATATATATATATATATATATATATATATATATATATATATATATATATATATATTTAAAGTCTGTCCCGGGCCTAAGGCTCATCAGGCCGGTGCTTATCCCGGTTTTCTGTGGGTTAAGCGACTGAGAGTCATAGACTCCCCCCTGGATAGGACGCCAGTCTATCACAGGGTTAACCCCCAACACAAGGTTGGTACCCCATTTTACACCTGGGAGGGGTGAGAAAATAGCCGTAAAGTGCCTTTTCCAAGGGCACAACGACATAGCCGGAAGCTGGGATCGAACCCGCAACCTTTAGATGAGTCCAACGCCCTAACCACTAGACTACAACGGCGGCTCTCTCTCTCTCTCGTCTCTCTCTCTCTCCTCTCTCTCATCTCTCTCTCTCTTCTCTCTCTCTCTTCTTCTCTCTCTCTCTCTCTTCATCTCTTCTACTCTACTTTCTCTCATCTATATATATATATATATATATTGTGTATGTGTATATTATCATTTCTTTTTGAAAACTGGATTATTTAAGTGATCTATGGAGAAACTATTTTGGTATTGATGTGATGGCCAGTAGTGTTGACAGAAAATTACTTCGTTATTTAATTTTATTTATTTGTTGTTTTATTGTTTTTTTGTGAATTAGGTTTTTCTTCCTTTGTGATTTAAAAAAAAATCTTACAAAGTATGTTAAGAAGTAATCTGGCCCCAATGCTACCTACAATTTTGTTTCCCTCTATCTAGATTAAATTTATTATGTGATCATGATTGATCTCAGTAGAATGAAAATATGGTATGGCTTATTTTTAGTTGCACTTATATAATAATAATGGAATTACCATTAAACATGAGGACTTTTTATTATTTTTATTATTTTTTTTTTTTTTTATAACTTTTGTTTGGTTGGTTGGTTGGGCATAAAGCATAAAGATAGCGTGCGAATTTTCAAAAATTCTTTTATTTCAAGGATAAAGAAATAAACACTCTGGGCATTTTTTACATCCAGTTCTCATGTGTATGCAGTTTTGTAAATGTCATCCGTTCCCATGGGCACACAATGGCCTACTCTTCCGAAAGAGGAACGGGTTTCAACAAGTGAGCAACAACCTTCTACGTGCGTTCGCACACAGGACTTCAGTTTTAGTCTCATCAGAAGGAAGCGTGTTTATTAATTCATTTATTTATTCTTTTATATCGAGGATAATGGAATAAACTCGTGTGCTTTTCTTTTTACATTCTGTCTCCGTCGTGTGTATGCAGTTTTTTCAATTTTCTCATCTGTCCCCCCCCCCCCCACGCAAAGACCTACTTTTTCGAAAAGCGGAACAGGATTTAAAGTGTGCGCAAGATGCTCTGTGTGCGCTCGCACACGGGGCCTTGGTTTCTAGTCTCATCCGAAGGATTTTTGGAGAGAGTGGAGTCAGCACTGATGTTAACTCCGGGGAAAATTCCCCTCGAACGGGATTCGAACCCGGGTTGAAAGATTGCGAGCGCAATGTTCTAACATTTAGGCTATCTGTGTGTGTGTGTGTGTGTGTGTGTGTGTGTGTGGTGTGTGTGTGTGTGTGTGGTGTGTGTGTGTGTGTGTGTGTGTGTGTGTGTAAGACTGAAAATTATTTAGTTATTAGTTTTTGTTTGTTGGGTTGTTGTTGTTGTTGTGTTGTTTTTTGGTTGTTTTTTTTTTTTGGGGGGGGGGGGGGGGGGGCAAATGAAGAAAGACGTGTAGAGCACCCACACAAAAAGAGAAAAAAAAGGACATAAAACATAATTAACAAAAAGATTGTGCTTCATGATCTGCATGCAATTGAGGCCTTAAAAAATATTAAAAAAAAAAAATAATAATAATAATAATATATATATATATATATAGTGTGTGTGTTATATATATAGTGTGTGTGTATATATATATATATATATATATATATATATATATATATATATATATATATATATATATATATTATAATATATATAAAATGTGTATATATATATAAATTGTATATATATAATATTATGTATGTACGTATGTACGTACGTACGTACGTACGTACGTACGTACGTATGTACGTACGTACGTATGTACGTACGTATGTATGTACGTATGTATGTACGTATGTATGACGTATGTATGTTGTATGTATGTACGTATGTATGTTATATTATGTGTATATAAGAAAAAAAGTCGCAGGAAAAAAAGTCACAGAAAAAAGTCACAAAATTGGGTAGGAAAAAAAAGTCACAGGAAAAAAAGTCACAATCAGGTCAAACAAAGCCAAGTAAAATCCAGTTTACAAAACACACGCACGCACGCATGCACGCTCGCACGCAGATCAGAGAATAAAAGTAAGATGAGAATAATATCATCAAGAAAAATGTGCAGTGCAGTACAATGCATACGCACGCACGCACCGCACGCACACACGCACGCACACACACACGCACGCACGCAGCACGCACGCACACATGCACGCACGCACACACGCACGCACGCACGCACGCACGCAGGCCAGAGAATAAAAGTAAGATGAGAGCAATATCATCAAGAAAAATGTGCAGTGCAGTACAATGCATACACACACACTACTCACACACACACGCGCGCGCGCGCGCGCACGCACGCACGCACGCACGCACGCACGCACGCCAGAGAATAAAAGTAAAATAAGAGCAATATCATCAGGAAAAATGTGCAGTGCAGTACAATGCATGCACACACACTCACACACACACACACACACACGTACGCACGCACGCAAGCACTCGCACACGCACCCACGCACGCATACACGCAGGCCAGAGAAATAAAAGTAAGATGAGAGCAAATCATCAAGAAAATTGGGGCAGTGCAGTACAATGAATACACACACACTCACACACACACACGCACACACGCACGCACGCAC
>CM060322.1:16307175-16309675 GCA_030674155.1 Stramonita haemastoma | reverse complement strand
GTTATACGCCTGCACCAGCTCTGGGAGGAGTGCAGGCCATCTGGTCTTCTTCTCCGGGGGCAGGGTGCGCAGCAGGTTGTGCATGGAGCGGTTGAACCGCTCACACTGTCCGTTCCCCTGCGGGTGGTAGGGCGTGGTGTGTGACTTCTTGATGTTGTAGGTCTCACAAAGCTCTCGAATCAGGCGTGATTCAAAGTCTCTGCCTTGGTCGCTGTGGATCCGCTCTGGTACCCCCGTAGCGCTGGAACCACTCACTGATCAGAATCCTGGCGACAGTCACTGCTTCCTGGTTCCTCGCAGGCACGGCCTGAGTGAATTTCGTGAAAACGTCCGTCATTACAAGGACGTTCTCCCTGCCGTCGCTTGCCTGGTCCAACTTGGTGAAGTCTATCGCCAGGACTTCCAGTGGTCGTGAAGCCAGGAGGTGACCAGAGGTGGTGTTTACAGTAGGGGGCTGTCGACCCAGCATGCAGCGTTCGCAGGACTTGATGTAGTCTTTGACATCTCGGTGCATGCCCGGCCAGTAGACTCTGGAGCGTAGGAGGCCAAGGGTGCGGTCCAATCCCTGGTGGCCCATCTGGTCATGCAGGGACACAAGGACTTCTGGTCTCAGGGCACTTGGAAGGACCAGCTGCTCCAGGGTCCCATGCTGCTGGTCTTGTATGCACCGATACAAGATGCCCTCCCTCAGGGCTAGGCGGGGATGCTGCCGTTGTAAGCATCGCTGGTCCCGGTCCTTTCCAGTGGGAGGTCTGGAGGGCCAGTGCTCCAGGAAGGGGGAAATGAGGGGGTCTCCTTGTTGGAGTTCAAGGATTTCAGACTGAGATTTTCGAGTCGTGGGGACTTTTTGGGTCGATGAGGGAGTCTCAGGAACAAGGGGTTCAGGAACAGCTGCTGTCTGTCTCTGACACGTAGCTTCCTGTGCCACGGCAATTTGTGGTGGCACAGCAGTCGAGCATGGGGGAGCACCATGGTTGGAAGGCAGCCTGGAGAGGGCATCTGCAGGGTTCAGTCTTCCTGGTCTGTATTGGATGTCGAAGTTGAACTGCGCTAGTTGTGCAGCCCATCTCTGCTCCAGAGCTCCCAGATGTGCCGTGCGGAAGTGGACCAAGGGGTTGTTGTCGGTGATGACGGTGAAGCGGGACCCCAGTAGGTAGTCCCTGAACTTCTCTGCAATCGCCCACTTCATCGCCAGGAATTCCAGCTTCATGCTGGAGTAATTCGTCTTGTTTTTCTCTGTGGGCCGGAGGCGACGGCTGGCATAGGCAATGACTCTGCGCTGCCCGTCCTGGTCTTGAGAGAGAATGGCACCCAAGCCATCATGGCTGGCGTCCGTCTCCAGGATGAATGGAGCCCTGAAGTTGGCAAAACCCAGGACAGGCGCAGATGTAAGGGCCACCTTCAAGGAGTCAAAAGCAGTCTGGTGGCGTTGATCCCACAACCCGGAGATGTCTGCTGGCTGCTTCCTCTTCTGGTTGGCGGTGGCCTTCGCTATCAGATCGTGCAGAGGTCCGGCTGTCTTGGCGAAGTTCTGGGTGAACCTCCGGTAGTAGCTCGCGAAGCCAAGGAAGCTTCGGAGCTCAGAGGTCGACTTTGGGACTGGCCATTCTCTGACTGCTTCGACTTTGCCATCCTCACAGCTCACACCTTCCGCCGAGATGGTGTGCCCCAGGTAGGTCACTTGGCGCCGCAGGAACTGGCACTTCTCCACCTTCAGCTTCAGGCCAGCACTGATGATTCTCTGCAGAAGTCTGTCCAGATGAACCAAGTGTTCTTCGAATGTCTTTGAGTACACCAGAAGATCGTCTAGGTAGACGAGTAGGAACTCGAACAGAAAGTCTGACATTGTGGTCTGCATCAGTCTCTGGAATGTTGCTGGTGCTGTAGTCAGACCCATAGGCATTCTGGTGTATTCAAACAGACCCACTGGAGTGGTGAAGGCCGTCTTCTGCTGGTCATCAGGATGCATGGCTATCTGGTGGAAGCCTGAAGCCAAGTCAAGGGTGGAGAAGTACTGCGCACCAGCTAGGGCATCAAAGGACTCCTGGATCCTTGGCAGAGGGAAGGCGTCACCAATGGTCTTCCTGTTGAGGCGCCTGTAGTCAACGCAGAGGCGGATGCTGCCGTCCTTCTTTCTGACAATGACTACAGGTGCAGCATAAGGACTGTGGCTTTCTGTGACGACTCCTCTGGCCAGGAGCTCTTTGATGTGCTCCTGCACTTCATGGAGCTGGTGAGGTGGGATGCGGCGGTATGGCTGGCTGACCGGCTTGTCGTCTACTGTCTTCAGGCGATGGAAGACGGCTTCAGTGTAGCCTAGGTCGTTCTCGTCCTGCATGAAGGCCTCCCATCGCCTGGACAGCAGCTCCTGCAGCTGGTGGCGTTGGTTCGTAGTGCCATCAAACTGTGGGCATGGCACTGGTGGTGGCGGTGAGGCTGGCTCTGCTCTGGTGGTGGAAATGAGCAGTTCATTGATCCCCAGTGTGAATTGAGGCTTGCC
>CM060322.1:16271711-16276711 GCA_030674155.1 Stramonita haemastoma | reverse complement strand
GTAGTGTGAATGGACAATGGAAGGGGGTGGTAGGGTAGGGTGGGGGATTGAAATTGGAAAAGTGGTAGAAAGGGGGGAGAGAAGAGAGAGAGAGAGAGAGAGAGAGAGAGAGAGAGAGAGAGAGAGAGAGAGAGAGAGAGAGAGAGAGAGAGAGAGAGAGAGAGAGAGAGAGAGAGAGAGAGAGAGAGAGAGATTCTAAGATTTCCCACCTGTTGGCAGATTCTACCTTTTTCTTTATTAATATTATTTTGTTTACTTCTATGGACTTTCTCTTTGTTCTTTTGTTGTTGCTGCTTTGCTGGAGAAACGTGTGTGTGTGTGTGTGTGTTGTGCGTGTATGTGTGTGTAGTGCGTGCGTGCGTGTGCGCGCACGCATGTGTGTGTAAGTGTGTGTGTGTACACACCTGATCACAATAATTAACTATTTAAAAAATTGATAATTTAGGGTTTCTTGTAATCTCCAACTTCTTAGCATGAAATCATCTCAGTTCCTGGGTTTTTATTTCCATATCTTTTCTAGTTTTTGCTGCAAACAAAGAACATCACGTGGTATCTCTACGTGATCTATCCGTCACATCTTTTAGTAATACAGTACTTTTGTTTTCAAGAAGAAAATATCATCAAAACTGTATGACTAAAGACCTTTAATCTAATATAATTTTGTGTGTTAAATGAATCACAATCTGCTTTAAACGAATAAAACTTAGGTATCTATTCTGAGCCATATCAAATCTGTCCTGTACTGCTTAACACCGCCTAGCTGAACAATTAGATTAGCCAAGGCGTTTGGTCCTCACCTGCAACACATAATGTCTGAGCACATTTCCCATAAAATCAATGAAAAAGAACCCAACACCACTATGAACCGAAAACAAATCTCACGGACTTCTTTCCCACTGAATTAACTGAGGGAGGTTTAATCCGCTATTGGGTGCATATGTGTAGGCGTTGGCTGGGTATCATGTTATTGATGTTGGGCATTCTTTTGCTTAACACCCTAGGGAGGTATCATGGTATTGATGTTGGGCATTCTTTGGCTTAACACCCTAGGGAGGTATCATGGTATTGATGTTGGGCATTTTTTGGCTTAACACACTCGGGATCACTTACAAAATGCACTCTGTTTCTGTTCCTTCTTCTTTTCTGTCGCCAAACACTCAGAAACAGAAATTATTGTTGTCTATCATATGAGCAAACACGCCTTGCGCCTCCGTTAGGCCCCTAACAAGTCAGGCCCAGCGCATCTGACTTCAGCATAGGAAAGCGTTGTTATCTTTTCTTTTTTAAAGTCCTTCTGGGGAAAAAAGGCAGGAAAAAAAGGACTAAGCTGGCAGAAAATAGAATAGAAGGAGGTGACCTGAAGAAAAACGGAACAATGCAAAAGAATCAATAAAGGGATAGAAAAGTCAAGTCAAGTCAAGGCAAGTCTAAAACACTTTAATCATCCCTGAAGGGCAATTACAATACTGACAGGCACATTGATACAAATCATAATCAAAGACACGAAATAGCTACATTTCATATTTGGTCAGACATTATATAATTTAAGAAAAGAGAGAAACCCTGACACAGAATTTCCAGAAGGTGGGAGTGCTTAATTTTATACTGACAAGTTGCTGTTATTCACACGTTGTAAGAGTTTTAGCTTCTTCATCATACCTGGGAATCATTCTACACACTAGATAAGAAGTCTGGGTGAATGACTGTTTCCAACTTGCCATTTCCAACTGCAGGGTATTATTTTTTTTTTACCCTTTTCTTATGGAAAGACAAAAAAGACAGAGTGAAAACACAAACTGGAACAGTCTGACAGACACACAGCAAGGAAGACAAATTTCGATAGACTGGCAGGGTAATGTCAAAGAAAGTATAAACACTTTTTTTTTTAAAACCACAACGATAACAGACACTGAAACAAAAGCTAATATGAGTGTCAGTCTGTCTGACTTATTTTCTACTTCTTTCTGTAACTAATTTTCTTCTGGCATATCTGGGAAAGACAATCTGGGAATTAAACCACAAACGAAGAGTTTACTCCCCAGTAAAATAATGAGACACTGTGAAAGACACGCAAAACACACACACTTACACCTACCGTCAATCCTGCACGATAAAACAGACAGAGACAGAGACAGAGACAGAGACAGACAGACAGACAGCAGACGGGACAGGCAGACAGACAGACAGGCAGGCAGCACAGACAGACAGACGACAGACAGACAGACAGGACAGACAGACAGACAGAGACAGGCAGGCAGACAGACAGCAGACAGGCAGGCAGGCAGGCAGACAGACAGGACAGACAGACAGACAGACAGGCAGGCAGGCAGGCAGGCAGGCAGACAGACAGACAGACAGACAGGCAGACAGCACAGACAGACAGACAGGACTAAGACGGACATATAGATGGAGACGGAGGACATCTTAGAAAGAAACAGATATACTGCAAATTCCCGCGAAGAGGCAAAATTGGACCGAGATTTACATAAATTTTCTCCAAGCAAGACAAAAAATATTAAGTGACCTGCAACAAGGTAGAATATTATCCCAGACGAGACAAAGCTCTACAAATCGTCACCTTCTCCCTAGCCCAACCCCCCCTCCCTCCACACTTCTCCCAAACACCCGTCCTCATCTTCACCCATCTCCTGTCACTCACTCCCCCCCCATCTCCATCTTAAAAAAAAAAAAAAAAGCAAAAGCCCAAATCTTCCAGCTGTCTAGAAACTCGCCAAAGTCATTTTCGGCACCAAACATTAATACCTATAACTCACACGCTATGTGCGTGCGTAAGCGACTGACAGTCAAAATAGTACTCTTCAAAAATAGGTAGGAACTAGTCTGCTGGACTGACTGAGATACTGGACGAAATGAGAAGGGAAAAGGTGGGGTGGGAGGGTGGGGATGTGGGGGTGGTAGAAAGGAAAATGGAGACGTTAAAGACAGGGAGGGTGGTCTTTTTTAGTAATGAGACTTTGATAGCTGGAAATAGGGTGGGGAGAAGTGAAAAGTTTAAAAGTCCCTCAGAGACAGAAGGAAGAAAAAAGTTTGGATTAAGTGATAAGAAACGGAATGGATTTTTGAAAGATGTGGATTAAGGAGCAAATGGGTAGTTGGAGAAACTTTCAGAAAAATTTCCCGAAGTCGAATGCGGCTACTTTAGTGTGGGTAAAAATGGTCCTAAAGCAAAATTGTACCTTTTGGTGAATTTTGGGGATGAAGAAAAGCCGAAAGTAAAAAGGTACAAAACGTAAACATTGTTTGAAAAAAGATAAGTTAATTGTCTAAACAAAAAAGATGTACAAACACCTTTGAAAGCATGCAGAGACAAAGAAGAAAATGAAAAAAAAAAGAATAGGGATAGAGAAAGTGCAGGAAAAATCATTCTATAATGAAGATCATAACAAAAAAAAATGAAATAAAGGAAAAAAAAATCCTTTAAAAATACACTAAAGAAAAACAAACAAAACATGAAGACAGAAAGGTTTGTTCCAGGCTTACAAGTTAGATAACAGACAACATATTGGAGATTGAAAGAAAAATGTCCCTCTACCTTTGCATAGGAGAAAATACCCACCCCCCCTTACCATTTGTCAAACTGCAATTCACAAACAAAAACAAGAAAACCATAACGCTTCATAGAACGGTGTAGCTTTAAGAAAAAACAACAACACTGTTTTGCACACAGGCAATAGTATAAAAGATAATATTTCCAGTTCCAAGACTGTGGGAAACTAAAGCTTTATTTCAAGAATATCGAATACCTAACATGGAGCCCTAGTGGTTAGAACATTGAATCTTTGTTTTAAAGAGTAGCTGATGGGTGAGTTTGAATTTCTGTATAAGTAGCGACCAGCCAATCAAAAATAATCTTAGGCAATTAGTGGTACCATCATTTGCAAGGACCTTAGTCTTTATAATTATCTGAAAGAGGGGATGGTGGAGGAAAATACAGACTGAATTTTTTAATTAAAAGATAGAAATTGAGACAAACAAAGTCAGAGACACAGACAGACAGTCAGGCAAAAACATAGACAGGGAGAAACACATAGACTTTGAAACAGAAAAGTAAGAAAGATTACTGAGATAAGCAAACACAAAGATGGAGATATTTCTCTAATTATTTCTTTATATTGTATTCTTTTATATTGGGATAATGGAATAAGCACTCACGTGCGTTTTTTACATCCAGTCCCCGTGTGTATGCAGTTTTGTAAATGTTTTATCTGTTCTGAATAGCACAGAATGACCTACTCTTTTGAAAAGCGGAATAGGTTTTAACATGCGCGCAACATGTTATGCGTGCGTTGGCGCACAGGGCCTTAGTTTATAGTCTCATCTGAAGAATTTTGAGGAGAGTTGATTCAGCACTGATGTTAACCCCATGGGGAAAATATCTCTTTGAACAGGATTCGAAGCTGGGTCATCAGGTTGCAAACGCAATGATCTAACCACTAAGCTATCCCGTGGTGTGTGCACCTATATAATATGTGCACACAGAGGTGTAGTGTCTTATGCAGAATGATCGAAAGTCATCAATTCTGTATCTTAAGGCACATTCATCAAGTTTGAAAACGGTCAAAAATAATCATTGATAAAGGTGTTTCAGTTAAATAAGAAAATCGAAGCATTTAACACAATATGCATATGAATCACACCCATCTACTACTATTATTTCCTTTGTTCTGTTGTTTTTGTTGTTGTTGCTTATTCATCTGTTGATCTGTTATTGGTTTTGTTTCTTCATGTTACTATTTTTCTGACTGGCTTTTGTCTTGATAGATTCTAGAATCTGTCACTAGTTTGGTTTGTTAGTATACCTGTCACTTTTCCTCTCTGTCTCTCTGTCTCTCTGTCTATCTCTCTGTCCTCTCTGTCTCTGTCTCTGTCTCTCCCTCCCTCTCTCTCTCTCTCTCCCTCCCTCCCTCTCTCTCACTCGTCTCTCCTCTCTCTCTCTCTCTCTCTCTCTCTCTCTCTCTCTCTCTCTCTCTCTCTCTCTC
>CM060322.1:16256711-16264211 GCA_030674155.1 Stramonita haemastoma | reverse complement strand
ATTTTTGTTTCGCTCTCTGACTTGCTTTAGATTACCCCCCCCCCCCCCACAAACATCCCCCCCAAACACACACACTTTTTAATAGATTTTTTTCCGAGAATATTCTAATGATTGAATCTTTCCATTCTTGTCTTCATCGCTCCTCCCTCTTTTCATGTTAGGCATGACAAATATTTAGAAGAATTATGGCAAAGAACCAGACAACAGCCTGTGAGAAAGAAATCCTACAGAGAACGTTGGCGATGGATAGGACACACCCTAGGGAAACCTGTATCCAGCATCACAAGACAAGCTCTCACCTGGAATCCACAAGGGAAAAGAAAGAGAGGGCTGCCTAGAAATACCTGGCGCCGGGACCTGGATGCACATGCGAAAAAGATGGGCAAGACGTGGGGACAACTGGAACGCCTAGCCCAGAGCCGAGATGCCTGGAGACAGCTGGTTGGCGGCCTATGCCCCAGAAGGGACCACAGGCAGACATGACATGACATGACATGAAAAATATTTACTCACATTTGATCATTCATTTCTTCATTCCACTGTCTTATAATCGATTTCCCCTCTTTTATATCACCTATGTGTTTCTCTCCTTTTTTTAAAATTTTGTATTCCTTACACCCATATGTCCTACAAAAACTGTCAAGGTTTTATCTATTATTGTGTTTTATCTGTCATTTTCTTCAATTATTTATCTTCCACGCACAAATTCTATTCCAAGACGTTTGCAAGCAAAATCCAGACTTGCTCATCGTTCCCTTGTCACATTTTACTTATGTCAATCTCTCCTTCCATCCCATCAAAGTTTCAATACTCTCAGACTCTACCCTCCCCTCCCACCCTCCCCCCCTTTCTATCCACCCTTCCCTCCTCCTCCTCCTTTCCAATTTCTCAGCCCAGCAGACGACAGTTTCATACCTGTTGGAAGGAACAGTACTGTTTTGACTGTCAGTCGCATGCACACGCACCTTGCTTCGTGTGAGGTAGGTATTCATTTTTTGGGGGGGGTGCCGAAAATGACTTTGGAAAGTTATCTGACTGTAGTGAGTACCTTTTTCGGAAGGTGGAGAGAAAGAAAAAACATATGGAGGAAGGGATGGGGACAAGAACAGGAGGGATGTATGTGTGTGTGTGTGAGGGAATAGGGGTGCGGGGAGGGGGGTGGGGGTGGGGTGGGGTGGGGGGTTGAGGTGACAAATCATAAGTCCTTTTGCTTTTCATCTCGTCTGGAGTATAACTAAGTTTTTCTTTCGCTCTCTTCCTTACATCTTGTTTCGTCGTCTATTGTATGAGAGTGTCATCTTGTCTTGGCTTTGGTCTGTCTGTCTGTCTGTCTTCTGTCTCTGTCTGTCTGTCTGTCTGTCTGTCTGTCTGTCTGTCTTCTGTCTGTCCTGCCCTGTCTGTCTGTCTTCTGTCTCTGTCTGTCTCTTCTCTGTCTCTCTTCTCTTCTCTCTCTCTGTTCTGTCTCTCTCTCTCTCTGTCTTCTCTCTCTCTTCTCTCTCTCTCTCTCCTCTCTCTCTCTCCTCTCTCTCTCTCTCTCCTCTCTCTCTCTCTCTCTCTCTCTCTCTCTCTCTCTCTCTCTCTCTCTCTCTCTCTCTCTCCTCTCTCTCTCTCTCTCTCTCCTCTCTCTCTCTCTCTCTCTTTTTCAACACCCCCCATCTCCACTGTCTCTGTCTGGTTGTACAAGAGTGACAGTAACTGTAAGCGAGTTGTGTGCTTTGCGTGTGTCTCTCGCAGTATCTCATTATTTTACCGGGTACTAGAACTGTTCGTTCGTGGTTTAATCCCCAGATTGTCTTCTGAGAAATGCCAGAAGAAAATTAATGAAAAAAGCTACCCAAAAAACAACAACAAAAAACCAAAAACCTAGTCGGACAGGCAGAGTGGCACGCATATCTACGTTCTATTTCTGTCTTTTTTTTTCCTTTTGAAAAATAAATACTTTTTTTTCAAGTCTCTCTTTTACTCATAGATTTTCTCGTCATTTTCTTCTCAACTTCCCTGTCTTCTTGTCTATCTGTCTATCCGTGACCGTTTGGGCGCCTTGGCTTCAGTACAGTCCCCCAGTTCACCCAGCTGTAAATGGGCACCTGCCCTCTTTAGGGTCAGGGAAGTTAAAGCAGGGAGTGGGAGGAGATGTGCGCCGCCCTCAATATGCTGGTCCCTAGAGAAGCTGAGGTCTCTGATGCCTCCTACCCTACGACCACACAGGTTATGGGACACCCTATACCTTTCACTTTTTTCTTTAAGAGCTACAATGAATAAAACACGTTTAAATGTTGTCTAAAAAGCGCTATATGTTAGTAAGTTTCCTCCTTCTTAATAAGGATTTTCTTGTGGTTCCTTTTTCGTTTAGATAATCCCTCTCATTGATGTTACTCTTGAGAATGACGAGTTTTTTTGTTTCTGTCATCCTATCGTTTGTGGAATCATTATTTTCAGTTATAGTTTTCCATTTATGTTTAATCGAACATGCAGGGTTGAAAATAAAGCCATCAGCTAGTTTTACCAATTTAGCAAAAAAAAACCAACTTTATAGGCCTGCAACAGTGTTTTAAGATTTACTGAGGACCTTAACATACACTTAGTCTGTCAAATGAATACAAGACTCAGAATATACTGTTTATATCCAAAAGCACAGTACAGTGCACATTTTGCAAACAAATTATATGGACTTGAAAGAAATGCAAGTAGCGCCATGCTTTACCTATAAAGCAACGATAAGTAGACTGTGGCACCCACACGATCCTGTCAAAAAAAAAGGAAAGTTCGTCTGACAGAGATAATCGTGTTCAAAATTTCATAAATGTTCTGCATACGTAAACTTCCAACAAAAAAATCACATAATGAAGCACTGACAAGATACTGCTTAACAATATCAAAAGCCTAGTCGGACACAGGCCATCTTAAAAGTATCAACTTCACTGCTTTCACTAAATTTTCAACATGAAGCACACACACAAAAAAACCCCAAATCTTGAAACCTCCCATCTGTTTTCCCTTTCCTAATAGCACAGACTTTATTGTCTGTCGCTGTGAAAGATTAGTCTGCATGGCAATCAGGTAAAGGTAAAGGTGTCCCATAACCTATGGCATCGTAGGGGAGCGAGGCATCAGAAACCTCAGCTTCTCCAGGGACCACCATATTGAGGGCGGCGCCCATTTCCTCTCCCTCGCTGCTTTACCTTTCTGACCCTAAAGTGTGCAGATACCCATTTACAGTTGGGTGAACTGGGAGACTGTACTAAAACCAAGGCGCGCAAACAGTCACCCATCCATTGGTAACCACTCTCATTGCTGCTTAACCTTGCTGGGGAAAGTGAGTGCACTGACCACTGAGCTACCCCGTCCCATATACCATCAATCTCAACCAAAAGCGTGTGGCACAAACACAGATAGTTATCAAGAAAAAAAAAATGGTTCCCTCCACCAGCCGATTACCATATCGCTGAAAGACAGCTGTTTTGTAACCCCCCAAAGACGGGTTACTCTTCTCAGCCGTCCATTTCATCGCTCTGTCTTCCTTAGTTAGCTGACCTAAAAGCTGATATGCCGTCGGAAAGCCATGAATAGAAATATTTCTTTGTTGTAGTTAGACGTTCCCCAGTTTATCATCATAAGGGGTCACCAGAATGGTACGTTACTTTTTCTCCTCATCACAACTAGGAATCACTTTGAGACAATGATCCTGGATGAGATGTTTGCGCAATGACTATTTAGAATAATATCACTGTACAGGGGATGGATGATAAAATTTACAAAACTGCATACACACGGGGACTAGATGCAAAAAAAGCACACGAGTGCTTATTCCATTATCCTCAAAATAAAAGAATAAGAGAAATAAAATATAAAATGAATATAGTTATAGACAATCATATTTCAACTGCAGGGGGTATTTACTCGTATAATGGAAAGCACAGGTTTGGCATGCCAAGAGGTACTCACAGTTGAATACAGGGTTTTATCATAGATAAAGACAGAGTTTATCACAGATAAAGACAGATACAACGTTTATCACAGTTAAATGCAGAGTTTATCATAGATAAATACAGAGTTTATCGTAAATATATACAGAGTTTATCACAAATATAGATGGAGTTATCACAGATAAAGAAAATATAGTTTATCACTAATATATACAAAATGTATCGCAGATGAAGACAACACAGTTTATCACAGATCAATTCAGAGGTTATCACAAATAAATACAGAGTTCATCACAAATCAATACAATAGAGTTTATGACAGATGAATACAGAGTTTATCACAAATGAGGATGCATAGTTAATCACACAAAATACAAAGTCTATCACAGATAAATAAAGAGTTTATGGCACATAAATACGATGTTTAATTACATATAAATACTGAGCTTAACACAAAAAAGTTTTATCCCAGATAAAGACAATTCCAACACAACATTTCAAAACATAACGCTATTTTGAAACAGACCGTGGTAGTTTGTTTTTATCCATAACAAGAACAGTTTCGTTTGATGTCAGGATCTGAATACATATGAAAAGGTATTTTTCCCTGGATTGATATTCAGAGAAACTTTGTATGGATCACTTCGGTGTTGTTATAATTGATCGTCAACAAAGGCGCTGAGAGCTTTGAAAACG
Organism: Stramonita haemastoma; assembly: GCA_030674155.1. Classification (NCBI taxonomy): domain Eukaryota; kingdom Metazoa; phylum Mollusca; class Gastropoda; order Neogastropoda; family Muricidae; genus Stramonita; species Stramonita haemastoma. The sequence continues at coordinate 16,259,589 of CM060322.1, read as the reverse complement.
AAAACTTTGTAGTTTTGTTGAAGATCAAAGAATAATGTAGCCGTAACTGTATTATTAACAACTGTGAATACATTTTCTTGATGTATTTTATTGGCTTTTTTCTTCAGAGTATCATTAGAAATTTGTAGATTTTGCAAGCGCACAAAGAACATTTTGCACGCACGTTAAAACCCATTCTGCCTTTTAAAAGAGTAGGCTAGTGAGTGCTGGCAAGAAGACATGACAAGATAAAGAAAAATGCATACACACTAGCATCGTGTTTAAACATAATCCCAGATATAATACCTCGAAATCAGAATGTAGCTACTTTGATGGAGTGTAAGTATAGTTACATACACAACTTTCTCACCAATAGCGAATCTTGGATCTCTAGCCAGTAGTGGGAGAGAAAAAAACAAACAAAAAAAAACAATACACAAGCAATCTTCATATAAAAACTCATCCATTTCTGAAATGACAAAAGAATATCTTGTTGTTTCTTCAAAACACTTGCCAGTTCTTTAGACAGGGATAATTATGTCTGGCTAACATTCTCAACAAAAAGCGTGTCACGACCACACGGATGATTATCCTAAAAGAAATGGTTTCCCTCCCTTTCTAGCTTCCATTCTCCTGATTGTAGGATCACAAGACAGACAGCTGTTTAGCAATCCCCTCTCCAAGACCGCCATCCATTCATCAATCAGTTTAAGTGCATTGCTTGCTTCCCAAATACTGATATGCCATCGGCAAATCCTTGGTTTTGTTTGATGTCGAAATTTCAAGACACATCAAACGGCGGATTTTCTTTCTTCTTCAGACTGCTGTTAAAAGAGATTCTGTATCGCTCACTGTTATGTTGTGGGTGCATTTTGTTTCTGGAATGGAAGCTTTTTTTGTTGAATAGATTTTTCTTCTCTTCTTTTTTTTTTGGTAAAGATCACTGAACAATTCATGAATGTCATTATTGTGGGAAATTGCGTGTGATTGCTTGTGATTTGTATTGATAATGAGGACGAAGAAGAAGAAAGAAGAAGAAGAAGAAGAAGAAGAAAGAAGAAGAAGAAGAAGAAGAAAGAAAAGAAAGAAGAAGAAGAAGAAGAAGATGATGATGATGATGAGATGATGATGATGAAAAGATGATGATGATGATGATGAGAACAACGACAACAACAACAAAACAAGGAGGAGGGGAGGAAGAGAGGAGGAGGAGAGAGGAGGAGGAGGAGGAAGAGAGGAGGAGGAGGAGGAGGATTGAGGAGGAGGAGTAAATGAGGAGGAAGACAAGGATCTTATCTAGAACAATTCGCGGCAAGGCAAACTCAAAATGCACAAAATGTACAATACATGCATCTAATACAACAATACAAATTTGTACCTTAGCATTCCGATGCTTTGAATTGATGATTGATGGCTAATAAACAATAGTTTCACAGAACATGCTACACTACCCAAGAAATATCATTTCAATTTCTCTCCCAAAAAAAAAACTAAGATAAATCAAATAACTTCATAATATACAAGAATGTAACAAGAACAGAGTATTTTTCGTATCAAATCAACGATCACTTAACAGATTATCATCAATCATTGCTCATCTTCTAACAGGACATTCTTTTTCATTTCTGCTGATCTAAAGGGATTGTTTTGTAGTCCTGCTATCTGGAAAGAATCGTCGTGTCAATCGTACTTATGAAACACGATTTTGTCCCTTCACGTTCTTCCCAGAACTCAAAAAAAAAATGTCTGCTTGTCTGGCTGTCTCGATAGGCTTGACATGACAACCGTAATTATGAGTAAGTCTTCTTCACGAAACCATTTTATCTATTCATTTATCTGTCTATTCTTTTATTCGAAGATAATGGAATAAGCACTTATGTGGGTTTTTATATCCCGGCGTTGTATGCGTGCGTTTTGTAAATCTTGTCATTTGTTTCTACTGGCACACAATGACGTACTCTTCTAAAAGGTGGGACAGATTTCAATGTGTGTACAAGATGCTATACATTCATTTGAAGTCCTGACAGCAGATTTTTGCTTCATCTGAAGGGTTTTAGGGAAAGTGAAGTCTGGACTGATGTGCACTCTCCAGAGAAAAAATCCCTTGATAGGATGTCTTGGTGGGGTTTGAAACTGGTCTCGCAATTGCAAGCTCAAAGTTAGCCTAAGAGAAAGCTGATAAAGGGCTATAATTGCACATTTTTATGTGTGCTTATAGTACGTTATAGCATTCTTCTTTGGTGGCATATACTGATAGTCTTATGCATGTCCACCAGCTTCTTTTTGATAATCTGAATCTATTTGTGCTAAGTATGTAAATAAACACCACCAGGGGAGAGAAACAAAAAAAAACCTTCACATACACGCACACACACACACACACACACACACACACACACACACACACACACATACACACTAACAAACAAACACACTCATGCACAAATACACACATAAAGCAATCTATCTATATATCTATTGATCTATTGATCTGTTTATCTATCTATCTATCTATCTATCTATCTATCTATCTATCTATCTATCTATCTATCTATCTATCTATCTATCTATCTATCTATCTCCCTCCCTCTCTCTGTCTATCTTAATAAGTGCTTATTCTATTATCCTCGATATAAAAGAATAGATAGGTAAATAAATCTCTCTCTTTCTCTCTCTCATTTTGAGACAAAGAGTCAGACAAATTATAATGAAGGCTTACTGCTATCAAGTTAAAAAAAGAAAAACCACCACCACCACCACCATCGCCACCACCTCTGGCACAAATTAGAAATCTTCTCAAGAGCATAAAAAGACACTGCACAAAGTAAAGCAGCTCATAATTTCAAAATCACCAAACGGTATCCGAATTCTAGCACCATTAACAACTGAAAAGTGCATC
>CM060322.1:16249211-16251711 GCA_030674155.1 Stramonita haemastoma | reverse complement strand
GTATTATTCTTGTAGAGAGTTTGGAAAACCAGGATTCTGACAGTAGAATAATGTGGCTTTAAAAAAATTACTGAAAACAACACTTCATAGGTTGTGTTTATTACGATTGCTGTTTTCTCAATTTCAGAATATATCAAACATACCGAATGATAGGTCGGAAGGGAGGATTTGATTCTGATTACACATTATTCGATGGGTAATTGGCCTGGAATGTTAATCACTTGTCTAAACACAAGAAGTTTCTGGTTGGTATTCTGTTCAAACATGGACATTTGCTGACAAAGTCCGTTATAAGTACACTCGCACTAGTTGGGGTTTTTTTGGATAAAGTAGGATGTAGTATTCTCATGTAAAAGCTGAAGTATAGTGTTTCTATTGGTAAAATTAGATGAAGTGTTTACATTTGCAAACAGCATTTGATAACACAACAACACGAACCATAAAACAAAAAGAATATTAATTATCATCATAGTTAAACGATTTCTATATAACAACAATAAAAGCAACCAAAGGAATGTATTACAACTATAGTGTCTGTTACTTCCCCCAAGAAAGGATAGTTTAAAACAAAAAAAGAAACGTTCAGCAAAATGATCTGCAAATAAAACAACCACACATAGCATACAAAATCGTTGCTCTGAGTGAATTTTCTTATCGCATCTATGGCCTTCAGACAGATATTCTATCATAGCCCCATCTTTCTAACAGAACTCATTTTCATTTTTAGCTGATCTAAATGTATTGTTTTCCGGCTCTACTGTTTCCAAAGAATTGTCGTGTCCATTGTAATTACGAAAGAGGGATTTCCCCCCTCTCCCTGTCCTACCTACTTCCTCTAAAAGTAATGTGTCCTTGTCTGCCTGTCTGGATAGACTTGACATGACAACTGTAATTATGAGTGGTCTTCTTCACAAATCCATTCTACTGATTGCTGGCTAAAGCGTACAATACACTTGCAATTATTCCGTGTGTGTTTCTACCGTTTGGCGGTATTATATAATTATGGTATATAAGTAATAGGGGACATTGTGTGTGAAGTCTATATTTTAATGATTTTGCATGGAGTGCAATCCTATCTTATTGAACAGAGCAAATTATTATTACTTGTTATTTAAAAAAACAATCAGCAGAATAGTAAGGATATGCTTAAAGCTTACATTATGCTAAAAAGACAATAGACTTGAATAATTTATTGGTGTTATGTACAGTTATCTACTAGCATTGCTACTTACTCGTGCACACACACAAACACACACAAATACACATACATACACACATTCATACAAACAAATAAACACACACAAAGACACACAGACACACACACAGACACACAGACACAGACACACAGACACAGACACACAGACACAGACACACACACTAACACACACACCACACACACACACACACACACACACACACACACACACACACACACACACACACACACACACCACACCACACACACACACACACACACACACACACACACACACACACACACACACACACACACACACACACACACACTACGCCTTTGCACATCTTCTCTTCTACTCTTTTGCAACATGAAAAAAGCGACACATATACAAATCTATTTAACACAATTATCATTATCAGATTACAGTACAGTAGCTGAAGTTAAGGCTCATTTACTCCTCAACTATAAAATCGCACCCAACAACTTGTAAGACATATCTCTTTTAACATAGATGTAAAAGAGAGAGAGAGAGAGAGAGAGAGAGAGAGAGAGAGAGAGAGAGAGAGAGAGAGAGAGAGAGAGAGAGAGAGAGAGAGAGAGAGAGAGAGAGAGAGAGAGAGAGAGAGAGAGAGAGAGAGAGAGAGAGAGAGTGTGTGTGTGTGTGTGTGTGTGTGTGTGTGTGTGTGTGTGTGTGTGTGTGTGTGTGTGTGTGTGTGTGTGTGTGTGTGTGTGTGTGTGTGTGTGTGTGTGTGTGTTTTAAAGTCTATCCACTAAAAAGTGATATTAATTTGTGTGTGTGTGTGAGTGTGTGTGTGCGGGTGTGCGTATGCATGCGTGCCTGCGAGCGTGTGTGAGCGCGTGTGTGCGCGCGCGTGCGTGCGTACATGCGTGCTTGCGTGTGTGTATGCGTGCGTGCATTTGTGTGTGCGTGCGTGCGTAAGTACCTGCGTAGGTGTATGTGCATGTGTGCGTGTACCTGCCTGCATGCATGCATGTATGTATGTGTGTGCGCGCATGTATTTGTGTGCATACGTACATATGCGCGTGCGCGTTCGAGCCTATGTGTCTGTGCACTGTGTGTGTGTGTCCGCCCCGTGTCTGTATGTCTGTGAGTCTGTGTTCAATTGATCCTGTAAGAAATTTGCCCGAGCGGATTTTCTGCGAGCTAAAGCCCAAAGACTTTGATGAGGAATTGGTCAACAGGCGTGTAGTGCATTACAGTGCAGTGCAGTGCAGTATAGTGCAGGGCAGTATAGTGCAATGCAGTGCAGTGCAGTGCAGTGCAGTGCAGTGCAGAGTGTT
>CM060322.1:16241711-16244211 GCA_030674155.1 Stramonita haemastoma | reverse complement strand
ATTTTTCTTTTTTTTAACATTTATTTATCTTTTTCCTTCTCTTTCTCTCTTTTTTCTTTCTCTTCTTTTCTATCTCTTTTATTTTCTTTTTATTCGTTCTCTTCTTTTTTCTGTCTTTTAACAACCACAATCACAGTGTCGAGTTGATCAGTGCGTGCCGGACACGCGTAAAACAAACGTTCCCGTTCTTCTGAAGAGCCGACCAAAGCGCGACTTACTGACAAAATAATTCCCAGATTGCTGCACACAGAGAGAAAAAAAAAGTGGAGAGGGTGGAGGGGTAGTAGGAGAGAGAGAGGAGGGGAGAAAGGGAGGGGGGATAGGAAAGAGAGAAGGAGGGTGGGAGAGAGAAGGGAGAGAGAGAGGTGAGAGAGAGAGAGAGGGAGGAGGAGAGGAAGAGAGAGAGAGAGGAGGAGAGGAGAAAGAGAGGAGAGAGAGAGAGAGAGAGAGGAGAGAGAGAGAGAGAGAGAGAGAGAGAGAGAGAGAAGAGAGAGAGAGACAGACAGACAGACAGACAGACAGACAGACAGACAGACAGACAGACAGACAGACAGACAGACAGACAGAGATAGAGATAGAGATAGATAGATAGATAGATAGATAGATAGATAGATAGATAGATAGATAGATAGATGGATAGATAGATAGATAAATAGACAGACAGACAGACAGACAGACAGACAGACAGACAGACAGACAGAAAGACAAATAGACAGACAAATAAATAATCGAGTAGACAAACAGAGAGACAGAGAGAATTTCTCTGTTTTAGAGATTATATAGAATTTTGAATTTTGAATTGAATTTGAATTAATACAGACAGACAGACAAATGCAGACACACAGAAACTGAGATACAATGAGACAGAGATAAAGAGAAACAGAGACAGAAAGTGACACAAGAGAGATAATAATTATGAAGAGACAGAAACAGACCCAGTATCACACAGAGAGATAGAGAGAAAAGATAAACTGAGAAAAAAGATGGAAAAAAACCTCAAAACAAACTTAAGGATAAAAGAAAAACAAAATTATACGCGAAAAGTGGAATGGACGGGATGAGGATTGTAGGAAAAAAGGAAAGAGACAGGAGACTAGAACAGGAGGGGGGATGAGGAGGAGAGAATGAAAGGGAGGAATATGGGGGAGAAACTGGGAGGGGGGAGAGGGGGGAGGGGGGAGAGAGAAGGGGGAGATTTGAGGCCACCCAGTCCAATCCGGTTGAAAAGCAGGGAGACTCAAAATCCTTTTGTCACGCAAAAATCGCATGCTGGGCGAAATTCTTCTTTTTCTTTTACTTCATCAGATATATATTTACGTATAGTGGCACTTATATCCGTTATCATCATGCCTCTTCTTTCCTGACCCCCCCCCCCACCCCCCTCTCTTCCCCCTGCCCCCACCTCCCCCTCCCTCTTTCCCTTCTTCTCCATCCCCATCAGACTTCCCCTCCCCTCCCTCTTCCCTCCCTTTCCACTTATTCCCAAATGTCCTTAAAAACCCCCTCTGAGGGCGAGAGGAGAATGGAGTCATTTTAGGATAAGTAGGTTTTAACCATATACACACGACGCAGGGCAGGGCTTCGTGTGTGCGCGCGTGCGCGCATGTTCGTTCGTCTGTATGTTTGCTCACGTACACACATCTACATTTTTACACGCGCATAATTATGCACATGTGTAATATTATATACATGCACGCACGCATTGTTTGATATTATTAAAATATTATTAAATACATGCAAGCAAGCATGCACAATATGTACGTATAAGCTAGCAGGCGCGCGCGCACGCGCGCGTGTGTGTGTGTGTGTGCGAGCACACACACATACACACACATTCAGACACGCACGCGCATGCTTACACATGCACTCTTGCCTCTTGAAGTCTCTCCTGCTCCCCTCCCCCTCCCCATCTGCACTATATATATATATATATATATATAATATATATATATATATATATATATATATATATATATATATATATATATATATATATATATATATATATATATATATGTTTCTTTGTTCTTTGTCATTATTTTTATATTTGTTCTCAGTCTGTCTGCCTGTTTGTCTCTGTCTGTCTGTCTGTCCCTGTCTCTGTCTCTGTATCTGTCTGTCTGTCTGTCTGTATGTATGTCTGTCTGTCTGTCTGTCTCTGTCTGTCTGTCTGTCTGTCTGTCTGTCTGTATGTCTGTATGTCTGTCTGTCTGTCTGTCTCTGTCTCTCTCTCTGTCTCTGTCTCTGTCTCTCTGTCTCTCTGTCTCTGTCTGTCTGTCTGTCTGTCTGTCTGTCTGTCTGTCTGTCTGTCTGTCTCTCTCTCCTCTCTCTCTCTCTCTCCTCTCCTCCTCTCTCTCTCTCTCTCTCTCTCTCTCTCTCTCTCTCTCTCTCTCTCTCTCTCTCTCTCCTCTCTCTCTCTCTCTCTCTCTCTCTGGTAGGGGTGGGGGGTATTGCCTTGTGGTTAAAGAGTTATGCTCGCAATCTGACGGCCAAGGTTCGA
>CM060322.1:16221711-16224211 GCA_030674155.1 Stramonita haemastoma | reverse complement strand
TAATGTTGCATATTTAGATCAGTTTAAAAAGCCAAAAAAAGTACTCTCCGGCAACATCTTGCCAGCCAAAAAATGACAATGTTTACAAATTAAACTCAAAGACGTACTGTGTTAAATTATTCCTCTATAAAATGGGTACTAGGCAGAGTCAAAGTAACCCAGAGAACCAAATTCTTGTGCACATGGTTTGTGCTATTATTTTTTACGAAGAACAAGATACCCTACCCCCAAAACAAAAATTAATTAGCTTGAATAATAGCGCATGTACCACTCAACTGAAAGAAAATATCTTTGGCAGAAAACTGTTAATGTCTAAGCCTATAGCTGGAGGCAGAAAGAGCAATACTGCTGTACTTGTAAGTACATGATAAGTAGATATCTCATGAATATAAAATGTATGAAATTACATCTGTCGCCCTTCCTCCCTCCTCCGCCTCTTCTCTCTCTCTCTCTCCTCTCTCTCTCTCTCTCTCTTCTCTTCCTCTCTCTCTCTCTCTCTCCTCTCTCTCTCTCTCTCTCTCTCTCTCTCTCTCTCTCTTCTCTCTCTCTCTCTCTCTCTCTCTTCTCTCTCTCTCTCTCTCTCCTCTCTCTCTCTCTCTCTCTCTCTCTCCTCTCTCTCCTCTCTCTTCTCCTCTCTCTCTCACTCTCTCTTCTCGTCTGTATCTGTCTGTCTGTCTGTCTGTCGTTCTGCCATTCTCCGTTCTCTCTGTGTGTCTGTACTCTGTCTGTCTGTCTGTCTGTCGTTTTGCCTCTTCTCTCCTCCTCTCTTCTGTGTCTGTCTCTCTGTATCTTTTGTCTGACGTCTCTTCTCTATGTCTGTCTGTCTGTCTCTGTCTTCTCTCGGCTCTCGGTCTCGGTATCGGTCTTGTCTGACTCGTCTCCTCTCTCTAGTTCTGTCTGTCTGTCTCTGTCTGTTCTCGTCTTCGTCTCGTTCGTCTCTGTCTGCTCTGTCTCTGTCTTCTGTCTCTGTCTCTCTGTCTCTGTCTGTCTGTCTGTCTTCTGTCTCTCTTCTCTCTGCTCTTCTCTCTCGTCTCTCTTCTCCGTCTCTCTCTCTCTCTCCCTCTCTCTCCTTCTCTCTCTCCTCTCTCCTCTCCTCTCCCTCTCTCTCTCTCCCCTCTCCTCCCCCTCCCCTCTCCCCTTCTCCCTCCCCCCTCTCCTCTCCCCTCCCATCTCACTCTCTTGTCTGTCCCCCCCCCTTTCTGCCGCTGCGACGCACATGAAAATTCAAGCAGCTTTCAAATCCACTTTCGGTGGCGGGGGGCCATCACGCGATCCGACGCGATAGGGCTTTCCCAGGCCTGGGCAAAATGGTCAGTTGTCACTAGGCATGAAATCAAATCAACGGACGTGAAACTGGACCCCCGACAGAGGTGGCTGGTACCTCTGGCACTGCCCTACCCTACCCTACCCTACCCTTACCTTTCCTTCCCTTCCCCTTCTCTTGCCCCCTCCTATCTACCCCTCCTCCTCCTCCTCCTTGTAACTTCTAGTCCTGAATTCTGTTCCTTGTCTAGGACTACTACTACTACTATTCTACTACTTCTACTACCCTCCTTGGAAGTATATACCTCCCCCCTGGCACCTTACTTCTTCACTTCTCTTCTCTACTCTGCTCTACTCTACCCAACTTTCTTTTGGGGTGGGTGGTGGTGGTTGTTGTTGTAAACGGTATCGATGGGGGGAAAAGTGGGTACCCCCTTTAAGTTTTGACTCTGGGTAAAAGTTTTCTGATGTGAAATTATTAGTTTGGTTTGGTTTTGGGGTTACTTTTTTTAGTACGTGTGGTTGGTGTTGTTGTTGTTGTATTTTTAGTAGTGTGATTGTTGTAGGGAAGCAAATTCCTACTTGCACGCCTGTGCGCAAGTATATGCATGTTGTGTGTATTTAGTATATATATATATATATTATATATATATATATATATATATATATATATATATATATTATATATATATAAAATTCCCTTCCACGTGATAAATTTTTGTCTAGACGTATTCATACTTCAAAAGTGTGGAAAAGAAAGATGGTATGGTATGGTATGGTATGGTATGTATGGTATGGTATGGTATGGTATGGTATGGTATGGTATGGTATGGTATGGTGTGGTATGGTTGTATGGTTGGTCTGGTATGGTGTGGTCTGGTCTGGTATGGTCTGGTAGTATGGTCTGGTCTGGTCTAGTCTGGTTTGATACGGTATGGTATTGTATGGTGTGGTTACATTATTTAACGCCATAATACATCGCCAACTATTTTATGTTTTTAATATGTATGAATGATGGTCATTTATGTTTTACGGTATTACTTGCAATGTTTTCTAGGAAAGAATATTTAACATTGCAGCTGTATTACTATAGGGCTCTATTATGCTACAAACACGCACACAACATTACATATTAACTCATTCATTCCCACCCCCCTCCCCTCCCCTTAGAGAAACAAAAAGAAAAGAACAACGAAAACACTTTTTGTAATACAATTATGTTGAATCTGACATTTAC
>CM060322.1:16211711-16216711 GCA_030674155.1 Stramonita haemastoma | reverse complement strand
CAGGCACGAGATGGACAGCCCAGGCCTATGATTGCCAAGTTCAATAGGTGGAGAGACAAAATGAACATTCTGACTGGCAAAGACCTGAGGCAGAAGCTGCAAGACAAAGGTGTCAGGGTGGCCAACGACCTGACCAGAGCCCAGGCGCAGATGGTGGCTGCAGCACGCAGGGAGGGGAAGAGGGCCTACTTCCACAGGGGGCAGATGGTGATTGGGCCCAGCCTTCCAGACCCCCGATCCTACGCAGAGGTGGTGGAGAGTGGGGGTGCACAACAGTCCTCCATCCCTGTCCCCTCCTCACAGCCCAGTCAACAAGGGGATTCCCCTTTCCTCACCGGCAGAGGGGCTGTGACGTCAGAGGGACGCACCACGCCTGGCAGCCGACAGACGACCACGAGCGGCAGGCCCCCTTCTCCCTCCTCCGCTCCCTCTGTGGCACGTGCACCACGGGAACAGCGCAGGAGTGACGTCACCGGAGGCAGTGCAGGCGGGCGGTACCATGGCAACCACGGGGCGACTCCGCGGGATGAACGTCACAGCTCAGCAGTTGGCGGGGGTTCCCCTCGCTATGACGTGGCGGGTTCTTCCGGCAGTGACGAGCGTGCTGCACGTGACGGGCCGCTGTCCTACCAGCAGACGGGTATGCGGGATTTCCTGCGTAACCCGCCGCGCAAGTCGTCTGCTCGTGGCAAAGTGGCCAGTGACAACAAGAACTGTCGCAAGAGTCAGCGTCCTAGCAGCGTAAGAAAGAGCTAGGACAGGCCCGGCCATCCAAGTCAACTATCACTTTTAAACTATAATGTCGAAAATTTGTACAGTAAATTAAAAGATGTATCCTTTATAAACTATGTCAATAAGTTTGATTTTGTTTGTCTTACAGAAACTTTTCTTGATTCTAGTTTTGACTACAGTGGTGTTTTTCTTGATTATATTAAGTTTCATGGACCTGCACAAAAACTTTCACATCATGGAAGGAATTCTGGGGGAGTGCTTTTATTAGTAAGAAAGTCTTTAGAAAATTATGTAGCAGAGATTAAAATAGAGTGTGACAACACTATTGCTATTAGAGTAAACAAATGTATTTTCAATTTAGATAAAGATGTTATTTTGATATCATGCTATATTGTGCCAGAAGGTGGCCCTATTTACAATGAAAAACTAATTAAAGATGGTGTTATATTATTAGAGGAAACCTTATTACAGTATTTTCAAAAAGATGATTTTCATTTCATGATTATTGGAGATTTAAATGCCAGGACAGGTCAAGAACAAGCCGACCTTGAGGTGATGTCAAGTTATTTGATTGATGTTGAGTATGATGGTATGAATGATGAACCTTGTGTGCGTGCCTCTAAGGATGACACAGTTAATAATGTTGGTAGATCCTTGTTAGATCTATGTTTTATGTTTGACATGGGGATTCTGAATGGTTGTTGTGAAGGGGATAGGGAGGGGGAGTATACCTTTGTGTCTCCTAATGGATGCAGTGTTATTGATTATTTTCTTGTTCCTAGTCAAATATTAACATGCTTTGATTTGTGTATTGGGGATTGTGTTTATTCATGGCACCTCCCTGTTGAAATAACATGGAAAATAGATAATGAATGTATTGATAGTGAAAGTAGAGAACAAGAGAGTGTGGAAAAAATCATATGGTCAGAAGATTTTGTTGATATATATAAACATGAGCTTGATAGTTCAGAATTTCAAGAAAGCATTGAAGCAGCTTCCCAACTATTAAACACAAATATAAATGATAGCTTAGATCAGTTTGTTAAAGCGTTATGTGGGGCTGCTGCATGCATGGTTAGAACAGTGAGAAATGGTAGAAAAAAATGGAATGACTGGTTTGATGCTGAATGTGAACAAAAGAAACAAGAAGTTAAAAGATTATTAAAAAGATTCCAACGCTGTAAAACAAAGGAGGATAAATCAGAAAAAAGACAAATGTATACGACTGCGCGAAAAGAATACATTAATTTAAGAAAATCAAAAGAAAGAGACTTTGACGAAAAAAGATTAGAGAAACTTAAAGATTCTTCAAAGGACTCCAAAACATTCTGGTCTGTCATCAGATCTGTTAACCGTAAGTCATTAGTATATAACGATATACCTATTCAACAATGGTATGATCATTTTTTGAAGGTTTTTAATGACTTTAATTGTGCAGAAACACAAGAGAATGTAGATGTGCCAGAAGAAGATGAAATGTTTGAACCATTGTTAAATAATCCTATAACTCAAAATGAAATTATTGATGCCATTAAACATTTAAAAACAGGAAAAAGTGCTGGTCCCGATAAAATAATTGGAGAAATGCTCAAATATGCAAACTCCACTGTAATTACTTTTCTTGTTCAGTTATTTAACCATTTGTTTGAAAGTGGTGCTTTCCCTTTAGAATGGGCCAAGTCAGTAATAATTCCGATTTTTAAAAAAGGAGATATTAATAATGCCGATAACTATCGCGGAGTAGCTCTCACTAGTATCTTAAGCAAACTTTATACTTACGTTTTGAATAAGAGATTAACCCAATGGGCAGATAATGAAGAAAAATTAATTGAAGAGCAAGCGGGCTTTAGAGCAAAGTACAGTACTGTAGATCATATATTTACTCTTTATTCTCTTGTTCAAAAACATTTGCTTTCCAATAAAAAATTATACGTAGCTTTTGTGGACTTTAGAAAGGCCTTTGATTCGGTAAATAGAAATATATTGTGGCATGTACTAAGAAAAAACGGTGTGAATGGTAAACTATATACGGCCCTTAGAGCTATTTATAGGTCAGTTTTAGCGTGCGTGCGTGCAAGGAATTAATATTCTGATTTCTTTGAATGCCCAAGGGAGTGAAGCAGGGTTGTATTTTAAGCCCACAAATGTTTTCATTTTTTATAAATGAACTAGCTATTGAGTTATCAAAGAAAGGAAAACACGGCATTCAAATAATTCCGGGAGCAATCCAAGTGTTTTTATTACTTTTTTGCCGATGACATTATCCTTTTGTCTGAGACTGTTATCGGTTTACAACACCAGTTAAATATCTTAAAAGAAGAGGCAGATCGTTTTGATTTAACAGTGAATATGGACAAAACAAATGTTATTGTTTTTAGAATGGGTGGACATTTAGCAGTAAGTGAAAAATGGTTTTACGGTAATGTTGAAGTCAAAATAGTAAATACGTATAAATATTTAGGAATGATGTTTTCAACAAGGCTTAGTCTAAATTATGCATGGCAAGAATCTTGTAGGAAGGGTAAAAAAGGTGTTATAGAAATCCTAAAAACATTACGGAAGCTGAATTCGATAGACTGTTCCCTATTTTGGAAATTATTTGACACACAGATAGAACCGTTGATTACATATGCCTCAGAAATATGGGGACTATATGTAAATACCCAAATGGAAAAAGTGCACACATTTGCCATAAAACGTTTTTTAAACGTGCCAATACATGCATCTAACACTGTACTTTATGGAGAGACAGGAAGATATCCTTTGTATATAAGAACTTTTGTGAAATGCATTAAATATTGGTTAAAACTGTTGAAACTTCCACAAACACGTTTATGCAGACAGTCATATGAAATGTTGATTATTCAGATGGAACTGGGCAAAGAGAACTGGGCTTATCAAGTTAAAAGAGTTTTGTCGGAACATGGCTTTGGGATTGTGTGGATGTCTCAGGAAGTAGGAAATGAGCGACAGTTTCTTTCGGAATTTAAAGACAGGCTTATTTGCTCTTTTAAACAAAACTGGCACTCAGATATGGAAAGTAAAAGTAAATATAGCTGGTTCTTTTCCTTTAAATCTGTGTTTCAGACAGAAAAATATATAAAAGTAATAACTGATAAATGGCATAGGCTTAATTATGCTCGTTTCAGATTAAGAACATTGGGTTTCAATGCTAATAAAAGATGGTTTCAAACTGAGACATCCATACAGTTACCATGTCCATTATGTGGCCATAATATTGATGATGAAATTCATTTTTTGTTTCAATGTAAGGCATATGAAACTCTACGTAATAAACATAATTTTCTAAGTTTACAATCAACAGAAGTTCAAGATATTGTTTCTATTTTGTCATCTGAAAATGAACATGTAATTAAAGCTGTAGCTAAGTTTATTGCAGAGGCACAGAAATTAAGACAAAGCCACGTCAGCAACAATTGATTTAATATGCAATGGTATAGCCACTTTAAAGAGTAATGTATTTTCAAGTAAGGCAACTTCAGAAAGGTTGATATCATGTGTGATTTGAATGGATGGTCGAATCGAAAATTGTTTTTGCATTTCAGTTTGGTTTTTCCTTTCTTTTCTTTGTATTTACCCGGTGATTGGTAACTGTATATACGCCTATGTTAATGTTAGTTGATTATAAATGAATGGATTTTTTGGGGGGGAAACTTAATTGTACTGATCACATATTCCACATTTTGTTTACCGTTTCACAAAAAAATATTTGTGTTACCTCCCTTGTCAAAAGGCCCAGTTGGGCAATGACAATAAACTGTTAAAGCGTTAAAGCGTTAAAGCGTCTCTCTCTCTCTCTCCTCTCTCTCTCTCTCTCTCTCTCTCTCTCTCTCTCTCTCTCTCTCTCTCTCTCTCTCTCTCTCTCTCTCTCTCTCCCCTCTCTCTCTCTCTCTCTCTCTCTCTCTCTCTCTCTCTCTCTCTCTCTCTCTCTCTCTCTCTCTCTCTCTCTCTCTCTCCTCTCTCTCTCTCTCTCTCTCTCTCTCTCTCTCTCTCTCTCTCTCTCTCTCTCTCTCTCTCTCTCTCTCTCTCTCTCTCACTCTCTCTTCTAGTTCTCCTTTTTCTTGGTCCGGCTGGCTAAACTGCCCTTGTCAATATTTGATGACGACTTTTGATCAAAAGAAATTGGTGGCCCCCCACAAAAACTACAGTTTTATTGAGCCTAAAATCAATCGCAGAAGTCTAGCCTGTCTGAGAGAATGAATAAGTTCTTTTGCCCTTTCATTTTGTTGTTCTTTTTTTATCTTTGC
>CM060322.1:16194211-16204211 GCA_030674155.1 Stramonita haemastoma | reverse complement strand
GAAGAAGAAGAAGAAGAAGAAGAAGAAGAAGAAGAAGAAGAAGAAGAAGAAGAAGAAGAAGAAGAGTGAGGAGAGGAGAGGAGGAGAGAGAGGAGGAGGAAGAGGAGTAGAGAGAAGAAGAAGAAGAAGAAGAAGAAGAAGAAGAAGAAAGAAGAAAAGAAGAAGAAGAAGAAGAAGAAGAACAAGAAAAGAAGAAAAGAAAAGAAGAAAAGAAGAACAACAAAAAAACAACAACAACAACAACAAAACAACAACAAGAACAACAACAACAAGAATAAAAGATACAGAGAGAAAGAATCAGACAGAGACAGTCAGGTGCAAATAAAAGAAAAAAGGCCAAGCAGAGCTCTAGACAATGGTAATAGAGAAAGAGAAAGAAAGGAAAGAGAACAGAAGACACAGAGAGAGAGAGAGAGAGAGAGAGAGAGAGAGAGAGAGAGAGAGAGAGAGAGAGAGAGAGAGAGAGAGAGGAGAGGGAGAGAAGAGAGAAGACAGACAGACAGACAGACAGACATAGACAGACAGACAGAGACAGACAGACAGACAGACAGACAGAGACAGAGACAGACAGACAGAGACAGACAGAGACAGAGACAGAAGACATGAGAGACAGAGAAGACAGAGACAGACAGAGACAGACAGAACAGACAGACACAGACAGACAGACAGAGACAGACAGACAGAGACAGATTGAAATAAAAGAATAAAGATAAACAGAGAAAAAAAACTGACAGAGATAAATAAATAAACACAAGACAAACAATTATCAACAAAAAAAAAAGCAAGCAGGAAGACAGGCACACACACACACACACACACACACACACACACACACACACACACACACACACACACACACACAACACACACACACACAACACACAACACACACACACACAAACAGAGACAAACAGACACAGAAACAACAAAACATACAGACAGACAAAGGATGAAGAAGTAAGAGAGAAAGCAAAAGAAACAAGCAGCTGAGGTAGGGAGGAGGAGGAAGGAACCAGGAAAATAAATGGGCGACACAGAAATAAGAAGGAAAAATGGGTCTAAGAAGGACTAAACAGCGGTTTTCACAGCCGGCTAAAGCTATAAATAAACGATAAAAGACTTATAACCTCACCCAGGTATTAAAACACTGATAAAAAAAAGAAAGAGAATAAGAAGAAGAGAGGAGTGTAGGAAGAGAGAGAAGGACAAGGAGAAGGAGAGAGAGAGGAAAGGAGGAAGAGAACAGGAGGAGGAGAGAGGAGAGGAAGAGGAGAGGAGGAGGAGGAGAGAGGAAGGAGGAGGAAGAGCAAGGAGGAAAGGAGATGAGGAGGAGAAGAGGAGGAGGAGGAGGAGGAGGAAAGGAAGAGAGGAGGAAAGAGGAAGAGAGAGAGGAAGAGAGAGAGGGAGAGAGGAGGAAGAAGGAGAAGGAGGAAAGGGAGGAGGAGGAGGAGAGGAGGAGGAGGAGGAGGAGGAGGAGAGGAGGAGGAGGAGGAGGAGGGAGGAGGAAGGAGGAGAGAGGAGGAGGAGGAGGAGAGGAGAGGAGGAGGAGGAAGAGGAGAGGAGGAGAGGAGAGGAGGAAGAGGAAAGGAGGAGGAGGAGGAGGGGAGGAGGAAGAGGAGGAGGAGGAAGGAGAAAGAGGAGGAGGAGGAGGGGAGGAGGAGGAGGAAGAGGAAGAGGACGAGGAGGAGAGGAGGAGTGGAGGAGAGGAAAGGGGAGGAGGAGGAGGAGAAGGGAGGAGGAGAGGAGGAGGAGGAAGAGGAGGAAGAGGACGAGGAGGAAGAGGAGGAGGGAGGGAGGAGGAGGAGAAGGAGAAGGAGGAGGAGGAGGAGGAGAGGAAGAACAGACATGACTAAGATGAGGACTTAAAACTAGTGAGGGGAAACAGTGGGAGAAAAGGAGAGAATAGATTGAAGCTGAGAAGAAGGGGACAACACGGCCACAAGAGGAGAAAAAAAAAAAAAAAAAAAAAAAAAGGAAGGAAGGAAGGGACGGCGGAGGAAAAATAAAGAAAGGAAAGAAGGAAGGAGGAGGAAGAAAGAAAGAAGTAAAGAAAGAACAAAATGAAAGAAAGAAAGAAAAAGAAGAAAACAGACAGACAGACAGACAGACAGAACGGAAAAGACAGACAGACAGACAACTGTAAGGACATAGAGATAGCATCAAAGGCGGAAAAAGAAAGAGAGAGAGAAAGAGAGACAGAGACAGACAGAGACACAGAGAGTGGGAGAGAGAGAGAGGGAGAGAGGATATATATATATATATATATATATATATATAGTATATATATATATATATATAATAGTATATAATAGAGAGAGAGAGAGAGAGAGAGAGAGAGAGAGAGAGAGAGAGAGAGAGAGAGAGGAGAGAGAGAGAGACAGACAGACAGACAGACAGACAGAAGACAGACAGACAGACAGACAGACAGACAGACAGACAGACAGACAGACAGACAGACAGACAGACAGACAGACAGACAGAGACAGACAGACAGACGGGAAAACTAACAGAAATAGAGAGACAAACAGAGACAGATAGAAACGGGGAGGAACAGACAGATAGAGAGAGAGAGACTGATAGAGACAGACAGACATAGACAAACAGACAAATAGAGAAAGATAGCGACAAAATGATAGAGGCAGAACCAGAATAGAAAGATTATCGAAACTTAAAGACAAAATTACACCTCACGTCTTCATAAATTATGCGTTTATCAGAGTCCCAAGTCTTGAACAAACAGAACGGACTGAATATAAATCCAGGCAACAGCTGATCCTGGAGCCCTTTATTAATCAAAAGACAGTCTATAAATCTAAAAAGGCCTATGATTTGACTTGACTTAACTGACTTTTACTTGGCTTGACTTGATCTGACCTGACCTGATATAATCTGACCTGACTAGACTGGACCGATAAACTGGACTGGACTGGACTGGACTGAACTTGGGTTGATCTGACTTGACTTGGTTTGGTTTGGCTTGGTTTGGCTTGTGTAGTTGGCTTGGCTTGACTTGACTTGACTTGACTTGGCTTAGCTTGGCTTGCCTTGGTCTTGCTTGCTTGCTTGGCTTGATTTGGCTTGATTTAGCTTGGCTTGGCTTGGCTTCAGTTGGCTTGATTTGGCGATGACTTGGGCTTGGCCAGATTTAACATGGCTTGGCTTTTGGCTTTTGGCTTTTGGCTTTTTGATTTGGCTTTTTGGCTTGGCTTGGCTTGCCTTGCCTTGCCTTGCCTTGCCTTGCCTTGCCTTGCCTTGACATTGCTTTTTCCCTGAACCTCTTGACCAGTTGCTTGAGCGCTGTGCTATCATGTTCTTCAGGCAGTGTGTCAAGGGACAGCTACATCTGACCGTACCCTCCCTCTCCAAGCAACAGCGTGCATGCATGCTGAGTATGTTCGTGTCATCATCCAGACCACCAGCCATAGCTGGCTTACTCTTCTACACTAGATGATTTTTTTCTGTATTTTTAAAAAAAAATATTTGTTTTATTCTTTTATTTCAGGGATAACTGAAATAAGCAAGTATGCTTTTTTTATTTTACAACCAGTTTCCGTGTGTATGCAGTTTTGTAAAGTTTGTTATCCGTTCCCACCGGCACACAATAGTCTAATCTTTCGAAAAGCGGAATGTATTGTAACGTGTGCGCAAGATGTTCTGGTATAAAAGAACAGATAAATAATAGAAATAAAGGAGTCATTTTATGCACTCAAAACAGGAAGAGAACACATTTTCCTTTTGTCCCCTAATTGCCAGGCTGCTAAATCATAACACTGTCACTTCGCTATCATGCCACTAATGGGTCCTGGTGACTCACCTCCCCCCTCCACCCACCCATCCACCCACCCCATCCCCACTCCTCCCTTTTCTTTCTCATCTATCAGTGGACACACTCTCAACCTGAATTGGTCTCATGGCTTGAAAAATGAATAAGAACACATGTTACTTACGTATTCTACTATCGCCAGAATACCCACACACACTGACCATGGACAAACACTCCAATATCTCAAACCACCCTACAGCAGGTCCTCTGGTCCATGGGGGATATACTATCAACTCAGAGTAGTCCCATGCCACCATGGTACCAAGATTATTCCCACAGACTGCTGATTTCTGGCACTGGGCAGACACAACGAAGGTAAAATCTGCTTGGTGTCTCCGCTGTGGCTGTATTAGGGACCTCATTCACTGATAGGTACGAGAGGGGTTTTGCCACAGAAGTTAACAATCATATTGTGGCTTCGAGTAGGTCACCTACGGTCAGTGACATGGTAGGCACAAATAAGCCTAGCATGCAGCTGCGATTTGGCGAGGATTGAGCTTCGCTAGGTTCTTCCTGGCAAGGTCAAGCTGCATGAAGATGCAGTGCTCCGTGGACTCCTCAGGAAGTTGAGAATGCATGAACGACAGTGTTCTAATGACTTCTTAGAGAGTCGAAGATCAAGAAGAAACGACAAGAGTTGGATTAATGTTAACATCATTTCTATTCTCAGGCCTTTTTGATTTGGATTTGATTTCGATCTGTCTTATGATCATGTGTAGAATTACGCTCACCATAATGTCAAATTGCTGATATTCATATAAGTAAATAAAATCTAGTTTAATAATCAATAAAATCTCAATTGACACTTGACCCCTGCCTTTAAAGTCTACACAAAATAGTAATGCTAAGCGATCATTTCGTGTGGAGGCACAATATCTTACCCAATTATACTTTTTTTCAGAGTTCCTTGCTTGTTGCTGCTCCTGTTAGTATATGATTTTAAATCGGTTTTGATTGGTGTGATTTGACTTTGTTTAGTCTTGCTTGGCTTGATTTGGTTTGGTTTAGTTTTTTCTTTCTTTGGTTTTGTTGGATTGCTTTTTAACAAAATGTTTTTAGTTGCATCGATTTGTATGTCTGGTAGATTGATTGGTTGCTTGGCTGGTCTAAATAGTGGTTAGGATGGTTGACTATTGTATGTTATTGCTTTGCATTTTTAAGAAGAAAAAAAATAGAGAGAGATAGATAGACTGACAAGGCAAACATCCCACAAACAAGCAGAGTCACCAACAGATTAAAACAGACTGAGAAACAAAGCAAGAACTGAAAAGGCAGAGGTAGAAAAGCATTCAGGACATTAAAGATTAAAGTTTAATTTCAACCTAATCAGTGACATCAATCGTTATCGTGTGTAGAGAATAAGACGATAAAGACTACACTAATTACGAAAGAATACAACTCTGGAAAAATACATCCATTAAGAGACCGATTGATGAGTGCCCTCTACTATAAGCGCATATGCTTAGGCTTTTCTACGCAGTCCCTGTTTTGTGGTAATTCTGCCAATAAGTCAAATCACACATATTGCTAGCGAGTGGTTGAGCTAACAACAGTGGCTACACTTTGACCTGTGGAGCCCATGAAATAACTCAATTTTGTGATTAGGCAACCAGCCAATATCCAGACGGTCACATCAATCAATCAGTCACTCAATCACTAATGAGTGAACTAGTACGCCCGTCGCAAATCAACTAGCAATCCAACCATTTAATCAAGCAAGCAACCTACTTACCTACCAACCAATCAAGCAATTAATCCCCTAATCCCAGCAGCCATCGGATCAACCAATCAACCAAACAAATAGCGTACTGACCCAACCAACCAACCAACCAACCAAACAGCTATCCAACCAACCTAACTACCTACCTACCTACCACCAACCATCATCCAACCAAACCCACCCACCTACTCACCCACCAAACCAACCAACCACCAACCAACCAACCAACCAACCAACCAACCAACCAACCAACCAACCAACCAACTAACACACCAACTATTAAAACAAAGACACGCAACCAAGAAACCAACAAAAACCATCAAAACCCCCAAACTTAACAACGACTGACGTAAATCCATAAGAACTCTATGAAAAAAATAAAATAAAAAAGGTCACACCACTTTTAACAACCGAGGATTTTATAACACGATAAAAAAAAACTTTATTTCATAACAGTCACGACACTTCCGTGGTACAGACCTTCCAGAACCAATTTACAGAGACATCATCGCTTGACACTTTACACACTAAACCTAGCAGTTTCTTCAAGGAAAAGGGTCAAATCCAAATCATGGCCCTTCTAAAATGCAAAAAGCCACCAATTCGCCCCTTGTCCAATCGACGTGATTATAAAGTCCTGAAAAGGTTTCGTGGCGACTTGACATTAATAGGTCCTTACGGACAACCGAGACTGGCAGTGCTATAGCAAGAGGCTGGAATCTAAGGAGAGGGTTTTATACAACAATTTGGTGGCTGAAGAAGAAGAAGGTAAAAAATAAAAGGAAAGAAAGAAAGATGGGCTCTGTGAAAGAAACGATGTCTTCAAGATGGTACAAATAATTGAGGAAGAGAGAGAAAAAAAAACTGGAGGTTACTTTTTTTTTTTTTGGGGTGTGGTTTTTGTTGTTGTTGTTGTCGTTGTTGTTGTTGTTGTTGTTGTCATCTGTGTTTCTGTCAGTGTCATTGTCATTGTTTCTTCGTTAATATCATCATCAGCATCTTTATTGTCACCATTGCCGTTACAGTATTGTCGTTTTCATCACCATCGCTGCTTATCCTCAGTTGTCATTGACATCATAAAGACATCGCCATCAGCAATGTCGTCGTCATAATTGTAGATCCTCCTCTTCATTATGGTCATCATCTTCATCATCGTTGTTGTCACTATCATTGTCATTGTCGTAGTCACCTTCAATGTCATAACCACCTTCAGTGTCGTCATCGTCATTGTCAACGGCATCCTCCTCATCGTTGTCGTCATCATTGTTCTTGTCGCGTGTTCTCCACCAATCACCGTTTTGAAATCAGTTGAAATGATGATAAAAGGTAAAGGTAAAGGTGTCCAATAACATATGTGGTCGTAGGGGAACAAGACACCAGAGATATCAGCTTCTCTAGGGGCTAGCATAATGAGGACGGCTCCCATCTCCTCTCCCTCACTGCTTTCGCTTCCCAGACCCTAAAGAGGGCAGTGTACCCATTTACAGCTGAGTGAACTGGGGGACTGTACTGAAGCCAAGGCGTACAGATGGTCACCCTCCAAGTTGGCAACCACGCTCAACGCTGCTTAAGTTGACATACCCTCTACCAAACTCCTACTGACAGGTCTCTGAGCAAAAGAATGCCCAGTTTTAGAGCTAAAGAGAGTTGTGTGAGTGTTTGTTGTTGTTGTTGTTTTTGTTGTTGTTGTTGTTGTTGTTGCTGTTTGGCTCCCCAGCTTCTAACTCTCTCTGGGGGTCACCTAGAATGTGTCACTCTGACTCACTTATCCCTTCTGGGAAACTACTGCGAGACTGAAGGCGCACACTGGATGAGACGTTTGCGAGCAGGACTGTTTTCAAGTACCTCGCCATTATAGGCATCCGTAATCCGACTTCATGCGAGGCAATGTGAGGGACACATATTTGAATATTCTGTGCGAATGCATGACATCTCATTCAGAACATTCAGATCTGTGTTTTTATAAAACTGTGATTATCATTAATTAATATTGATCGTAAACTGTTGCGTATTTATTTATTGTCATGAACGTGTGGTGTTTTTGTCTATCTCCAATCAATAAAGCGTATGTAACCTTTTTCGTTCTTTTTTTTTTTAAACTCTCTTTACATTATTTTATACTCTTTTTTTTTTGCAAACTGAATCTGACACAAATCGAGTCTGAAAAAAAATAAAAAACGAGACAAAGTTAGAAGGAAAAAGAAAGAGAAAAAAGAAAACGAGAAGAGAGAGAGAGAGGACAGAAAGAAGAAGAAGAAAAACGAAAGAAGAATGAGAGAGAAGAGGAGAGAAGAGAGAAAGAGATGAGAGAGAGAGAGAGAGAGGAGAGAGAGAGAGAGAGAGAGAGAGAGAGAGAGAGAGAGAGAGAGAGGAGAGAGAGGAGAGAGAGAGAGAAAGAAGAGGAGAGAGAGAGAAGACGAGACAGAGAAGAAGAAGACAGACAGACAGACAGCAGACAGACAGACAGACAGACAGACAGACAGACAGACAGACAGACAGACAGTGAAAACAGACAGACAGACAGACAGACAACAATGAAACACAGAGACAGACAGAACTGGACACAAATGAAGAAATAGAGACATAACAATCACACGCACACACACACACACACACACACACACACACACACACACACACACACACACACACACACACACACACACACACACACACACACACACACACACACACACACACACAGAACAAAACTGTGTAGAAGTCATGGTAACACTATTTCAGTGACCACCACCAAACAAAAACAACCTTAAAAAAAAGCAAAAAACTGCAAACAGAAGACAAGAGACCAAAAAAAAAGAAAGAAAAAAACAGCAGCAAAAAAGACACAGGAGAGATAAGAAGAAGAAGAAAAAAAGTATGGATAAGGTAAAGAACAAGGAAGAATACGGAAGAGATGGGGGGGGGGAGACAGGAGAGGAGAGAAGAAAGAATGGAGAAGAAGAAGAAGAAGAAGAAGAAGAAGAAGAAGAAGAAGAAGAAGAAGAAGAAGAAGAAGAAGAAGAAGAAGAAGAAGAAGAAGAAGAAGAGGAGAGGAGGAGGAGGAGGAGGAGGAGGAGGAGGAGGAAGAGGGGAGGAGGAGAGGAGGAAGGAGGAGGAGAGGAGGAGGAGGAGGAGGAGGAGGAGGAGGAGGAGGAGAAGAAGAAGAAGGAGGAGGAGGAGGAGGAGGAGGAGGAGGAGGAGGGAGAAGAAGAAGAAGAAGAAGAAGAAGAAGAAGAAGAAGAAGAAGAAGAAGAAGAAGAAGAAGAAGAAGAAGAAGAGAGAGGAGAGGAGGAGGAGGAGGAGGAGGAGGAGGAGAGAGGAGGAGGAGGAGGAGGAGGGGAGACGCAGACTGGACTTTTTCCCTAGTGACCATTAGACTGGACAGCCGTGATTGGTTGTGATTTGGTAGCAAGGGACAGCAGCGAAGGAGACAGACGATGGCGATGGTGAAGATGGAGCGGGGAAGAGGGGGTGGGAATAGGTAGGTGCGGTGGTGGTGGTGGTGGTGTGGGTTGGGGTGGAGGGAAGAGAGGAGGAAGGGGTGGAGATGGTGAGGTAAGGTGGTGGCTGGCTGGCTACCACCCCTCTCTCTCTCTCTTTCTTCTTCCTTCTCTCCCCTATCCCTTTCCTTCTTCGCAACATCTTGCTTTCTCTCTGTCCGCTGATGTCCAGTTTCTCTCTCTGTCTGTCTCTCTATATCTGTCTCCATGTCTTTGTTTTTTTATTTTCTCTGTCTCTCTCTGTGTCTCTCTCTGTGTCTCTCTCTGTGTCTCTCTGTCTGTCTGTCTGTCTGTCTGTCTGTCTGTCTGTCTGTCTGTCTGTCTGTCTGTCTGTCTGTCGTTGTCTGTCTGTCTGTCGTCTGTCTGTCTGTCTGTCTGTCTGCTCCTCTCTCCTCTCTCTCTCTCTCTCTTCCTCTCTCTCTCCCTCTCTCTCTCTCTCTCTCCCTCTCCTCTCTCTCTCTTCTAATTGTCTCTTTCTCTCTTTTTGCCTCTCTCTGTGTGTATGTAGTGTCTGTATTTGTCTGTCTCTCTTCTTCTTCTGCCTTCACTGTCTTCGTCTTTTGCCAGTCATTCATCTGTCCGTCTGTCTGTCTCGCTGTCTCCCTCTCTGTCCTCTCTCTCCCTATCTTTTCTCCTCTGTCTCTCTGTCTCTATGCTTCTGTCTCATGTCTCTGTCTCTCTTTCTCTCTCTTGTTATGTATTTTTTTTGTCTGTCCGTCTGTTCTCTTTCTTCTCTCTTTAACCGAGCCACTGTGCGAACCACGCAGACATCTTGCGCAACGATTAAATCCTGTTCCGCTTTTCGTAGACTAGGCCATCGTGTTGCCGGTGGGAACCGATGACATATTTACAAACTGCTACACACGGGACCGGATGAAAAAGCACTGATTGCTTATTCTTTATCCTCGTATAAAAGAATAAATAAATAAATAGATAAACTGTACACACGCATGCACA
>CM060322.1:16184211-16191711 GCA_030674155.1 Stramonita haemastoma | reverse complement strand
GTCCCCGCTTTCTCTCACTAGTTGTGTGTATATATCTGTTTACCTCCTTTTCTTTCTCCCTCGTTGCCTATTACTTTTTTTATTCTGCTGTCTGTCTTCGTCCCTGTCTTTGGGCTTATCTCTGCCTGTCTGTCTCTTTCTCTCTTTGTTTCTGTCTGTCTGTCGGTCGGTCTCTCTTTGTCTCTGTCTCTGTCTCTGCATGTATGTCTGTCTCCCTTTCTGCATTTGTCTCTGTCTTTGTTTGTCTGCTTGTCTGTTTGTCTGTTTAACTGTCTGTCTGTTATATCTGTCTCTCTGTATGTTTTTTTCTATCTGTCTCTTTTTTCTCTTCCTGTTTGTCTGTCTCTGTCTGTCTGTCTGTCTGTCTCTATCTGTCTGTCTGTGTACGTCTGTCTCTGTCTGTCTAGCGGTCGCACTGTCTTTGTCTGTCTGTCTGCCTATCTGTCTGTCGGTCTGTCTGTCTGTTTGTCCGCCTCTCTGTCTGTCTGTCTCTGCCTCTATCTCTCTGTCTGTCTCTGTCTCTCTCTGTAAATCTGTTTCTGTCTGTCTCTGTCTGTCTCTATCTGTCTGTCTCTGTCTGTCTCTATCTGTCTCTATCTGCCTGTGTCTCTGTCTGTCTGTCTGTCTGTCTGTCTGTCTCTTCCCTCTCTCTTTCCCCTTCCCCTCTCCCTCTTCCCCCCCCCCCCCTCTCTCTCTCTCTCTCTCTCTCCCCCTCTCTCCCCCTTCTCTCTCTGTTTCCCCATTGTCTATAATTACCAGTAAAAACAGCTATATTAACTTTTTTCAGTATGACATTGTCTAGTCATAACCAGTAGCAATTAGTGAAATTACTGCCATTAGCGACTTTCCCCCGCCAGCCAGCTGTCTTTGAATGGCAGTCATGTTTTTCCCTTCCACAAAGTTTTGCGTCCCGCTTAGAAAACCCCCTAGGGAATTATTGGAATGCCAAAAATAATATCCAGGGGGTGTTTTAGTGGGGTTTTTTTGCCTTTCATTATTAGTTACAAATACATAATTATTATACAGGAAAAATGTGATATGAGGGTTATTGATTTTTTTTGTTGCTTTAGCATTGCTATGTATGGCTATGCATATTATTTGGAATTATACTGCAACCCCCCCCCCATGTAAGACAGAATGCGATTCGATAAGATTGAATGTGATGCAGAGCGATGCGATACAATGCGATGCTATGTCATTCAGTGTCATGCGGTATGATTCAATGTTATGTAACTTCATGTGATGTTAATGCCGTGGTGTTGTTGTGTTATAAAAATCAATGGCGCTTGATGAAAAAAGGGGGTGTGATGCGATTTGATACTCAAGATAATTAATACTGCAAGATTTAGCAATACGATACCATGTGATGCGATGTGATGTGATACTGTACCATAAGATTTCGACAATATGCAATACCACAGGAGCTAATGCAACGACAAGCAATACAATATGCACAGTAATGAGACGAAACATTACTCAAAAAGACACAAATGTGGTGGTATGACAGGACACGCTCACAAAAAATATGCGACGCATAACAGCGCAAACAGTAACAAAAATATCAGTTCAGAGTAGGAGATGGTAAGATGTTATGGATACGCAATATAGTACAGTTTATACTATACTGTACTGTACTGTACTGTACTGTACTGTACTGTACTGTTACTGTACGTACGTAAGGCTGTCACTGTACTGTCACTGTCCTGACTGTACTGCTATGTACTGTACTGCTACTGTGGTACTGTACTATACTGTATGTACGTACTGTACTGTACTGTACTGTACGTACGTACTTACTGTACTGTACTGTACTGTACTGTACAGTACCGTACAGTACTGTACTGTACTGTACTACTGTACTGTGCTGTCGTACTGTGACTGTTCAGTACAGTTCAGTACAGTGCCAGCGAAGCCGTTCCCAACTGTACCGTGCCATGCCTTGCAGTGACGTGTCGTGCGATACAGCGCAGTGAAAATTCTGGTACCGTGCGAGTACAGTACAGTACAGTACAGTACAGTACAGTACAGTACAGTACAGTACAGTACAGCGTACAGTACAGTACGTACAGTACAGGTACAGTGCAGTGCAGTGCGAGTGCAGTGCAGTGCAGTACAGTACAGTATACGTCAGTACAGTACAGTACAGTACAGTACAGTACAGTACAGTACAGTACAGTACAGTACAGTACAGTACAGTACAGTACAGTACAGTACAGTACAGTGCAGTGCAGTGCAGTGCAGTACAGACAGTGCAGTGCAGTGCAGTGCAGTGCAGTGCAGTGCAGTGCAGTGCAGTACAGTACAGTACAGTACAGTGCAAGTGTCGTTCAATGCAAACATAATGTGCGGTACAGTGCAGCCTCGACATGTCAACATTAATCTTAGTGTGGAGTGGTTCAGTACCATCGCACAGTGCAGAAAAGGATTGTATTCTATTTCCTGAGGTGTACACAGAAAAGCAACAAAAAAAATACACACACAAACACAAAACACAACACACACACACACACAACACAACACAGCACAGCAACAGCAACACAACACAACACAACACAACACAACACAACACAACACAACACAACACAACACAACACACACACACACACACACAACACAACACACACACACACCACACACACACACACACACACACACACACACACACCACACACACACACACACAACACACAGTAACTGAACATAATAATATGGCATACTACAACGGTAAAGCTTGCATAACATGATTCAGCAAGACAGGGTAAAAAATATGAACAAATATGTGACATTTATTCATAGTGCCCACAGTTTAAAAAAATCAGACAAAACCCCAGTGAACAGTGAAAAATTATATGTTCACAGAAACCAAGTGACAGTTACCCCGTTTTTCCAATATCAAACAGAAAACGAGCGGCCGATGATATGGTGCTAGCAGTGTAGATGTCCTTTTACAAAGAAAAGTCAGGAATCAAAACATGCAGGTTGAGAGACAAAACAACTGATGTATTTGAGAAACATAATTCATGTGTTCGTACGTGCGTGCACAAGCACTGTGTTTGTTTATTCGTGTCTGTCAGTATGTATGGCTGTATGTATATATGTATGACTATATAGACTTATGTCTGTCTGTCTGTCTGTCTGTCTGTCTGTCTGTCTGTGCTGCGTGTAGATCGATGTATGCATTACGTAGTATAGTAGTATAGTATGTAAGTATGTATGTATGTATGTATGTATGTATGTATGTATGTATGTATGTATGTATGTATGTATGTATTATGTATGTATGTATGTATGTATGTTAATGTATGGTATGTATGTATGTATGTATGTATGTATGTATGGTATGTATGTATGTATGTATGTATGTATGTATGGTATGTATGTGGTATGTAGGTAGGTATGTAGGTAGGTAGGATAGAATGTATGGTATGTAGGTATGTAGTGTATGTAGTATGATGTATGTATGTATGTATGTGATGTATGATGTATGTAGTATGCATGCATGCATGCATGCATGCATGCATGTAGATGTATGTATGTATGTATGTATGTATTCACGCACGCACACACGCACGTGCACGTAACAGCACGCACGCAACGCACCACGCACGCACGCACCACTCACGCACGCACGAGCACGCACGCACGCACGCAGCACGCACCACGCACGTACGTACGTAGTACGTACGTACGTACGTATGTATGTATGTATGTATGTATGTATGTATGTATTATGTATGTATGTATGTATGCATTATGTATGTATGCATGCATGCATGCATGCATGCATGTTTGCTTGCATGCATGCATGCATGCATGCATGCATGCATGCATTTATGTGTGTGTGCATGCATGTAAAAATCATGATAAATATTCTACTCACATAGGTGTGTACACGCACGCGTATGTGTGTGTTTTCAACACACCTCAACACAGCACAAAATTTGTGCAGTAAAGCGCAACGCAGAGCAATACAAAACAACACAACAAAACCCATGATAAAGGTTGAACAATCATGATGAATAGAGTTGAACAAAGAGTACCTTACAAGCCATTGCAGCTTCGAAACACAACATACAATAGCAACCACATCACATTACTAACGGGCTAACTACAATACTTCTTTCAAAGTTGGCGATATGTCAAATCATTGTGATTTTTAAGACAAAAGAAAAAAAAAAAACACACACCAAAAACTATGAAACAATCTAACCGCAGCTGCTACCGCTCGCTGTCTTTAAAACAAAAAACATTTCACACGAATAAAAAAGCATCCATAAAATACAGTTCAGTGAAATATGATAATGAACACTTCACCAAACGTTTCAGTCATGAATACAACACGTTCCTATGAAGTTATTTTTTTTGTGTCATCTGCTTTGTCAAAAGCGAAATATAAATATTTGAAAAGGATGCTGGGGCCTATGATGTGTCATTCTGTGTCAATACAACTGAATAATGCAACCGTTTCAAAGAGTATGAAATTCCCTTACGGTGAAATATGTGATGGATGTGCTTACGATACTTGAACTGAATGATAAGGTTTTTAAAACAAAACAAAACCAAAAAAATATAGTATGAAGCGTTTGCATATGGTATCCTGTGTGTTTTATACATTTATAGAAACTGCGAACATTCTGTTAAGCTGTCAGTTTATTTGACAGAGCAGGGCATACTGTAATTTAGTTAAGATATTTTGTGTTTTCCCCCATGGACCAGACTAGTGTCTGGTAGGAAGCTGTTTCCATCCTTTCTTAACTATCATTTTCAACTTGATGATTGTACCTAAGAGCATCAATCACACAGACACAGACACAGAGACAAACAGCCGCACACACACACACACACACACACACACACACACACACACACACCACACACACACACACACACACACACACGCACGCAGCACACACACACACATACACACACATACACACACAGACACAGGCACCTCTCTCTCTGTCTGTCTGTCTCTCTTTCTCTCTCTCTTCTCTCTCCTTTCTCTCCTCTTTCTCTGTCTCTTCTCTGTCTGTCTGTCTGTTCTGTCTGTCTGTCTGTCTGTCTGTCTGTCTGTCTGTCTGTCTGTTTCTCTCTCCTCTCTCTCTCTCTCTCTCTCTCTCCTCTCTCTCTCTCTCTCTCTCTCTCTCTCTCTCTCTCTCTCTCTCTCTCTCTCTCTCTCCCCTCTCTTCTCTCTCTCTCTCTCCTCCCAATGTTTCATTACTTCTCATATTCTAATGATTGTATATATATACGTATGTTTACAAGAACAGATTGTAATACTGGGCTGGGCCTAAAATCTTCATCATTGCTTATAAAAGATTATTCATTCATCCCTTCATTCCTTCATTCCTTCATTGGCGAATCTACACACATATACTCCTCTCTCTCTCCTCTCTCTCTCTCTCTCTCTCTCTCTCTCTCTCTCTCTCTCTCTCTCCTCTCTCTCTCTCTCTCTCTCTCTCTCTCTCTCTCCTCTCTCTCTCTCTCTCTCTCTCTCTCTCTCTCTCATTGGCGAATCTACACACACACACACACACACACACACACACACACACACACACACACACACACACACACACACACACATACACACACACAGACACACACAGACACACACACACAGACACACACACACACACACACACACACACACACACACACACACACACACACACACACGCGCGCGCGCGCGCGCGCGCGCGCACACACGTTTAACGGGATATATTATCCCTTAGTCTTCTGCAAGAGTTCCTGTCAAATTTCAAATTAATTTGCAGTCTCAGAGCTCCGTCTGATGTCCTCAACCATCAAATCAAATTCTCACATCTCAAAATCGTGCTGACCAAGACAAAACCAGCACCAACACCCTCCTCCTCTTCTACCTCCTCCTCCTCTTCCTCCTCTTCTTCCTCCTCCTCTTCTTCTTCCTCCTCCTCAACCTTCTACCCCCTACTCCCCGCATCGTAATTCTCACAGATCAATCAGAGAAAATTGTGTGGGTCACGTGACGATAAAGGGAGGGAAAACGAGAATGTCCAGAGTGAAGAGTGCTGTCCCTTAGGACCTTTTTTTTTTACCATGGAGACAGTGTCCGGCACAGTAGTATATTAGTGTGAGGTCAGTCTGGTGACTTGATCAGGCTTGCGCTGACCACTGGTCATCGGTCTTATAAAGCCAAACTGTCAAGGCTTACTTAGATTGGTGGTTTGGTTTCGCAGGAACGTGTTGTGAATTTATATGAGAATTAATCCAAACCATAGATGGACAGATTAACAGAGATGAGGTCAAGGTTTTTTGTTTTTTTGAAGAAACAAACTTGGCGATTCTTAAGTTCTTGTGTATATTGTTTTATGCTTTAATTTGTTTACACGTACATGCTGGCTCATCGCGTGTGAGCGTGCATGTGAAGGCAACTACAACATGTCTGTGTGTATGTAAGCGCGTGCAATAAAAAGGGTATGCATAGACATAGGAGCATTATTATGTATAGGCAAATTCTTGTGTACACACTAACACACAACAGTAAAATACAAACAAACGTAATGCAAAAATAGAGACACAATGCAACAAAATTAAATAAACAGGATGCAACACTGCACAAAAGAAGGTGAGACACCATTCGATGGACTCGCACCAAAGAGTACTATGCATAACAACTTGATACAACGTATGATAATGCAGACTCCATAGCAGGCATGGAAATGCAACACTTGTCACAAGATGATGACAGCGTGCCATGTTCCTTGTGATTTTGAATCACACAACAAAGCATAGGCAGTTAAACAGTGCAGCAGCTGACACCAAAAGTTGTTTTAGCATACAAAATTTGACATACATGAAACCATCAATGGAATCCAGTTTGATAAAACACGATAATGGAATCTATAGAGGTGCTGAACAAATACAATATAAATGTTTATGGTGTTTTTCACGTGTACTTTATCACAAGGGATAAAAGCTAGGGTATGTGATGTGTCTTTCTGTTTCAATAAAATGGGAAAATGGAAACGTTTGAAAGCGATATTAAATTTTATAATGGTTAATGTACCTTGGCGTAGATTTAGTAAGTATATCACCTTGCAAGGACAAACTACGGCTCTGTTACACAGTGACCGAGTATTTTATCTTTCTAAATTCATAAATGTACTGAAGTTTTTTATACATATACCACACTATCTGTTAGCCTAAAAAGGGCTTTCTTTTTCATTTGAATTTTAGATTTGCTCAATGACAATAGAATCATAGAAAGTGTTCTAAAAACATCCACTTTTACATATGTTTTCCTCTTTCGTTTTTCGAACCTTAGCAAACGGATTCTACACATAGAGATATGCATAAACTCCGGCACATTCAAACACACACACACGCACACACACACACACACACACACACACACACACACACACACACACACACATCACACACACGCACCAACACACACTACACGCACGCACGCACGCACACACACACACACACAACGAACGCAGACACACACACACA
>CM060322.1:16176711-16179211 GCA_030674155.1 Stramonita haemastoma | reverse complement strand
CAGATCTGTCAGAGAAAATTGTGTGGGTCACGTGACGATAAAGGGAGGGAAAATGAGAATGTCCAGAGTGAGGAGTGCTGTCCCTTCGGACCGATTTTTTTTTTTTTAACCGTGGGCAGTGTGTCCAGCAGAGCGTTACATATACATCATCCGGAGGTCAGTCCAGAGACTTGATCAGACGAGCACTGACCGCTGGTCATTGGTCTTAAAGGCAACATTTTTTTTAAAGAACTGTGTGGCTGGATGGTTAGATGAATGTGGTGAAAAATGCTTAAAAGAAACAAATTATTGTATTTGTGAAAAAAAATAGGAGGAAAGAAAGAGAGGGAGGTACAGAAGAAGAGGGGGGAAAGAAGAAGAAGAAGAAGAAGAAGAAGAAGAAGAAGAAGAAGAAGAAGAAGAAGAAGAAAAGAAGAAGAGAAGAAAGAAGAAACAACAACAACAACCAACAACAGCAAGAGCAAAAGAGAAGAGAGAAGAAGAAGAAAAAAGAAGAAGAAGAAGAAGAAGAAGAAGAAGAAGAAGAAGAAGAAGAACAAGAACAAGAACAAGAACAAGAACAAGAACAAGAACAAGAACAACAAAACAACAAGAACAACAAGAGGAAGAAAAAGAGAAGGGGATGAGTTTATAGTCTCATTTAATAAAGAACTTATGGAGGATGTGGAGTCGGCACTGATATTAACTCCGGAAGAAAAATCCTCTTGAACGAAATTTGAACCCGTGTCAGCTGATCACGAGCGGATCACACTGACCACAGGCTATCCCACCTAGTGTTGTGTAAGAAAAAGGGTTTGTAATAATAATAATTATGTCCGTCGTTTCTTTGTCTTGAGTTTTTTTCTCTTTTTTGTTTGTTTTTAGTGACTATTGGGAGGTTTGGGGTTTGGGAGTCTTTTCTTGTTTGTTTCTTTGTTGGTTTGAGGTTTGTTTTGCTTGTTTTTGTTATAATTACTATTTCAGGTGTTTTTTTTTTTTGGGGGGAGGGGGGGAGTCCTCTGCTTCGTGACTGACGCTTTTGATCTTCAGCGTATGAATAAATGAATAAATAAATAGATAAATAAATAAATAGATAATGAATTTATATAATTTATATATATATATATATATATGTATATATATATATATATATACATATATATATATATATATATATATATATCTTGTGTGTGTGTGTGTTGTGTGTGTGTGTGTGTGTGTGTGTGTGTGTGTGTGTGTGTGTGTGGGTGTGTGTGTGTGTGTGTGTGTGTGTGTGTGTGTACGTGTTTACATACCGCAAAATTGTATGAAGGACTTTGGACCCGACCTTTTTGAGTACAGTTTTGGCCATTTTTGTCACCGTGCCATCTTTTTTTTCTTTACACTAGCCCCGGGGCTGGTATAAGAATTGATTTTTTAAAATAATATTTTTTATCTATTTCGAGAAAAAGCAAAAGTGAAGCCTACTTTGTATCATTATAACCCCAAAATAGCGAAAGAGTAGTCAGAAAGCTGGAAGAAAAAAAAAACCATAGACAACAGAAGCAGCTTTTTAAATGACTGGGAAATTCCTGATGATTAACATATTTGGTAATTGGAATGGCCTACTTGTGGCACAGTGGTATTCACAGATTAATGAGCTGTAAACAAGCAAATTCCTCTCTCTCTCTCTCCCCCCCCCCCCCCTCTCTCTCTCTCTCTCTCTCCTCCTCCTCTCTCTCTCTCGTCCTTCCTCTCTCTCCTCTCCTCTCTCTCTCTCTCTCTCTCTCCTCTCTCTCTTCTCTCTCTCTCTCTCTCCTCTCTCTCTCTCTCTTCCTCTCTCTCTCTCTCTCTCTCTCTGTCTCTCTCCTGTCTCTCTCTGTCTTCTTCTGTCTGTCTGCCCTGCTCTGTCTCTCTCTGTCTCTCTCTCTCTGTCTCTCTGTCTCTCTGTCCTGTCTTGTCTTCTCTCTCTTCTCTCTCTCTCTCTCTCTCTCTCTCTTCTCTCTTCTCTCTCTCTCTCTCTCTCTCTCTCTCTCTCTCTCTCTCTCTCTCTCTCTCTCCTCTCTCCTCTCTCTCTCTCTGTTTTTCTGTGCTGTCTTCGTATGTCCTCTCTCTCTCTCTCTCTCTCTCTCTCTCCTCTCTCTCCTCTCTCTCTCTCTCTCTCTCTCTCTCTCTCTCTCTCTCTCTCTCTCTCTCTCTCTCTCTCTCTCTCCTCTCTCTCTCTCTCTCTCTACCCCACGACAAACAGAGAAAAAAAGAACAGAGTAGTGCATTAGTAGCTGGGAAACATAATTATACCTTGTGACAAACGGTAACTGTTCTGTCAAACCAATCTTTTTTTGTTCCTGTTTCGGAGTGAAAGTAGTGCATGACCAGTGGTTTTCTATCTTTCCATCTACCCCTCTCGGTTTCCTGGATAAAATGTGAGGCACAATTTAGTTCCGCTTTCAAATTGACCACATTCATTTTGGATTCTCTCTTGCTTGCAAAATTTATTTTATTTTAACAAACTGTTTACTGTCAAGAGTTTTATGACTTTTTT
>CM060322.1:16151477-16156477 GCA_030674155.1 Stramonita haemastoma | reverse complement strand
AGTTTACCACACACACAAAAAGGATACACCCCCACACAAAGAGCTTGTAACTTTTCCTTTGTCCAACTATCAGACAGCAACTATTGTTGTCATATGTGTGAAAATACGTTATGCTGTCGTAAAGCGCCTAATGAATCAGTAGGCCCCCAGTGCATCCAGCTTAAGCGCGCGGGAGAGAACTGTTATCTTGTAAGATTTTCTGGAAAAGAAGGCAGGTGAATGGACCAAAATGGCAGAAAATAGACAAGAAGTGGGTGCCCTGACAAAAAAGAAACAAAGCAGAAACAAAGAGAAGGATAGAAAAGTCGAATTTTCTAGGACAGAGGGGTTTTTTTTTAGAAAGTGGGAATGCTTTTCATACTGACAGCCTCCCCCCTCCCCTTTCCCCAACATGCCCACGGAGAAAACCTGTGACAGTGTGAGGAAAAACATGAAAGGCAACACTGCATAGAACTCAACAGCAATTACCGCCTTCCTAATGTGGCAAACAGTTTAAGAATGCATTTCGCATTGAGGTAGTTTTCTAATCAAAAGAGAATGATCTTCCTTTGTGGTTCCTTTATTCCAGAGGTTGCCTCCCATTACACATGTATTGCCATCATCATTTTTTCATTGTGGCGTGTAGCTGTTATGATTGGCGCTTAATTATTGAAATCCCCTGTTCTTGGCCGCTATCTTGTCAAGAAAAAAAGAACAAGATAAAAAAAAAAAAAATAAAGAAGAAAAAGAAAAAACAGAATAGCTTCTAGAGAGAAAGTGTACTTGACAAGACTGCAACAGACACTCAGAGACACTCACAGACATACACACACACAGACGCACGCGCACGCGCGCGCACACACACAACACACACACACACACACACACACCACACACACACCACACACACACACCACACACAAACACACACATCGTATGAGACTGTAAACCGAGGCCCCGTGTGCAGAATGCACGCAAAACATCTTGCGCACACGTTTAAATCCTGTTCCACTTTTCGTAAGAGTAGGCCATTGTGTGCCGGTTGGAAAAGATGATAAGATTTACCACAAAACTGCATACACAACGGGGATCAGATAAAAAAAAAATCTCACATGAGTGCTTATTCCAATATCCTCAAAATAAAAGTATAAAGTAAACACACACACACACACACACACACACACACACACCACACACACACACACACACACACACACACACACACACACACACACACACACACACACACACACACCAACACACATAGTCTAGTCTTTGTACAATGCACCTAAAGCTACAATCATCCGTTAGAAGACAGGCAGACAAACACAAAAGACACGCACACAGTCATACAAACAGATAGCGTACAGACAAATAGACATACAGACGATCAGATATTGTACAAGACAAACAAGAAAAAGATCTGTTTAAAAAAAAACAACTCTTACATGCACACAGATATATAAAACAGACACACAGACATACAGACAAACAATCGGACATTGTACCAGACCAACAAGAAAAAAAACTGCTTTCAAAAAAACAAAAGAAACAACCTCATAAAAACTTAGAAAAATGGTTTTGACGTTTAAAAAAAAATACTCCGACATCAAGACAGACAACCTAGCAGCGAAAGAACATTCCGAAATGGACCCCGAGGGCTTTGTAAAACTGCTATTGATTTAAGGAAAACAGTAGGGAACCCGAAATTAATGTCTTCACTTTCAGCTTGGAATTGAGTTATGCTTAAAGTTTTCTCCCTTAGCACACCGCGAAGGAGGCCATCTTGTCACGTGTCACTTTCGTTCGAAAACGAAAACCAGTTTGACTGGACAGTTTCCATTTGTCACAAACTGCACCAAGATGCGTTCTTGTCACGAAAGTCTTGTAATGTTTGGGTTGTTTCGGAGAGGGGGGAGGGGGAGGTGTGTATGTGTGGTGTGTTTGGGGAGGGGGAATGGTTTGGAGGGAGGTGGCGTGTGTGTGTGTGTGTGTGTGTGTGGTGTGTGTGTGCGCGTGTGTGCGCGCATGCGCATATACACACATGTGCGCGTACACACATGAACATTCACACAAGTTTGCTTTTTAGAATAGAACAGCCAATTCTTTGAAAGTCAACTTGTAGTTTCGTACTCGTTGAGCTGCCTTATAGAAAACTGATGTAAAACGTAACGTACACGATAAACAAGCAATGAAGATGGGAAATATTAACCAAACAAAAGAAAATAAGTAAAACGTAACACCGGAAAAAAAACAAAGCAATAAAGAACCAATGTGTTTTAGGCAACAGGTTGTTCTTTTAAGACATCCTACGTTGCATGCAGTTTGTGGAAAGCACAGGTAGATTCCTATACAAGATTAACGTTATAACCGTAAACGTTTTTCTTCTTCAGTGTTGATATAGTTTTCAGTGAAAAATAAAGACATTGCTTTCAGAATTTCCAGTGGTCTACTGGTAATTTCCCGGGTTTTTTTTTAGCAAGAAGCTGCGGGTTTGATTCCCGTGAGAACTTGACCATTATCGCTGTCCACCACTCCATGAATAACGGTCTGGTTGCTAGTCTTTTCAATAAAAACAAAGTTTCCTGTGAAACATTCTTTTAGCTCACATTAAAGACCCAGAAATTGAACCTTTGATAAAGCACTTTCAAAATGATTGAGAAGTTGTAAGTGTTGACCTGAATTTGTTTTCCTTCACTACTTTTTCCTCAATAATACTTTGTGGTCAAGCAGGTAATCACAGCTCTAGTAGATCCAAGTGTAGGCCATTTATTTTTTTCCCAACTTCTCGTGTCTGTGGTTATACTTTAAATGTATGGCATTGTTTGTGTTATTACCTTCCTGATACAAACCTTATGGCGCCCCCTACATACTTTCAGTAGGATCTGCAAACATAAGGTACAAAGATTCACTAGGTGTTTAATTTCTCTTATTCATTTTTGTTTTTTTGTGCAATATATTATGTTCTTAGCATATTTTCTTTCTCTTTTCATCCTTGTCTTTTGATGGCAGCTTCAAAAGGCCACAGGGATATCAAATATTCTTGTGAATGCAATTGACACTTTTAAATTCTGTAAGGTGTCTCGCTGTAAGGTACCACAG
The DNA here is from genome assembly GCA_030674155.1 of Stramonita haemastoma. Lineage (NCBI taxonomy): Eukaryota > Metazoa > Mollusca > Gastropoda > Neogastropoda > Muricidae > Stramonita > Stramonita haemastoma. The sequence continues at coordinate 16,153,396 of CM060322.1, read as the reverse complement.
TGGGTGACTTTACAATCATGATCGGTCCTCTGAGGAAATCTTATCCAGGAGCCGGCAGTCGGGTGAAATCAAGACATAGGTAAAAATTGTTATTTTTTAAAAGCCACAAAAAAATCTCTGTAAACAGACATACTTTTTTTTTTTTTTTGAAAAAATTTTCCCCCGGCATAAAGGGTAAAAAGTTTTGGCCCCATTTGAAAAAATTTTTTTTTGTGCTTGTTTTTTTAATAAATTTTTGGGATAAGTCCTTATTTAAATCCGAAAAAAGGGGGGGAAGTTTTTAGGGGCTAGGGTACACTTCTTTTTTTTACCCCAAACATTTTCCTCAGTATTCAAATACAACCCATAAATACCAACCAGCTTGTCTCTTTTTAAAAATTTGCAAAGAACACGAACAGAAAAACTTTGGGGAAATTTTTTTTTTAAAAGGGATAAATATTTGGAAAAACCTCTTTACTGCCCTTGTGTAACGCGTTGTCCCCACAAAATTTAGCCCCGAATTTTTAAACAGAAAAATTTTTGGGCTGTGAAAAAAAGGGAAAATAACGGGCCAAAATACAATAGAACTATCCAAAATACAAAAAAAATTAAAAAAAAAACGGCGGGAAAATTTCAAAGTAACATTTCCCACAGACCCCCCCACCCCACTCCAAAATAGACCCTTTTTAACCATCACGTATTTACAATTTCACCTGTCTTTGGTCCCCCCCAGGACAAAAACACATAAGCAACTTTTTTGAAAAAATTGAAAGAAGGGAAAATCAGTTTTTCCAGTTTTTCTTTGCTTTTGGGAAAAGATGCACGGAAAATGGAGGGGTGAAACAGAAAAGGGAAAAGTGAGAAAAAAAGAAAAAGAGAAAAGGGAGAGTGATAGAAAAGGGGACATTCAAGTAAAATATTTTTTTCGGGTAGGGGGGGGTTTTGTAATTAATACGGGAAAAAACCCCCAAGCATTTACACGGGGAAAATTTCATGCGTAAACACCGTTTATAATGAAATTTAAATGAACTTTAATAAAAAAAAAAACCCTTTGGGCCTTTTTCAAAAAAATTTTTTTTTCAAACGCTTTCTCTATTTTTTAGACATTTCGGGTATCCACTTTCCCGCAAAATTCCCGTCATCAGATCCCAAAAAACAACACATCAAATTTTTTCAATTTTCAAAACCACACACAGGGCAACAAACCCCCTTTTTTAAAGGGCGCCTTTTTTGGGGGCAACTTTTCTCTACCAAAGGTTTCTTTTTTTTTCTTTCTAATCCCTAGTCATTTTTTTCCCAAATTTGCTTTTTTTTACCCTCTGTTTTTTCCCTTGCTTTCAAACAATTTGGGGGGGTTTTAATTTCTTTTTACTGTCCGAAAAAGAAAATGGCAAAAGGGGGTTTCCAGGAATATACAAGGGGGTTTTTAGATTTTTTTTAAAAAGGGTTTTTAAAAAATACCCCGAAATTTAAAGGGCCACTTTGGGTTTAAAAAATAAGCGGGAAACTTTTCGCTGGCAAATTTGGAAAATGGAAAAAGAAGGGGGGGGGGGGGGGGGGGGGGGGGGGGATCCCCCGGAATGATGATTTTTGGTTTTTTGCCCTTTTTTCCCCCCTCTTCTTTAGTTTTAAATTTTTTTTGGGTTTTTTTTTTATCTTCTTGTGGGGGTTTTTTTTTTTTGGGGTTTCCTTTTCCCATTCTTCTTTTTCCCCTTTTTTATTGTTGTTTCTTTTATTTAAAAAAAAAAATTTTTGTTTTTAATTTTTTGTCGCCGCTGTATTTTCCCGGGTACTTTTTTGTTTTTGGGTGGGGGTTTTTTTTTGCTGGGTTTTAGATTTTTTTTTTCTTGTTGTTATTGTTAGTGTTGTTGATTTTTTAGTTGGGTTTTAAATTTTTGTTGTTGTTGATCTTCTTTTTCTTCAACTATGATTTTTGATTG
>CM060322.1:16134858-16138753 GCA_030674155.1 Stramonita haemastoma | reverse complement strand
GAGGTGAAGTTGTATAATACCACAGCAGGTGCAGGGTCAATGATAAGGGGGGGGGGGGGGTGCAGAACACGTTTATTTGTTCTGATGATGGGGGTGTTCGTGACAGTAGACTTTTGATGGTAAATAGTTCCTTGGTAGAAAAAAATAAACAAACATGTTATTCTACCTGGTGACTCTTCCATTCTGTGTCTCTGTCTGAATGTCTGTCTACCAGCTTTCCTGCATGAGCACTAATCTGTCTGTCTTTCTGTCTTTCTGTCTTTCTGTCTTTCTCTGTCTGTCTGTCTGTCTGTCTGTCTGTCTGTCTGTCTTCTCTCTCTCTCTCTCTCTTCTCTCTCTCTCTCTCTCTCTCTCTCTCTCTCTCTCTCTCTCTCTCCTCTCTCTCTCTCTCTCTCTCTCTCTCTCTCTCTCTCTCTCTCTCTCTCTCTCTCTCTTCTCTCTCTCTCTCTCTCTCTCTTCTCTCTCTCTTCTCTCTCTCTCTCTCTCTCTCTTCTCTCTCTCCCTCTCTCTCTCCTCTCTCTCTCTCTCTCTCTCCTCTCTCTCTCTCTCTCTCTCTCTCACCTGCCTGCCTATCCATCTGTTTGCCTACCTACCTGCCTTCCTGCCTGCCTGCCTGCCTGTCTGTCTGTCTGTCTGTTTTCTTAACACACGTTTTAAACATCCTGATACCTTTCACAGCGAATTTGACCTTTGTTGAACATATACATGTCTCCTCCCTCAAACCATCCCCAACCTTTTTATTGCTTTATTCTTTTTCTATATGTCTGTCAGTCTGTCAGTTTGTCAATAACTCTCTCTCTCTCTCTCTCTCTCCTCTCTCTCTCTCTCTCTCTCTCTCTCTCTCTCTCTCTCTCTCTCTCTCCTCTCTCTCTCTCTCTCTCTCTCTCTCTCTCTCTCTCTCTCTCTCTTCTGTCTGTCTGTCTGTCTGTCTGTCTGTTTTTGTCTGTCTGTCTGTCTGTCTGTCTGTCTGTCTGTCTGTCTGACATACTGTCTACCTATCAGAATACAGATTCTCTTGGTCAAGAACAGAAGGGAAGGACTTGCAAAATGGAAAGTATGAAAGAGTGCAATAAAAACTTGGAAGAAAAAGAAGTGCCTTTCTTTCTGTTTTTCTGTCTGTCTGTCTGTCTGTCTGTCTGTTCTCCTAACTGATTTGATACCTGTATTGATACCTTTCAAAGTGGTTTTGATCTTTGTTGAAAGTATACATTTCTCCTCCCCCAACTTACTTCCAATCTTTCTCCTTTATTTTACCTTTTTCTTTTTTGCCTGTCAGCCTGTGAATCTGTCTCTCTGTCTGTGCCTGTCTAAGATGCTGTCTATATAATCTGAATACAGGTTTTTTTTCTTGTCAAAAACAAAAAAGGGGAGATTTGTAAAATATAAATGTATAAAAAAAAGTACACCAACACCTTGGCAGATATTTTTTAAAAAGTGCAAAAGAAGAAGGAAGACATGATGTTATAACTGATGCGTGAATAGGGGCAAAAGCATTGAGGCAGGCAGGAAAACAAAGAGAGGTGAAGGTGTATAATACTACAGCAGGTGCAGGTCAATGATAGGGAGGGGTGCAGAACACGTTTATTTGCTCTGCTGATGGGGGTGTTCGTGACAGTAGACGTTTGAATGTACATGCTTTCTGGCTATGCTAAACATTTTTTCCCTCACTAGCACTATTTCTCTCTCTGTGTGATTTTGTGTCTCTGTCTGCGTTTCTGTCCCCATCTATATGTCGGTCCATCTGTATCTCTGTTTGTATTTTTGTTGCCTGTCTGTCTGTCTGTCTTTCTGTTTTCTTAACTCATGTCTTACGTGTCCTGACCTTTGTTGAACATATACTCGTCTTCTCCCCCAATCCATTTCCAACCTTTTCCTTTCATTTACCCATTTCCTGTTAATATATCTTATCAGTCTGTCAGACTGAGAGTTTGTTTCTCTGTCAATGTGCCTGTCTGTCTAACATGCTGCCTAAGTATCTGAAAACATGTTTTTCTTCTCAAGAACAAAAGAGGGGGAACTTGCACAATGTAAACATATGAAAGAGTGCAACAACAAAAAAATCTTAGAAAAAGCAAAAGAAAGTGTAATAAAAAGGAATGAACTATGCTCTAACTGGCGTGAGAGTAGAGACAAAGGCATGGGGGCAGGCAGGAAAACAAAGAGAGGTGAAGGTGTATAATACTACAGCAGGTGCAGGTCAATGATAGGGAGAGATGCAGAACACGTTTATTTGCTCTGGTGATGGGGGTGTTCGTGACAGTAGACGTTTGAATGTACATGCTTTCTGGCTATGCTAAACATGTTTTCTCACTTGCATTATTTATCTCTATCTTTCTGGGTTTCTGTCTATGTCTCCATCTCTGTCCCTGTCTCTCTGTTTATATGTTGGTCTCAAACAAAACAAAAAACTGCAGTTATATAATTATACAAGCAAAGAAAAACAGGAAGTGCAGTTGTGGAAGTATACAAACAAAAATAAAAACAACTGTAGTTATGGAAGTATACAAACAATGTAAAAAAGAACTGCAATTGTGGAAGTATACAAACAAAGCAAAAATGAAGTGTAGTTGTGGAATTATACAAACATAAAAAGGGAACTGCAGAAATGGAATCATACAAAGAAAAAAGAAAAGAAACAGCAGTTGTTGAAGTATACAAACAAAGCAAAACAGAACTGCAGTTGAGGAGGCCGAGGAAGTATACAAAGTGAAAAGGAACTGCAGTTACTGTGGAAGTATACAAACAAAGCAAAAAAGAACTGCAGTTATTGTGGAAGTATTCAAACAAAGCAAAAAAGAAATGCAGTTGTTGTGGAAGTATACAAACAAAGCGAAAAAAAACTGCAGTTATTGTGGAAGTATACAAACAAAGCGAAAAAGAACTGCAGTTGTTGTGGAAGTATACAAACAAAGCAAAAAAGAACTGCAGTTATTGTGGAAGTATACAAACAAAGCGAAAAAAGAACTGCAGTTATTGTAGAAGTATACAAACAATGCTAAAAGAAACTGCAGTTATTGTGGAAGTATACAAACAAAGCAAAAAATAAGGTTGAAAAGGGGGGACGTGATGCCACAGCAGAAGCCTGTATGTGAACAAAGGCATGGGACAGAGGGGGGGGGAGGGGGGGAGGTAGATGCAGGGAAAACAAAGAGAGGTAAAGTTGTCGAATACCAAGCTTGTGTGCAGGCGAAATGTGATAGTCTAGCATAGGGGAACACGTTTGTTTGTTCTGGTGATGAAAACGTTCGTGACATTAGTAGACACTTGAAGGTAAAGAGTTCCTTGCTGAAATCAACAACCCCCCATCCCCTACCCCCAACCCTCAACCCTCCTTTCTATTGCCCCCTACCCCCACCCCCACCCCAACTCTGGCCCCTTTGAACTTCTACTCTCTCTCTGTCTTTTTCTCTTTCTGTGTCTCTGCACGTCTCTCTGTGTCATTGGTTTTGTTTTTCTCTCTCTCTGTGTACCTCTAGTTCTGTATCTGCCCTTTTTTTATATATATATGTTGTTGTTTGCCTGTATCTCAGTCTCTGTTTTTTGTGTATGTCTGAATAACTTTTCTGGGTTGCGTGTGTGTGTGTGTGTGTGTGTGTGTGTGTTGTGTGTGTGTGTGTGTTGTCTGTGTTGTGTGTGTGTGTTGTGTTGTGTGTGTATGTGTGTGTCTTTGTGTCGTGTGTGTGAGTTGTGTGTGAATGTGTGAGCATTTGATTTTTTTAATTTATTCTTTAAATCGAAAAAAATGGAATGAGCTCTCGTGTGCTTTTTTACAAACCAGTCACCATGTGTGTGCAGTTTTTTTTTAATCTTGTCATCTGTTTCCAACCGGCACACAATTGCTTACTCTCACGAAAAGCAGAATATGATCAATCGTGTGTGCAAAATGTTCTGCGTG
>CM060322.1:16119858-16129858 GCA_030674155.1 Stramonita haemastoma | reverse complement strand
TGGATGTGGATGTGTATGTGCGCGCATACTACAAAATGCCTAGAAGATTACTGCATGTGTAAAGGCGAGTCATCTTTGCTTTACTGTTGCTGTTTTTCTCCGCTAGGATTATTATCATCGCCATTCTTTGTTTGACATAGTGTAGCTGTCGGAGCATGCGCTTCAGATTATTTGCATTTTGCCCAGATTTTTAAGAGTCACCAAGGCTGCTGCGTAAATCTGCGTTAAAAAAAACAACAACGGATTTTTGATAAACTGTGTTTCTCTGATTATGAGCTGTAAGCCGGCCTGTGAAGCCTGTGCTTAAAATAGAGTATTATATTAAAAAAAATATCTTTTTATGTTTAAAACTTAGCAGACCTGAAAAAGGAAAACATGTGACATGATTCTTTTAACAATATGAACAGTCTTAAAAGTTTTAAAAGATAGAAAAAAATCATAATAATGCTATAAATTGAAGATTACTATCTTCTTCCAGAGCCCTGAATGGAAGGTGGCTATTGTCTCTCTTTAAAAACACTATCTCCCATTGTTATGTGTCGATTATCATTTTGGAACCTCTGGCTTTTAAACAGTGAAGTGTAAAGGGCGGTATCCATGCGTATAACCCTGGCTGTTAATACAGCATAATAGCAGCATCGTTCGTTTATCGGATTTGTAGGGAACTGTTCAGACAATGCGCAGATTAAAAGAATTGCGAGACAAAAACGTAAGCAAAATAAAAGACAAAAACAAAGATGTGTTCAGCTAAAATTTACAATCATCGTGCATATATAGTGTGAAAGAGTGGTTTTTAATCAAACAAATATTCTAGCATTCAACTGGTGCAATTAGAAGGAAGCAGAACATTTTAGGCATTAGAAAATAGCACAATTTAGATATTAGGAAACAATATATTTTAGACATTAGGGAAACAATACATTTTAGACATTAGGAAACAATACATTTTAGACCTTGGGAAATACATTTTCATAAATGTATTGTTCTACTGGATTAAAATGTGGCCGTTATAATTATTATGTCGTAACACTGACAGTTCTATAGATTTTACAATAAGTATTTATTGTTCTTTTAAGCAACGTTAAGATAAAGTAATGCCGATACGTGAAGTTTTTATTTTTATGACATGTGTCCCATTATTGCGATCATTAAAAAAATATTACGCTTCTTTCCACGCTAAAGTGCTATTTTGTTTTATTTGTCCGTTTCAAGCGCTCAATTAAACTAGTTCTTTTATATCTTTTCTGTCTTCAAAGTGACACCTAAACATGCAATGATCGTTTTGATGTACAACGTTTCGTGTCGGGGCTTCACAGACGTGGAAAATTCTCTTCAAAGAGAATCAAGCATTTTAAAAAAGTGTTCATCGTCATAAAAAAATGAACGATTGTTTCAGGACAGTTTAAATAATGGCCATTGAATCAAGAACTTCAAACGCGGCAGTCAATAAAACACTCTACTGTCTGTTTGCAGTAACAATTTCAAACGGGCAAAGGTTTGGGGTTTTTTTATCTTTTTTTTTTCCAGGCGCTTGTTGGGAATCCGGTTTCTAAGCCAAAGTTCTGGGACAAAGAGGTTGAAACAGGAAGGTTTATGGGCCCATTTGCCTATGATCTGCTGAAACTGGTTATCGATTTAGGGAGCACATGTGGAGAGCAGAAGCATCACTTTAATGACAAAGCAGACAGAAAAAAAGAAGATAAAATAACGGGGGGTGGCGCTGATCCTTGTGGCATCGTGCTTGTACCCAGGGAGAGTAGTAGTCTGAATTTATGCTGGGAATTTTGCTGTCACTTAAAAGTGGTATTATATTCAATTTAATAAAACTCAGTTTATGTGTCAATGACCTTATGAACATCGACAACTCTTCAGAAGCTTGCAGGGATTAGGTGTCCACAAAAGGTTTTGAGCATGATCCAGTCATTCCCATGTAGGAAGATGTCCCGTTAGATGGGTCATCATTAACATCATTTGACTTGAGGAAAGGCGTCAAGCAGGGTGTATGCTTTGGCGTTTACTTTATAAGTATGCTTAAGTAGAACTTTACAGTTTCAACTGATCGGAATCTGTTTTAGTCCCACATCAGACCAAACGCTTTACAAATTGTCCAGATAGGAGGGAAAGACCATGATCTAAGATATTCTTATGAAAGATAATACAATCGATATATTTGCTGCTTTGACATTTGGCAAGAACAACTTGAAAATCTTAAACACTGTCCCAGTCATCTGTGGATTTTGTCATTGCCCTCTTTAATCTGACCACGGGGCAATGATGTTGTTAGACACCTGGATGTGCACAAACTGTCAATTTAACAACAAAAACATATTTGGTCATACGGTTATCCTGTTTAATTGTATTCATTTTAGTACTTCTTTAAAAATCTGTTTAGGTTGCAGAATGAATTAAATCAGACTAACTGATGGACATCCTCAGTATGGTCTGGAGGGTTTTGTCTGAAAAGATCCATTGATTTAGAATGTTGAATGAAGACTGTAATCATTCTTTTGCGTGTTATCGAGTTAAGAGAAGAATGATGCATGCGATATGGTTTGTTTTGAAGAAAATATAACTCACACGTTCACGATTCGCGTTTTAGATCAGCATGGTGAAAGCCCCAAAGCCCCGTTTGGGCCCAAAACTTTTCCCCCATCCATCAAACCATGAGTAATGGTCTGGGTGATAGTCTTTCGGATGAGACGATAAGCTGAGGTCCCGTGTGTTACACATTGTTATTTAGCGCACGTTAGATAACCCACGGCAACAAGAGGGTTGTCCCTAGCAAAATATAGTTGCAGACAGGAAAAAAGAAAAAAAAACATAATGGACAGGCACTGCACTTGTAGCGACGGCTCTCCCCGGGAAGAGCAGCCCGAATTTCGAGCAGAGGAATCTGCAGTGACATAAAGTGCTATAAAATAAAAGAAAAGTAAAAAAATAAATGGCCTTAGCGCTTTAGCTACAAAAAAACGACAATGGAAATGACATTTCTGTGTCAAAATACAAGAAGGTGAACTACTTCAGTCCTCAGAATAAATTTAAAAAAATTTAAAAAACACACTTCAGTCCGCTCCCAACCGAGCTATCGCGGCATCTGTCATAAGCGTTTTTGAAGATCGATCATTTCGTATTTGAAGGCAGATAGATGCAATTTGTCTCTGGCACTCACCATCGTCATAATGGCTTAGTTTTTTAGGGAAGAAGGGAAGGGGAGAGGAAATACTTGGGACAGGAAGGGGGGAGAGGTGGGATGAGAAGAGGAAGAAGGCAGGCCCCTATAGGAACGAGAACTCGACCCTGCAAGCACGTGACCTCTTTGTCAAGTGGCGACTTTGCTTACGTTGAAGGGCCATCTGTTGTGTGTTCCTCCGTCAATTAACTCTAAAACGGGACACTTTAATCAACCAAATTATTCACCGATCAATGGACAGAACTGTTCGACAACGCGCCACTTCTCTTATCTGCTCAAGCTGATAGGGAGGTCGTGGTGGTTGGTGGTGGTGGTGGTGGTGATACACGGTCCACTTTGAAGTGGGTGGTGACGGTTAAAGGGTAAGGGTAAGGGTGGGAGGGGTGATAGATGATGAAAGATAGAAGAGACAGAGGGGTTTGTGTGAAGGGGAAGGTGGGGGGGTGGGGGTTGAGAGAGGAGGGGGGGTAGGTGTAGGAGGGGAGTGGGAGGGTGGTGGTGGTGGTGGTGGTGGTGGTGACGTGCAAGCAAGCAAAGCCTGGTCATGCATCGCTTTGAAGTGCAGTTTGAAACTGGATGCTTTTCAAGTTTTAATCGGGCTGGTCCCATACAAAAAAAATAAATAAAATAAAATCAAAGGACTCTGTTATTAAAGGTTATGCTCTGGTTTAAAAACAAAACAAAGCCAAAAAAAAAACCAGCACACACTAAGCCTCCCTCTGTCATAACACTTTGGACTGAGGATGTTTCACGGATCTATATTTTGTGCTGAAGGGCAATTATGGGGTTTTAAAACCACCGTTGGTCTGGGGGGGGGGATGAATGATAGAATGAATAGCTTGTTAGAATTATTAATCAAATGGCTCAAGGGATCAATACATGCATGACGTGGTTGCAAGCTTCATTCATTTTTTTTTTCTTCTTCAGCCTGGGGCAACAATCGAACTTAGCAATTAAATGGGAGTTTAGTATGAACGGAGTTAAAACAAGCGTTTGTTAATTCGTCCTCATGTACAGATAGGATCGACAAACAACTAGTGTTTAAACCCACGAGTAAATACGGGTTAATTAAAACAAAAATCGATGAAACATCAACAACAGATGGGGAATATGTCTTTATGTATATTGGATTGATGAATGTTTTAAGTATGAAGCGGTGTATGTAAAATGTATGTGTGTGACTGGCTGCAGTGGTATAATTGGAAGTCTACATTTTTTGTCTACGTTAACATTATCAAGTAGTTGCATAAACAGTGTATTATTTACATTGTGTATACATACAAAGCCTACTTTATTTCTTTTTGGAGAAGAGAAGGTCCTTTTAAAGCAAATGTGAAGGTTGTTCTGAGAATACTGAAAAGGAAAGAAAAAGAGAAAAACAAATACGTTTGTGTATTCTTACTTACTTACACACACACACACACACACACACACACACACACCACCACGCACGCACGCACACACACACACACACACGCACACACCACACACACACACACACACACACACACACACCACACAGAAGTTTCACCAACTTACATAGAACAGAACATGGACGGAACAGCTCAGTGGTCAAAGCAGATTTCTCTGCGTGAAACTCGGGCTGCTCTCCCCGAGGAGATCGCGTCGCCACAAGTGCAGCGCCTACCCGTTTTTTTTTTTCTTTTCTTTTTCCTGCTGCAATTGTATTTGTTATTCCTATCAGAATGGCTTTTTTCTACATAAATTTGCCAGGCACAACCATCTTGTTGCCGTGGATTCTTTTACGTGCGCTAAATAATGATGTGTAACACGATTTATCGTCTCATCCGAAAGACTAGCGCTGAGACCACCACTCATGTCTAATAGGTGGGGGCAAAGTTTGGGGCCCAAACGGGATTCGAACCACCGCATACTCCGACTCGGACTTTTCGCTTTCTAGGCAGGCGCGTTACCTCTAGACCATCGGTCCAGTTTTCATGGAGGGTACAACACGCTGCCCTTAGTTGCTGGCCCAGGAGACCCGTGGTCTCTGACACCTCTGGAATGACCGCATAGGGCATGGGTCACTTCTACCTTTTATTTTTACTGTAGACAGAAACATCAGCCAACACCCTTGCGGGCCTTTTTAATTAACAACGAGGCCGATTACTTGGCAAGTAGGTAAGTTGGTTGGTTGGTTGGTTGGTGTTGGTTGGTTGGTTGGTTGGTTGGTTGGTTGGTTGGTAGTTGGTTGGTTGGTTGGTTGGTTGGTTGGTTGGCACATAAGTTGGTTGGTTGGTTGGCAAGCAGGTGTGTTGATTGGTTGGTTGGTCGGCAGGCAAGTTGATTGGTTGGTTGGTTGGTTGGTTGGCCATAGTTGGTTGGTTGGTTGGCAAGCAGGTGTGTTGATTGGTTGGTTGGTCGGCAGGCAAGTGATTGTGTTTTATTGTGGCTGAAAGTTGGTTTGTTGTGGCTGGCAGAGTAAGTTGATTGGTTGGTTGGTTGGCTGGCAGGTAAGTTGATTGGTAGGTTGGTTGGCTGGCAGGTGATTAGATTGGCTGGTTGGTTGGCTGGCAGGTATGTTGATTGGCTTGTTGGTTGGTTGGCTGGCAGGCAAGCTGATTGGATGATTGCTTGGCTGGCAGGTATGTTGATTGGTTGGTTGGCTGGTTGGCTGGCAGGTAAATTGATTGTCTGGTTGATTGGTGGGCAGAAAAGTTGATTGGTTGGTTGGTTGGTTGTTTGCCAGGTAAGTTTATTGGTTGGTTGGCTGGTAGGCAAGTTGATTGGTTGGTGGGTTGGCTGGCAGGTAAGTTGATTGGTTGGTTGGTTGGCTGGCAGGTAATTTGATTGGTTGTGTTGGTTGGCTGGTTGTTGCGCTTAAGTTGACTGGTTGATTGTTTGGCTGGCTAGTGGAATGGTGTGATGTTATATAGTTTATGCGTAAACTAAACTACTACTACTACTACTACTACTACTACTACTACTACTACTACTACTACTACTATTTACTACTACTACTACTCTACTACTACTACGCTCTCTCCTGTCTGCTGCTGCTGCTGCTGCTCACTGCTGCTACTGCTGCTACTCTGCTGCTACTCTGCTATGTTGCTGCTGCTGCTCTACTCCATCTGCCACCAGATTCCCTGTGTTGCTGCTCAGCTTCTAAAATCAATCCTCTCTCTCACCTACTCTCACCATGTTCCACCATCCTCACCTTTCACCATCTCTACTCTCTCCTCTCATCTCCTCCTCTCCTCTCTCTCCTCTCATCTATCTCTCTCTCCTTCTCTCTCTCCTCTCCTCTCGCCTGTCTTCTCTTCCTCTCTTCTCTCTCTCTCCTCTCCTTCTCCTCCTCCTCTCTCCTCTCTCTTCCTCTCTTCTCTCTCTCTCCTCTCTCTGATTCCACCAACTCCTCTCCCCACACCACCACACCACCACCACCATACCTACCCATCCTTCTTTCTACCCATCCTCCTTACCTCCCATCCCCACCCCACCCATCCCCACCCCTCATCCCTAAACCCCACCCACCCTCCACTACCCTAAACCCCCTTCCTCTCCCTGAAACAAATTTCATCAGCAAGCAATCTTCTTTTGTTTTCTCTTCAACGGAATTCGAAATTGGAGTCTGCAGCGCTGAGATGAAACTGATTATCTAAACCCTTCTGTTTTGCTAAACGCTCTGTTTATCTCAAACTTCTCTTTTATCGGCGCTGTAGATTGCTGTGTGTTTTCCCCCCCTCTCATTTGAGAGGCCCAGTGTTGACAGTCCTTGTTCTGTCAACTTTGCCGAGTAGTTGAAGGTAAAATTGAATTTCTGTTAATCACAGCGATAATACCGCGCGCCAGGGTGGGTATCACACGCAGGAGGGTTGGGGTTTTCTGGCAGGGGTGGGTGGGGTGGGGGGTGGGATGGGGTGGGGGAGGAGGGGGGAGGGGTGGTGTGGTGGTGGGTTGTTTTTTTTTTTAAAGGGTGGGGTGGTTAAGGGGGGTGGGAGGAGGGGTAGTAGGAGGGAGAGAGAGAAAGAGAAAGGTGTGTGTGTGATGTGTGTGTGTGTGTGTGTGTGTGTGTGTGTGTGTGTGTGTGTGTGTGTGTGTGTGTGTGTGTGTGTGTGTGTGTGTGTGTGTGTGTTTTTAGAGGGTTTTTGACTCAGTGCATTGAGTTCGAAAGAAGTTTTTGTTGTTGTTGTTGTTTGTTTATGTTGTTGTTTTAATCAGAGTGGAAATTAACGTGTAGCAACAAAAGAATGACCAGCATACATACCAGAACGAAGTGTATAAAAAGTGACGAGGTTAATGCCAATCCGCTTTGGCGTATAAAGTTCTTCTAAGAATGAGTTTGCAACAGTAATATGCCACCTGTGCCATTGACTCTCAGTTGGATTCATTTTTATAACAACTTGCCTTAGTTTATGAATGGAAGTTTGAGAGTGTGACTTGAAGTACCCTATCTACATCTTGCTTCGTGTTTGAATGCCTACGTCGGGCATGTTTTTTTTCTGGGATGTTATATACAATTTCGCTCTTGTTATACTGACATCAGTTTGTATACTTATCACCTTTTGAGTCTTCCTCGACTACAGCTCCCAACATACCTATGGTGAGATTTTTTTTGCGAAGTGCGACCGTTTTTCATTTTTCCACACCATTAAGGACCCATTTTGACTTGGGATAATAATTATAGCACCTCGATAGTCTACCCATGGGTGAGTCCTATCAATGCCTTTTATGTCAAAGACAAAATGTGTTTAGACGGTCGTAATAGGAATAAGACTTGGTACTGACAGGAGAGCTTAGTGTCAGAAACACTCGTTTCCCAAGCCACTGCTAAGCAGCATCGAGCGTGGCTACCAAGTGGATGGGTGACCGATTGCGCCCTTAGCTTCAGTACAGTTCCCCTTTCCACCCAGCAGTAAATGAGTACCTGCCTTCCTTTGAGTCAGGGAAGGTACAACAGCGAAGGAGAGGAGATGGGCGCCGCCCTCAATATACTGGCCCCCTAGAGAAGATGAGGTCTCTGATGCCTCGATCCCTTACGACAACAAAAGTTATGGGACATCCTTTATCTTTACTTTTTTACCACTGGATATCAAGTACCTTAACTCATTAGGTGCCTCCTTATCTGAGCTAACGTTGTAACCTGAATGGGAACTTCCTAGATGATTCTTTTCTGTCTCGTTTGGCAAAGAACAGATACGAGTGAGTACATTAACACAGATCTGCAGGATCTGCTTTGGCTAGTAGCTTTGATATGGCTTAAAATTAAATATAAGTGACAAATCTCCACGTCTGAAAATAGAATCCAAACCAGTCTATCTGATCTGCGGTGGAATCAGAATAATCAAGGTTTTAAAAAAAGAAGTAGCCCATGTTGGTGCTACAGGAAAGAAAAAAGCATTTCCACCCAAAAACAAATCCCTTTCCTTGTCTTTTCATCTTGACTGAGCTTTCAAAGAGCGCAAGATTAACCGACCGTTACACACAAATCGTTTCTTCCAGTCATTTTCAAATGAATTTCGATCCCTTCCTCTTAAGTTGTCGTCTGCGGGGATGCTGTGTTAATGAAATGAACGTCAATTTGAACTGCAGCGGAGTGTATTGAGAATATCCGCCTCTCAAATACGCATCTCCTTTACTCGCACTCAGCGCAATGTCACACACAGTCGATGAAAAGAAGTTGACAGCCGCTATAATTATTAGCCCAGTAGGTTGAGACCGTTTGATTTCAATCTCGTGGATCCATGAAGTCCTGGGTTCGAATCTTAGCAGCGTGTAGTGAGTTAAGTGTGGGGATGGTTAGGATCTCTAAGTGCAGACTTTCACAGTTCTCAAATCAAATACTTAAATTATCACAACAAATAGATAACATTCACTAATCAGAATGTAAGCTGTACCACAGTTTTGATGAGTTTAGAGGTACACCTGTTCTTTTACTAATACGATGTTATTCAAAGTGTCACCTAAATAGTTCCTCTTTAGTTCTCTTAATGATTTCATACCATTCGGGTTATATACACGTGCAAAAGATCCAACATCCACGTTAAAGATCTCTAACTCCCGTCAGCATTCAGTGAGTTATACAGAAACACGAACATTAGCCAGGATGCAACACCCGAAGTTGGCATACTGCTACCTTCATGGTGGAAAAAAAAAACAGGTTGCATACGCAGAAAATCTCATCATCATGGATAAATCTCGGAGCTCTTACCAAGAAACAACACACACACACACACACACACACACAACACACACACACACACACACACACACACACACACACACACACACACACACACACACACACAACACACAACACACACACACAAACACACACACACACAAAAGCACACACACACATTATAAAAGAAAGTAAAACAGCAAATATTGGAAGACAAGCTGGCAAAGTACGTATATACGACGGATCATCGATACTTTTGACTGTATGCTACAAAGCAGAGAGCATGCAGGCGGTAGAATGAATGGTAAGAGTTTAATCATACTGAACTTGCTGGGATGTCTGCGCTCGATAACGCCTAACATGAAAGGATGGTAAAAGCATAGCAGGGATGGGCTGTAAAAACAGGTTCAATGGAGAAAAAAGAAAACTTTCATATTATTGCATATTGCTTAGGAGGTGGTGGGGAGGTGGATGAGGTTGAGGTGGGGTTGGGGGTGGGGTGGGGTGGTGGTAGGGGGGTGGGGGTAGGGGTGGTGGGGGCGAGGACAGGGAAGTCTTGTGTTCGTCAGCGTGACACAGAGAGAGAGAGAGAGAGAGAGAGAGAGAGAGAGAGAGAGAGAGAGAGAGAGAGAGAGAGAGACAGAAGAGAGACAGAGAGACAGAGA
>CM060322.1:16107358-16117358 GCA_030674155.1 Stramonita haemastoma | reverse complement strand
TCTGGTTTGCTGTTCTTTGATGCCAGTGTTTGTTTTGGATAATGATCTTCAAAGCTCCATATGGCCTTTTCTCCCATGGGAACTCTTATCTTGACTTTTCATATCATTACTATGTTGCCCGCATCAAACAAATGTGGAAATAATACTTTGTAATTGTAGGAATCTGGGGGTGGGGGTGGATGTTTGTGTGTGTGAGAGAGAGAGAGACAGACAGACAGAAAAAGAAAATTACAGAGACAGAGATGGGGATGAAGACAAACAGACTGATAGACAAACAGACAGAGACAAAGGCAGACAGAAACAGACAGACAGAAAGAGTGAAGAAACAAAGAAAGTGTTTGACGCTGAGAGACAGACAGACAGACAGATATACAGAAAGACAGACAGACAGACAAACAGACAGACAGTCAGACGGACAGACAAATAGTCTCTCAGCTGTGCATTTCAGTACTCTTCTTTCTTGCTTTTTTGTTTTAAATCCATTGTTTCCTATCATTGGTTATCATACAAACACATGTAAACAATGGAAACAAACGCTATTAAAAAAAAAAACCCTCAACCAACCAAACAAAAAAATCATATCAACTTTTCATTATGTCCACAAAAGCAGAATGCAAGCAAAAGGTATTTGTAGCTCCCTTCCCTGTGCAGGCTGAGATAAATGACACCAGCTTTATTATAATGCAACAGTGGATTGCTGCTGGTGTGGTTTTATGTTTGAGTTACAGCGAAACTTTGTTTGCCTCTGGTTTGCTGTTCTTTGTTGCCAGTGTTTGTTTTGGATAATGATCTTCAAAGCTCCATATGGCCTTTTCTTCCATGGGAACTCTTATCTTGACTTTTCATATCATTACTATGTTGCCCGCATCAAACAAATGTGGAAATGATACTTTCGTAATTGTAGGAATATTGTGGGTGTGGGTGTGGGTGTCTGTGTGTGTGTGTGAGAGAGACAGACAGACAAAGACAAAGACAGAGACAGAGATGGGGATGAAGACAGACAGACTGACAGACAAACAGACAGAGACAAAGACAGACAGAAACAGACAGACAGAAAGAGTGAAGAAACAAAGAAAGTGTTTGACACTGAGAGACAAACAAACAAGCACACAAACTGATAAAGACACACATACATGCACATAGATTCACATAGACAGATAGACAGAGAGACATACAGAAAGACAGAAAGACAGAAAGACAGACAGACAGACAGACAGACAGACAGACAGACAGACAGACAGACAGACAGACAGACAAATAGTCTATCAGGTGTGTATTTCAGTACTTTTCTTTCTTGTTTTTTTTTTTTAATCCATTGTTTCCTACCACTGGTTATCATACAAACACATGTAAACAATGGAAACAAAAGCTATTAAATAAAAAAAAAACATCAACCAAACAAACAAAAAATCATATCAACTTTTCATTATGTCCACAAAAGCAGAATGCAAGCAAAAGGTATTTGCAGCTCCTTTCCCTGTGCACGCTGAGATAAATGACACCATCCTTATTATAATGCAACAGTGGATTGCTGCTGGTGTGGCTTTATGTTTGAGTTACAGGGAAACTTTGTTTGCCTCTGGTTTGCTGTTCTTTGTTGCCAGTGTTTGTGTTGGATAATGATCTTCAAAGCTCCATGTGGCTTTTTCTCTCATGGGAACTCTTATCTCGATTTTTTTTCTATCAATGTTATGTTGCCGGCATCAAATGAATTTGGTCATAGCACTTTTTAATTGTAGGAATCTGAGTGTTTGTGTGTGTATGTGTGTGTGTGCATGTGTTGTTTGTGTGTGTGTGTGTGTGTGTGTGTGTTCCTGTGTCTGTGTGTCTGTGTCTGCGTGTGTATATGTGTGTGCGAGTGCGTGTGCATATAAGTGTGAGTAGACTTTGAAAACAAATCATCAGACCTTAATACACTAAACACACACGTTAGTAAACACACATAACGACGACATCAAGGTTTGACAATATCAGTCTATGCTTAGATTACAAGCTTTTTCTTTTATTCACAAGCAGAAAACAAACATATAGGGCCTATAGCTCCCTTCCCTGTGCATGCTGAGATAAATGACACCATCCTTATTATAATGCAACAGTGGATTGCTGCTGGTGTGGTTTTATGTTTGAGTTGCACGGAAACTTTGTTTGCCTCTGGTTTGCTGTTCTTTGTTGCCAGTGTTTGTGTTCGATAATGATCTTCAAAGCTCCATATGCCTTTTTCTCCCATGGGAACTCTTATCTCGATTTTTTTTCTATCAATATTATGTTGCCGGCATCAAATGAATTTGGAAATAATACTTTATAATTTAGGAATCTGAGTGTGTATGTGTTTGCTTGTTTGTGTGTGAGTGTGAGTGTGTGTTCCTGTGTCTGTGTGTCTGTGTCTGTGTGTGCATGTGTGTGTGAGTGCGTGTGCATATGAGTGTGAGTAGACTTTAAAAACAAATCATCAGACCTTAATACTCTAAACAAACACGTTAATAAACACACATAGCGACAACATCAAG
Source organism: Stramonita haemastoma (assembly GCA_030674155.1). Taxonomy (NCBI): domain Eukaryota; kingdom Metazoa; phylum Mollusca; class Gastropoda; order Neogastropoda; family Muricidae; genus Stramonita; species Stramonita haemastoma. Next base: position 16,114,851 of record CM060322.1, on the reverse strand, counting down.
GTTTGGCAATATCAGTCTATGCTTAGCTTACAAGCTTTTTTTTTAATCACAAGCAGAAAACAAACATCAAGGGCCTATAGCTCCCTTCCCTGTGCATGCTGAGATAAATGACACCATCCTTATTATAATGCAACAGTGGATTGCTGCTGGTGTGGCTTTATGTTTGAGTTGCAGGGAAACTTTGTTTGCTTCTGGTTTGCTGTTCTTTGTTGCCAGTGTTTGTTTTGGATAAAGATCTTCAAAGCTCCATGTGGCTTTTTCTCCCATGGGAACTGTTATCTCGCTTTTTCTGCTATCAATATTATGTTGCCAGCATCAAATGAATTTGGAAATAGTACTTTGTAATTGTAGGAATCTGAGTGTGTGTTTGTTTGTTTGTGTGTGAGTGTGAGTGTGATGTGTGTGTGTGTGTGTGTGTGTGTGTGTGTGTGTGTGTGTGTGTGTGTGTGTGTGTGTGTGTGTGTGTGTTTGTGTGTGTGAGTGTGAGTGTGAGTGTGTGTGTGTGTGTGTGTGTGTGTGTGTGTGTGGTGTTGTGTGGTGTGGTGTGGTGTTGTGTTGTGTGGTATGGTGTGTATGGTAAGTATGGGCATGTGTTTGTGTGTGTGTATGTGTGTTTTGTGTGTGTATATGCGTGTGTGTTGTGTGTGTGAGTGTGTGTGTGTGTGCATGTGTCTATACATGTGGTGTGTGTTATGAAAGAGAGAGTAAGTGTGTGTGTGTGTGCATGCATGCGTTCATGTGTGCATGTGTGTGTATGTGTGAGTGTATGTACTTTTAAAACAAAACTAATCAGACCGTAATCCACTACAACAAACACGTTAATAAACGCACATAACAACAACATCAAGGTTCGGCAATATTAGTCTATGCTTAGCTTAGAAGTTATTATTTTTAATCACAAGCAGAAAACAAACGTCAAGGGCTTATAGCTCCCTTCCCTGTGCACACTGAGATAAATGACACCATCGTTATTATAATGGAACAGTGGATTGCTACTGGCGTGGCTTTATGTTTGAGTTACAGGGAAACTTTGTTTGCTTCTGGTTTGCTGTTCTTTGTTGCCAGTGTTTGTTTTGGATAATGATCTTCAAAGCTCCATGTGGCTTTTTCTCCCATGGGAACTGTTATCTCGATTTTTTTTTCTATCAATGTGATGTTGCCGGCATCACATGAATTTGGAAATAGTACTTTTTTTTTTTTTTTTTTTTTTTTTTTTTTTTTTTTTTTTGCTGCTGCCTCATCTTCCGTGACGCTCCTGTCCCCACCGCTCCCACGCCGCTCGCTCGGATCTCCCCGCCACAGCTATGCCCAGGTTTGTCATGTCTCATCCCCAGGGGTGGAAGTCCACAGGGAGCTCATCGACATTAGGCCGCCGCGGGGCCACCAGCCAGAGGGGCCCTGCACTTCTGCTGGGTCACTTTGGTGGTGTTCAGTGGTGCCTGTTCTGAGCTAACATACGCAGGACACCACCTACTAAGCCCCCTACTAACGACAGTATTAGCTCAGTCGCGGAGCCAGACTGAGTGAGTCGCCCACCCCAAGTGGCGACACCACCACGTCCCTCAAACGACCCCTCCCCTCGAACATCCAACCCCGAGGGCTTTGACACAAACTCACCACGGGCACAGAAGTGTATGGGGAAACCGAATCTGAGGTCACCATGAGACCAGAGCAACCGGGCCCACGGAATCAGAGGCAATTTTTTCATTGCATGATGATCGATGAGAATGAGGATGATGTAATGATGCTGCTGTGGAGGTGCATATGCTTGGAGACTACTTGACAGGGCTGTACTCTACGCTTACTATCATAATATATCCCGGCGTCAACCGGGCCCGAGAGATACAGACACCTGCAGTGTTGGTCAGGTAATTTGAGCAACACTCTCAAAGTCGCATCTGTAAAGTGGATGAAGCTCGACTGTGTGGTCCCAGTCTCCCCATTGAGCCCACAGCACACTCACTCTGGGTAGGAGCCGACCGGAGCCCGAAAAATCCCTATGACTCATGGGATTCGAACCCGCGACCTTCCAGTCCGGAATCCAAGGCGCTAACCACTGCGCCATGGCGGCTGGTTGGAAATAGTACTTTGTAATTGTAGGAATCTGAGTGTGTGTTTTTTTGTTTGTGTGTGAGTGTGTGTAGGTGTTGTGTGTGTGGTGTGTGTGTGTGTGTGTGTGTGTGTGTGTGTGTGTGTGTGTGTGTGTGTGTGTGTGTGGTTTGTGTGTGTGTGTGTGTGTGGTGTGGTGTGGTGTGGTGTGGTATGGTGTGGTATGGTGGTATGGTGGGGTATGGTGTGTATGGTAAGTATGCGCGTATGTTTGTGTGTGTGAGTGTGTGTTTTGTGTCTGTATATGCGTGTGTGTGTTTGTGTGTGTGTGAGTGTGTGTGTACATGTGTCTATGCATGAGTGTGTGTGTGTGTGTGTGTGTGTGCGTGTGTGTGTGTGAGAGAGAGAGAGAAGAGAGAGAGAGAGAGAGAGAGAGAGAGAGAGAGAGAGAGAGAGAGAGAGAGAGAGAGAGAGAGAGAGAGAGAGAGAGAGAGTGTGTGTGTGTGTGTTGCGTGTGTGCGTGCGTTCGTGTGTGTGTGTGTATGTGTGTGAGTGTACTTTGAAAACAAATCATCAGACCTTAATACACTAAACAAACATGTTAATAAACATACATAAAGACAACATCAAGGTTCGGCAAAATTATCAGTCTTTGCTTAGCTTACAAGCTTTTTTTTTAATCACAAGCAGAAAACAAACATCAAGGGCCTATAGCTCCCTTCCCTGTGCATGCTGAGATAAGTGACACCATCCTTATTATAATGCAACAGAGGATTGCTGCTAATGTGGCTTTATGTTTGAGTTGCACGGAAACTTTGTTTGTCTCTGGTTTGCTATTCTTTGCTGCAAGTGTTTGTGTTGGATAATGATCTTCAAAGCTCCATATGCCTTTTTCTCCCATGGGAACTCTTATCTCGATTTTTTTTCTATCAATATTATGTTGCCAGCATCAAATGAATTTGGAAATAATACTTTATAATTTAGGAATCTGAGTGTGTATGTGTTTGTTTGTTTGTTTGCATGTGTGTGTGTGAGTGTGTGTTTGTGTGTGAGTGTGTGTGTGTGTGTGTGTGTGTGTGTGTGTGTGTGTGTGTGTGGTGTGGTGTGGTCTGGTGTGATGTGGTGTGGTGTGGTGTTGCGTGGTGTGGTGTGGTGTGGTGTGGTGTGGTATGGTGTGTATGGTAAGTATGCGTGTGTGTTCGTGTGTGTGTGTGTGTGTGTGTTTTGTGTGTGTATATGCGTGTGTGGTTTGTGAGGGTGTGTGTGCATGTGTCTATGTGCGCGCGTGTGTGTGTGTGTGCGCGGCGCGCGCGCTCGTGTGTGTGTGTGTGTGTGTGTGTGTGTGTGTGTGTGTGTGTGTGTGTGTGAGGAGAGAGAGAGAGAGTAAGTGTGTGTGTGCGTGTGTTTGTGTGTGTGTGTGAGTGTACTTTGAAAAGAAATCATCAAACCTTAATCCACCATAACAAACACGTTAATAAACACACATAACAACAACATCAAGGTTCAGCAATATCAGTCTATGCTTAGCTTACAAGCTTTTTTTTTTTAATCACAAGCAGAAAACAAACATATAGGGCTCATAGTTCCCTTCCCTGTGCACACTGAAATAAATGACACCATCCTTATTATAATGCAACAGTAGATTGCTACTGGCGTGGCTTTATGTTTGAGTTACAGGGAAACTGTTTGTTTCTGGTTTGCTGTTCTTTGTTGCAAGTGCTTGTTTTGGATAATGATTTTTAAAGCTGCGTATGGGTTTTTATCTTAGGGGAAATTTATTTTATTTTTTTTCTTTTGTGAGTTGTTTGAATCTGTCATAGTTAGGAATAATGCTTGAAGAGAATGTGTGTGTGTGTGTGGGGTTGTTTGTGCGTGTGTGTGCGCCTGTTTGTGTGTGTGTGTAAGTGTGTGTGTAAGTGTGTGTGTGTTTGGGAGACAGACAGACCGACAGAGAGAAAAAGAGACAGACATAGATTTTAACATATCAGAGCACGTTATAAAAGGTAATACAAGAGAGGCACAAAGGAAACAGAGACAGACAGACAGCAGACAGACAGACAGTTTAAACACAGAAAACAGACAGACAGACAACATGACTGACTACATACAATATATACATACATACATATAATATAACATATAATATACATACAGTAGACAGACATACATACATACAGGCAGACAGACATACAGACTCACATGCTTAGTCAGACAGACATACAGACAGAGCGACAGACATGTATTAGACGGAGAGACAGATACACACACACAGACATACACACACAGACACACACAGACACACACACTCATGCACGCACGCACGCACGCGCACACGCACGCACGCACGCACGCACCCACACACATACATACACAGATGGATATTCAGAATGACTTATACGCATAGACACAAAGAGGAGAACACAGAAAGGCAAACGGGTAGACCACGAACAAACAAACAAACAAACAAACAAACAATCAAACAGACAACTTTCTGTATCTTCAGACCATCATAATCATAATCATAATATCAACTCATCGAGCGAGCAGTTCAAAACAGTCTTTCATGCAACTCAAAACATGAAAGCTATGATTAAAAAACGTGTCCGTACGTAATGCACGTTTTGTGGCGAATTCATAGACATTCCGCTTCCTTGATACCGCGAGACCAAAAGTGGAAATTTAACTGTCTGTGAAATTACATCAGGTTTCAAGCAAAGACATTCTGTTATTTGAGCTAAAAGGCATCCCCGCCACAAAATGGCTGTCTTTACTGTCCCCTGCTTTTGATAAAAAAGGATAAAGTAAAAGGAATTTCCTTGTGAATAATTTTAACAGAAAGGATAGACACTAATTGAAAAAGGTTGGGAAGAAGAAGGAGTGATTTTTTTTTTGGTGCGAAACGGCTAGCGTATGATGATGCTGAAATATGATTTGTTGAAACTGAGAGAAGAAGATGAAAAGAAAAGGGAAAGTGATCTTATTGGGCAAGAGGGAATAGCGTTTGGTAATAAAGCCGGAGGGAAAGAAGTTGAGATTTGTTAAAAGAAAATATCGACATTATACGAGTTAGAAATCTGATTGTGGTAAAAGGGACAAGCGAGGAAGATTTGTGTGGAGAAAAAAAACCCATGAATGAAAGCAAAGAAGAAAAAATAAAGAGAAAAATATGAACATAATTACTAGTTGAAAATTTGATTGAGGGGAGTGTACGGATTATGTGAAACAGTCACATTATTTCATTAGGATTTTGTCTATCATTTTCGTACGTTCTCTTAGAAACAGCATCTTGCCTGTTTCTCTGTCTGTCATTTGTCTGTTGTCTGTCTGTTTGTCTGTCTGTCCGTCTGTGTTCTGTCTGTCTGTCTGCCTGTCTGTCTGTCTGTCTGTCTGAAATCATACACTTGATTAAGATTTGCCAATCATGTTAGTACTTTCTCTAAGAAACAGCATCCTTGTCTGTCTGTCTGTCTGTCTGTCTGTCTGTCTGTCTGTCTGTCCTGTTGTCTGTCTGTCTGTCTTCGTCTGTCTGTCTGTCTGTCTGTCTGTCTGTCGGCCTGCTTGCACGTATGTATGTATGTATGTATGTATGTATGTATGTATGTATGTATGTATGTAATGTATGTATGTATGTATGTATGTATGTATGTATGTATTAGTGTATGTATGTATGTATGTATGTATGTATGTATGTATGTATGTATGTATGTATGTATGTATGTATGATTATGTATGTATGTATGTATGTGTATGTATGTATGTATTGTATGTTTTGTATGTATGTATGTATGTATGTGTGTGTGTGTGTGTGTGTGTGTGTGTGTGTGTGTGTGTGTGTGTGTAGCGTGCGTGCGTGCGTGCGTGGCGTGCGTGCGTGCGTGCTGTATGTGTATGTGTGTGTGTGTGTGTATGTATGTATGTATGTATGTAGTATGTATGTATATGTATGTAATGTATGTATGTATGTATGTATGGTATGATATGTATGTATAGTATATGTATGTATGTATGTATGTATGTATGTATGTATGTAGTGTATGTATGTATGTGTGATGTATGTATGTATGTATGTATGTATGTATGTATGTAGATGTTTGTATGTGGTGTATGTATGTATGTATACATGCATGCATGCCTGCATGAGAGAGAGAGACAGAGACACACAGAGAGAGATGAGAGAGAGAGACAGAGACAGAGATGAGACACAGAGATACACACAGAGAGAGAACATAGAGAGACAGAGACAGAGAAAGAAAAAGAAACAAGAGACAGAGACATATAGAGACAGACAGATGCAGACAGAGACAGAGACAAAATACAACTGAATTGATATGAATTGAATTGAATAATCTTATTCTGCCTAAGAGAGACGGAGAGAGGAGAGAGATGGAGAGAAAGAGGAAGAGACAGACAGGCAGACAGAGAGAAAGAAAGACAGTCAGACATACAGACAGACAGACAGTCAGTAAGACAGACAGGCAGAAGACAGACAGATGGACAGAGAGGGGGAAGGGGAGATGGAGAGAGAGGGAGAGAAAGAGAGAGAAAGTATGAGAGCAGAAAAAAACAATCAATAAAAATATACATATATATATATATATATATTATATATCATAATATATATATATAATATATAATATATATATATATATAAAATATATAATATAGTATAATATATATATATAATATATAATAATAATAATACGGAGTCAGAAATAAAGACAATCAGAAAAGCAGCAAATAAAAAAAACAGATACAGAGAAACAGTTGGCAACACTTAAAACGCATCGATGTTTTTTTTTTCCTTCTTTCTTTTACAAATGAAAGACCTGCAAACAGAAAAACAAACAGAAATATCTACACTGAGTTAGAAATAGAGAGAAACGCAGCAAAAAAGACAGATACAGAGAAACAGTTGGCAACACTTAAACACATCGAGTTTCTGTCTTCTTCTTCTTTCTTTCTTTTACAAATGAAAAGACCAGCATGATTGGACAAAACAGGCTGGTATTAGAGTTTAGCCATGTGATGAGTGTTTATACCTAGTTAGATTTGCAAATGCAGAGAGAGCAAAAGAAAATACTTGCATTTCCCTACCCTACCCTTCCAGTATGTGATACATTAAACGGTCTATAACTTGTAACATCGTTTCGCTGTTTGTTTGTTTCTTTTAATCACTTAAAAACAAGATTACTCTGAAAGAAACTGTACAAAGAACTCCTGATTAAAAAAAAAAAAAGAAAACAGCAGCTTTTTCTCAGAATGAGCTTGCTATGGGCTTATTCGGAAGACTTGGACTTCGTATTTTATTTATTTTATGTCACTTCTTTAAGTCACGGCAGATTACTCTGTGTGACATTCGGGTTGCTCTCCCCTGGGGGAGAGCACGTCACCACGAGAGCAGCGCCACCCATTATTTTTTTTTTTCTGTTTGCAACTGTATGTGT
>CM060322.1:16061735-16064016 GCA_030674155.1 Stramonita haemastoma | reverse complement strand
CTATGTTTTTTTTGTGTGTGTGGTTGTGGGTGCGTGCGTAAAGTATGTATATGTGTGAAATGTATGCGCGCCGTGGTGGGTGTGGGGTGTGTGTGTGTGTGTTGTGGTGGTGTGTTTGGGGTGTGTGTTTGCCCCGGTATGTGTGCGTGTGTGTAATTGTGCGCCTTGCGTGTGTTTGAATGTGTAGAAATTTTTTATTTTTTGTTGGGAAAAACGGCCATAGTAAACCCGGCCCGTCCCGTTGTTTTGACGGCCGTCTCTTTGACGGTAGAACGGATCCGTCAAAGCGGCCATAGTCAACCCGGCCCGTCTCTTTCTGACAATATGGTCACCCCGAGACTGCGAGTGACGCAAAAATGAGGCTGCCGCGGTGACGCAAATCGACAGAGAATAGTTCGACATAAAAATGTGTTTTTACGTAAAAGCCCCCCCAAAAACTTTTATCAAAACCATTGGAATGTAATCGGGAAGGGTCAATTTACTAGTTTGTGTAGTCAGAATTTTTGAAGCACCATAAATAAGTTTTTCTTGATTATTTTCCTTTCCGTCTACCCGGCAAATGGACGTGTTGCTCGAACGTCAAAACGACAGCTTAAAAAGAACGGGCCGGGCCGGGTCTACTATTGCCACGCACAGCCGTTTTTAGTGACGCCACAGAGTAATTCAGCCGGACAGCATTTTTCACCCGGCCCGTCAATTTGACGGCGTCAAAATGCCGGGTTTATTATGGCCGCAGCCTAAGTCTGTGTCTGTGTACGACTTTTTATGTGTCTGTGTGTCTGTGGATCCAAGCAGGCATTCATGCATGTGTGTGCGCGCGCGCGCACGTGTGTGTGTGTGTGTGTGTGTGTGTGTGTGTGTGTGTGTGTGTGTGTGTGTGTGTGTGTGTGTGTGTGTGTGTGTGTGTGTAGTAGTAGTCTTCAATTTTACGTCCTTCCACATAAAGTGATACCGGATTTTGTGTGTGTGTGTGTGTGCGCGCGCGCGCGCGCGCGCGCGCGCGCGCGCGGTGTGTTGTGTGTGTGTGTGTGTGTGTGTGTGTGTGTGGTGTGTGTGAAAGTCAAAGTCAAAGTCAAAGTCAAAGTCAAAGTCAAAGTCAGAGTCAGAGTCAGATTCAGAGTCAAAATCAATTTATTTTTTATTTCCGTGTGTGTGTGTGTGTGTGTGTGTGTGTGTGTGTGTGTGTGTGTGTGTGTGTGTGTGTGTGTGTGTGTGTGTGTGTGTGTCTGTCTGTCTGTCTGTCTGTGTGTATGTGCGCAGGCGGGTGCGTGCGTACATGCGTAGGTAGGCTTACATGCATGTATATATTTATACGTGTCTGTCTATCTGTCTGTCCCTCTGTCTGTATGTATGTATGTCTGTTGAGAGAGAACAAGAGTGAGGTCGGTCTAAGGTCGACAGCTCTGAAACATTCAAGAAGCTTGATTGAACGCCAGACAGAGAAAAAAAAAGCCGGCCTTTGAAATTAATTCGGTCCACAGTGCAAAAGTTGCTGACCAGCATACAATGGCTTTTAAATTTTCTATGACCACGCGCGGACGTGAGGGTCAAACAAACCAGAAAAGGTGGTAGGAGAGAGAGAGAGAGAGAGAGAGAGAGAGAGAGAGAGAGAGAGAGAGAGAGAGAGAGAGAAGAGAGAGAGGGGAGGGAAAGGTTGGGGGGAATGGGGAAAGGAGGGGAGAGTAAGAGTGGGAGAGTGTGTGCGTGTGTCTGTTTGTGTGTGTGCGTGTGCGTGTGGGGGGGAGGAGGGGAGTGTTGTGTGTGTCTGTGTGTGTGGGGGGGGGGGCGGGGGTGAGGGTGTTGTAGTATAGTGTGGTGTAGTGTGTGTGTGTGTGTAGCGTTTTTGTGTGTTTGTGTGTGCATGTGTGTGTAAGTGTGTGTGTGTTTCTGTGTGTGTAAGGGTGTGTAAGGGTGTGTAAGTGTGTGCGTTCGTGCGAGTGCCAGTATGTGTAAAAGGGGGGGGGGGGGGGGGTAGGTGGGCTTTTGGTGGGTGGGTGGGTGGGTGGGTGGATGCATGTGAGGGGTAATAGGCCTAGGATGGGAGTGGAAGGTGAAGGGACTGATGAGAGGGAAATGACCACTGGCAAAAGAAAAAAAAAGGTGAAGGTTAAAGAGAAGACGTACGGGGCTAGTGAGTGGTGTGAAAACGCAGTTTGTTTAATGAAAGCAAACAAACGAAAGACTTTGTTTGGTACTTTCGTTATGCTTTTGTTAAAAACAAGAAAAAAAATAGAGAAAAGGCTAGGTGAGTGAGTGAGTGAGTGAGTGAGTGAGTGAGTGA
>CM060322.1:16044235-16046735 GCA_030674155.1 Stramonita haemastoma | reverse complement strand
GGTTAATTACTCTGACTTCTGAAAGCATCAACATTATAGTTCTGTACTGTCGACAGATTCAATGTATAAGTAAGTGTGTGGATGCGTGGGCATACTGGTACCCAAGTGTTTTTGTGATTTTATTTGGGTGAGTTTATGACTGGCTGAGGTTTTTGCAGGTTTGTGGGTGGCGCTGCACTTGTGGCGACACGGTCTTCCCAGGGGGAGAGCACCCCGAATTTCAGGCAGAGAAATCTGTTGTGACGTAAAGTGGTATAAAATGAAATGAAATAAAATAAAACAAAACGAAATATAAAAAGAGCAAAACAAAACAAAACAAAACAAAAAATAATAATAAAAAAAAAATTAAAAAAATAAATAAAAATAAAAAAATAGACACATCTTGTGGACAGGATCAGTTCTGTTTCTGGGTAAAGGTATCAAAATCTAGAGGGAGGTTTATATATATATATATATATATATATATATATAATATATATATATATATATATATATATATATAATATATTATATATATATATTTTTTTTTTTTTTTTTTTTTTTTTTTTTTTTATCTTATAGATACGATTTTATGTCACTGCAGATTTCTCTGCGTGATATTCGGGCTGCTCTCCCCGGGTCGGAGTTTGCGGTGGTTCGAATCCCGTTTGGGCCCAAAACTTTTCTCTCCATCCATTAAATCATGAGCTGTGGTCTAGGTGCTAGTCTTTCGGATGAGACGATAAACCCAGGTCCTGTGTGTTACACAGCATTATATAGCACACGTAAAAGAACCCACGGCAACAAGAGGGTTGTCCCTGGCAAAATTCTGTAGAAAAAAGCCACTCTGATAGAAAAAGAAATACAACTGCAGACAAGAAAAAAAAAACAACTGGGTAAGCACTGCACTTGTGGGGAAGCGCCCTCCCCGAGGAGAGCATACCGAATTTCACGCAGAGAAAATCTGCTGTGACATAACATGGTATAAATAAAACAAGAACAGAACACCCCATCAACCACCAATAACAACCATAACATTTATATGGACGAGCAAGAGAAGGTGGAGGGACATAGGGTCTGAGTGAGTGAATAAAAGAAGAAAAAAAATCAAACTTGAAAAAAAGGGATTTGTTGAAAAAAAAAAGACGACCAAAAAATAAACAAAAACAGAAAGAAAGTCAATAAAAGAAGAAAAACGAAGAGAAAGGGAAAAAGAAATAAGACAAGAAAAGCTACAAACAACTCCCCCCCCCCCCCCAAAGAAAAAGAACAAAGAATAAAAAAGAAAGAAACTGAGAGCGAAAGGGCACTGATGGTAGGATGGAAGGAGGAGGAGGGAGGGGGTAGATAGGGAGGAGGGAGGGAGGGGGGAGGGAGGAAAGTAGAAAGGGAAGGGTGCTGGGAGGGAGGGAGGAGGGAGGGGGGAGGGGGACTAATGGTAACTACCACCACCACAAGAAAAAAAAAATCACCAGAGAGGGTCAGTGAACGAAAATGGACGAGATCGCTAGGACCAGACGCGCGACCGTCGAATTATTTTTCATGAATTATATTTAATGGTGGGAGATCGGTTTCGCATTTTTCTACCGGACCAAGGGCTTTGAAGGGAGAATGAACTGGGAGAGTGAGAGAGAGGGGAGAGAGGGGGAGGGAGGGGAGAGGAGAGGGAGGGGGAGGGGAAGGAGAGGGTGTGGGGGTGGGGGTGTGGGTGTCCAATCGAATGTCCATTCGGTAGCGAGGAAAGCAAGCAGGAAAAAGGTCAGCTGTTTTTGTAATTTGCTGCCCCTGTCTGTCTGTCTGTCCGTCTGCCTGTCTGGCTATCCGTGTGTCTGTGCGTGTTTCTTTCTGTCTCATTGTGTCTGTGTGTGTCACTCTCCGTCTGTCTTCGTGTCTGTACCTGTCTCATTGTATTATTCCTGTCTGTCTGTCTCTTTTTGCCTCTCTCTCTGTCTCTATTTTTGTCTCTTTCTCTGTCTCTATTTTTGTCTCTTTCTCTTTCTCTGTCTCTGTCTCTATCCCTGTCTGTCTGTCTGTCTGTCTGTCTGTCTGTCTGTCTTTCCTTCTTCTTCTTCTTCTTCTTCTTCTTCTTCTTCTTCTCTTCTTCTTCTTCTTCTTCTTCTTCTTCTTCTTCTTCTTCTTCTGTCGAGTAAAATATGTCTCAATTCCATATAAACTGCATACAAATGAACTCTGAGAGTGAGAGAGAGAGAGAGAGAGAGAGAGGGAGAGAAGAGGAGAGAGAGAGAGAGAGAGAGAGAGAGAGAGAGAGAGAGAGAGAGAGGAGAGAGAGAGAGAGAGAGGGGGGGGGGGAGAAAGATACAGAGACACAGACAGACAGACAGAGTCGGAGAGGCGCATGCGTGCGTACATGAGTGCGCGCTTGTGTGCGTATATGTGCGTGCGTGCATTTGTGAGTGTGTGTGTGGCGTGCGTGTGTGTGTATGTGCGCGCGCGCGCGTTTGTGTGTTTAAAAGAAGGAAGAAGGCTACAGACACGATAAGCAAAATATTGTTTTGTCGAG
>CM060322.1:16020821-16025821 GCA_030674155.1 Stramonita haemastoma | reverse complement strand
ATCTACCCCCTCCCTCCTCCTCCTTCCATCCTACCATCAGTGCCCTTTCGCTCTCAGTTTCTTTCTTTTTTTTTTTCGTTGTTCTTTTTGGGGGCGGGGTTGTTTGTAGCTTTTCTTGTCTTATTTCTTTTTTCCCTTTTCGTTTTCTTGTTTTAATGACTTTTTATTTTGTTTTTGTTTTTGAAGTCTTTTTTGCTTGTTCGTTTAAACAAATCCCTTTTCTTAAGGTTAGATTCTTTTTTGTTTTCTTCTTTTATTCACTCACTCAGACCCTATGTCCCACCTTCTCTTGCTCGTCCATATAAATGTTACGGTTGTTATTGGTGGATGATGGGGGTGTACTGTTCTTGTTTTATTTATACCACGTTATGTCACAGCAGATTTCTCTGCGTGAAATTCGGGATGCTCTACCCGGGAGAGCGCTTCGCCACAAGTGCAGTGCTTACCCTTTTTTTTGTTTTTGTTTTTCCTGTCTGCAGTTGTATTTCTTTCTCTATCAGAGTGGCTTTTTTTCTACTGAATTTTGCCAAGGACAACCCTCTTGTTGCCGTGGGTTCTTTTACGTGAGCTATATAATGCTGTGTAACACACAGGACCACGGTTTATCGTCTCAGCCGAAATACTAGCACCTAGACCATCACACATGATCTAATGGATGGGGGAAAAAGTTTTGGGTCCAAACGGGATTCAAACCACCGCATACTCCGTCCCCAGGAGAGCAGCCCGAGTTTCACGCAGAGAAATTTGTTTGTGACATAAAGTCGTATAAAAAAATAATAATAATAATAAACCTCTAGATTTTGACACTTTTACCCAGAACAGAACTGATCCTGTCCACAAGATGTGTCTATTTTATTTTGTTTTATTTTATTTTATGTCACAGCAGATTCCTCTGCGCGAAATTCAGGCTGCTCTCCCCCTTGGGATAGCGTGTCGCCACAAGTGCGGCGCCACCCACAAACCTGCAAAACCTCAGCCAGTCATAAACTCATCCAAGTAAAGTCACAAACACTGGTGTGCGCACCGTACCAGTATGCCCACGCATCCACACACTTACTTACACCTTCAATCTGTCGACAGTACAGAACAATAATGTTCATGCTTTCAGAAGTAAGAGTAAACGTACTGACAAAACCGTTAGAAAATGGATACAACTCTCTCTGCCAAATGATAATGAAATTCACTATTATGATCTTGTGTCTTTGGCTGTCATTTTTACCTATTTTTCAACATGTGACATGTACTCTTTCAAGCTGTTGTTCTTTTGTTCCTCATTTTAAAAACAATGCATAAAGAATGCCATCGGTCTATATGTAGAGCTCCTAACTCCAGTGAAAAAACGCAAGCTAAAATGGTACGGACACGTCACACGAACAATTGGAGTGGCCAAGACTGTCTTACAGGGAACAGTATGGGGAGGGAGACGAAGAGGCAGACAGATGAAACGATGGGAAGACAACATCAGAGAGTGGACAGGCCTTGGGTGGAACGGTCTACCACGGAGGGCGGAGGACCATGGGGAGTGGAGGAAGCTGGTTGCAAAATCTTCAGTTGTGCCCCCACGGTCCACGGGACTATGGAACAGGTAAAAGGTGAAGGGTGAAAAATTGCTGGAAGTCATTGGAGATTTTTGCTCCATTTATCCTCTTTGGTTTTAGCACTGCAGTTTTAGTTTTCTTTGCAGTCGTAGTACAACAATTTTTAATTAAAAGTGCATATTTCTTTCTGTAAGGGTTGTATTTGCGACAGTGAAAAATGATGCTATGTCGTGGTTATGGAGGAGGAGCATAATGATGATGATGATGATGATGATGATGATGATGATGATGATGATGATGATGATGATGATGATGATGATGATGATGATGATGATGATGATGATGATGATGATGATGATGTTACTGGTTGACGGGGGGGGGGGGGGAGGTAGTAGCAGTAGCAGTAAGCACTAGTAGCAGAAGTAGCAGTAGCAGTAGTAGTAGTAGTAGTAGTAGTAGTAGTAGTAGTAGTAGCAGCAGCAGCAGCAGCAGCAGCAGCAGCAGCAGCAGCAGTAGTAGTAGTAGTAGTAGTAGTAGTAGTAGTAGTAGTAGTAGTAGTAGTAGTAGTAGTAGTAGTAGCAGTAGCAGTAGCAGTAGCATCAGTAACAGTAGTAGACAAAGTAGCTGTGGAAACAGTAGTTGCTGCTGTTTTTGCTTCTGTTATTGTTGTTGTTATTGAAGCTGGTGTTGGCTGTGATAGTGATAGTGCTCTTCCAAGCGTTGTTGCTCTTGTTGTTGTTGCTGTTGTTGTTATTGTTATTGTTGTTATTGTTGTTGTAGTGATAGATGTACAACATAAAAACGACAACAACGATACTGCAGCTACTGCTTGGCGTCAAGGATGATGATGAATTTCTTCCTTAGAGAGGAAAAAAAAAGAGATAGGAGTAAGAAGATGAAAGGGGAAATAATAAACAAGGACAAATGGAATGGAGTGGGGGCGGGGCGGGGGGGAGGGGTCACTGCTTGGACATTAGAAAGGATGGTGGACAACAAAGAAAAGAGAGAGAGGGAGAGGAAGGAGGAGGAAGAAACGGAGAAGAAGGATGGGAAGGGTGGGGGTGGGGGTGGGAGCAGGATGAGAGGCAGACGAGAAATAATTAACTGGAAGACCTTTCTATGCTTTCAATACTGGTGGTGGTATTAAATATTTCTAACGGAATGTCCGGTCAAGCGCTCTCTCCAGCCTGAAAAACCACTGGTCAGTTTTGTTCAGTCTGTTTCTGCGTCTCCAGCCCGCTAAGAGAGGACACACTGTGGAGCCCTAAAGGATCGTACTTTCTCTTCTTGGTCTTCGTGGGTGAGTATGGTATTCAGGAATAAGTCAGGCAAAACTCGGCCTGTTTTGTCTCTATTACTACATTTAGTGGATAAATGCATGATGCATTGAATATATTGTTTTTTATTTGTTTATTTATTTATTTATTCATTTATTTATTTATTTATTTATTTATTTATTTATTTATCTATTCATTTATTTATCTAGTTAGTTATTTAGTTAGTTTGTTTGTTTATTTGTTTAATTAATTAGTTACTTATCATTTATTTGTTCTTTAATATCCAGGATAATGGATTAAGTACTCATGTGTTTTTTTTACATCCAGTCCCCGTGTGTATGTAGTTTTTGTAAATCTTGTCATCTGTTCCCACCGGCCTACTAGGGCCTACTCTCACAAAAAATCGTAACATGATTTAAAACGTGTGCGCAAGCAAGATGTTCTGCGTGCGTTCGCACACGGGTCTTAGTTTGAGGTGGGGGGGGGGGTGGGGGCACAGTTTAATTGAACTTGGTATAGCAAAACCTTTGCACACCTCCAGAAATCATTTGAAATATTTTCACTGGATACTCAATCTGTCACACACAAAAAACCGTTTTCAGCTATTTTTTTTTAGAATTAGGGGAATAAAAGTTGATTTCACTTAAGCTTAAACAAAAGCTGATAAAAGTAAACAAGCAGCCAACCAATTGACTAACCAACCAACCTACCAACCAATCAGCCAAACAGCTTTTACTTCAAAAGTTAAGCTGGCTTTCAAAGCTCTGTGATAGTGTTGATACTAAAGCTAAAAAAAAGGTAAAGGTGTCCTATAACATGAGTGTCGTAGGGGAGCGAGGCGTCAGATAGTTCAGTTTTTTTCTAGGGGTCAGCATGTTTGAGGGGCGGCGCCCATCTCCTCACCCTCGCTGTTTTATCTTCCCTGACCCTAAAGAGGGCAGGTACCCCATTTTATAGCAGGGTGAACTGGGGGAACTGTACTGTATCCAAGGCGCGCAAACGGTCACCCATCCAGTTGGCAACCACACTCGACACTGCTTAACCTTGGCTGGGGAAAGCCAGCGCTCTGACCACTGAGTTATCCCGTCCCTAGTGTTGATACTAATGGCTTGAAATTACGCATACGAGGGTTTTCTTTGCACTTTCACCAGTCGGATTATCTTATTATCTATTCATCATTTTATTTTGAGGATAATGAAATAAGCACCCATACGCTTTTTATAACAGCCCTTCCCTGTGTGTATGCTGTTTTGTCAATTTTTTGTCATCCGTTTCCACTTGCACGCAATGGTCTCATTCTCTCAAAAGTGGAACGGGTTTTTGACGCGTGCACAAAATGCTCTGCGTGCGTTTGCACATAAGACCTCGGTTTGTAGTCTCATCCGAAGGACTTTTGGAGAGAGTGGAGTCGCACCGATGTTAACTACAAAGAACAGTCTTCAGTCAATCAATCAATAGTAAGCCAGCCAATAAGGCAGATTAACAGAAACCGAATAGATAAACTGAACAATAAAGTAAATGAATCTCTCTCTCCTCTCTCTCTCTCTCACTCTCCCCCTCTCCCCTCTCTCCGTCTCTTCTCTCTCTCTCTCCTCTCCTCGTCTCTCTCTCTCTACTCTCTCTTCTCTCTCTCTCTCTCTCTCTCTTCTCTGTCTGTCTGTCTGTCTGTCTGTCTGTCATGTCTGTCTGTCTGTCTGTCTGTCTGTCTGTCTGTCCCGTCTGTCTGGGCTGTCTGTCTGTCTGTCTGTCTGTCTGTCTGTCTGTCCTTCTCTCTCTCTCTCTCTCTCCTCTCTCTCTCTCTCTCCCCTCTCTCTCCTCTCTCTCTCCTCTCTCTCTCTCTCTCTCTCTCTCTCTTCTCTCTTCTGAAAATAAAGCAATTTCCTTACCAATCGTTTAAATTGTTAACTTAAATTTATTTCCTGTGAACATCTTTGGACTTTTCTTCTACATGGGCAAATCATCGAAAAAAAAAGTACAAGGTGTGTCTTTTCATAGAAAAAGTGGAGTTTATCATCCTTTTCTATACTGAATCTGAAGTAGAATGCGTTCCTAAATTTTGCTTTTCTTTGTTGGTGTTATTAACTAAGTGTTGAAATCTAGAATAGTCTTACGAGGTTTGTAAGAATATCAACAACAACACAACAACAATAATTGGAGAGGAATCACTCAGAAACTAGAGTGGTGT
>CM060322.1:15975821-15998321 GCA_030674155.1 Stramonita haemastoma | reverse complement strand
AATAATAACATAATAACAACGAAACAAAAGAGAGAGAGAAAGCTTGTAGGTTTCCAAATCAGTATCTAACCGATCTTTAAAGTTGGTCTTTCTTTTGCCATTTATGTCCTGAATGCCATATTTTAGCTGAAATGAAAAGGGAGACAATGCCAAACGGCAGCGACAAAGGGAGCAAATTTTTGTGATCCGTCTACCCACTCATAAATTGTTCCTGGTTTCAATGGCGATTTTCGATCGTTTCTGGTTATTGCTTTTGAATGTTTAGTTACGTAATATCTACCCAAATGTCTCTTCTTATTTCCTGTTAGTCTGTCCGGCTTGTCTGTCTGGTTGGCTATCTGTGTGTATTTCTCTCTATGTCTCTCTGTGTGTCTGTCCGTATCTCTATGTGTGTCTATAACTCTGTGTGTGTGGTGTCTGTGTGTTTGTGTGTCTGTGTGTCTGTGTGTTTGTGTTTTGTGTGTGTGTGTTTATGTGTGTGTGTTAAATTCGGAAAACTGAACTTGACTTTTGCCATATATACTGCGGATTCGCCACTGATGTTAACTCCAGATTAAAACTTCCCTTAAACGGGCGTCTCGATGGACCATGGAGGATCGAACTCGGCCCGTCAGATCTTGACATACAACAGTGATTTAACCACCAGGCTATCCGACTGTCCCACGGTTGGGATAGTCTGATGTTAATATTATTCTCTTTTTCCCTGGAGTCGAATATTTTTTAAATCAATTTATTCATTTTTAGTTTTTATACCACTTTATGTCACAGTAGATTTCTCTGCATGTAATTCAAGGCTGCTCTCCCCGCCCGGGGAGAGCGCGTTGCCACAAGTGCAGCGCCACCCATATTCATTTTTTTCCTGTCTGCAACTGTATTTTGTTTTACTATCAGAGTGACTTTTTTTTCTACAGAATTTTGCCAACAAAAACTCTTTGTTGCCGTGGGTTCTGTTACGTGCGCTAATTAATGATGTGTAACACACAGGACCTCGGTTTCTCGTCTCATCCGAAAGACTAGCACCCAGACCATCCACTCATGGTCTAATGGATGGGGGAAAAGTTTTGGGCCCAAACGGATTCGAACCACCGCACACTCTGACCGGACTTTTCACTTCTTAGGCAGGCGCGTAACCTACCACCGATCCTCCAAGCTCTAAGACAATAAATTCACACAAACAGAGACTTCAACGGGGACTCAACCAGGCCTTACATTTCCAATCAGGAACGAGAATCCACCACTCTAGCTAGCTAGGCCAGATCGCTAGTTGAAGATTTCTGACGGTAGGTGCCCTCTGTGCATGGGAAACAGGAGGAGGAGGAGGAGGAGGAGGAGGAGGGGAGGAGGAGGAGGAGGAGGAGGAGGAGGGGAGGAGGAGGAAGGAGGAGGGGAGAAGGAGGAGGAGAAGGAGAGGAGGAGGAGGAGGAGAAGGAGAAGGAGGAGGAGGAGGAAGGAGGAGGAGGAGGAGGAGGAGAGGAGGAGGAGGAAGAGGAGGAGGAGGAAGAGGAGAGGAGGAGGAGAGGAAGAGGAGAGGAGGAGGAAGAGGAGGAGGAGGAGGAGAAGGAGGAGGAGGAAGGAGGAAGAGGGGGGGAAGAGGAGGAGGAGGATGTGATGTGATGTGAGGCTAAAAGACAATATCTGGAACACCAAATAAAGTTTGAATTGATTTATTGCTCGTCTTTTCATACGCTGTTAAAGTCTTCTCTCTCTCTCTCTCCTCTTCTCCCTCTCTCTCTCTCTCTCTCTCTTCTCTCTCTCTCTCTCTCTTCTCCTCTCCCCCCCCCCCTCTCTCTCTCCTTCCTCTCCTCTTCCCCTCCCTCTCTTCTTTTTTCCTTTCTCTCTCTCTCTCTCTCTCTCTCTTCTCTCTCTCTCTCTCTCTCTCTCTCCTCTCCTCTTCTCTCTCTCTCTCTCTCTCTCTCTCTTCTTCTCTTCTTCTCCTCTCTTTCCCTCTCCTCTCTTTCTCTACTTTTTTCTTTTTTTGTTTGGTGGTGGTGGTCTTTTTTCTTGTTTGATTTGCTTTATGAAGCCAGCTCTTTTTATATTTAAGATACGGACAACAGCCTTTCTGTCTGTACACTCTCTTCGTGTGACTGTGTATCTGCCTCTTGTTTCTGTCTGTGTCTTGTTGGTTTATGTTTCTGATTTCTTTGTTCACTCTTCACATCCTTATAGGCTGTTTTGTTTATTTCTTTGTATTTCTGTTACCTGTCACTCTTTTTCTACATCCAACTTTTTTTTCGATGTTTTCAATATCCTAAACTCTTATAAAAAATTATATATATATAAGTTGTCACAGAAATTGTGGGGACAATGCAGAACAGACAACACTTTACCTAAAATCTTCTCATAATTCTTCACAGACGTGTGTGTGTATTGTGTGTTTGTTGTATGTATGATGTATGTATGTATGTATGTATGTATGTTGTATGTATGTATGTATTATGTATGTATTATGTATGTATGTTGTATGTAGATGTATGTATGTATGTATGTATGTATGTATGTATGTATGTATGTATGTATGTATGTATGTATGTGTGTGTGTGTGTGAGTGTGTGTATGTGTGTTGTGTGTGTGTGTGTGTGTGTGTGTGTGTGTGTGTGTGTGTGTGTGTGTGTGAGAGAGAGAGAGAGAGAGGTGTGTGTGTGTGTGTGTGTGTGTGTGTGTGTGTGTGTGTGTGTGTGTGTGTGTGGTGTGTGTGTGTGTGTGTGTGTGTGTGTGTGTGTGTGTGTGCGTGCTTATGTGCGTGCGTTGCATGCGTTCGTGCCTGTTTTGCATTGTTTCAGTGAGAAAGTCGTTCCATTATTCAACACTCATTGCAAGCTTTTTTCTTTTCTTCAGGTGTTTTTTCATGTTATGTTTTGGCATGTCTCATAGAAAATGTCGTCTATCATTATAAACAATCTTTGTATTGACTTTACAACTGCTGATATTGAAAATAAAGTATAGTTTTTATCAAAGAAAAACCAAACAACATTTCTCAAAGCCAAATGAAATACTTTCATGTTGTTCTTGCTATTGCTGATATTGATTAATAAATATTACAATCTGCTGTAAAAGCATAATAAGAGACCGTTTTCAAACCCAACAGGTGCTGTTTTTAAAGTTCACATTAATTTTCCACAGCTACTGGTATTAAAAACAGGTTTGCAAATAGGGAAAAAGATTTACAGGACAGGACGAGAAAAACAGTTTGTCAGATATTGTGAAATTGAATTTTCGAAAGCAATAAACAGAGACTAAATCAGAAACGCAGAGAGTCGCTCAGATCATATGAAAGGATTTATGAAAAGCAATTCCTCTGTTTCCCGTTTTTCAGAATAATCTGTATGACATTATACCCATTTCGTTTCACAGAAAATACACTGCAATAGAAGACAGATGATGTAAAGGTAGGCCTATGGAAAAAAATGAATTAATGAAAAGAGAGAGAGAGAGAGAGAGAGAGAGGAGAGAGAGAGAGAGAGAGAGAGAGAGAAGAGAGAGAGAGAGAGAGAGAGAGAGAGAGAGAGAGACAGAGACAGAGACAGAGACAGAGAGAGAGAGAGACAGAGAGAGAGAGACAGAGAGAGAGAGAGAGACATACATACAGACAGACAGACAGCCCAGAGACACACACAGAGAGACAGAGACAGAGACAAAGAGAATGAGACCGAGAGAGAGACAAATATATAGACAGACAGACACAGACGGACAGACAGACAGACAGACAGAGAACCAAAGCGAGGATTATCAACATAAATAATGGGTAACGGGAAAAGAGGAGCACAAAACACATCAAAATTAAATCAACAAATCACAATTTTATAAGAGGCTTAAATAACTCCTATTAAATTCAAAGATCAGCCAATAAACAGCACAAACTTCCCCCCTTGTAATTCGGTTTTACTTTCATAAAATTATCAAATTATTATTATGCCATCAGTTCAACGTAATTGGTCTTTAGCAGTTGGAATGCTATAAACCTCCCTACATAAACTGGTTAAACTACAATTTTCATTTTGTGGGGTTCTTTTCGTTTTCTCATCTCTTTTTTTAAATTATTTCTTCCTGTCCACAACGAACGATTTATCGCCCGTCTTCCATATCCAAATAATCTCCCTTCTAAGGAAAACTGACAAAACATGATTTAAAGCTCTGAAAAATTGAATGTAGGCTACTTGTCTAAGCTATTATACACTAGAAAACTGGGAGAAATACAGACCTCCTGAACAATTTGCTGATATGGAAAAGCTATTAATTTGTTAAAGCAATAACGATATATCGATTAAAAAAATTCAGTCCAAGGCCCCACTAAATTCATGTACGAAAAATATTTGTCTCCTCTTTGTTTTGACATTCTGCCCGCATATGTGTGTGTGTGCGTGAGAGAGAGAGAGAGAGAGAGAGAGAGAGAGAGAGAGAGAGAGAGAGGAGAGAGAGAGAGAGAGAGAGAGAGAGAGAGAGAGAGATACAAGAGAGAGAGAGAGGAGAGAGAGATACAGAGAGAGAGAGAGATACACAGAGAGAGAGGACGAGGAGAGAGAGAGATAAGAGAGAGAGAGAGAGAGAGAGAGAGAGAGAGGAGAGAGAGAGAGTACGAGAGAGAGAGAGAGAGGAGAAGAGAGAGAGAGAGAGAGAGAGAAGAGAGAGAGAGAGATACAGAGAGAGAGAGAGAGAGAGAGACAGAGAGAGAGAGAGTAGAGAGAGAGAGAGAGATACAGAGAGAGAGAGAGAGCAGCAAGAGAGGAGTAGAGAGAGAGAGTACAGAGAGAGAGAGAGATACAGAGAGAGAGAGAGAGAGAAGATGATAAAAAAACAAGAGAGAGAGAGAGAGAGATACAAAGAGAGAAGAGAGAGAGAGAGATACAAGAGGAGAGAGAGAGTATACAAAGAGAGAGAGAGGATACAGAGAGAGAGAGAGAGAGATACAGAGAGAGAGAGAGAGAGAGAGAGAGAGAGAGAGAGAGAGAGAGAGAGAGAGAGAGAGAGAGAGGAGAGGAGAGAGAAAATAAATTGTGTTGATAGATGTACGGGAAAGAGGTGGGGAGGTGCGGAGGATAACATTAGAATGAACAAAAAAGGAAAGCAAACAGAACCTTGACTAATTCGTATGAAATTCAAAGACCAAGCGATGAATAGGTGTAAATGTTCCCCTGTAAATCCTTCTTTATTTCAATCGAATTATCCAATTGTAGCAACAGTCTAAGGTTGTTAGATTTTGACGGTCGGAATGCTATACACCTCCCCCATATTATAGATTATTTGTGTTTATTGTTGATCTTTTTGGTTTTTTTTCCCCTCATTTTTCTAGATCTATCATTGTCCACAAAGTCAAGATTTATTGTCCATCTCCGCAACTTAAAACCTTCCATCTAAGGAAATGAAAACGAAAATTCACCAGACATGATTTAAAGCTCTCTAAATAAATAAGGGGGGGGGGGATGGCACATATGTCCCTTTTATTCTTTGTAAAGAAAAGCAGAAACATTGCAAACGCTCTGCAAAATTTGATTTGGTATTGTGCTGTTCATCTTTTTAAAACCAATAACATGATATCGATTCAAAATGTGTAAGCTATAAGCCCCACGGAATTTATGGGAGGCTTCATATAAATAAAATCTTGGTGTCCCATTCTTTCTAATACTTTTGATAACATTTTTCATGTGTGTGTGTGTGTGGTGTGTGGTGTGTGTGTGTGTGTTGTGTGTGTGTGTGTGTGTGTGTGTGTGTGTGTGTGTGTGTGTGTGTAGAGAGAGAGAGAGGGAGAGAGAGAGATGGTGTGAGGTGAGTGGAGTAGATGGTGGGGGTGAGGTGGAGTGTGGATGAGGTGGTTGTGGAGAGAGAGAGAGAAGAGGTGAGTGTGTGTGTGTGTGTGTGTGTGTGGTGTGTGTGGTGTGTGTGTGTGTGTGTGTGTGTGTAGGTAGAGAATGTGTGTGTTGGGTGTGTGTGTGTGTGTGGTGTGTTGTGTGTTGTTGTGTGTGTCGGGCCGCGATTACCATAAACATTGGGAAGGCCAGGACAACAGACTGAGGGTAAAAGAGAAAAACCTATATTAGAAATAATGGGTGATGGAGAAGGGAAGGGAAAGGGATAAAAGAAAAAAACCCCAGCAACATCGAAATGAAATCAGGAAAATGAATGTAGTCCTTATCAAGTCAAATAAAATTCAAAGACCAAGTAATAAATCATCGCCAACTTTCCGCTATAAACCATTCTTTACTTCCATCAAATTATCAAATTATAGCAGCAGTTCAGCGTAATTGTTCTTCGACAGTTGGAATGCTATAAACCTCTCCACATAAAATTGTTTTTATGCTGTGATTTTCTTCAAGTTTTTTTTTTCTTTTTCTCCTCTTTTTATATCTAATATTGCTCATGACGACACGATTTATCGTCCGTCTTCCAGACTTAAATTATCTCCCTTTTACGGAAAGGAAAACGGACATTTTACAAAACATGATTTAAAGCGCTGAAATTTGAACGTACTTATCCCATTTATTTTACGCCAGGAAGGGAAAATACAATCCTAGCTGCGAAATTTGTCTAGTATATAATTACTACAACTACATTAAAAAAAAAAAGAACAATAGGTAGGTATTGATCTAAACTGTATTACATAGGCCTAAGTCCCACGGAATTTACAAGATTTTTTATATAAAAAAATCTGGGTGTCCCATTGTTTCTGTTGACAGTTGCAGTATTTTCGTGGTGTGTGTGTTGTTGTGTGTGTGTGTGTGTGTGTGTGTGTGTGTGTGTGTGTGTGTGCGTGGTGTGTGTGTGTGCGTGCGTGTGTGTGGTGGTGTGTGTGCGTGTGTGTGTGTGTGTGTGTGTGTGTGTGTCTTAGTGTTAGTCTTTTCATGTATAGTGTTTTCCCGTTAAGTTTGTTCTGTGTGTGTTGTTGCGTGTGTGTGTGTGTGGTGTGTGTGTGTTGTGTTGTGTGTGTGTGTGTGTGTGTGTGTGTGTGTGTGTGTGTGTGTGTGTGTGTGTGTGTGTGTGTGTGTGTGTGAAATCTAATTTAAATTTAATTAATTCTTTATTTTTATATCGAGGATAATGGAATAAGCATTCATGTGCTTTTTTCATCCAGTCCCCGTGTGTATGCAGTTTTGTCTCCCGTCTCCCGCTATAGTGTGTGTGTTATGTGT
This sequence comes from Stramonita haemastoma, assembly GCA_030674155.1. Lineage (NCBI taxonomy): Eukaryota > Metazoa > Mollusca > Gastropoda > Neogastropoda > Muricidae > Stramonita > Stramonita haemastoma. Next base: position 15,991,197 of record CM060322.1, on the reverse strand, counting down.
GTGTGTATGTGTGTGTGTGTGTGTGGTGTGTGTGTGTGTGTGTGTGTGTGTGTGTGTGTGTGTGTGTGTGTGTGTTGTGTTGTGGTGTGTGTGTGTGCTTGGAGTTGATTGTGTGGTGTGTGGGGAAGGGTGGAATGGTGGTTGTGGGTGTGATAGATAATGTCGTGTGCAAAAATAGACGACGAAAACTATAATGAAATTGTTCAGGGTAAAGAAGGGGGGAAGGGTAAGGGAATAAACGACATCAAAATAAAATAACCAAAGACAATAACATAGACTTGACTTAGTCCACACAAAAAAAAATAAAAGACCAAATCATGATTTCAGGCGTAAACTTTCCCTCCCTTGTAAATCGTCTCTTTACTTCCATCAAATTATCAAATTATAGCAGCAGTCCAATACGATAATACTTCGACAGTGGGAATGTTATCAACCTCTCTACGTAAGTTATTTACGTTATTTCTTTTTCCTTTTTCTTTCTATCTGAACATGTCCACGACTTCATGATTTATTGTCCGTCTCCTAGACTTGAATCATCTCCCTTCTAAGAAAATGACAGCAAAAAAAATAAAAATCACGAAACATGATTTAAAGCTCTGAAGAGTTGAAATGCTTGTGTCCCTGTTGTTATTTGCACAAAGAAAAGGGGGAGAGATATAGGCCGTCTGCAAAATTTGCTTATCTAGTAGATGATTTGTTTTCCAAAGCAATAACAAGATATCGATTCAAAAATGTATAGACTAATAGTATAAGCCCCAGATAATTTATGGGACAGGGGAGGAGGGTGTATGAACAAAATAATGTGAGTGTCCCCTTCGTTTTATCCCTTGATTGTTTTGTTGTTGTTGTTGTTGTTTTAACCGTGCTCACACGCGCACATGTGTTTTATTTTATTTTTTATATCAAGGATAATGGAATAAAGCAATAATTACTTTTTAGCATCCAGTCCTCCTGTGTATAGCAGTTTTGTAAACAACAAACAATTACTACACAAATTTAGTATCGAGATGTTTTGGCTCATGGTTTTATCAAAAAAATTGTGGGTGAAATATTTGTTCAGGGAAAATCTCCCGAACGGGAATGAACTGTCGTCAAAATGCGAGCAGGTTTTGACACTGGTGTGTGAAGTGTGTTGTGTGTGTGTGAGGTGTGGTGTTGTGTGTTGTGTGTGTGGTGGGTGTGAGTCGTGTGTTGTTGTGGGTGTGTGTGTGTGTGTGTGTGAGAGAGAGAGACAGAGAGACAGAGAGAGACAGAGAAGAGAGAGAGACAGAGACAGACAGACAGACAGACAGAGACAGACGACAGACAGACAGACAGACAGACATGCGTACAGAAACAGGCAGATTAAGACGCAGCCACACCAAGAGTAAGGGAAGGAAAGCCCACATAAACACAACAATACAATTAAATAAACCTAATGAAACAGACCAGGATAAATCAAAGGTACAATGAGAGGCAAAGTAATAAACTAACATTAATCTTTTTTTTGTTTTTTTACTCCATGAATTTTTGTCTCTTTCCATCAAATTTTCAAATTACGGCAGCAATTCACAGCATTTGTTCCACACAGTTAAAATCGTATAAACCTTTTAAACAAAAGGTCATCCAACCTATTTATTAATTTGGTTTATTTCCTTTTACATCCACTTCTTTTTTTTTAAATCCTTTCTTGTTCACTTCGGCATGATTTATCATCTTGCCTTCCAAACTTAAATCGGCTTTCTCCTATATAAAGAAAAACCCCACTGTGTAATAAAGAAGAAAAAAAATTGTGATTTAAAGCTCTAGAATATTGAAAGCACTTGTCCTTATGACAGTAGCCTAGACAAGCAAAGGAATAGAACGGCGGACATGGCTTGGGGAATTTGCATGAATATCAGACTATTGAACTTTTGAAAGCAATAACAAAGTATTGATTCAGAAAATTATATAATCTTCGTAGATTTGTATGCTATGATTTATGATTTAAAAGCAGGGTATGTGTGTGCGTTTTTTTTTTAAAAGTGCAGATAGTTTGACATTCTCACGCATTTTATTCTCAAATGAATGTGTGTGTGTTTGTGTGTGTGTGTGTGTGTGTATGTGTGTGGTAGTGTATGTGTGTTGTGTGTTGTTTGTGTGTGTGTGTGTGTGTGTGTGTGTGTGTGTGTTGTGTGTGTGTGTGTGTGTGTGGTGTGTGTGTTGTGTGTGGTACGTGTATGTGTGTTGTGTGTGTTTTGTGTGTGTGTGTGTGTGTGTGTGTGTGTGTGTGTGTGTGTGTGTGTGCCGCGCGCTACACGCGTGTGCGTGTGTTTGTTTGTGTGTGTGTGTGTGTATCAAATAATTAAGGAAGATTAACTGACAAGGACAGAATCAGCTAGAGAGACAGACCACACAAGAAAACAAAATCTAGCATAAACAAATACAAAGACACATACAATGATTACTATGAAGCAAAGAATAGTGAGAGCACGTATATAAAGACATCCTAGAACCCACTAAATAAACAGAAACTAGACATTAAGGTCAGACTAACACAAAGGTGAAACGATAAATCAGGAAATACCCTTTCTTTGTATAAGTAGTCTCCAGTCTCATTCACAAAATGAGGAAATTGTGGTAGTTCCTTACTACCATTATTCTCTGACAATTGGAATTATATCAACCTTTTTTCTAAAAGTTTTATCGCTTATCTAAACTACCAATCTGTTTTATTTCTGCTTCTTTTTTGTAGTCATTGCAATCTACATCAGCATCATCCATTGTCCACATACCATACTTTAATTACTTTCTTCCCGAGGAAACGAAAACATAAAATTTGCAAAACATTATTCAAAAGCTTTGAAAATTTAAACGCACATAGATTCGTGATTGTATGCAAGCAAAAAATGTGGTAAGATGTTTTAGTCACAGCAGTGTTATAACTGTTGGTCAAGTATCTACTTTGGTGTCCTGGTTGTCGAGAATAAAAAGTGGGGCAAATGTTCCGCCTATGGTGGCTTTGAAGTTTTCTGCTATGATTGGATCCTTGAGTCTGTCAAGATCGAACTTTATTCTTAAATTGCCCTGATTCCTAAAACTTTTGAGACGGAGTCTAAACGTCATCATCACAAGCTCACGATCGCTTCCTATGTCTTCTCTTGGAAATCTCCGTCCTGGTTTTTGCAATATTGACACTTGATTGAAAGCGTTGTTTGACCACGATATAGTATAGTTGACTGTGGTGATCTCCTCCTGGGTTGTGCCATGTTCAGCGTCTAGATTGTTTGTGTGGACCAAAGGTGTTCACCACCTTCAGGTTGTTGGAACTATCAAAGCTAGAGCCTCAAGCCTTTTTGATTTGTCTCAGGAGTTGCAATACGTATTTGCACATATCATTTTCCAGTTTTTGCTTGCATCTGGTCCTATGCTTGCATTCCAGTCACCTGAACTACAACGTGTCTTTCTTAGGTGTCTGGTCTATGACTCTTGCAGGTGATCACAGAAATCCTTCAACGTTCTCGTCATCATAGTCTGTTGTTGGAGCATAATTGTATGATGGTGATGTTAAAAGATGCAGCCCCTCAGAGGTGAATGAAGACTGGTGTCGACACCCATAATGGTGTTCGTAGTGTCTTTGTGGATGAGGAATCCAACTCCATGTTCATGTCTTGTCTTCACTGATCCACTGAAGTAGAGTTTGTGGCCTTCAGGGGTAGAGGTTTCTCTGAAGTTTTTTTCCCAGGATATCTCAAAGTGTCTAAGGATGTTGCATCTGTACTTTACCATTTCGTATAAAGTTCTTCCACTTTTCCTGGTGCTTTTGGTGATCTTACATTCCATGTTGTTTCTGGCACACTGTGATGTTCGATCAAAAATCGCATACTTTACACCTCTGTCCTGCTGGTCAGCAAGGGAATGGCGCGTCCTTGTACCGGGCGACGACGAGCTGGTGTGGAAACAGCATTGGTTTTCTCTTCATGTTCGGTTCTCTTGGGCGTGTTGCATGGCGGAGCCCATCCCTCTCCATGCCAGGCCACAACCGATGTCCTCCATCAAGGTGGCTCGCCTTGACCTGAACACATAGCCGTTGAGTTCTAGGGAACTTCATCCGCCTTTGGCTGGTAACTGCAACGTGGAAGTTTCACACCCAGTGATGCAGTGTTAACATCACCCCCTACGTGGTTTAGCACGCCTGCTGAGGCGAGGTCCCGAGGTGTGGCGCTTGGAGCCAACACGTGAGAGATTGAGGAGATGGCTGAGGGAGGACCAGTGATGCCGTTCCACCCAGAGCCCGGTAGGAGTGCAGCAGCCAGACATCGTGTGCACTAGCTCAACTACAGCCCCCTAGTCCCTGGGGTCCATAGAAAACATCACACATGGTAATTAGTCTAGAAAGAAATTATTTTTCAAAATTAAGAATAAACAAAAAAGACTTAATTTATCTCTCAATACAAAACAAATCCCTCCACTTGAAATGTGTCTCTTCATCCCTAAAAGCATTAAATCAAGGTGACTACGTTTGCCATATTTTCAACCTGACAGTTTAAAAAAAAAAAACCCTATAACATTCATTCACACATCTTAGGCTATATACCATTTTTATACTCTTTTTCACTTTATTCCTTTCCTTTCCCTCTGTCTGATCTTGTTCACTGCTACATGATTTATCGTATAACTGCTACACTTGACTTATTTTCGTCCTAAGGAAATAAAAATGCAAAGTCTCCAAAATATGATTTAAACCTCGGGGAAAACTAACTCAGCATACTTGTCCTCTTGATAATATAGCAGCAGCAAAGAGAGAGAGGGAGATACGGCCAGAGAATTTGCATGGATATTAGAAAATTGAACTTTCAAAAGCGGAGCACGATATTGATTCTGAAGCATGGCGAGCTATTACAGAACGTATAAGAGGTTTTGTGATTTAAAAGAAGGTGTCACCCGACCCCCTTCTTTTCATTCTTCATTCTTATTTTCTGTTTTGATATTCTCTGAGGTTTTTTGTTTCGTTTGTTTGTTTTGTTGTTTTTTCAAAAAATATATACACTTTGGGGAAATTGATGGCAAGAGTGTGGATCAGTTCTAATTGAAACTGATGCATTAACAAGGGTAAGGATGTGTGTGTGTGTGTGTGTGTGTGTGTGTGTGTGTGTGTGTGTGTGTGTGTGTGTGTGTGTGTGTGTGTGTGTGTGTGTGTGTGTGTGTGTGGTGTGTGTGGTGTGTGTGTATGTGTGTGTGAGAGAGAGAGAGAGAGAGAGAGAAAGAGAGAGAGAGACACAGAGAGAGAGAGACAGAGACAGAGAGAGAAAGAAAGAAGGACAAAGGGACAAAGAGATGCTATAAGCAACAGAGACGGAGGAAAGGAAATAAAAACATGAGCACGGAATTAGCAGAATAAATAAAGGCTTGAATAGGTCTGATGAGTTTCAAAGAGAGGGGAATAAATCAGCACACATTTGTTTTGTAGATTTTTCTTTACTCCATTAAGTAACCAGTCTATTGCAGCAGTTCATCTTTATTTTTAATTTTTTGACAGTAGTTAAAAAACCTGGGTTAAATCCCCAACAAAACTTAAACAAGGCTTTTTATTTATTTGTTTTTTTTTTCCTTCCTTTACAACTTTTACTACTTTCATTTTTAGTCTTGTTGCCTAACATGATTCATCCGAAAACTGTTATTCATCATTTCAATTGAAAGGTAAAAGGTTTTTTTTTTAATCTATGTGGTGTAAGGGGGGGGCGCAAAGCCCCAGCTTCTTAGGGGCCCCGAAAAAAGAGGGTGGCACCCCATCTCCTCTCCCTCCTGCTTTACCTTCCCTTCCCAAAAGAGGGCAACCCCCAAAATTTTAAACAGCGGGGAACTTGGGGACTGTTTTGGAACCCAAGGCCGAAAAAAACCGGTCCCCCCCTTTACCACTGGGCCCCAAACCCAAAAACTGGGATGTTTGCAAAAACCTTTTGCGTTGAGGAAAAGCAAAGTGCCCCTGCCCCACTGAGCTAAAAGGGGTTTTCCCACCGATTTTTTTCAATTTACAAAAATTTAAAAAAAGAAAATTTTAAAAAACCCAAACAATTTAAAAGGTTTAAAAAAATAAACCCACCCAAGTTTTGCCCCCTTGGAAATTTTTCCCAAAAAACAACCCCCTCCATTTTTGGAAAAAAAGGTTTTGAATACAAAAAGAAAACAAAGTTGTAAAAAACGCAAAAACTTGTTTTTTTGATTCAAAGAAAAAACCAAACCTCAAGATTTTTAAACAGGGCTTTAAAATTTTTCCCAAACAAGGAAAATTTTAATCCTTTTTTGTTAATCGTTTGTTATTTGTTTTAAAGTTTTTCCCCTTTGTTCGGGTTTAAAAATACAAGAAAATTAATAAAAAATAAAGGGAAAAAAAACCCAATAAAGACCCCCCTTTTTGGTTTAGAAAACTTGGGTTGGGGAAGGAAGGCATACAATTATTAAAATGTTATCATCAAACTTTAAATAAAAAGCCCCGGGTTTTTTTTTAAAATAGAAAACGGCAACTTAAAGGGGGAGAACAAAAAATTCAGGTTTAGGTTTTTTAAATTTAAAAATTTTTTTTTTTACTTCCAAAAAGTAAATCTGGATTTTTTGATTTAAACTGTTGCCAATTATTTTTAAAAAAACAGTCAAATTTTAAATAACTTCTGGTAAAATTTTTTTTAAAGGGCTTTATTTTTTCTTTCTTTCTTTTAAAAACTGTTTTCCCCCTTTAAAGGCCCAATTTGTGTTTTTGCTTTTTTTTTTTAAACCCTCCTTTTTTTATTTTGGAAGGGGTTTTTTGGCCAATTCCTTTTTTAAAGATTTAAAAGGGAAAAAAAGGGCTGCAAACCTTTTCCCTCCAAGGTGATTGGGGAATTTTGTTTCTTCTAAAAGTTGAATGTTAAAATTTTGTTCCTCTTTGCATAAAAAGTAAAAAAAAAGCCAAAACACTTTTTTGTGGGAAACATAGATTTTGCTTGGGTTTCGGAACCCGTTAACCAAGTTTTTGATTCCCCGGAAACTAAGCCCCTTTCTTAGTTGCTTAGAATTTAATTTTTTCAAGTTTTGTTTTTTTCCTAATTGGCTTTTTTTCCCCTTTTGCTGCCCTTTTTAAATATGGTTAGCTTCCAAGAAATTTAAACAGTTTTCCCAATTCCCTGGGGATTGGTTTTTGTTGTTTTTTAAATGATTGTTGGGGGGTTAAAATTTGGGGCTCAGCAAAAACCCCCCTAAGCCCTGTACCCTTTTTCCCCTTTTCGCGCAATGGGTGTTCGCTTTTTCTTTTTTTTTTTTTTTTTTTTTTTTTTTTTTTTTTTTTTTTTTTTTTTTTTTTTTTTTTTTTTTTTTTTTTTTTTTTTTTTTTTTTTTTTTTTTTTTTTTTTTTTTTTTGGCCCCGGGGGCCCCCCCCTTTTTTCCCCTTCCCTTTTTTTCCTTTTTTTCCCCCTTCCCTTTTTAAAATTTTAAAAAATTTGTTTCCCCCCCCCTTTTTTTAAAAATTTTTGTTTTTAAAAGGGTTTTTTTCCCCCGGGTTTTTTTTCCCCCCAAAAAAAAAAAAAATTTTTTAAAAACCCCCCCCTTTTTAAAAAAAATTTGGGAAAAAAAATTTTTTTAAAAATTTCCCCCCAAAATTTTTAATTTTAATTTTTTTTTCCCCTTTTTTTTTAAAAAAAAAAAAAAGGGAAAAAAAAAAAAAAAAAAAAAAAAAAAAAAAAAAAAAAAAAAAAAAAAAAAAAAAAAAAAAAAAAAAACCCCAAAAAAAAAAGGGAAAAAAAAAAAACCCCTTTAAAATTAAAGGGGGTTTCCCCCTTTGGGGTTTTTTTTTTTTTTTAAAGGTTTGGGTTTTTTTTGGGCTTAAACCCCCCTTTTTGGTTTTTTTTTTTTAAAAGGGTTTTTTAAAAAAAGGGGGGGGGAAAAAGGGGGGGGGAAAAAAAAAAAAAGGGAAGTTGAGAAAAAAACCCCAAAAAAAAAGGGGGGGGTTTTTTTTTGGGGGGGGGAAAGGGGTTTTTAAACCCCAAAAAGGGGGCCAAGGGGCCCCAAATTTGGGGGAAAACCCCGAAAAAAAACCCCTGTTTTTTTTTTTGGGGGGGGGAAAAATTGGGGCCCCCAAAAAGGGGGGGGGGAAAAGGGAAAAAAAAACCCAAAAAAAAGAAAGGGAAGAAAAAGGAAAAGAAAAAAAAGAAAAAAGGGGGAGGGGGGGGGGGGGAAAAAGAGGGAGGGGAAGGGGGGGGGGGGGGGGGAAAAAAAAGGGAAAAAAAACAAAAAAAGAAAAAAGAAAAAAGGGGGAAAACGGGGGGGGGGGGGGAAAAAAGACTGAAAAAAAGTTTGGGAAGGGGGAAAAAGGGGAAAAAAAAAAAGGGGGGGGGGGGGGGGGGGGGAAAAAGGGGGAGAGAGGGGGGGGGGGGGGAGAGGGGGCCCAAAAAAACCCCGGGGGGGGGCCGAAGGGGGAAAAAAAAAAGGGGGGAAAAAAAGGGGGGGGGGAAAAAGAAAAAAGAAAAAAGGGGGAAAAAAAAAAAAAAACAGACAGAAAAAAAAAAAAAAAAAGGGGAAAACCAAAAAAACCCCCAAAAAAAAAAAAAGCCCGAAAAAGGGGGGGGGGGGAAAAAAAAAAATTTTAAAAAAAAATTTTTTTAAATTTTTTTTTTTTAAAAAAAAAAATTTTAAAAATTTTCCCAAAAAAAAATTTTTTTTTGGGGAAAAATTTTAAAAAAAAAAAAATTTTTTGGTTTTTTTTTTTTTTTTTTTTTTTTTTTTTTTTTTTAAAAAGGGGGGGTGGGGGGAAAAGGGGAGGGGGGGGGGGGATGCAGGGGGGAAGATGCTGAGGGAGGGAGGGAGGGGGGGGGGGGGTTTTGCAGGCAGACATTTGACGACACACAAAAGACACACAAAGGACAGAAGCCCCGACAACACGACGAGACTTAAATAGAGACAGAGACAGATAAGACGACAGATACAAAAGGCCAGAAGGAGACAAAAAGGGAGACAGAGAGGGGAGAGAAGGAGAGAAAAGAGCGTGGGTGAGTGGATCAGGACAGAGACAGAAACAGAGAAAGAGAGAGAGCGCAGACGGCACGACGGGGATTAAAATAGAGAGAAGAGGGACAGAAGACAGAACAGAGACAGAGAGACAGAGAGACAGACAGAGACAGACAGAGAGAGATTACTAAGCAAATTCTTGCGAGAACGCACATAAAGCACCAGAGTAGAATTAGCCACATAGATATCATAGACTCGAATAGGTCAAAAGTTACGTAAAAGGTGAAACCATAAATCAGCAAACAGTATTCTAGTTGTAACATCTTTTTTTTTTCTATTACCGTGAAATTATTAAATGATAGCAGTTACCTTTGAAAGAGGTTCTTTGACAGTTACTATTATGTAACAGTTTTCAGGGATTTTTTGTTGTTTTCTTTTTTTTTCAGTTTACTCAGTTTATTTCATTCCTACTATTTTCTTCCTCCTCTACTTCTTCACGCTTTTCTTCTTTTTTTATTATCATTCTTCTATTTCGAGGATAGTGCAATAAGCACTCACGTGCTTTTTTTACATCCAGTCCCCGTGTGTATGCAGTTTTGTAAATTTTGTCATCCGTTCTCACACGCGCACAATGTGGGCTCTTCCAAAAACCTGAACGGATTTTTTAACATGTGCGCAAAATGTTCTGCGTGCGTTCGCACATGGGACTTCGGTTTTTTGTCTCATCCGAAGGACTTTTTTTTTCTTGGGGGGGAGGGTGGGTGGAGGGAGTGGAGTCAGCCCTAATATTAACTCCAGAGAAAAAAATCTCTTGAACAAGATTTGAACTCAGGTTAGCAGATCACGAGCGCATCACTCTGACCACCAGGCTTTTCCACGCTGGTTTGATTTATCATTTGCCTGCCAGACATACATCATTTTCTTTCACAGGAAATGAAAACGAAAATTTACAGAACATGATTGAAAACCTCTAAACCAAAAAAACAACAACAAACAAACAAACAAACGAAAATGCATGTCTCTTTCCCTATACACAAGCAAAGGGAGAGAAACACAGGGATGGCTAGAGAATGTGAATCGCTATTTTGAAAATTGAGCTTTCAAACGCGGTAACAAGATATTGATTCTAACGCATACAGGCCCGGCAGAATTTATGGGAGGTTTTATAATTTAAAGGAAGGGTGTCCGCTTTTCATCTTTATTACCTCTGCCTGTTCCAAGTTCGGCCATTGTTCGCTTTATATGGAATATGCACTTTGGAAAATGGACGGTATTGTGCAGATGAGTGTTGATAGAGAGAGAGAGAGTTGGTGGTGGGGGTGGGGGGGGGGGGGGGGGGGGTCTGGCTATCAGGCTTGAGAATGAGTCATTAGGAGGATTAGGACGTCCTCTTGTGTGTTGGTGTGTGTGTGTGTGTGTGTGTGTGTGTGTGTGTGTGTGTGTGTGTGTGTGTGTGTGTGTGTGTGTGTGTGTGTGTGTGTGGTGTTGTGTGTGTGTGTGTGTGTGTGTGTGTGTGTGTGTGTGTGTGTGTGTGTGTGTGTTGTGTGTGTGTGTGTGTGGAGTATAGGTAATGATGCACACACATATAATTACATATATATATATATATATATATATATATATATATATATATAATATAAAAATATATATATATATATATATATATATATATATATTATGCATGTGTTTGTGTGTCTGTGTCTGTGTCTGTGTGTGCGCGCGCACACACAAACACACACATGCATATCCATATCCTTTAATGCTTGTATAGTTTCAGCTTGTTTATCTTATTTAAACTTTTCTTACTTTCATTTTTTTTACCCACTGCACCCTTTTCTTTTCTTCAAGTTTGAGATCTATATCTGATTTTATAGGAATAGGAAATGGAGAGAATGAGAAAGACAGAGAGACGCAAACACTCATATAGAGAGACGGAGAGAGGCAAAGACAGAAAATAACCGAGACAGAGAAAGACAAAAATCAGGAAAGAGACAGACACAAAGACAGAGCTGAGATAGAAAGTCGGATACAGAAAAAAGGAAGTTGACACACTCCGTAGATAGCAAATGTTGGCCAGAGCAATTAGTATGAAATCAGGAAAAAAAATGCTAAAAGGTCAAAATCAAGTTAAAAATGAAGTCATAAATCATAGCAGACTTGGCTTTTTTGGAAAGTGTTGACTATCTTTTGTCAAATTATCACATCAGTGTGGGAGTCTAATATCATTATTCTTTAACAATCCAATTATTTTTATCAATCTTTCTAACATAAATCATTTAACTCATCACCTTTTTCATACTTTCTGTTTTATTCCTGTTTTATTGATTGTCTATATTCGCTTTGATATAATATAAAATGTACCTGTCAAACTTGAAAGCAGCTTCTTATGAAGGCGACAAAATAAAACAAAAATACAAAATTAAAAAAAAAAACTTGATTGAAAGTTCTGGTAAAAACAAAAAATGGAACGCACTTGTTCCGCTGATTGTGCCAAAGAGAAAACTGGGAGAATGGGCATTAGAAAATTGAACAGTTGAAAGCTATAAGACGATAACGACTCTGAAAATATAACCTTCGCAAAAAATTTATGACAGGTTTTAGCAGAAGTGCCTTCTTTGTTCTTCTTTATGGCTACTGTCTGCCTGACATTCTCTCCGCTGTTAATTTTAATTAAAATGTGCAATTAAGGTATAATATGGAGGGAAAACATTGAGTGCTGATAAATTTTGTTAGAGAGGAGATGATAGGCTTGGGAATGAGTCATTAGTAAGGAGAAAACTCTGTGTGTGTGCGTGCGTGCGTGCGTGTGTGTGTGTGTGTGTGTGTGTGTGTGTGTGTGTGTGTGTGTGTGTGTTTGTGTTTGTGTGTGTGTGTGTATGTTTGTGTGTGTGTGGAGAGAGAGAGAGGAGAGAGAGAGAGAGAGAGAGAGAGAGAGAGAGAGAGAGAGAGAGAGAGAGAGAGAGAGAGAGAGAGAGAGAGGAGAGAGAGAGAGAGAGAGAGAGAGAGAGGAGAGAGAGAGAAGAAGAGAGAGAGAGAGAGAGAGAAGGAGAGAGAGAGAGAGATGGAAACAGACAGACAGACAGACAGACAGACAGACAGACAGACATACGTACACAGACAAACAGACAGACAATCAGAAAACAGCAAACAGTCGACGGGAGACAAGGACTAAATGAATGAACAAACAATCCCCTTAAAAGGTAGAAGAGTTTGTTTCGTTGCTTTGTTATTTGATTGATTGTTTGCTTGATTGTTTCTGACTTTAAATAAGGTAAAAAAAAAAAATGACATAGTTAGAGATATGGAGTTTGAGGGGAAAGAGGGACAGAGGAAAGCAGAGAGAATATCGATATGGAAAGAGGGACATAAAAAGCCACCAATATATCATCAACAGTGTATGCATAGGCGCAAATAGGTAAATCAAAATTCAATGACCAGACAATAAATCAGCACATTCTTTTTTTCATATATTTTTTTTTCTTCATTACATTCAAATTATTGTGGTAGATTATTTCAGTTATTCCACACATTCTAAGATATCCTAAACCTCCAAAAGAAAGGTTAATCAAGCAATTTCTATATTTTACTATATCTTTTTTTGTTGTTTTTTTCCACACCTTTTTTCTGTCTATATACTTGTCTATCCAACAGGGTGTGTCATCAACCTACCAAGTTTCTAATTAATCTCAATCCAAAGAGATGAAAGCACGTAATCTTACAAAATATTATTTAAATTCCTGATACAAAAGTGAATATACATGTTCCTTTAACAGTAGGCAAACAAAAAAGAAGAGTAAAGACGTGGCTTAATATTTTGCATGGACATTAGAAAATTGAACTTTCAAAAGTAATAACAAGTTACTGATTACGATGATAATAGGCTTAGGCCTGACACAATTTTATGAGAGGTTTTATCATGACAAAAGTGATCTCCCCTTTTCCTCACTGTCACTACTGCCAGTTTTGTATTATCTCCCTGTTTACTGCAAATAAAGTGTGCTGTTTTGAAAATGGACGGTATTAGTGCAGACATGTTTTTATGTAAATCTGTTGTGGTGTGTGTGTGTGTGTGTGTGTGTGTGTGTGTGTGTGTGTGTGTGTGTGTGTGTGTGTGTTGTGTGTGTGTGTGTGTGTGTGTGTGTGTGACATGAGAGGGAGAGAATAAGAAAGGGAAAGAGACACATAGACACACACACGCATAGATACAACAGATGCACACACAGACACACATATAATATATATGTCTGTATGTCTGTATGTCTGTATGTCTGTATGTCTGTATGTCTGTGTGCGGATGGATGGATGGGATGGATGGATGGATGGATGGGATGGATGGATGGATGGATGGATGGATGGATGTACAGTAGCATAATAGCATATAAAGATTATATTATAAATCAATGCAGTCCACCTTAGCTTTATATTTTTCCTTACTTTTCATCAAATTATCAAATCTTTGCTGTACTTTGATGCAGTTATTCTACGCAGCTATGATGTCATAAACCTCACTGACAAAGGCCATTTCGCACAGCTTTTTTTCCTCCTCTTTCATTTTTTTTTTAATCCTACACCGCCCTTTTTCCTTGTCCTATTTGCTAAAACATGACGTATTATCTACATGCCAGGCTTGAAACAAAGTTTAACTGTAACAACTTCAAACACAATTTCCCAAAACATGCAATAAACTGTGACACATTGAACATTATTCCCTTTCGGATAAGGCCCGCACAAACAGAGGAAAATGACTAAGACATGGCTTGAGATTTTGCATGGATATTAGAAAATTGAACTTTCAAATGCAGTCCCAATTTATTGATCCTTATGCATATAGGCCTACCTTGACAGAATTTATGAGAGGATTTATCATGAGAAAAAACAAAGTGATGTCCCCTTTCCCTCTTTATCACTATTGCCTGTTTGGTATTCTCTCCTTTGTTTGTTTTTAAACAAAATGTGCCGCTTTGAAAAGGAGGGGTATTAATGCAGACGAGTTTTAATGGAAATGTGTGTGTTGTTGTCACTTTCCCCCCAGTCAAATTAAGCAACGTCGAGCATGGTTACCAGGATGTGTGTGTTGTGTGTGTGTGTGTGTGTGTGTGTGTGTGTGTGTGTGTGTGTGTGTGTGTGTGTGTGTGTGTGTGTGTGTGTGTGTTTGTTTTGTTGTGTTGTGTGTTGTTGTTGTTTTGGGGGGGGTTGCGAGCTAGGTATCAGTACAGTCAGACAAAGTCACCTGCACATGAAAAGACCTGACATTTTAGTCCATGAAGAGGTAAAAGGAAGATGATATGAAAAGATGGGCGATGCCTGCATAATGCCTGGCCCCTTAAAAGCTGAAATCTGTGACAAAACTCGCTATACCAAATACGAGTAATGCGACGTAATGCGACAACACGTTTTTTTTTCTCAATTCATGGTGACTCCAAATTTATGCATTATCTACAGTCTAAGCTTAAACTAATCTTAACTTCCACACCTGAAAACATTTTAAACTCACGATACAATATTTAAAGCTATGGACAATTTGAACACATTTTTTCTCTCTTTTTTTAATTTGTACAGAGGACAAACTAAACAAGAAGATTGAAAACATGGCTAGAAAGTGTTCCTGAATCTTAGAAAACTGAACATTCAAAAGCAGTAACAAAATATTGATACTGAAGTATCACAGGCCTAGACCTGACAGAATTTATGAGAGGTTTATCATGAGAAAAGCGATGTCTCCTGTTCCCTTTCTATTACTACTGCCTTTTGATATTCTCTCCCTTGTTTGTTTCAAATAAAATCTGCTCTTTTTGAAAATGGGCTGTATCTAGGAAGACAAAATTTAATGGATGATTCTGTGTGTGTGTGTGTGTGTGTGTGTGTGTGTGTGTGTGTGTGTGTGTGTGTGTGGTGTGTGTGTGTGTGTGTGTGTGTTGTGTGTGTGTGTGTGTGTCTGTGTCCTCATGCTTATATGTGAGCGTCTGTGCATGTTTTGTGTGGTGTGTGTGTGTGTGTGTGTGTGTGTGTGTGTGTGTGTGTGTGTGTGTGTGTGTGTGTGTGTGTGTGTGTGTGGGTGGGGGTATGCACACGCGTATCTGTACAGGCAGACAAAACACACAAATGCACAGAAAGACATCATGACAGATTCAGAAAATGTCACAACGAAAGAGGAAAAGAGACAGAATCATTACTGACAAAAAATGGGATGTGCATAAACCCCCGCCCCCATCAAAATAAAATTAGCAAAATATGTTAAAGCCAGAATAAATGAAGTGACATTAAGAAAAATCAGATGATAATTCAGCAAAGACCGTTTTCTACACATTTTTTTTCTTTGCTCACATCAAATTATCAAATTATAGATGTAGGTTTTTTTTATTGGAATTATTCCGCACGCAGTTAAGATCTCATAAACCTCCCAATAAAGGTAATGCCAGCTATTTTATCCATTTCATTCATT
>CM060322.1:15965821-15968321 GCA_030674155.1 Stramonita haemastoma | reverse complement strand
CACTTTCTGGACAAGTTAATACAAAATAACATTTTTTAAAAAGATACAAATAGATTAGAGAAGAACCTCGTTAAAACTTTCCAACCCAAAGAGAAACAAAACGTACAAACAAACAGAGTAGGTTGGATAGGGTGAGGGAATGATGGAGGAGAGGATGTGGTGGGTCGGAGTACGGGGGGGGGGGAGGGGGGAGGGACGTGGAGGGACGCAGTTAAAGGCTCGCCAAAAGAAAACCTGCTTGTATCGTTTCTTGTTTATTTGTTTGCTTGGATTGGTTGTTTGTTGGTTGGTTTGGTTGGTAGGTTTGGTGAAGGGTTAAGCTGTATAGTTGGTTGTGAACTCGCTTGGTTGTTTGGTTGGTTGGTTGGTTGGTTGGTTGGTTGGTTGGTTGGTTGTTGGTTGGCTGGTTGGCTGGTTGGTTGGTTGGTTGGTTGGTTGGTTGGTTGGTTGGTTGGTTTGCTGGCTTGTTTGCTTGTTTGGTTGGTTGGCTTGTTGATTTGTTGACAGTTTAGCTGGAGTTTTGGTTGGCTGGTTGGTTGGTTGTATGGTTGGTTGGTTGGTTGTATGTTTGGTCGGTTGGTTGGTTGGTTGGCTATTTGGTTGTTTGCTGGTTTGGTTGCTGGTTTGGTTGGTTGGCTTGTTGGTTTGTTGGCTGGATGGTTGGTTGGTTGGTTGGTTGGTTGGTTGGTTGGTTGGTTGGTTGGTTGGTTGGTTGGTTGGCTGTTGATTGATTGCTTGGTAGTTTGGTTAGCTTGTTGGTTTGTTGTTTGTTGGTTGTTTAGCTGGATAGTTTGTTGGGTAATTGGTTGGTTTGCTGGTTGGTTGGTTGGTTGGTTGGTTGATTGGTTGGTTGATTGGTTAGCTGTTTGTTTGTCTTGATGGTAAGCTGTCTTCTTAGTTTGCTTTTCTTTCTGTTTGTTTGTTTGCTTGAATGCTTGCTTGCTTGCTTGCATGCTTGTTTGCTTGTTTGTGTGGAAAGATGTATGTTTACCGAAGCATGAGGCGACATGAGTCAGATGTATCCCAGTCCAGACCCACACGCGCATAGCTTTGATTCCTTCTCCATTCCTTCCTTCCGTTGTCCCCCCCCCCATCCCTCCCTCCCTAGCTCCCCCTCCCACTTGTCACCACCATCATCATCATCATCATCATCATTACCACATCAGTGCTGGTTGCCTCTTTGGATATGATATGAAAAAGAAAGCTTAGCTAGCTGATGTAGATATGATTGGTGACTGTTTTGAAATTACCATTCTTTGCGGTAGTGGCAGGGCCGTCTGTTTGTGTGAGTGTTTGTGTGGCTTTTGATAAGAACACACACACACATACATGTCAGTCATAAAAGGGGACCATAGCAGCCTCATCATTAGGATGTGTATGACACATCGTCAGGACTGTGTTGGGGGTAGTTGCAAGAGTAAAAAAAAAAAAGAAATATATAGCGTAGTTGGGCTTCTTGTTGCTGTTGTTGTTGTTGTTGTTGTTGTTGTTGTTGTTGTTGTTGTTGTTGCTGTTGCTGTTGCTGGTTCTGTTGTAGTTGTATTTGCTGCTGTAGTTGTTGTTGCTGTTGCTGGTTTAGTTGTTGTTGTTGTTGCTGTTGTAGTTGTATTTGTTGTTGGTGATGCTGTTCTTGTTTTGCTGTTCTTCTTCTTCCTCCTACTTATATGACAGACAACAGTAGCTGCTGTCTGGGCAGTTGAAAGGGAAGAATCTTAAAAAAAAAAAAAAAAAAAGTTGTGTCATTAACCCGCGAGACCCCCTTCTGAAGCAGTTACTCAATGATGCGGACGTTTTCATTCACCAACTGCATCAATATTTTGTTAAACGTAAGTCTTGCATATTGATGATGCATCTACTGAGTGTACTGGCAGCAAAATGGCATTTAACTAAGTATATGAGATTGTCTTTTATATTCTTAGTACATATACAAAGATATTTCTTGGTGTTACTAAAAGAGAGAGAGACAGAGAGACAGAGAGAGAGACAGAGAGAGAGACAGAGAGAGAGACAGAGAGGGAGAGAGAGAGAAAGAGACAGACAGACAGACAGACAGACAGACCGAGGAAAAGAGAAACATACAGAAACAAAGGACAAACAAGACAGACAGAGAGAAAGAGAGGTAGAGGGGGAAAGACACAGTCAGAAAGAAAGGCACTTAAACCTCTCCCACTCAAAAAAACAAGCTCTTTAAAACTAAGGTTAATAATACCTGAATGGCAACTATTGTATACGACTGTCCGCACTGTAATAGCTTTGTAAAGAAGTAGAAACAACTCATTAAGCTCTCAAAAAGGCTTACAATGTCTTTTTGAAAGCCTACACAAGCGGAACATTTTTGTGTTTGTTTGATAAATTACGTTGTAAATTCCCCACACTCAAGAAAGAAACTTTAAACCTAACTTTTCATTCTCTTCATTCCGAATATTATGAGCAAATCAAAAGAAAGTTATAGCTAGCTTATCATATAGTGCACGGGGAGGGGGGAGGGACAATATCTTAA
>CM060322.1:15958321-15960821 GCA_030674155.1 Stramonita haemastoma | reverse complement strand
AAAAACTGTCAAAAACCATTGCCTCAAAGGTATACCAACTCTGTAAGACAAAAAAATTTCCTATCTCTGCAGGCCAGACAAATATTCTTTTATTCTTACATTGAAACTTCTATTGATTATGCATCTACATTGTGGGATATGGCCAGCAACAATCTGCTTAGATTAATAGCGAGAGTGCATAAACGCCTTCTCTCTCTCTCTCTCTCTCTCTCTCTCCTCTCTCTCTCTCTCTCTGCACAACATTTATTTTTGTAAAATCCTTTACATGAGTTTCTTCTTTTAAAAAAAAAAATCAAATCCTAACTTAAAACCAGCAATGACAGCAGTAATTCATTTTATATCGTACAAGGATAGGCAGAGACAATGAGAAGGAAATAAAGGAGGACATGTCTTTGTGCTTAAACTGTTATTGGATTTTAGCTGTCCAAAGAGAGAAGCCTGTTTTTGTTGTAGAAGGATGTGATTTCAACAATTTATTGCTGGGGTAAAAAAACCCCACAGCTACCCAGTTTTGGTGTGGAAAATGAACTGTGTGTTTATTCTGTGTCAGTGGTTCTTTACTTTTATCGTGTTTGTTTGTTTGTCATTTTGTGGTTTAGTTAGTTAGTAAGTTAGTTGGTTGGTTGGTTGGTTATTTAGTTAATCAGTTAGTTAGTTAGTTAGTTAGTTAGTTAGTTAGTTAGTTAGTTAGTTAGTTAGTTAGTTAGTAGTTAGTTAGTTCGTTCGTTCGTTAGTTCGTTCGTTAGTTCGTTCGTTAGTTAGTTAGTCAGTTAGTTAGTCAGTCAGTTAGTTAGTTAGTTAGTTAGTTAGTTAGTTAGTTAGTTAGTTAGTTAGTTAGTTTGTTTTTGTTTGTTTGTTAGGTAGGTAGGTAGGTAGGTAGGTAGGTAGGTAGGTAGGTAGGTAGGTAGGCAGGTAGGTAGGTAGGTAGGTAGGTAGGTAGGTAGGTAGGTAGTTGGTTAGTTAGGTAGGTAGTTAGTTAGGTAGTCGGTTGGTTGGTTGGTTGGTTGGTTAGCTAGTAAGCTAGTTAGCTAGTTAGGTAGCTAGTTAGGTAGCATCAGCGCTTGAACGGTCTGCCTGGAGACAGACTGTGCAGAAAAAGTCTCTCGTAGTGTGAGGAGACACTTGCTCAGCAGCACGAGGCAAAGTGAATGAGAAGAAAGGCTGCAGACCAGGCAGACAGACCAGCGTCAGATTTCATCTGTGCTCTCTGCCATAAGGTCTGTCATTCCCGTGTTGGACTGGTCAGTAGCACCCGACTCTGTACCCCCCCCCCCCTCCCCTCACGAAAACAAACAAACAAACCCAAAGCGCAATTCCATAGTATCATGGGACTGACAGATGCATACTTTCATATGATAATTGTATTCCTGTTGAATGTCATTCCGAGTTTCACACAACAACGATAAAAAGAAATTAGAAATTTGCTCTTTCAAGACTGCCTGAATACCCTATAATGTTATTGCAGGTTGTGCTTTTAACATCTTACAGAAAAGCAGATTTTTAAAAAAACGGTGAGGGGAATGGAAAAAAATTAGCAAGACAAGGGATAGAGGGGAGAAAAGCAGACCAACAGACAGGCCATAGAGTGACAGAGAGGTATAGACAGACATAAACAAAGACAGGCACAAACACAAAGTCAGAATAAAAGCAACAGACAAACAGACTGACAGACAGACGGACGAACAGACAGACAGACAGACACATAGACACACAGACACACAGAAACAGGACAGCAGCTAAAAAAAAAAAAGACAAACAGAAACAGAGACAGGGAAAGGGAGGTTAGTAGTAGAAGTAGTAGTAGTAGTAGTAGTTTGCCAGAATTTCACAGACAAAAGAACTATGCCCCGACTTGGTCCCCAATCATAAATTGCTAACCCCCACCCCCACCCCAACCACCCCCACCCATCCACACGCACCCCCTCCCTCCTCTTTTCCCTCCCCCAGTTCTGTAAAGGCTGTAGAAATGAAAATTGAACACCAAGGCCATAGTACTAACACAGTCCGTCACCATGGTCCCAATGTTGATGGGAAAAAATGTGAGGGGCTGGGGGGTGGGGGGTGGAGGGTGGGGGGTGGGGGAGAAGGAGAGAAGAGAAAGATAGAAGAGGGAAAGGAAAGGGGGGGGGGTAGGGAGGAGGGGGGGGGGTGATCAATAACATACAACCCCAGCAGAATTTGATCCTCACTGACTGGACTTTTATTCCCAATGCGGTTGTAACATTATGATGTTTTTACTGACATGAAAAGAAAGAACCCACACAAATTGTCCTGAAAACTGTCTTCTTTTTTCTCTATCTATCTTCTTCTATCTTCTATCTTCTTCTTCTATCTTATCTTCTTCTTATCCTTATCTATCTATCTATCTATCTATCTATCTATCTATCTATCTATCTTCTATCTATCTATCTATCTATCTTTCTTTCTTTCTTCTATCTTCTTCTGTCTTCTGTCTGTCTTTCTTTCTTCTGTTCTTCTTTCTTCTTTTCTTCTTTCTTCT
>CM060322.1:15948321-15950821 GCA_030674155.1 Stramonita haemastoma | reverse complement strand
TATAACGTAACATAGAAAATAGAACAGCAAGCAATATAATCAACTCATCCATCCTTTTCTTTTTATCACTTAGTTTCCAATCTCACATCAAAATTTTTAAATAATAAGTTGAACGTTTTATATCCCGTTTTCTAGGACAGTTGAAAATCATGTAAAACTTTCAACAAACTTAACTTTTTATTTCTCTACTTCCAAGACGTCGCTAAATAATTATCTTCCTGTCGACATAAATCAGTGTTTTCTTCAGACTGAATAAAAAAATATATACTTGAACTTTTTAAAACTGACGTAAAGATCAGAAGTTGTGAGTTGTTAAGTTTGATGTGCCTGTAAAGAGATTTAAAGAAAGAGAAAAGAGAGAGAGAGAGGAGGAGAGAGAGAGAGAGAGAGAGAGAGAGAGAGAGAGAGAGAGAGAGAGAGAGAGAGAGAGAGAGAGAGAGAGAGAGAGAGAGAGAGAGAGAGAGAGAGAGAGAGAGAGAGAGAGAGAGAGAGAGAGAGAGAGAGAGAACTCTGAACTCTGAACGATTTTATTGTAGAAGGCCACCGGACCCATTACAATTTCACACACTCGCTATCCCCCCCCCCTTCCCCCCACACATTAATTTCGTTCTCAATCCTTTCCAAGAATGCACCTGAAAACACTTCCAAGCACAACGATTATAACATTCACTTGTGGTATTAGCATACATCTGATTAGAATGTTTGCAACATTTTAGACTAAACATAAATTTAGTAACTAAATTAATAAATGAATGAATAACAAAAATTGATTAGAGAATTGATAATTAGGGCACAAATTGTACACAGAGTAGCATAAGACACTGAAACAACTTGAGAAATACGTTAATCATTTTGCTACAGCCATCATTCTAAAGCAGAACGCCTTTTGTTGGAATGATATATGAATCGTCCTAAGTCATGAAGGCTTTTGTCATCTTGCATCATAAGTTTCAATGTTTTTTTCTGAAGGGTATTGCCTATAACGAGATGGGATGTATTTTTGTCGCAAATCATTCAGAGATTTACAGTAAAATAAAGTGTGTACTTCATCTTCAAGACATGAATTGCATAGGGGGCATTTCAGATCACCCGGATTGAAAGTAGCATATCGCATTTTATGTGTACGTATTTCAGTTGCACCGATTCTAAATCGGATGAGCACATCTCTGATGTGTTTGTTAGTGATAACGGTGAAATACGATTCCAGTGATATAGAGGATTTAAAATTCCGATAAACTGCAAACCTACTGCTTTCTTGAATATGCGCGTGCCAATTTTGACTGTGACAATCAATCAATCTCTGCTTGAATGTAGATAAGAATCCCCTTATATTTTGCACACCTTGGTTTTCCCAAACAAACCCAAATCCAAATTTATACAATGTGTCGCGCACATGTGATGCCCAGCACATCCGCCCTTGATCACATAATGTTAGAAGCATAATATAGGACTGACGAGGGAGTCTGGCCTGATTCATTCTTGTAAGACGTAGCCAATATTTTATGCATGACATAAAAGAAAATATATAGAGGGGGTATCGCCCAGTTTCACCATAAACCATATCATTTGGTGTTCTGGGGCTGACGTTTAACAGCTTTTTTAAGGCAAATGTGTGTACTTTCTCCGATGTAGAAAAGTAAGTCATGCCCCAGATTTCAGAACCATACAAAAGAATAGGTCTTATCTGTGAATCAAATAATCTAAGACAAATATCAACTGAAAAATCACCTAGTTTCCAGAGGGTTCTAAAAATGTCAATGACCCCTTTCCTTGCTTTAACTGACATCTCACCTACAGCTTTTGAAAAGGATAGCCTGGTGCTGAAAACCAGACCCAAATATTTATAACAATTCACAATTTCAATTTTACAACCATTGTATGTCCATGTTTCATGCCGAGAAATGTAACCACCATTTCTAAAAATAACTATATTAGATTTTTCCAGATTGACCTGTAAATCTAATTCAAGTGCCTTAGTAGCAAGAGTATTAAGCTGAGTTTGTAAGCCAATGACAGTGTCTGACAGAAGTACAATATCATCTGCAAAAAGCATAATAAACAATTCAGTCATGCCTGGATTCAGTTGTATGTCATGGCGCCCGTTTTCTATAACGCAACTAGCAAGTTCATTTATGAATACAGAAAAAAGTAGAGGACTTGTAATTTCACCTTGCTTCAAACCCTTCTGACAGAAGAAAGCATCAGAAACCCTACCTCCACATCTAACCCGGGCTTTCACGGTTTTATACATACTCATAATGGTCAGTAGTATCTTACCTCTTATTCCAGATTTGTGTAGTATGGGCCAGAGTTTACTATGTGAAATAAAATCGAAAGCCTTACGAAAGTCAATAAAAGCTACATATAACTTTTTCCTCAGTAGTAAATGTTTCTGAATCATACAGAACAACGTAAAAATATGGTCTATTGTAGAATGGTCTGTTCTAAAACCAGCTTGAATTTCCCCTAATAAATTTTATTTTCTACCCATTTAGACAGT
>CM060322.1:15938321-15940821 GCA_030674155.1 Stramonita haemastoma | reverse complement strand
TGTCTGTCTGTCTGTCTGTCTGTCTGTCTGTCTCTCTCTCTCTCTCTCTCTCTCTCTCTCTCTCTCTCTCTCTCTCTCTCTCTCTCTCTCTCTCTCTCTCTCTCTCTCTTTCTCCTCTCTCTCTCTCTCTCTCTCCTCTCTCTCGTCTCCCCCCCTCCCCCCCCCCTCCTCTCTCTCTCTCTCTCTCTCCTCTTCTCTCTCTCTCTCTCTCTCTCTCTCTCTCTCTCTCTCTCTCTCTCTTTGCACATAGATCTATCTATATCCCTTCCCCTCGGCGACGGCTCTTTTTACGCTCTTTCTCTTTCTCTCCCGTACCCTTTTCCTCTCGTGTTTTCAACAATATTTGGGTGGTGAATTTGGGTAAAGAGCCAGCTTCTAGCCAGGGCTGTTGTGAAATTAAAACGCGGGGAGCCGGACAGAAAAACAAGGAGCGATAAATATTTAATTCTAATTTCCTGTTCTAATATCAAATTTGATGCATACGCAATGAGTTTCAGTCCCAGCCTAGCCGCTCTGTAGTGCCACAGTGAGAGAGAGAGAGAGAAAAAAGAGAGGGAGATAGAGATAGAGAGGGGGAGGGAGGGAGGGAGAGGGAGGGAGGGAGAATACACAGCTGATGTTTTTTAGGGCTTTAACGTGGCAGTGAGGCTGTGTGAGAGAGAGAGGAGGGGAGTAGAGACGAGAGAGAGAGAGAGGGGGGGAGAGGGAGAGGGAGAGAGAGAGGGGGGAAAAGAAAAGAGAGAGAAGAGAGAAAAGAGAGAGAGAGAGAGAGAGAGAGAGAGAGAGAGAGGAGAGAGAGAGGAAGAGAGAGAGAGAGAGAGAGAGAGAGAGAGAGAGAGAGAGAGAGAGAAAGAGAGACAGAGACAGAGAGACAGAGACAGAGAGAAAGACAGAGAGAAAGACAGAGAGAAAGACAGAGAGAAAGACAGAGAGAGATACAAAGACAGAGAGAGACGAGAAAGAGAGACAACAGAGAAAGACAGTGAGAGAGACACAGAGAGACACACAGACAGAGGGAGAGAGACAGGGACAGACAGACAGACAGAGAAAGAGAGAGAGGGGGTGGTAGAGAAAGACAAAGAGAGACAAAAGAGAGAGAGACAAAGACAGATAAAGACAGAGAGACAAAGACAGACAGACAGAGAGACAGACAGACAGACAGACAGAGAGTGAGAGAGAGAGAGCAGAAGACCAACAGATTGTCAAGTTGAAAGGCAGCAAAAAAGATGCATGAATAAACAGAGAAACAGATCGTGATGGACTGAGATGTGTGGACAGGATAGAAGATGTGAATGAGAAAGATAAAAGAAATGATTGTCCATTGTTGAACTGATTAATGATAATCAGTAACTAAAAGGGAAAAAAGCATTATGAGAGAGAGTTTGTGTGTACATGTGAGACACATACACACACACGCACACACACACACCACACACACACACACACACACACACACACACACACGATACACGCCACACCACACACACACACACACAACACAGACACGAACACACACACACAACACACACACGCACACACACACACACACACACACACACACACACACACCACACTCAACTCCACTCACACAGTGAGAGGGGAGAGAGTGAGAGTGGGGGGATACAAACAGAAATACAGACAGAGAGACAGACATACAGACACGCCGGCAGACAGGATCGCAGACAGACAGACAGACAGATAGATAGAGAGCGCACACATTGAAAACTATTTTCATCGAGCAAAACGAATGTGCATATAAGCGCAGTGCTTATTATACACTCAGACACACACACACCCCCTCCTTCCCCAAACAAACCAAAACAAAAACTATAAGGAAAGAGTGAGTTTTGAATGATTGATTGATTGATTGGTTGATTGATTGAATGATTGATTGATTGATTGATTGATTATTTGATTGATTGATTTATTGATTGATTGATTTTTTTATATCGAGGATAATGGGAATAAGCACTCTTGTGCTTTTTTTTTCATCCCAGTCCCCGTGTGTATGCATGTTTTGTAAATGTCATCTGTTCCCACCGGCACACGATGGCCTCGCCTACTCTTAAGAAAAGCAGAACAGGATTTAACGTGTGCGCAAGGTGTTCTGCGTGTGTTCGCACACGGGCCTCGGTTTAAAATCTCATCCGAAGGACTTTTGGGGAGAGTGGAGTCAGCACTGATGTTAACTCCAGGAGAAAAATCTCCTCGACCGGACTCAAACCCGGCTCGTCAAATGCCACGCAATGTTCTGACCACTAGGCTATCCGTCCCCCCCCAGACAGACAGACAGGCAGGCAGGCAGACAGACAGACAAATAGACAAACAGACAGATAAGCATTGCAGGGCACGCATGCAGACAAGCAAAGGATCCTCTTAAATGAATAGAACAGTTGTTTTAATTCATTTTGATATATTATTCATTCTTTTTATATCGAGCATAATAAAATAGGCACCATTCGCTTTTTTACAAGCAATCCTCGTGTGTAAGCAGTTTTGT
>CM060322.1:15932486-15938221 GCA_030674155.1 Stramonita haemastoma | reverse complement strand
TGTCTCTGTCTCTGTCTCTCTCTGTCTCTCTCTGTCTCTCTCTGTCTCTCTCTGTCTCTCTCTGTCTCTCTCTGTCTCTCTCTGTCTCTCTCTCTCTCTCTCTCTCTCTCTCTCTCTCTCTCTCCCCTCTCTCTCTCTCGCTACCACCTCCCCCCCCTCTCTCTCTCTCTCTCGCTACCATCCCCTCCCCTCCCCTCTCTCTCTCTCTCCCCCCTCTCTCTCTCTCTCTCTCTCTCTCTCTTTGCACATAGATCTATCTATATCCCTTCCCCCTCGGCGACGGCCCCTTTTCACGCTCTTTCTCTTTCTCTCCCGTACCCTTTTCCTCTCGTGTTTTCAACAATATTTGGGTGGTGAATTTGGGTAAGAGCCAGCTTCCAGCAGGGCTGTTGTGAAATTAAAACGCGGGGAGCCGGACAGAAAAACAAGGAGCGATAAATATTTAATTCTAATTTCCTGTTCTAATATCAAATTTGATGCATACGCAATGAGTTTCAGTCCCAGCCTAGCCGCTCTGTAGTGCCACAGTAGAGAGAGAGAGAGAGAGAGAGAGAGAGAGAGAGAGAGAGAGAGAGAGAGAGAGAGAGGAGAGAGAGAGAGAGAGAGGAGAGAGAGAGAGAGAGGAGAGAGAGAGAGGAGAGAGGAGAGAGAGAAAGCGAGGGAGATAGAGTTAGAGAGGGGGAGGGAGGGAGGGAGAGGGAGGGAGGGAGAGAATACACAGCTGATGTTTTTTAGGGCTTTAACGTGGCAGTGATGCTATGTGAGAGAGAGAGAGGGGGGGGGAGACGAGAAAGACGAGAAAGAGAGAGAGAGAGAGAGAGATGGAGAGAGAGAGAGAGAGAGAGAGAGAGAGAGAGGAGAGAGAGAGAGAGACAGAGAGAGAGACAGAGACAGAGACAGAGACAGAGACAGAGACAGAGAGACAAAGAGACAGAGAGACAGAGAAAGACAGAGACAATGACAGAGACAATGACAGAGAGAATGACAGAGAGATATATAAAGACAGAGAGAGACGAGAAAGAGAGACACAGAGAAAGACAGTGAGAGACACACAGAGAGAGACAGAGAGAGACACACAGACAGAGAGAGAAACAGGGACAGACAGACAGACAGAGAAAGAGAGAGAGGGGGTGGGAGAGAAAGACAAAGAGAGACAAAGAGAGAGAGAGAGACAAAGAGAGATAAAGACAAAGAGACAAAGAGACAGACAGACAGACAGAGAGTGAGAGTGAGTGAGAGAGAGAGAGACAAAGAGACAAAGAGACAAAGAGACAGACAGACAGACAGACAGACAGACAGACAGACAGACAGACAGACAGAGAGTGAGAGTGAGTGAGTGAGTGAGTGAGAGAGAGAGAGAGACAAAGAGACAAAGAGACAAAGAGACAGACAGACAGACAGACAGACAGACAGACAGACAGACAGAGAGTGAGAGTGAGAGAGAGAGAGCAGAAGAGCAACAGACTGTCAAGGTGAAAGGCAGCAAAAAAAGATGCATGAATAAACAGAGAAACAGATCGTGATGGACTGAGAGTTGTGGACAGGATAGAGGATGTGAATGAGAAAGATAAAATAAATGATTGTCCATTGTTGAACTGATTAATGATATCAGTAACTAAAAGGGAAGAAAGTATTATGAGAGAGAGTTTGTGTGTATATGTGAGACATACACACGCACGCGCGCGCGCGTGAGCACGCACACACACGCACACCACACACACACACACACACACACGTGCACGCACATACACACACACACTCACACACACACGCTCACTCACTCACTCACTCACACAGTGAGAGAGAGAGAGTGTGTGTGTGAGAGAGAGAGAGACAGGGGGGATACAAACAGAAATACAGACAGAGAGACAGACAAACATACAGACAGTCCGGCAGAAAGGCTGGCAGACAGACAGATAGACAGAGAGCGCACACATTGAAAACTATTTTCATCAAACAAACCAAAACAAACACTATAGGAAAGAGTGAGTGAGTGAGGGAGGGAGGGAGGGAGGGAGGGAGGGAGAGTATGGAGAGAGAGAGGAACCAAAGGCAGACTTGCAGACAAGCATGCAGACAGAACAAAGGATTCTCATAACTAAATAGAACAATTAATTTATTCATTTTTATTTCTTTATTCTTTTAATTCGAGGATAATGGAATAAACACCCATACGCTTCCTTACAACCAGTCCCAGTGTGTATGCAGTTTTGTAAATTTTGTCATCTGTTCCTACCGGCACACAATAGCCTACTCTTCTCTAAAGTCATGTGAGAGAGTGATTGTAAAAGAGAGGATGAAGAGAGGGAGGTACGGAAGGCAACAGACAGACAAACAAACAGACAGACAGACAGACAGAATCGCCATATTAGAGTAAGCAAAAATATTATGGGCCAAAATCACTGAGGAAATAGCAGTGATGAAATCGTGACCAAACAGCCAGATTTACAAAGTAGTAGGAAAAAGCATACACAAATAAAACTGATATTATGCAAGAAACTGGCAAAACATTGTAAAAAAATCTATTGAAACATATGAAATAAGAGAAGAATGTTATACATCATAGAAGAAGAGTGTTTACTGGATTCCAGAGATGAAAATAAAAACATAGAATAAAAGTGTTTCAGACAAAGGAGTGGAATATCTTACTCTAAAGGAGTACAGATTACTTCAGAGAAGAATAGATTACCTCAGAGAAGTAGTAGACTGTCTGATCTCAGAAGAATAGAATAACCTCAGAAAGAAAAAAAAAAGACATCGTCTTATCTCCAGGAAAAGGAGGATTCGCCTGACTTCAGCAATATGAAAGAGAAAACTTCAGTCGTACAAAAAAGACATGCATGATAGATAAATGAAAGATTTTTTTTTTTTTGAGAACTCGTTAATATTGAAACAAAGCGATCGCGAAAAACCTCTCTCTCTCCTCTCTCTCTCTCTTCTCTCTCTCTCTCTCTCTCTCTCTCTCTCTCTCTCTCTCTCTCTCTCTTTCTGACCCTGCACTACCCCACCCATAACCCCACTCTCTGTATCCCTGTCCCCCTCTCTCCTCCACCCCCCCCTCCCCTCTACCCCCCCACTACACCCCCTCCACCCTACTCAACTGTCACCACCATCGCCTCTAAGCCTCTTTTTCACCATCATCACATTATAGACTACAGAAGTGTCCAGGAACACTTTCAAAGCTTCTGTTCGTGACAGCCCTACCCTTGTGAAAAGTGAAGTGGTGCGAAAAATAAGCACTTGACGATCGATGGTGGACGGTTTGAAAAACAGAGCATATCACACGTGAGAGAGGTCACGTGCCTCCCAGAACTGAAGAGCGTCAAGGGAGTTAACTCTAGGGACAGACCAAAGAGTACTAAAACCTAAAAAGAAAAAAAAGTGAAAAAAAAATATGAAAAAAAGGGAAAAAATGTTCTGAATTTGGTCGCCAAGAGGGAATTGAGTCCTCTCATGGCATGGAACTGAAAAAAAAAGAGAGTGAGAGAGGGGGATAGAGGGGGGAGGGAGAGGGAGGGAGGGAGGGAGGAGAGAGAGAGAGAGGGGGAGAGGAGAGAGAGAGAGAGAGGAGAGAGAGAGAGAGGGAGAGAGAGAGAGGAGAGAGTAGAGAGAGAGAGAGAGGAGAGAGAGGAGAGAGAGAGGAGAGAGAGAGAGAGAGAGTATTTTGTTTATACTCCTGTTAAAATAAAAGTGCACACTGTCATTTTGTATAATTTTCATTTGGTGTTCTCTTTTGTTTGGAAAATGTTGAACGTTTAGTGTCAATTTTTTGAGCCAACTGGAGAAAAGTGAGCGATCAAGCATGAGAGACACAGAGAGAGGAGAGAGAGGGCACACACACACACACACACACACACACACACACCACACACACACACACACACACACACACACAACTCACTCACACACACACACACACACACACACACACACACACACACACACCACACACACACACACACACACACACACACACACACACACACAGACTAAACAAAAAGGTGACAAACCAACAAAAGACATTTTTTCCCACAACAACCATCCTCCCCTCTTCCCGTTTCTCTATATTCCCTCCTCAAAGTCTCTCACCAACAAACAAACCAAAAAACCTCAAACCAAAAAACTATGTTCCTCAAAATTCCATTCTTCTACTTTCAATTCGGTCTTCTCTCTCTTTTTTTTTAGCAGCATGTGTGTGTGTGTGTGTGTGTGTGTGTGTGTGTGTGTGTGTGTGTGTGTGTGTGTGTGTGTGTGTATGTGTGTGTATGTGTGTGTATGTGTGTGTGTGTGAAAGGAGGGGGGTGGGATGGAGGTTGGGTAGAGGATGTCCATTCCCTTGGTTCTTAGAATCAACCCATACGACGTCACAGTGAGGGACCTAAACACAAACCATCAAAGACAGACAAACACGCCCACACAAAGGAACTTTCAAGCGACCAGCCGAGCGAGTCCTCTTGGACAACTAACTCACTCACCCCAATCCACTCACTACTATATTATAGTGCCGGGATGCTGACTTTCTAAGTAGCGAGCTAACTAGGCAGACAGACAGACCATACAGTCTTTTGATTTCTCTATGCGGTGGGTGCCTTTGTGTTTTCATTCTTTTTTTATAGGGCTTGACTGGCTCCTGAAAAAAACAAGAAATGTGGGTTTTTTGTTTATCCCCCCCCCCCCAAAAAAAAAAAAGTCTCCGTTTAGAAGAGAGCTAGAGAGAGAAAAAAAAAAAAACCACAAACTGAATGAAGCAATTATTGGGTAAAATGTCCGTCATTATTATATTGTGAATGTTTTGGCTGTGTCAGGTTGATTTGCTTGGCGCTGCCTGGTTGGAGGCTGGTTGAGGTGGCTGGTTGAGGGGCTGGTTGAGTGCTGGTTGAGGGCTGGTTGAGGGCTGGTTGAGGGCTGGTTGACAGTTTCTATTGTTGGTTCTTTGTCTTTTGTTTCTCCTTACTCTTGTCTCTTCTTGTCTTTTTCTCTGTCTCTGTCTCTGTCTGTCTTTGGCTCTCCTCTCTCTCTCTCTCTCTCTCTCTCTCTCTCTCTCTCTCTCTCTCTCTCTCTCTCTCTCTCTCTCTCTCTCTCTCTCTCTCTCTCTCTCTCTCTCTCTCTCTCTCTCCCTCACACACACACACACACACACACACACACACACACACACACACACACACACACACACACACACACACACACACACACACACATAAACACACACAATCATATTCTCAAGCGGACCTCTCAGCATCCGGACTCGAACTGGTTTCTCAGATTACCATCACATTATATTAGTCAAACGTTCTAACCACCAAGCTATCCCACCCCTACCCTTCCCCTCCTCCCAAAGTCAGGCCCTCAAGTGTGTTGCCATAACTTGTATTTGCCCTTTTACTTTTGTTTCTAACTCAACAGAGTTAAAAGTATGAAACAAACACAAAACAAAGCACACCATTCAAAAACAAAACCATTCATATGCTATTGTTTCTTCTTTTTTTGTTTCTAAAAAACTTCACACAAAACAAAGCATACCAAACCAAAACCATTCATCTGCTATCATTTCATCTTTTCTTTGTTTCTAAAAAATTTCACACAAAACAAAGCACACCAAAACAAAACCATTCATGTGCTATTATTTCTTCTTTTCTTTGTTTAAAAAAAATAATATAACATTGTTCGCTCTCCTCTTGGTATCCAAAAGTTGGTTTTACATGATTTTTTTTTAATTGCAAGAATAACGGAAT
>CM060322.1:15917486-15927486 GCA_030674155.1 Stramonita haemastoma | reverse complement strand
GTGTGTGTGTGTGTGTGTGTGTGTGTGTGCGTGTGTGTGTGTGTGTGTGTGTGTGCGTATGTGTGCGTGTGTGTGTGTGTAATCTGAGAGCATAGGTGTGAGTCGTCACTGAAAAATATGGTTTAACAGGAAGTGACGTAGTTTCTGCGACTATAAACCGAGGCCCCGTGTGTGAACGCACGCAGAACATCTTGCACACACGTTGAATCTTGTTCGGCTTCTCGAAAGAGTAGGCCACTGTATAACGGTGGGAACAGATGACAAGAGTTACAAGTCTGCAAGGACACGAGGAATGGATGTTAAAAAAACGCATATGTGCTTGTTTCATCATCCTAGATATAAGCGAAAAAATAAATAGATTCTATATCAATTTAGAAATAAATAAATAAATCCATTGCCCTCCAAGCTCTTTCCGTGTGACTGTAGAACTAAAGGTCCTGCGTGCGAAACCTTTACTCGTAATATTTTGCCTATATTAAAAATTCATTCACCTTTTTAGAGGAGAGAGGAGAGAGAGAGAGAGAGGAGAGAGAGAGAGGAGAGAGGAGGAGAGAGAGAGAGGAGAGAGAGAGAGAGAGAGAGAGGAGAGTCTGTTTAAAAGTCACACTGACAAAACCAAAATAACCAAACCAAACAAAAACAATACCAAAAAAAACTATTTAAAAAAGCATCCCTCCACCCCTCTCTCAAAAGTCTCTCTCACTCTCACACAGGTCACAACGAACATAATGAAACAGCAAGAAAAAAGAAAAAAAAGCTTTAGCACAGAGAGAGAGAGAGAGAGAGGAGAGAGAGAGAGAGAAGAGAGAGAGAGAGAAGAGAGAGAGAGAGGAGAGAGAGAGAGAGAGAGAGAGAGAGAGAGAGAGAGAGGAGAGAGAGAGAGAGAGAGAGAGAGAGAGAGAGAGGAGAGAGAGGAGAGAGAGAGAGGGTTTATCGGACTGTTGGGAGAGCCATTAAAATCCCCTCCTGTCTTGCGAACAGCGACAGGTGGTCACGGTACCAAAGGAATCGATACTCTACTTGCTCCACTAACTAACTCTCTCAAGGCTACACTACACTACACTACACTACACTACCCTGCACTGTCCTTGTAGATTATACCTGGGCAAAGTCCTGACTAGGCTATGTGGTGGGAGTTTGGATGGATGAAGGGGGTTGGGTGGTTGGGGTGGGGGTGGGGTGAGGTAGGGGTGGTTAGGGGGAGAGTCGGGGGGTGGGGGGGTTAGGGAGGTGGTGTGGTGGGGATGTGAGGAATGAGGTGGTATTGTGGGGGGTGGGGGTGGGGGGATGTATGTGTGGTGGTGTGGGTGGGGTGTGTGTGTGTGTGTGTGTGTGTGTGTGTGTGTGTGTGTGTGTGTGTGTGTGTGTGTGTGTGTGTGTGTGGGGTGTGGGATGTGGGTGTGGGTGTGGGTGTGTTTGGGGGATATGTATGTGTGTGTGTGTGTGTGTTAGTGTGTGTGTCTGTGTGTTTGTGTGTCTGTATGTATGTATCTGTGTGCGTACACACATGATGCATGATATTGGAATCCAATATCATGCATTATACCACACTTAAAGCACACTGTCTCATGCTCAGTCTCTCTCTGTACCTCTCTCTGTCTCTCTCTCTGTCTCTCTCTCTGTCTCTCGCTGTTTCTCTGTCTCTCTGTATCACTCTCTATATATCTGTCTCTCTTTCTCCACCATCACCCTACCCAAACCTTGTTCAACCAATCCACAAAGCTCCATCCATTATTTAAACTCTACAACGATAAAAATTCAAGATGGAAAAAGATGTGCGAAAAACAAACAGACACAATGAAACGAAAACAAAAACGAAGACAGAAGAAAGTACAGAAGATGTGTAAAAAAAAAAACAAAAAAAAAAACGTGCAATGAGTTGATTAAAAGGAAACTGGACACCGACCATTAATCTTTCAAGCTGCCACCAAAAGCAAAAAACAAAAAAACAAAAAAAAACCATCATGAGAGTCACCTTTACACAGCCAGTATGTCAGTCGTTCACTTCCCATGTCTGGCCATCACTCATCTCAGAGGCTTAAGTAACACACAGAAGAAGTATCGGCACGAGCAGCAACAACTGTAGAAACAGCAGCAGCAAAAAAAAACAGACCCACCCGCACAAAAATCGAAATCAAAGAAACAAAAGCAGCAGCAGCAGCAGCAGCAGATACAGGTGTTCTTTCTTGCTCTCTTTGATTTCTTTTTGAAAGGTGTAGCGCTATATAAATTCCATGCTGATGTAGTAGTAGTAGTAGTAGTAGTAGTAGTAGTAGTAGTAGTAGTAGTGTAGTAGTAGTAGTAGCAGTAGTAGCAGTAGTAGTAGTAGTAGTAGTAGTAGTAGTAGTAGTAGTAGTAGTAGTAGTAGTAGTAGTAGTAGTGTAGTAGTAGTAGTAGTAGTAGTAGTAGTAGTAGTAGTAGTGTGGTATAAGTAGTGGCAGTAGCGGTAGTAGTAGTAGGCAGCAGCAGCAGCAGCAGCAGCAGCAGTAGTAGTAGTAGTAGTAGTAGTAGTTAGTAGTAGTAGTAGTAGTAGTAGTAGTAGTAGTAGTAGTAGTAGTAGTAGTAGTGGTGGTGGTAGGTTATGCAGTTGCACAAATTTTTATCCATTCATATACCCTACCTAAAAGTAATTCCAAAATAAGCAAAAAAAAGCCCTCCACATGAATTAAAGACAAACAGACAGACAGAAAAGGGAAGGGGTTAAAGGTGCGTGCAAAGTGTTGATTAAATGGAAACGGGATACAGGCCATTAACTTTTCAAGCTATTTTCGAAGTAAGAATGAGAGCAAACGTAAACAGCTAGTGTATCAGCTGGTCATTCAACAAGTCTGTATCAGCCATTCGTCTCAGAACGAGCAACAGAAGTAGCAACAGCAATATCAGCAGCAGCATCAGCAGTAGCAGCAGCAGAAGTAGCAGCAGCATTAACAGCAGTAGTACCAACAACAGTAGCAGCAGCAATAACAACTGCAGAAG
The DNA here is from genome assembly GCA_030674155.1 of Stramonita haemastoma. Taxonomy (NCBI): domain Eukaryota; kingdom Metazoa; phylum Mollusca; class Gastropoda; order Neogastropoda; family Muricidae; genus Stramonita; species Stramonita haemastoma. The sequence continues at coordinate 15,924,510 of CM060322.1, read as the reverse complement.
TAGCAGCAGCAATAGCAGCAGCAGCAGCAATAGCAGCAGCAGAAGTAGCAGCAGCATTAACAGCAGTAGTACCAGCAACAGTAGCAGTGGCAGCAATAGCAACTGCAGAAGTAGCAGCAGCAATAACATCAGCAACAGCAATATCACCAGCATCAGCAATTGCAGCAACAGAAGTAGAAGCAGCATTAACAGCAGTAGTAACAGCAACAGTAGCGGCAGCATGCAACAACAACTGCAGAAGTATCAGCAGCAATAGCAGCAGCAGCAGCAATACAGCAATAGCAGCAGCAGTGGAAATAACAGCAGCATTTACAGCATTAGTAACAACAACAGTAGCAGCAGTGTCATTGTTTTGTTGCAAGCAGTAGCAGCAACAGTAGTAGCAGCAGCAGCAGCAGCAGCTGCAGAGGTTATAGTAGCAGGTGACCGCTCCTTTGCCGGTTAATATCAATTTGGCAGTTCCATTGTTGAAGACTCGTGCTCTGCCCAGCTGGACAAAGGAAACAGAAACAAAAGAGCACTGACAGGTGGACAAAATAATAAGGCTACCCGGTGAAAGGTCTTTATTTTGTTCGATTGCCTCTCCACAAATTCTTCGCATTGTTTTGTTGTTGTTGTCCTTTTTTTTAGTTGAAAATGTTTTGCCATCGGTGCCTACACACATACATACGCACGTACGTACGTACGTACGTACGTACGCACTTACACACACATACAGGTATGCACGCATAAATGCACTCACACACATACACACACATACACGCACGCACACACACACGCACTCACGCACGCTCGCGCACGCACGTAAGCACGCACAAACACACTTACAGTGAGACAGACAGACAGACAGACAGACAGAATAAAAGGATTCCACAGGTGTCTATCTATCATTAAGCCCAGCTTTTCACCTCAGAAAAGATTGTGCAAAACACAATAAGCAGACACATAAACAAAGACAGATAAGCAAACAGATAAAGACAGAAAAGGGACAGAAAAATGGGTACAACAAAATGTGCAATGTGTTGATTAAAATGGAAACAAGACACTGGCCCATTAAAATTTCAGGTAAATTCCAAATCAAGGTAGAAGATAAGGGTTTGTTTTTGTTTGTTTTGTTTGGGTGTTTGTTTGTTGTTGTTTTGTTGGGGTTTTTTTAGGGGGGGGGGTGCTGTTGTTGGGTTTGTTTTTTTGTTTGTTTTTTTTGGTGGGGGGGGGGTTGCTGCTTCATCTTTTGCAACTTCCCCATCCTGCTGTTCCTACGCCACTCATTTCAATCTCCCCGCCACATCCATACCCAGATTTAATTGTCTCATCCTCAAGGTCGGTAGTCCACAGGGAGCCTATCAAAATTAGACCGCTGTGGGGCAACCAGCCAGAGGGGCCCTGCATTTCTGCTGGGTCACTTTGGTGGTGTTCAGTGGTGCCTGTTCTGAGCTCACACACACAGGACACCACCTACTAAGCCCCCTACTTACGACAGTAATCGCTCAGTCGCAGAAGAAGAAAAGTTTTACACAACAACTACACCAGTCACTCACTTAACAATTCTGTGTAAGTCTTTCCAAAGCTAGCTAGCTGCAACAGAGGCAGCATGGGTTAGCACTATTAGTGGCGGTCAAAGTAGCCACAAAGATGGAAGTGCCAATAGCTACTATTTTATTTTTTGTTTATTTTATTTTGTACCACTTTACGTCACAGCAGATTTCTCTGCGTAAAAATTGGACTGCTGTCCCCAGGGAGTTTAGCCCCACCCTATATATATATTTTTTTTCTTTAACCTGTCTGCAACTGTATTTTTTTGTTTCCCTATCAGAGTGGCTTTTATTTTCAACAGAGTTTTTGCCAGAGATAAACCTCTTGTTGCTGTGGGTACTTTTACATACGCTAAATAATGCTGTGTAACACACGGGACCTCGGTTTATCGTCTCATTCGAAAGACTAGCGCCCAGACCACCACTCATGGTGTAATGGATGGAGGAAAAGTTTGGGGCCCTAACAGGATTCGAACCACCGCACACTCTGACCCGGACTGTTCCCTTTCTAGGCAGGCGCGTTACACTAGACCACTGATCCCTGGCTACAGCAGCAGTAGTAGTAGTAGTAGTAGTAGTAGTAGTAGCAGCAGCAGCAGCAGCAGCAGCAGCAGCAGCAGCAGCAGCAGCAGCACCAACAACAGCAGCAGCAGCAGCAGCAGCTCCAGGAATAAAAGAAGCAACAAGTAACCACAGTATAGTACAGCAGCAGAAAGACCAGTGAAAGCAGCATCAGCAACAAACAACAGCAGCTGCAGTAGTACACACCGATAGTAGCAGCTGTCTATTTTATTGCTGGTGGTCAGTTCCAGGTCACTAGTGACTGTAGGACACACTGACTCTACCTGGCTGGACAAAGGAAACAACAGCAGAGACAAAGAAGCAATGACAGGTGGACAGAGTAATCAAGCTGCTAGCTAAGTGAAAGGTGTTTATTATTCTAATGCGTTGTTGGCTTGGGTTTTGCTTTTTTTTTTTAATAATGCGTTTCTTTTCTTTGTGAGTGTGTGTGTGTGTGTGTGTGTGTGTGTGTGTGTGTGTGTGTGTGTGCAGATACACACACGCACCTGCGCGCATGCACTCATGTTCGCACGCAGGCACGCAGGCACGCAACACAGACACGCACACGCACACGCACACACACACACACACGCGCGCACGTGTGCAGGCACACATGATCGTTCCCTAAAAATGAACTAGTTTAGATGTCCTGGCCATCAGACCCATTGCTACATATTTGCACACCATAAACATGTCATCATCATCATCATCATCATCATCATCATCATCATCATCATCATCATCATCATCATCATCATCATTTTCTCTGTGTGTGTGTGTGTGTGTGTGTGTGTGTGTGTGTGTGTGTGTGTGTGTGTGTGTGTGTGTGTGTGTGTGTGTGTGTGTGTGTGTTGTGTGTGTGTTTCTCTATCTCTCTGTCTCTCTCTCTATATATATCCGTCTTTCTGTCTCTGTCTCTATCTGTCTCTGTCTCTCCCTCTCTCTACCCCCTGGCAATAATATGATCCCTCCACCAATCTCTATCCATAATTAAACTCTAAACACAGATAAAACCAAAGATTAAAAACGATATGCCCTCCCCAAAAAAAAACCAAACCGACACAAAGAGTAGACAAACATAGAGACAGAGAGAGAGAGAAAAAAAAAAAAGACACAGGACAGGTTAAAGCTAAAAAGACACATGGGCAATGGGTAGATTAATCAAATTGGAAACAGGACACCTAGCCATGAAACTTTCAAGCTGCCTCCAACAAAGCAAGATTGAGGGCACGCTTACACAGCCAGTATGTCAGTCAGTCACTCACTCACTCACTCACTCACCAAAACTGCCGATCATTCCTCTCAGAAGCCACAGCAATAAAAAGCAGCAATATCAGCACTAGTAGCAATGACAGAAGCAGCAACAGCAGTAATCAAGAACAGCAGCATAAGCCAAACAGCAGTGGTGGCAGTATTGACAGTAGTAGTACCAGAAGCAGCAGTAGTAGCAAAACTACAGTAGTAGCAAAACAGCAGTAGTAGCAGTATTGTCAGCAGTAGTAGAAGTAGTAGCCAAACAGCAGTGGTAGCAGCAGTGGCAAAAAGCATCAGAAGTAGCAGTAGAAAAACAACAGAAGTAGCAAAACAGCAGCAGTGGCAGTATTGACAACAGTAGCAGAAGCAGCAGCAGTAGCAAAGTAGCAGCAGTAACAATACAGCAGTGTTAGCAGTATTGACAGCAGTAGCAGAAGCAGCAGTGGAGGCAAAATAGCAGCAGTAGCAATACAGCATGTTAGCAGTATTGACAGCAGTAGCAGAAGCAGCAGCAGTAGCAAACAGCAGTAGCATCAGCAGTGGTAAAAGCAGCAGAAGCAGCAGTAGCAAAGCAACAGCAGTATCAAAACAGCAGTGTGGCAGTATTGACAACAGTAGCAGAAGCCACAGCAGTGGCAAAATAACAGTAGTGGCAGCATTGACAACAGTAGTAAAACAGCAGCAGTAGCAAAACAACAGCAGTAGCAAAACAGCAGTAGTGGCAGTATTGACAAGCAGTAGCAGAAGCAGCAGCAGTAGTAAGCAGTAGTAGTGGCAGCATTCACAGCAGTAGCAGAAGCAGCAGCAGTATCAAAACAGCAGCAGTGTCAGTATTGACAGCAGTGACAGAAGCAGTAGCAGTAGCCTGGAAAGTAGCAGGTGTCCATTTCTCCCCTGATCAATTTCAGGTGGCTGGCCTTTGCAGGACACACTGGCTCCATATGTCTGGACAACAGGGAATAAACAGAAAGACACCATGACAGATGGACAAAATAATAAGCATCCGGAGCGGGCGGGCGTGTTTATTTTGGTTGTTTGATTTCCTGTAGAATGGGAATCTATGTTCGTGATTTCTTGTAGGTTGGTTTTCATTTTATTGCTTTGTTTGTTTCTTTGTTTGTTTGTTGCTTTGCCTGTGGTTTTGGTATGTGTCATTTTATAGCACACACAAACATCTGCATGCATATGCGCACATATGCAAGCATGCATGCATGCACAGACACACATACACAATACATATGGGGGATGCATCGATGGGATAGCCTTGTGGTCAGAACATTGCACTCGCAATTTGATGACCAGAGTTGGAGTTTGATTCCCGTTTGAGGGGATTTTTCCCCTGGAGTACATCAGTGCAGACCCCACACTCCCCAAAAGTCCTTCGGATGAGACTTTAAACCAATGCCCCGTGTGCAAACGCACGCAGAACATCTTGCACACACGTTAAATCCTGTTCTGCTTTTCGTAAGAGTAGGCCATTGTGTGCCGGTGGGAACAGATGACAAGATTTACAAAACTGCATACACACAGGGACTGGACGTAAAAAAGCACATGAGTGCTTATTCCATTATCCTTGATAGAAAGAATAAATAAATGAATAGCTAAATAAAATCAGCATACACACACATACACACATATGGGGACTGGATGTAAAAAGCACGTGGAGCTTATTCATTATCCTCAAAACAAAAGAATTTGATTTGAAAGAATCTCTCTCTCTCTCTCTCTCTCTCTCTCTCTCTCTCTCTCTCTCTCTCTCTCTCTCTCTCTCTCTCTCTCTCTCTCTCTCTCTCTCTCTCAGTTCAAGTAATCCACTCCTAAAAGGATCAAAACATGTGCAAAAAGGAAACAGGCACAAAGGATCGATACACAAATATTAGAGGCAGAAAAAGACACAGGATGGGTCCCAATAAAACAGGAAAACGCGTGCAATGAGTTGATTACATGGAAACAGGACACCAGCCATGAAATTTTCAAGCTGCCTCCAAAGCAATATCGAGGGGGGCACGCCTACACAGCCAGTATGTCAGTCACCTACTCACCAAGACTGCCAATCATTCTTCTCAAAACTACAGCAATAGAAATTAGCAGTATCAGCACTACAGTAGCAGAACAGCAGCAGTAGAAGCAGCAGCAGTAGAAGCAGTGGCAGCAGCAGTAGCAGTATCAGTATCAGTAGCAGTAGCAGTAGTAGCAGCAGCAGTAGCAGTAGTAGGAGCATGCAGTAGCAACAGCAGCATCAGCAGTAGCTGTGGTAGCAGGAGCAGTATCAAAAGTAGCAGGTGTCCATTTCTTTGTTGGTCAATTACGGTTTTGCTAGCCATTGCAGGACACACTAGCTACGCTGGTCAAAACAAAAGAGAATACAGGCAAATAACAATGACAGATTAACAAAATAATGAGCATCCAAAGTGGATGAGTTTATTTTGGCCATCAGATTTGTTTGTGAGGTGTGTTTTTTTTAACCTTTGGGTTTCGTTGCATTTTGAGGGGGGCGTTCTATCCATTTTCGTGCGCGCTCTCTCTATCTCTCTCTGTCTCTGTCTGTCTGTCTGTCTGTCTGTCTGTCTGTCTGTCTGTCTGTCTGTCTGTCTTCTCTCTCTCTGTCTCTCTCTCTCTCTCTCTCTCTCTCTCTCTCTCTCTCTCTCTCTCTCTCTCTCTCTCTCTCTCTCTCTCTCTCTTCTCTCACACACACACACAAACTCACTCACATACACACATCCACAAACAACCCCCCACTCACCCCACACACACACACACGCGCACGCATACACCCCCACCCCACCCAAACACACCCACCCCTACCCTCCCACCCACCCACTCACACACACACACTCAAACGCACACACAGATACACATACACAGACAGAGATATGGACACACAGACAAACACAGACACAGCACAGGAACGCAGACACGCAGACACTCAAATACACAGACAGAGACTGAGACAGAAACATTTTTTTTTATAAAAAAAAGAGAAAGACAGATAGGCCTAAGAGTCAACGCTTATCCCCCAAACGGGAAAAAAGAAAGAAAGAAAAAGAAAGAAAGAAAGAAAGAAAGAAAAAGAAGAGAGAAAGAAAGAAAGAAAGAAAGAAAGAAAGAAAGAAAGAAAGAAAAGAAAGAAAGAAAAGAAGAAAGAAGAAAGAAAGGAGAAGAAAGAACGACAGAAACAAGAAAAAAAAGACAGAAAAAAGAAAGAAAAAAAAGAAAAAAAAGAGAGAGAGAAAAAAAGAAAAAATCAAAAAAAGAAAAAGAAAGAAAAAAAAAGAAAAGGAAGAATGAAAAGAAACTAAAGATAGAAAGAAAAGAAAGAATAAAAGAAAAAAAGAAAAGAAAAGAAAGAAAACAAGAGAAAAAGGAAAGAAAGGAAAGAAAGAAAGAAAGAAAGAAAGAAAAGAAGAAAGAAAGAAAGAAAAGAGAGAAAGAAAGAAAGAAAGAAAGAAAAAAGAAAGAAAGACAAAAGAAAGAAAGAAAGAAAGACAGACAGAAAGAAAGGAAGAAGACAGAAAGAAAGAAAGAAAAACGAAAAAAAGAAAGAAAGAAAAAAAGAAAGAAAAGAAAAGAGAGAAAGAAAGAAATAAAAGAAAGAAAGGAAATAAATAAAGAAAGAAAGAAAGTAAGAAAGAAAGAAAGAAAGAAAACAAAACAAAAGAAAAGAAAAAGAAATAAGA
>CM060322.1:15904986-15909986 GCA_030674155.1 Stramonita haemastoma | reverse complement strand
TTTGTCTGGATAAAGTCTCCCATTTCTTCTTTTCCAATCATTTGCATTCCTTCTCACTGGTAGTTTTCCCCACCCCACCCCCTCCACCCCTCCTCCCCTACCCCCACCCCCACCCCCTCTCTCTCTCCACCCCCCACCCCCTTCCTCCATCCTTCTTCTTCTTCTTCTTCTTCTTCTTCTTCTTCTACAGAACCAAAAGCAATATTCGCCTGGCCATATTGATCAGAAAGAGCCGGGGTGATGACGTTATGATATTGTTGTGCACAAGCCTACGGTTTCCAAACTGGCAAGTTTTCCACAAGCGAGAATTTGATTCTTTTTCTCGCTCCCTTCCCCCTTCCGGCCAGATTGGCCAGCCATTCATGGGACCTAATGGGCCAAAATGGCGTCGCTCTGATACAGAAAGCAACCACTGCAAAATCGCTTCCAGCAAGCTGATCTTTTCGACATCTTTTGATGCTTCCGTTAAATTCAGTTAGCTGCGTCTGGTCCATTTCTCCATTTCATATTTTTTTGACAGCAATGTTAAGTGCAGTACTTTTTTCCCCCTTGAAGCTTTTTCCATTCGCTTTTTCCCTCTCCTCCCTCCCTCTCCTCCCCTCTTTTTCTTTTTTTTCTTTTTTTTTTCTTTTTTTTCTTCTTCCCCCCCTCCTGTCTTTGAAAAGGGTCTTTTATTTCTCTTTCTTCGTCTGTCCCCCCGGGTTGGTCGTCTGCCTCAAGTCTTTTCTCCTTCTCCAGAGTTCTCTTCCCCTCCCTCTCCCCCCTCCCCCATCCCTCCATATCTTTGCTCTTTTCATGTCAGTCCATAGAAAATAAAGTTTTATCGCGTATGAATTTCGGAGTTTGCGTCTGATCTTCACTTGCTTGCCTTCTATTTCTCAAGCTCTCCCCCTCCTTCCTTTTCTTCTCTCTCCCCCTCCCCCTACCCAGCCCCTCCCCCACCCTTTCTCCCCCATCATAGCTATTCTCCTCGGCTGTCTGGTGTAAAGTTTGTTTTTGGAGCGAAGATCAGAGAGTTATTTGCATTAACATTAAAAGTTTTTGATGGGGGTGTTTGTTTTGTTTACAAGATGCCGCGGGTCTTTTCACGCGTTCCATTATTGAGAGCAAGAGGGGGTTGGGGTGGGGGTGGGAATTCGGGAGGTCGTTAGACTGGAAATGAAACAGTCTCTTGTCTAGCCACAGGCTCTTTGCCTGCCAGCCTGTCTGCCTGCCAGCCTTGCCAGCCTGCCAGCCTGAGTTTCAGGGACTAGTAGTTGTAGTAGAAGTAGTTGTAGTAGAAGTAGTAGTAGTATAGTGCCTGAGCCAACAGAACGAGAAGAAAGACCAGAGGAAGTAAAAAAAAAAAAAAGTAGGAAGAGGACTGATCGTTCAGCTCGTATGTAAGTACCAAGGACTAAAATTCAAAAGAAGTGACTGGTTGAAAATAGTTCATTGGATTTCTTTTTTTATATATGTTTGTATATTCGCCACTTTCCCCCCCACCCCACCAACACTCACTCTCACCCTCACCCCAGCCCACCTCCTTTCATACACCCCCCACCCCCCCACCCCCACCCTCCCTTCTCCCTTTCCCCCTAGTTCTCCAAGATTTTTTTTTTGTTTTTTTTTGGGGGGGGGCATAAATATGAAAGCTTTGAATAGTGAAATAGACTGAAGACTTCGATTATGGCTTGAGGGTATAAGTACAATTTTTTTTTACTGTGTGATGGGGGAAAATGATGAGGTAGGAGAGGGGAGGGATGGAGGTAAGTTGGGATGAGAAGGATGGTGGTGGAGGTAAGATTGAAAGGGAGTTGGGGTGGGGTGGGTAGGGGTGGGGTAGGATGGGGGTTCGGGGGGGGGGGGGGGGGGGGGGGTCGTGGTGCCGTCAAGCGAGAGACAAGTGTGGTGATTTATAAACCGTATGTATGAGACCGAGCTTATAAGTACTACTAAGTCTCCACTGGTCCTAGGCTTAATGATATCAATCTCTTGTGAGGGATGAGGAATTGAGTGTGTGTGTATGGTGTAGTGTGTGTGTGTGTGTGTGTGTGTGTGGGTGTGTGTGTGTGGTGTGTGTGTGTGTGTGTGTGTGTGTGTGTGTGTGTGTGTGTGTGTGTGTGTGTGTGTGTAGTGTGTAGTGTGTGTATGTGTGTGTAGTGTGTGTGTAGTGTGTATGTGTGTGTGTGTGTGATGTGTGGTGTGTGTGTAGTGTAGTGTGTGTGTGTGTGTGTGTGTGTGTGTGTGTGTGTGTGTGTGTGTGTGTGTGTGTGTGTGTGTGTGTGTGTGTGTGTGTGTGTGTAGTGTAGTGTAGTGTGTGTGTGTGTGTGTGTGTGTGTGTTGTGTAGTGTGTGTGTGTGTGTGTGTGTGTGTGTGTGTGTGTGTGTGTGTGTGTGTAGCAAAAGGATGAAAATAGGAGGAGAGGGAGAGAGTTTAAAGGCAGTGAAAATTTGATAGTTTGGTAGCTAGGAAAAGACATTTTTGTCCAACTCTTCAGTTCCTATTAATGTTTACTTTCCAGGATTGCAAAATTGTAATTGCATTGTATTGTGTTGCATCAATTTGCGTCGTGTCCCCTCGACTTGTATAGATAGTATTGCATTATATTTTATTGTGCTATATTGTGTTGTGTTGTGTTGTGTTGTATTGTGATGTATTGTATCGTATTGTATTGTATTGTACTGTATTGTATTGCATTGTATTGTTTTGTATTTCGTTGCAATGCATCGTGTTTATAGTAATCGCAGATGTCTCTGTGAAATTACCACTTATTTTTATTTTATTCTTTTATTTCGAAGATAATAGAACAAGCACTCATGTCCTTTTTTCTTTACATCCAGTCCCCGTGTGTTTACAGTGTTGTAAATTTTGTCATCCGTTCAACACAGGCACACAATGGCGCCTACTCTTCCGAAAAGCGGAGGAAAAGGCCATTTTACTCAACCTGTCTCCACCAAAGCTAAAGTGGTAGGGGAACGTCACACGATCATCTGGACTGGCCAAGACAGTCTTACAGGGAACTGCGTGGATCGGTGGTCTAGGTGGTCACGCGCCTTGCCTAGAAAGCAAAAAGTCCGGGTCGGAGTGTGCGGGGTTCGTACCCCGTTTGGATCCAAAACTTTTTCCCCATCCACTAGACCCTGAGTGGTGGTCTGGGCGCTAGTCTTTCGGATGAGACGATAAACCGAGGTCCCGTGTGTTCCACATCACTATTTAACGCACGTAAAAGAACCCACGGCAACAAGGGGGTTGTCCCTGGCAAAATTCTGTAGAAATAAGCCACTCTGATAGGGAAACAAATACACTTGCATGCAGGAAAAAGAAAAAAAAAATGGGTAGGCGCTGCACATGTGGCGACGCGCTCTCCCCGGGGAGAGCAGCCCGAATTTCGCGAAGAGAAATCTGCTGTGACATAAAGTGGTACAAAAAAAATAGTACAAAATACAACTGTAAGAGGAGGGAGACGAAGATGCAGACAGAGGAAACGATGGGAAGACAACATCAGAGAGTGGACAGGCCTTGGGTGGAACGATCGACTACGGAGGGCAGAGGACCGTGGGTGGTGGAGGAAGCTGGTTGCAAAATCTTCAGTAATGTTGTTCCCCTACGGTCCACGGGACAATAGGACAGGTGAAGGTGAAGGTCTCCACTGACTAAACTACCTCTGTCATTGTCAGAGGACTTACTTTTTACTTTTTTTTTATATCGAGGATAATGGAATAAGCACCCATGAGCTTTTTTTTTACACCTAGTCCCCGTGTGTATGCAGTTTTGTAAATCTTCTTATCCGTTCCCACCGGCACACAATGGCCTACTCTTACGAAAAGTGGAACAGGATTTAACGTGTGCGCGAGATGTTCTGCGTGCGTTCGCACACGGGGCATCGGTTTATAGTCTCATCCGAAGGACTTTTGGGGAGAGTGGAGTCAGCACTGATGTTAACTCTAGGGGAAAATCCCTCAACGGAATCGAACTGGGTCGTCAAATTGCGAGCGCAATGTTCTGACCACTAGGCTATCCGTCCCCTCGTAGGAATGGAAGTGGGGGAGAAAGGGGGGGAGGGGGGGGCGGGATCGCTATGGCATTTAAGTATAAATACCCTCCCCACCTTCTGGAAATCCTGTGCTATCAATTCCCTCTTTTCTATCGCTCTCTTTGTTTCTGCCTTGTTCCTTTTCTTCCTGTCACCCCCTTCTTGTTCATTCACTGCTTTCGCCGTCCAGTCTTCTGTGTTGTTTTTTTTTTTTCCCAGAATAACTTAAAAGTTAAAATTATTCTATCCTACACGAAAAGTCGGATAACGGTAGGCCTGATCTGTCAGGCGCTTAGCTTAGCGGCAGTGCAAGGCATTTTCGCTCAAATGACAGATAATGATAGTTGCTGTCTGAACTATGGACGACAAAGAAGAAGAAGAACGTTAAAGAAAATCACAAGCTCCAAAATAAAATCATATAAGTGTGTGTGGCCTTATGTTCAGCTCGAATAATCAGATAGTAAAGCCTGATACGACACGTAAACACTCAACCAACCAACCAAACAACAAACCAAGAACATCTCACCAACAAACTACCAACCAGTTAACCAAGCAATCAACCAACTAACCAACCAACCAACAAACCAATCAATCAACCAAACCACCAACCATCTAAGCAATCAACACCACAAGTCAACCAATCAACCAACCAGCCAGCCAACCAACCAACCAATCAACCACCTAGCCAACCAGCCATCCAATCAATGGATTAGGGGTCTAGAAGTAACGCGCCTGTCCAGAAAGCAAGACTTCCGGATCGAAGTGTGCGGTGGTTTGATTCCCGTTTGGGCCCAAAACTTTTCCCCATCCATCAGACTATAAGTGTTGGTTTGGGTGCTAGTCTTTTGGATCAGACGCTAAACTGAGGTCCCGTGTGTTACACAGTATTTACGTAAAAGAACCCACGGCAACAAGAGGGTTGTCCCTGGCAAAATTATGTTAAAAAAAGCCACATTGATAGGGATAGAAAATACCGTTGCAGACA
>CM060322.1:15887486-15892486 GCA_030674155.1 Stramonita haemastoma | reverse complement strand
CAGACACACAAACAGAGACAGAGACAAGAACACAGAAAGAGAGAGGTCATTCTAGACAGATGGACCTCAAAGAGAGAAGCAGAGAGGGCGGCTACCAGCAGATTGTTTAACTCGAGCATCATTCATTTTTGAAAGCTGAAAAGTACCAGCAGAAGAACAGAGGGAACATAATAGAATGTACAGAAAAAGACAGTGATTGAGATAACCATGAGGGTGTGTGTATCGTTGTGGAGACATTTATTTAACAGGGTGTACTCGTTTTTGTACTCTACTCTTTGTTTGAGAGAGAGTCATCCAGTGAGGAGATTGCATGAGAGTGGGTGATGTAGTCAGAGATAGAGACTGAAACAGCGATCAAGAGAGAGAGGAGTCGTAGAAAAAAGAGAGTGAGAGGGAGAAAGAGAGACAGAGGGAGAGACAGAGAGAGAGAGCGAGAGAAGAGAGAGAGAGAGTCAGACAGACAGACAGACAGAAGGGGAGAGAGACAGGAGGGGAGAGAGACAGACAGACAGACAAAGAAACATAGACACAGAGAGAGGCAGAGACAGACAAAACTGTCATAAAAAACTGACAGATAAGACACATCAACAAAGATCAACAGAATGATAATAATTATACTCAAAACCAGCCAGAGACAAAAAAAAGTGACAGAAACACAAAGAAAACAGACCACAGACACACACCCTCCCTACCCCAACCCCCTCCACCCCCACCCCATCTCCCCCCAAAAAATGATACCAGTGCAGTGATAAACTCCGTTCATATCATTTGTTAAGTGGAGTGGAGTGGACTGGACTTAAGAGAGTGGGCGGAGAGATCAAAGCTTGAGTTCACCCCGCTATCACCATGCTAATCAATGGCATGGGGGAACATAACATGACATGTTGCAAGAACTCTCTCCATCCATCATTGTTTCAATGACTCAAACCCTAAGGGGGACGAGCTGTGATACAGCAATCAAACTGCAATGTGCGACCACAGAGAGAGAGACGGAGAGAGGGAGGGGGATGGGGGGGAGAGAGGGGAGGGGGGGAGCGAGAGGGGGGAGAGGGAGGGAGAGAGAGAGAGGGGGAGAGGGAGAGTTCAGAGAGAGAGGCAAAGACAGAAGACAGACAGACACACAACACACGAGGAAGAGGACACAGCAGACAACGACATGACAGACACACAGACACACACAGACACACACAGACACACACAACACACACACATCACAGACACAGAAACACACACACAACACACACACAACACACAACACACAACACACACACACACACACACACACAAACACAGAAACACACACACACAACACAACACACACACAACACCACACACACACAACACACACAAACACACACACTAACACACACACAACACACACACACACACACACACACACACACACACACACACACACACACACACACATACACACACACACACACCGACACACACATACACACACACACAAACACACACAAACACACACAAACACACACACACACACACACACACACACACACACACACACACACACACACACACACACACACACACACACACACACACACACACACACACAATAGACAGGAAACGAAAGAAAAAATCAGCAAACAGTGACAAAGAACCATACAGTAAAATGTGGAAGCATAGCCACAGAGACAAAACAAACAGAGGGAATGATAGAAAAAGAGATCAAGAGGATAATAGCAGGAAATTCACCTGTATGTTATGTGAAGTGGATTGGACTTGCTAGAATCTGTGAATATCAAAGCGTGTGTTCATCTGTTATCACCATGACTGCTCAATGATATGGGAACATTCGGATAACTCCCCATCTTATTTTCTTTGTTCCTTTGCTAAAGCTTTGTGGGAAATTTGAAACATTATATTAGGCAACATCATCAATGGGAGAAAGAGAGAGAGAGATTTATTCTTTTATATTGAGGATAACGGAATAAGCACTTGTGCTTTTTTTACGGTCAGTACCCATATGTATGCAGTTTTGTAAATGTCATATGTTCCCACCGGCACATGATGGCCTACTCTTACGAAAAGCGGAACAGGATTTAACGTGTGGCAAGATGTTCTGCGTGCGTTCTCACACGAGGCCTGGTTTAAAGTCTTGTCCGAAGGACTTTTGGGGAGGTGGAGTCGGCACTGATGTTAACTCCAGGAGAAAATTCTCCTCGACCGGACTCGAACCTGGGTCTCAAATTGCCAGCACAATCTTCTGACCACTAGGTTATCCGTCCCCACGAGGGAGGAGAGAGAGAGGGGGGGGGAGCGAGAAAGAGAGGAGAGAAAGAGAGAGAGAGAGAGAAACAGAGAGACAGAGAGAGACAGAGAAGAGAGAGACAGAGACAGAGAGACAGAGAGACAGAGAAGACAGAGAAAGACAGAAACAGATAGAGACAGAGATAGAGTCAGAGAGACAAAGAGACAGAGATACTCTTTATTCTTAGGGCTACAGATAGATATTGACAAACATTTTTCATCTGGCCCTTGCCCTGAGAAGGGATTCTTTTTGATAATCATGACTAATAGTTTTCTTAAAAACATAAACAAAGTTATTTTGATAAGAGAGAGACACAGACAGAGAGAGACACAGACAGACAGAATGAGAGAGATAAACCATGATGATAGTAATCATGATAAAAAAAAGAATGCACCCACATTACATGTGGAGTGGAGAGGAGAGGAGTGGAGTGGAGTTTAAAGGGACAGTCAAGATCAAAGCGTGTGTTCACCCCGCTATCAGGGCGACTGATCAATGATATGGCAATAATGGAGAACCTGTTCCTAGAACTCTTGTATTGCTCACTGTTTCAATGATTCCAAACCTGTAGGGAATTTTGAAACAGTAAAAACGCTGCATGTGCATGAAAGAGATAGAGGCAAGAAAGAAAGAAGAAGAAAGAAAGGAAGGAAGGAAGGAAGAAGAAGGAAGGAAGGAGAAGGAAGGAAGGAAGAGAGAGAAAGAAGGAAGAGAAGAAGAGAGAAGAGAAAGAAAGAGACAGAGAGAGAAAGGAGGAGAGGACAGAGAAGAATAGAAAGAGCAGACAGAGAGAGAGAGAGAGAGAGGGAGTTAAAGGAGAGAGAGAGAGATCAAGTATGAAAGGAGACATGTAGAAGAGAACTATAGAGAGCAGATTAGAGAGAGAGAGAGAAGAGGAGAAAGGAGAGGAGGAGAAGAAGGAAGGAAGAAGAGAGAGAAGAAGGAGGGGAAGAAGGATGAAAAAAGAAAGAAAGAAAGGAAGAAGGAAGAAGGAGGAGGAAGGAGAGAAGAAGAAAGGAAGAGAAGAAAGAAAGAGACAGAAGAGAGAGAGAGAAGAGAGAGAAAGACAGAGAGGAGAGAGACGAGCAGAGAGAGACACATGGAAGAGAGACACACACAGAAGACAGAATGAGAGAGATAAACCATGATGATAGTAATCATGATAAAAAAAAATCACCCACATTACATGTGGAGTGGGAGAGGAGAGGAGTGGAGTGGAGTTTAAAGGGACAGTCAAGATCAAAGCGTGTGTTCACCCGCTATCAGGCAACTGATCAATATATGGCTATGGAGAACCTGTTCCTAGAACTCTTGTATTGCTCACTGTTTCAATGACCCAAACCTGTAGGGAATTTTGAAACAGCAAAAACAGCTGCATGTGCATGAAAGAGATGGAGCAAGAAAGAGAGTAAGAAAGGAAGGAAGGACGGAAGAAAACAAGACAGGCAGACAGAAAGGGAGAAGGAGAGACAGAGAGACCCAGAGAGAGAGAGAGAGAGACAGACAGACAGACAGACAGACAGACAGACAGACAGACAGACAGAAAGAAACACAGAGAGACAGAGACAGAGAGACAGAGAGAGAAAGACAGAGACAGACAGACAGAGACAGAGAGAGAATGAGAGAGAATGAGAGAAATAAATCTTGATAATAGTAATCATAATAAAAAAAGAATGCACCCACATTACATGTGGAGTGGAGAGGACTGGAGTGGAGTGGAGTTTAAAGGGACAGTCAAGATCAAAGCGTGTGTTCACCCCGCTATCAGAGCGACTGATCAATGATATGGCAATAATAGAGAACATGCTCCTAGAACTCTTCTATTGCTCACTGTTTCAGTTACCCAAACCTGTAGGGAATTTGAAACAGCAAAACAGCTGCATGTGGCAAGAAAGAAAGAAAGGAAGGAAGGAAGGAAGGAAGGAAGGAAGGAAGGAAGGAAGGAAGGAAGGCAGGCAGGAAGAAAGAAAGACAGAGGCAGGAAGAAAGAAAAAACAGACAGACAGAGAGAAAGACAGAGAGAGACACACATACACACAAAGAGAGACAAAACGAGCGATACAGAAAGACACACGGAGAGAGAAACACACAAAGACAGAATAAGAGAGATAAACCATGATAATGGTAATGATAAAAAAGAATGCACCCACATTACATGTGGAGCAGAGAGGAGTGGAGTGGAGTGGAGTTTAAAGGGACAGTCAAGATCAAAGCGTGTGTTCACCCTGCTGCTATCAGGGTGACTGATCAATGATATGGCAATAATAGAGAACATGTTCCCGGAACACTTCTATTGCTCACTGTTTCAATGACTCAAACCTGTAGGGAATTTTGAAACAGTACAAACAGCTGCATGTGCATAAAAGAGATGGAGCAAGAAAGAAAGAAAGGAAGGAAGGAAGGAAAGAAAGAGAGGGAGAAAGAAAAAAAGACAGAAAGAGAGGGACAAGGAAACAAAGAGAGAGAGAGATGGGGGGGGGGGGGTGGCATGCAGACACACAGACACAGACACAAACGCACACACACACATATACACACACATAGACACACACATACACACACACAAAAAGACACACACACACACACACACACACACACACACACACACACACACACACACACACACACACAACACACACACACACACACACACACACACACACACACACTTTTTGTAAGAGTAGTGGATTGGAACACAGAGAATCAGTAAAAATCAAAGCGT
>CM060322.1:15877486-15882486 GCA_030674155.1 Stramonita haemastoma | reverse complement strand
CATTGGCTTCAGTACAGTCCCCCACTTCACCCAGCGGTAGATGGGTACCTGCCTCTTTAGGGACATGGAAAGGAAAGCAGTGAGGGAGAGGAGATGGGCGCCGCCCTAAATTTGCTGGCCCCTAGAGAAGTTGAGGTCTCTGACACCTCGCTGCCCTTAGCCACAAGTTATGGACACCTTTACCTTTGCCTGCATACTATACACTACTACCTACCTACTACCTTACCTACCTACCTACCTACCTACCTACTACCCATACCTACCTGCAATACACATATCATACATAACATATCACTATACATAACATACAACAACATACATACATACATACATACATACATACATACATACATACACACATACACACAACACACAACAACAGACAAAATACAACATCAACATACATACATACAACATACATACATACATCACACACATACAATTACAAATCTACAACATACATCATCCATCCATCCATTATCCATCCATCCATATCACAATCCATCCATCCATCCATCCACCTCATACATACAACATACATCATCATACCATAAATCCATACATACATACATCATACATATCATCCATCCACATCCATCAACATCCATCCATCCATCCATCCATCATCATACATCCATCCATCATACATCACATACCATACTCATACACAATACATACATACATCATCAACATACATACATATACACACATACATCACCATAACATACATACATACTCATCTCATCCATCACATCATCATACATCCATCCATTCATACACATACATACATATCATACATACATACATAGCTGGCAGCACGTCATGTCAATGAAATACGATAACAACAGCAATCATAGAACATAGCGCTGTTATCAGCCATAAGAGAACAGATTGAAGAAAGAGACGGGAAAACTACAGAACAATGCAATAACAGTAAGACTTGTAGATAAAGATATGCTGCGATCGAACAACCTTGCACATCATTGAGAGAGAGAGAGGAGTAGAGAGAGAGAGGAGAGAGAGAGGAGAGAGAGGAGAGAGAGAGAGGAGAGAGAGAGAGAGAGAGAGAGAGAGAGAGAGGAGAGAGAGAGAGAGAGAGAGAGAGAGAGGAGCAACACGAAAGCACCACACACGACGACACAACAGAAACAGAGACAGAGAGAGAGAGAAACAGAAACACAGACACAGAGACACAGACAACAGAGACACAGACAAAGAAGAGACAGATGAGACAGGACAGAAGAGCAAAGACAAGGTGAAAAGACAGGAGAAGAGAGGAGAGACGAGAGAGAAGGGAGAGAGAGACAAATATGACATACAGACAGTAAGACAGAAGAAGGAAGAGAGAAGAGAGACAGAGAGAAGAAGAGAGACAGACAGACAGACAGAACAGAGACAGACAGAGAGACAGAGAGAAGAGAGATAAGACACAGACTGAGAGAGCATATATAATAAAGATAAAAAATATAAGTACATAGAGACAGTAGATGTAGAAGAGTAGATAATGATAGATAGAGATAGATGATAGTACAGACACAGACAGACAGGAGATAGAGACAGAGAGACAGAAACGGACAGTCGGGGAGACAGAGAGAGGGACGAGGACAGAGACAAACAAACAGACAAAGGCAGAGACAAGACAGACAGAGACAGAAATAGAACAGAGAACAGTAGGTGACAAGAAAAAATATATAAAACAAACAACAAACAAACAAAAACTTCAAACCAGCCAACCAACCAACCAAAAAAACAAAAATGCAACCAAACAATTATGATATAAGACACTCAGATTCTTTTGATCACACATCCTAACAAAAATCCTCATGACTCTGTAACGTACCTCTTATTGTCATCCAGGGAGACGGGATAGCCTGGTTTGTTACAGTGACGCACTCGTGATCTGTTGCCCCTTGTTCGAATCTCGTTCAAGGGGATTGTTTTTCTTTGAAGATAACATTAGTGCTGGCTCCACTCTACCTAACCTAAAAGTCCTCCGGATAAGACTATAAACTAAGGCCTTGTGTGCGAACGCACGCAGAACATCTTGCCCACACGTTAAAATCTGTTCCGCTTTTCGAAAAGTAGGTCATTGTGTGCCGGTGAGAACGGATGACAGAATTGACAAAAACTGCATACACATGGAGATAGATGTATAAAACAAAACAAACAAAAAAAGCGCACGAGTGGTTATTCCATTCTCTTCGAAATAAAAGAATAAAAAAAATAAATATTAAAAAATCTACAATGCACCACAAGAGTTCACTTTTCATGGCACAGATTCATGATCACTCTGACATGACGTCATTGAAGTATGACATGTGCGTGACGTAGAGATTCAACTGCCGAAAACACACGGACTGAATGACTGATCGGATTACAAATAATTCGTCAGCAGCATAACTAACTTTGCCAGGTAAATGCTTGCTGGCCCCGCGTTTCTCTTTTTCAGAGAGTCGCTTTGAGCGCTTTTCTGTCACGGCAAATTAAATGGTGTCTGAAGATTCGACCCAAAGCTCTTTTTATTATTTATTTATTTATTTATTTATTTATTTATTTATTATTATTATTTATTCTATTCATTCATTCATTCATTTTTTTCTACCCATTTATTTGTGTATCTTATTTATTTATTTTCCATCTATATATTGATTGATTCGTTGATGTATTTACTTGTCTTAGTTTCTTTCTCTATTCATTGATCTATTCAGTTTTTTTGTATACTTATTCACTTATTTGTTGATTTATTTATTATCCTATTCAGTAGGCTAATGCATGTGTGCATTATGCATGTTTATAAAAGTGTGTGTGTGTGTGTGTGTGTTTGTGTAGGGATAGAGAGGGGGGTATGGACAAAAGAGAGAGAGAGATAGAGAGACATAGAGTCAGACAGACAGACAGACAGACAGACAGAAGACAGACAAGACAGACAGACAGATACAAAGACAGACACAAAGACAGACAGACAGAGGCAGGGTGAGAGGGAGACAGACAGACAGAGAGAGACACACAGAGAGAGACAGACAGAGATTACGACAAGCTGATGGGAGATCTTTTGTGCATGCAGGTAAAACCGATACATGAAAATTATCTACATATTCGAAAAGGTTTTTTGTAAAGGTTGATGTCTACGATGATATTATGTCAATATGACATGCATTCATATAAGGCTTGTGTTTTTGGAAAGAAAAGTAAAGCTAAACAAAACTACATAGTCTTTCAAAATCAGGACGAGGGTATAAAAAAACAGTACAGTTAATTGAAGACAAAACGAAAGAAGGAAGAGAGTGCTAAATTAAAGAGGAAGACGTAGGTATCTCGTAAAAAAAAAAAAGGATAGTGATGTTATAGACATAATAGGTAACAAAGATGATTTCTTGGTGCTCATAATTTTGCAATGGGTGCGTGCTTATGTTCAGAATTGTGTTTTGATATACACACATATATATATGTAATAATATATATATATATATATATATATATATATATATATATATATATATATATATTATATATATATATATATATATATATATTATTGATATTATTTCTACATGTTTCCTGTTTTTATATATGCCTTGTAACTCACCGGAATTTTTCCGTTTGGGTTGTTGTTGTTGTTGTTTTTAGATGATTTAGTATTTTTAATTGAATTGAATTAAATTGAATTGAATAGGCCTACAAGGAAAAACAAATAATATCCAACTATAACTATCGGTGCAGTACCAAAAAAAACCACTATTGTGGAAACAATAATAATAACCTCATTACATTTTCGCTCGAGTTGACAATACACTTATAACAAAACTAAATTAAGTATCAACACAAGGTGACACACACTTACAAGCGAAAACAATGAAAACGATGTAGCATTTCATATAAAAGACATGGAGAATATCGTAAACACACATCGTCACAAAGATTTATTTTATCCCCGAATCTATATTATTCCTATTCATCGTACAACAGTAAACTTTCCATCACACTGACTGACGTTAACTCTGACGTCATCTAAGTCTTGCACCTGCGTGATAAAGATATTTAACTGCAAGAACTAGCGATGGATTGATCCGATTATAACTATGAACATAACTTGGTGCAGGTAAGTGCTCACTCATATTGCCCTAGCTAAAGTAGTTCTGTCACGAAAAACAAAGGTAGCAGATTTTACAGTGACGAAAAACAAAAAACGAAAAAAAAAATACAACAAAATATCAAAGCAAACAAACAGTCAGACACACACACACACACACACACACACACACACACACACACACACACACACACACACACACACACACACACACACACACAACACGCGCGCGCGTGCCCCCGCGGAAACAGTTTGTTCGTTCGATCGTTCGTTCGTTCGTTAGTTAGTTAGTTAGTTGGTTACTAGGTTAGCTGGTTAGTTGGTTAGTTAGTTAGTTACTTAGTTACTTAGTTGGTTGTTGTGTTGTTCGTTAGTTAGTTTGTTTGTGTTTCTTTTTAAGAGTTTTATTTCATTTAGTTTAAATCAATCAACCAATCAACTGATGCGTAAAAAACAATTCTACAATCTATCTATCATATCTAGCTAGCTAAAACCAGCAATCACCACTTACAAATAGTCCTTGTACAGTTGGGGTTTTTTGTTTTGTTTTGTTGCTTTTTTTGTTAACCATATACTGTATTCTCTAAGGATGAATAAAAAAAAATTTGTGTTTAGATAATCATCCTGATATTTTTTCGTTTCATCATGTTTTGGTTTTTTGATTCACCATATCTGTCTGTCTGTCAGTCTGTCTGTCTGTCTGTCTGTCTGTCTGTCTGTCGTCTGTCTGTCTCTCTCTTCTCTTCTCTCTCTCTCTATCTCTCTCTTCTTCTTCTCTCTGCTTCTCTGTCTTCTCTCTCTCTCTCTCTCTCTCTCTCTCTCTCTCTCTCTCTCTCTTCTCTCTCGTCTATCTCTCTCTCTCTCTCTCTTTTCAGAACCAGTCCCAGAAGCGGAAATGCAATCTTATTTT
>CM060322.1:15859986-15862486 GCA_030674155.1 Stramonita haemastoma | reverse complement strand
CCGATCAGAGTGGCTTTTTTCTACAGAATTTTGCCAGGGACATCCCTCTTGTTGCCATGGGTTCTTTTACATGTGCTAAATAATGATGTGTAACACATGGGCCTCGTTTTATTGTCTCATCCGAAAGACTAACACCCAGACCACCACTCATGGACTAATGGATGGGGGAAAGTTTTGGGCCCAAAGGGGATTCGGACCACGCACACTCCCACCCGGACTTTTTGCTTTCTAGACAGGCTTGTACCTCTAGATTACCGATCCACGGATCAGTGTATGTATGGGCAATAATTATGTGTAGTTTTTGTTTTAAAGTTTTGTTCCTCCTATGGAGGTTCACCAATGGTGAGATTATGCATATGAGGCTGGTTTTGCCCACCCCGTAACATAGCTGCATTCTGACTCATGGATGATCACAAAACCAGTGTGAATGTCCGGGGGGGGGGTGGGGGGGGTCTTCAAATTTTGTCATTCATTTCTACAACCATTCAATGCTTTACTCTTCCAGTTTTACACTCTGTCGATGTCATGAGGGACATATCTCATGGGAAATGTACACTCCAGTACCTCCTTCCCCCCTTCACTGAAAAAAGTGCTACACTTAGGAAGGACCCTTTATCCCCCAAGTTGTGCTGTGGGCTACCTTACCTTAATGGTGGGCAAAAACTGTTGCCGGCACAAAATCTTACTGATTGGTAAACCCCAGAGCTCTTGCCCAGGAACAAACAAACAAACAAACAAACAAACAGACAAAAAGGGCCCTTTTCACTTTAGGTGGCTTCTGTATTTTTGTATGCATGTCTCCTTATGTTGACAGTTGAGAGAATGAAGAGGAATGTGTACAACTATTCTTTAACATATATGTCTTATTCTGATGGGGAAAAACAGTTTTGTTACATTGACAGCCACTTGTTTCACCTATTTAACCATCCTGGTCAAATTTAATGACGAACACTCTCATGAACATTTTGAAATGATATGTTTCAATTTTTTTTTTCTTTGTAGTTGGGTATTTACAAGCATATCATGACATAACCATAATTTCTTGCCACAGGAGCATCTTACCTCACCCTTGAATGCGTATTTCTAGTTCTGGAGCCAGCAAGTGTTCTATCATGTTTTAAAGATGTTTCTACGAGGACACTTGTCAGAGGAGACCTTGTAGATTCAGTTTCAGGCTTTTGAGAGACTCTTTCCGAAAACGATATTATGTTGTATGTGTGTGTGTGTGTGTGTTTGTGTGTTGTGTGTGTGTGTGTGTGTGTGGTGTGTGTGTGTGTGTGTGTGTGTGTGTGTGTTGTGTTGTGTGTGTGTGTGTGTGTGTTGTGTGTGTGTGTGTGTGTGTGTGTGGGGTGTGTGTGTTTTGTCAGGGTGTGTGCTGTCTGCCTGTTTGTGTGTTTATCTGTATGTCTGTCTGTTTGTTTGTCTGTCTGTCTGTCTGTCTGCCTTTCTGTCACCCTCTGTTGGTGTGAATTCCTGAAACATCTTATTCCATTAGAAGAAAAAAAAAACCCACACGACTTGGTATATTTCAATGTGCGGAAGCAATTTGTCTTTTCTCAAGAAGTCCTTCTGAGTTTCTTGAAGTGAATCTGGAAACTTTCTAGCTCCTGTAAAAAGGATGTTTTTGCCCTTCAAATTATGTAAGGGCCTTTTCCATTTTATCATGCGTATCTCTCCTTTGGGGCTACTTTCTAAGGGCACTATCAGATTGTAGTTGTAGTGGTTTGGGTTTATAGTATGTTTCTATGGCAGGAATGTATGATGTCATTATCAGATTTATGTTGCTGCTGTTCGTCTTTTATATTATTGTTATTGCGTTTAATGTTGTTCGGTTCTGTTAATGTGATTTATGTAGTTGTGGTGGTGAATATAATGAAGATGATAATGGGTTGTATTTTTTTTGTTTTTTTTTTTCTTGTTAATTGGGTTTGTGATTGTTGCCATTTTTTTTTGTCAACTTCTAACCGCATGTCAGTTTATATATATATATTAGAATATATATGATAAAGAGATAATAAAAATAGAAATAAGATAAGTAAAATAGTAGAGAAATAGAATAATATAAGAATAAAACATAAACAAACATAAAAACAGAGAGAGAGATGTGTGTGTGTGTTTATTTGATTTGATTTATTCTTTTATATCGAGGATAATGGGATAAGCACTCTTGTGCTTTTTTACATCAGTCCCCGTGTGTATGCAGTTTTGTAAATGTCATCTTTTCCCACAGGCACACGATGGCCTACTCTTACATACATATATGTTTGTATATAATATATATGAATGCATATAGTATATATATATATATATATATATATATAGTGGTATGTGTATATATATTGTATATATATATGTGTGTGTGTGTGTGTTGTGTGTGTGTGTTGTTGTGTGTGTGTGTGTGTGTGTGTGTGTTTGTGTGTGTGTGTGTGTGTGCATCTAGTCTCATCTTTCACAAACACACGTGCGCAAACATTCAAACACACACACGCACACATAACTC
>CM060322.1:15852486-15854986 GCA_030674155.1 Stramonita haemastoma | reverse complement strand
GCTCTCTCTCTCTCTCTTCTCTCTCTCTCTCTCTCTCTCTCTCTCTCTTTTTTTTTCTCTCTCTCTCTCTTCTCCTCTCCTCTTCTCTCTCCTCTCTCCTCTTTCCTCTCTTTCTTTTCTCTTTTCTTTGTCCATTCTTCTTACACCCTATCAGGAGCTGAAAAAATAATAACAGCCGCACCTATTCCCCACACACCTCCACTCTCCCTTTCAACACTAAGCTTATCACATCTACGATTGTTATTTATCACCAAATTTGATTCATAGCTTAACTTGAATTATCCATTGATTGATTGTTATCGATCACATTCTATTTTTTTTTCTTTTTTTTTTTACTTTATCAAACGAGCTGATGAAACAACACCATGTGCTTAACTTCCTAAAGTCACCTGCAATCTCATTCTCTCTCTCACTCTCTACTCTCTCTCTCTCTTCTCTCTCTCTCTCTCTCTCTCTCTCTCTCTCTCTCTCTCTCTCTCTCTCTCTCTCTCATCTCCCTCCTCTCTCCCCCCTTCTTCCTCCCACTCCCTCCCCACCCCACTCCCACATTCTCTTCTCACCCACTCCTCCCTCTCTCCTTCTCTCTTTTCCCATTCACACATTAACACACACCACTTGAGCGACACCAATCCAACCAATTATCCCGCACAAGCACAAAACACACGGCGCGTAGCACACCTTTTCAAACAACATGACACACTGGCACGTGCTAAAGGTGCACGCGTGCACATGTCTCTCCTCTCTCTCTCTCTCTCTCTCTCTCTCTCCTCTCTCTCTCTCTCATCTCTCTCTCTCTCTCTCTCTCTCTCTCTCTCTCTCTCTCTCTCTCTCTCTCTCTCTCTCTCTCTCTCTCTCTCTCCCCTCCTCTCTTCCTCCCCCCTTCTTCCCTCCCACTCCCCCCACCCCCACCCCACTCCCCCACATTTCTCCTTCTCACTCACTCCCTCACTCCCTCTCTCCTTGTTCTTCTCTGTTTGCCCCATTTCACTTTTACAGTTATGACCTTAGTCCACCACTTTTGAGGCGGATGGGCGACCATAGTGCCAATTATCCCCTGCACAATAGCCTCATAAATCAGACGGGGCGGCGGTATGGCAACCTTTGCGTTTCAAACAAATGGGAACAGCTGGAATGAAATACAGATTTATTTTGGAGGTGTCGGTTCTTTTAGCAATTTTGTGAGTTCGTCTGTCTTAGAAGGTTTTGGTTATATGCGCGCGCGCGTGTATGCTGGGTTATGAGTGAGTTTTGACTGCTTTGTCTGTATTTTGATCTTCGTGTGTGTGTGTGTGTGTGGGGGGGGGGGGGGGGGGGGGGAGAGGGGGGGAGGGATTGTGTGTGTGTGTGTGTTTGTTGTGTGTGTGTGTGTGTGTGTTGTGTGTTTATTGTGTGGTGTGGTGTGTGTGTGTGTGTGTGTGTGTGTGTTGATGTGTTGTGTTGTTGTGTGATGGGGGGGGGGGTGGGGTGTGTAGTGTGTGTGTGTGGTGTGTGTGTGTGTGTGTGTGTGTGTTGTGTGTGTGTGTGTGTGCGTGCGTGTGTGTGTGTGTGTGTTAGTGTGTGTGTGTTAGTGTGTGTGTGTGTGTTTATTTTTTTATTTACTCTTTTATATTTATTCTTTGATATTTATTCTTTATTTATTCTTTTTAGTGTTACTGTGTGCGTGTGTGTGCGGGGGCGTGTTGTGTGTGCGTGTGTATGAGTGAGTGTGTGTGTGTGCGCGTATCTGTCTGTGTGTCTGTCTTTCTGTCTGTATTCGCGCATGCTTAGATATTTTGTGAGTCGTTCTGTCTGAATTGGTTGTCTCTGTCAGTGTACGTTTCCGTCTTTCTTTTCTGTCTGTCGTGGGTTTCTGTTTTGTCTGTCTTTCTGTCAATCTGCCAGCCTCTCAGTTTCTAGGTTTTGTTTCTGTTTCAGTCTCTCTCAGTGTCTCTCTTTTTTTTCTGTCTGTCTCTGTTTTGTGTCTCTGCGTCTCTCCGTTTCTTCTCCCGGTTTGTCTTCTGTCTCTCTCTGTGTCTCTCCATTTTTCTCTGTGTCTATCTGTCTGTCTCTGTCTCTGTCTGTCGCTCTGCCTCTTCTCTCGCGGTTCTCTGTCTTTCTCTCGTCTCTGTCTCTCTCTGTCTTTTTCTCTGTCTCTCTGTCCTCTGTCTCTGTCTGTCTCTGTCTTCTGTCTTCTGTCTGTCTTCTGTCTGTCTGTCTCTCTCTCTCTCTCTCTCTCTCTCTCTCTCTCTCTCTCTCTCTCTCTCTCCTCTCTCTCTCTCTCTCTCTCTCTCTCTCTCTCTCTCTCTCTCTCTCTCTCTCCTCTCCTCCCTCCCTCCCTCCTCTCTCTCTTTCCCCCAACCCCTTTCTCTCTCTTTCTCTTCTTCTCCCCCTCTCCCTAACCCTTCCTCCCCACCCCACCCACCCACCTACCCACCTTCCCACCTTCCCCTCCCCTAACCCTCGCTCGCAACATTTCTGCAATGTTCTATAATCATAATGATAATAATGAGAAGAAGAAGAA
>CM060322.1:15832486-15834986 GCA_030674155.1 Stramonita haemastoma | reverse complement strand
TAGGGAAACAAATAAATTGCAGACAGGAAAAAAAGAAAATGGGTAGGCGCCGCACTTGTGGCGAAGCGCTCTCCCCGGGGAGAGCAGCCCAAATTTCACGCAGAGAAATTATCCTGTGACATAAAGTGGTATTAAAAAAAATAGATGAAATAGAAAGATAAATAAATAAGGGAACGGGATGGCCTGGTGGTCAGAGTGATGTGCTTCGTGATTTGCTGACCCAGGTTCGAATCTCGTTCAAGAGGATTTTTCCTTTGGAGTTAACTCAGAGCCACTCTCCCAAAAGTACATCGGATGAGACTATAAACCGAAGCCCCGTGTGCGAACGCACTCAGAACATCTTGCGCACACGTTAAGATCGTTCCGCTTTTCGGTAGAGTAGGCCATTGTGTGCCGGGCCGGTGGGAACGGATGGTAGAATTTACAAAAACTGCATACACGCGGGGACTGAATATAAAATAAAACACACGAGTGCTTATTCCATTATCCTCGAAATAAAAAGAAAAAAAAGAAGAAATACATAAAATAAAGATAAGTGCCGAGGCTTGCATTAGAATGTTATGTTATCAAATATTTCCACAATATCTTCTAGGTCTTCGCATAACAACCTGTACTCTCCTTTAAAATTTAATGAGAGAAAAAATTTTTTCCTAAGTTGGAGTATCGATGCATGTGTGAGCGAAGTTGGTTTTTTTTGTTTGTTTTTGGTTCCTCAATTCTCCGCTAGAGCTCCGAGGTTCAAAGAATGATGAGACTTTGGGTATGCGACCTTTTCATTTTTTACCCCACCATGAGGGTAGCCGCATCCTGCCTTCGGGGTGTATGTTGATT
Source organism: Stramonita haemastoma (assembly GCA_030674155.1). NCBI lineage: Eukaryota > Metazoa > Mollusca > Gastropoda > Neogastropoda > Muricidae > Stramonita > Stramonita haemastoma. The sequence goes on along the minus strand of CM060322.1, from coordinate 15,834,155 downwards.
ATGTTCGTGTTTCCTGTAACCCATTGGACGCTGACATGAATACGGGTATTTAACGTGCATAATTGATCTTCTGCATGTGTACGTACACGAAAGGTAAAAAATGCACTCGCAGGTCTGCGCTTGAAGTTGACCTAGGAGCTGTAAAAATCCCCACCCTTTAATTCACCAGACCTCCGCCGAGATTCGAACCTACAACCCACAGGATTAAAGTCAAAGGGTCTTTACCACTCGGCTATGGCGTCCGTAGGTGAGGTATTGAAAGGATCTATACATGGAAGCGTCCCTCCCCTCCCTCACTTAAGGCTGGTCCTTACTCTATTATCTCAAAGGTATTCGAATGAGGTGGTGTCCCATAACCTATGTAGTCATAGGGGAGCAGGCATCAGAGACCTCAGCTTCTCTAGGGGGCCAGCGTATTGAGGGCGGCGCCCATCTCCTCTCCTCGCTGCATTACCTTCCCTGACTCTAAAGAGGGCAGGTACCCGTTTACAACTGGGTGAACTGGGAAGGTGGGGGGGGGGGAGGACTGTACTGAAGCCCAGGCACGCAAACGGTCACCTATCCAACTGGTAACCACGCGCTCGACGCTGCTTAACTTGACTGGGGGAAAGCGAGTGCTGTGACCACTTAGCTATACCGCCCCAAAATCGAATGAGACTGTTAAAAAGAAAACGAACCCTTCTGTCTTCGAAAGAGACACATGTGGCGTCCTTAAGTGACTTTTCTGTCGCTAACTGGATCAAGAAAATCAACTGCGCTAAACCGATCCAAAAGTACTTGGAAATTATTTGTGAACTGCTTTTAACAAATCGTTTATACACGATTACAGATTTTTTTTAAAATAGCCCAAAATTAACGGTAACGAAAAAGATATAGATTAGATCTATTTATACAAATAAACTTTCACTTTTCGTTTATTGAGATCTATTGTTGCCACCACATCGTGTTTGTGTGTGTGTGTTGATGTGTTTAGTGTTGTGTGGTAGATTTGTGTTGTATGTGTGTGTGTGTGCTGCGCGCGCGCGCACGCGTGCGTGCGTGCGTGCGTGCGCGCACAGCGTGTGCGCGTGCGCGTAGGCGGTGTGTGTGTATGTGATGTGTTATATGTGTTCAAATCAAGCATTATGTTTAGCAGTTTATAAAAAAAAAAAAATTTCCAGTCAACTTTTTGATGAGGTTCGCACATTCATTTTAGGCGTCTTGATTCATGCAGAAGTTGGATACGCTGGGCCTGACTTGTCAGGGGCTTAACGGCAGCGTAACGCATTTTCGTTCAAATGAAAGACAAACAGTAGTAGTTGCTGTTCACTGTGCGTTCATAGGAAGAAGTAAGAAGGAAAAAAAAGAAAAACAGCTTGATCCATTCAGCCACAAGAAAACCACTTCACGACACCACACACGCATAATGTCTTGAGTGCCCAATAAAAACCTCTCTGAAAAAGAGTCCGCCAGATATCTGACCGTAGTATGGGCACACACACATACATACAAGTTCTCTCTCTCCGCGCGCGCGCGCGCGTGCACGCACGCACAGCACGCACGCACGCACGAACACTCCACACACCACAACTCAACACAACAGACAGACAGACACCACACACACAAAACACACACCACACACACACACACACACACACACACACACACACACACACACACACAACACACA
>CM060322.1:15822486-15827486 GCA_030674155.1 Stramonita haemastoma | reverse complement strand
AGCGCCAGATCTTGCAAAAAAACAAATGAAAGCGCTTGAAATCAACCAATTCTTACACATGCAACCAATAACAATTGAGAGTTTTAACAAAGTCAAACTTAAACACACACAAACACACAAACACACACACACACACACACACACACACACACACACACACACACACACACACACACACCACACACACACATTTTAAGGTTATGCACACTTTGGCAGATGGTGGATATTTCAGCTGTTGAGAGCAGGGACAGCTATAAGATGAAACGCAGAGGGGAAGATTTTAGCTTTGAAATAGTGCAAAATGTTTATTACGACAATACTTAGGTATACGCACAAAATGAACACTACTGAGCTTAACTGACCCAGCAGCGGTGCTGGGCCGTCACTAGTCAGTAGCCTGATGGCAGTCTGATGTTTAACACTATCTATCTATCTATCTATCTATCTATCTATCTATCTATCTATCTATCTATCTATCATCCCTTAGTCTGGCGACCGTGGGGGCTCCCACGAAGACTTGACAACCAGTTCCCTCCATTCCTCTCTCTGTTCTGCCTTTCTCAGGGTTTTTTGTTGAGTTCTAGGCCTGTCCACTCGCTGATGTTGTCCTCCCATCTCTTCCTCGGTCTGCCTCTTCTTCTTCTTCCCCCTTGGACAGTGCCTGCAGTGTTGTTTTTGCTAGTCTTTTAGATCTTGTGACATGCCCGTACTATTAATTTTAAGGTTACGCTTCTTTATGATTGATAGAAGATTTTCGTAGGGACCAAACATACCTAATAAGCTATCCAGTAGAAATCCAGTGTGGATGTGCGATAGAGCGAGCTGTAATATTAACGGTGTGCGATGGATGGCTTCGGGATGAGAGAGAGAGAGAGAGAGAGAGAGAGAGAGAGAGAGAGAGAGAGAGAGAGAGAGAGAGAGAGAGAGAGAGAGAGAGAGAGAGAGAGAGAGAGAGAGAGAAGAGAAGAGAGAGAGAGAGAGAGAGAGAGAGAGAGAGAGAGAGAGAGAGAGAGAGAGAGAGAGAGAGAGAGAGAAGAGGAGAGAGAGAGAGAGAGAGACATAGAGGTATCAGCGCTGACGTAAGGTGAGGCAGGCAGCAAACAAATGAACAAAACAATCAAGAACTAACATCATCAACATGTCCATAAGAAACTTGAGCCGTGGAGAAACTTGTTCAACTCTTAGTTACATGCATTGTTGTTATCATTATTGAACTAATGTTCTCAAGGTTTCTTTTAGCTTGTTTGTTTTTGTCTGTTTGTCTGTTTGTTTGTTTTATATAGCTCATGAACGTTCCCATTGAGTTGTTAATTCAAGGCTCTTTTCAACAGATCTTGCTCGGTCAGTCAGTCAGTCAGTCAGTCAGTCGGTCAATCAGTAAATTGGTCAGTAAGTCGGTCAGTAAGTCGGACAGTCCGTCCGTCCGTCAGTCAGTCAGTCAGTCAGTCAGTCTGTCAGTCAGTCAGTCTGTCGGTCAGTCAGTCAGTCAGTGAGTCAGTCGGTCAGTCAGTGAGTCAGTCGGTCAGTCAGTGAGTCAGTCAAGAGAACAGGCAAGTAGGCAGACAGCCAAACAGTTAGCCAGTCAGTAAATCAGTCGGTTTATTAGTTTGTAATTTGCCAACTCGTTAATTAGCTGCTTAACTACTCAGAAAGTTAATAAAGAAGTCTGTTTATTGTTAGTGACATGTTCATGCTGCAGTGTCGTAATAAACATTCTGCACTATTTCAACAGATGCGGGTTTTGTTGTTTTTATTTCGTTTTTTTCCCCTTCTTTTCTTTTGGTTTTGTTAGGTTTTACATTTGTTTGTTTTTGTTTCGTTGTTGGATGTTTGTGTCTTTGTGTTGCTGTTTTACTTCTTTCAGTCAGCTTATAAATTTTTTGGGCTGCCTCATTTTCTGTTACGCTCCTGTCTTGCTGTTCCCACGCCGCTACAGCCATACTCAGATTCGTTATGTCGCATCCTCAGGGTCAGAAGTCCACAGGGAGCCCTTCAATATCAGGTCACCGTGGGGCCACCAGCCAGAGGGGCCCTGTACCGCTGCTGGATCACTTTGGTGGTGTTCAGTGGTGCCTGTCTGAGCTAACATACGCAGAACACCAGCTACTAAGCCCCCTGCTAATGACTGTATTAGCTCAGTCGCGGAGCCAGACTGAGTGAGTCACACACCCGAGGTGGCGACCACCACAACGTCCTTCCAACGACCGTCTTCGGTGAACTTCCAGCCTCGAAGACTTTGATGCAAGCTCACCACAGGCACAAAAGTGTATGGATAAACCAAATCTTTGGTCACTGTGAGACCAGAGCAACTGTGGCCACCTAATCAGAGGCAATTTTTTTATTGCATGATATAATCGATGATAATGGGGATGATATGATGAAGTTACAAAGGAAGTTTACCTGCTTTGAGACTTTCAGAATGTGCACTCTGACTCACTCATCTCACCTGGGAATCCTTGTGAGATTAAAACTTGCACCCTGAGTGAGAAGTTTGCGTGTAATATGACTGTTTTCAAGTACCTCACCATAAAGACAGCCACACTCCGACTTCAGTGGATTTTTTTTTTCCCTTTAAAGGAGAGTACAGGTTGTTTTGTTAAGAGCTTGTCATGGCTAAAGGCAATCTCAACACATTTTTACAACATAAATGTTAGTGTAAGGTAAAAGGTAAAGGTGTCCCATCGATCACCTGTATGGTCGTAGGGGAGCGAGGCGTCAAAGACCTCAGCTTCTCTAGGGGCCAGCATGTTGAGGGCGGCGCCTATCTCCTCTCCCTCGCTGCTTGGCAATAATTAAGCTGACATCAATAAATGACACAGCGTTTTGGCCCAGGCCAAAAGCTGTGTTTCACTTTTCGGATGATTTTTGAAAAATCTCCAGCCTGAGGCGCGATGTTTGTTTGTAAAACACAATGAATGATGCTCACAGCAACAGAGAGAAAAAACAAATCGATCAGTCTGTCTCTTCCCTTTAGAGTCCAAGGAGCGTCACAAACTGCTCTCTGCCAATTCTCTGGCATCCCCTGTTGATCTTTCTGCCGACTGAATTTCTCTGTTTCTGAGACAATAAAGTATTGGAATTAGGAATTCGGACTGATTGACTCCTCCTGCCTTCATTTCTTGAGAAGTCATAACAACACTGTACTATATTTTTTATCAGGCAGTGTGAACAAGATGGAGCCCATCACTTTTACAGAATGTTGCAACATGAGGCATGCTGGGTATGTTGGCGTTATCCATCCCTCTTGAACTGGCCATAGCTGGGTTTGTTTTGTTTCATTGCTTTGTTGTTGTTTTTTGTTTGTTGTTGGGTTTTGTTTTGGTGGTTTTTTTCGTTTGTTTTTTTGTTGTTGTTTTTTTGGGGGGAGGGGGGGGGGGGGGGTGGTTTGAAAAGCGCACAAGTTAAAACCTGTTCCGTTTTTCAGAAGAGTAGGTCATTGTGTGCCAGTGGGAACTGATGACAAAATTGACAAAACTGCATACACACGGTGACTGGATGTAAAAAGGCACATGAGTGCTTATTCCATTATCCTCGAAATAAATGATTTTTTAAAATAAAAACTTGTTAATTGAGGCAGCATTCATCGTGATGGTTTGTGTAAAACACAAACAAACAAAGAAACAAAAAAAATGTGTTGCTCACACAATACAAAATTCAAAGAGAGACACAGTCTTGAGAAAAGAAAATGCCTATTATTATGACAGTTACAAAATGTCCTTACGCAACAACAAGCCCTTGTTTTTGTTTATTCGTTTGTTTTACAAAAGCATTTCTTTAACCCAATTTTATTAATTCTTGAAACAAAATAGGTCTTGAAAAAAAAAATGACAACATAGCAAAAACTGGTATAATTTCTGCTGAATTTTGAAGTGTTAAGAAAGAAAAAAATAAATATGAAAACTGCTACTAGAAAGGGTTGAACATGATTGTGCAAGTGTCTCTCTCCTCATCCATGCTGTTTTTGTTCTTTTTTCATTCCACTTTATATCACTGTACTGTAAGTCACGGAAATTTTTTCTCCGTGAAAACTGGGCTGCTATCCCCAGGGAAAGCATGTCGCCACAAGAGCAGCATCATCCTTTGTTTTGTTGTTGGGGGGTGGGGTGGGTGGGGGTTGGTTCTGTCTGTAATTGTATTTGTTTCCCTATCAGAGTGGCTTTTTTCTACAGAATTTTGTCAGGGATAACTCCCTTGTTGCCATGGGTTCTTTTACCTGCCTTAAATAATCATGTAACATGCAGGACCTCGGTTTATCGTCTCATTTGAAAGACTAGCACCCAGACCACCACTCATGATGGGGTAAACAGGTTTCGGGCCCAAACGGGGATAAAGAAAACTGCACACTTCCGACCCAGACTTTTTTGCTTTCTAGCCAGATGCATTATCTCTAGACCATCGATCCACTGATGTGTTTTTAATATACAAGTTGTTTACTCAGTTACTCAGTTTATCAGATGTTTGCTTGTCTTGGGCTCACTGTCATGCCTGCTCTGAATTCTCCATTAACTTTCAGAGAAGTTATTAGGGATACTGAACTAAACGGTTTTCAAGCAGAGTGTCCTGGGCAGTTTGAACTTGGCTGAGCCCAGTCCTCTCAAAGTAGGAAGGTGTGTGTGTGTGTCCGGGGGGGGGGGGGGGGGGGGGGGGTGGGGGAGGGATAGCCCAGTGGTCTGTCTGTTTCTCTGCATATTCATCAATAATATTATGTCTGTTTGTGTCTGTCTGTCTTTCTCTCTGTCTCTGTCTCTGTATCTGTCCCTGTCTGGCTGGCTGGCTAACTAGCTGGCTGGCGCTCTCTCTCTTCTCTCTCTCTCTCTCTCTCTCTCTCTCTCTCTCTCTCTCTCTCTCTCTCCTCTCTCTCTCTCTCTCTCTCTCTCTTCTGTCTGTCTGTCTGTCTTGTCTGTCTGTCTGTCTGTCTGTCTGTCTGTCTGTCTGTCTGTCTCTCTCTCTCTCTCTCTCTCTCTCTCTCTCTCTCTCTCTCTCTCTCTCTCTCTCTCTCT
>CM060322.1:15817486-15819986 GCA_030674155.1 Stramonita haemastoma | reverse complement strand
TGAACTAGAGTTGATTTGTATCGGAAGTGAACGCAGATGTATGTCTCTCTGTCTGTTTATCTGTCTGGTTTTCATGGGTTTTTTGTTTTGATTTTGTGGGTGGGATGGGGGGGTCTGGATTGTCTTGTCTGTAGGCCTATCTCTCTGTCTTGTCTTCTAGCTGCCATTTTATTTCTGAGTCTCTCTCGTTCTGACCTCTTGGCATACATCGGTTTGCTCCAGATAGTAGGCTAAATATTTAAACAAGTACTTATTACACATTTGATCCTTGATTGGAGCCAGATAAAGTACATGCTAGGAAAAATATATAAACAAAACTAAAACAAAGTTTTAAAATCCAGCAAACAAATAAACATGAATACTATGTTGTTTTTCTTGGGTTGTCTTTTTTTTTTTAAAGGTCACCAATCGAACTAATGTCTCTCCTGTGTCTTATCTGTATCAGTTGTGTGCGTGTGTAATTATGCATATATTTGTCAAGTTTTTGGTGGTTTTGGAGAGCAAGGGTGGGGTGGGAAGAAGGGTTTGATTTTGGGGTTTGTTTTTGTTTTGTTCGATGGGTTTCAAGGGGTCGAGGTTTATGGGTGGGTGTTTATTTGGTTGCTTCTCCGTTATTTTTGTTATGGGGGTGGGGCTTTTTTCCTTGGGGGCGGGCGGGAGGGGGGCTGTTTATTTCTGCGATTTCTAGAAAAAAAGAAGGCTATTCAGATATTTGCAGAAAAAAGTTGCAAGAAAATGCACGGTGTGAGATGGGAGAGAAAAAGAGAGAGGCGTGTATGAAGGAAATAGGGTAATAGAGATGTGCGTTGTTGATGACAGAAACAGAAATGAATCTGTCACGACACATACAGGGAGACCACCGACAAGCCGATGAGAAAAGATGGAAGATGTGAGAGAACGAAAATGGAGGATGGGGGGGGGCGGTGATGCAGAAGGGGTAAAAAAAAAAGGGTGGGTGGGCGGGGAGGGTTTAGAGAGGCAATGATATATTTAAACAAACTTTTTTTTTTAATTACAGAAGCATACGTTAGTGAAAGAATAAATTCACCAATTTATTGGTGTTATTCTTTATAGGTTTGGTTTTGGTATTGTTTTTTGTTGAAATTGTAACTGGTTTACATATCTACACTTTTCATCCATTTTCAGAGTATTCCGATATCTTTCCAACTCATCTTGCCTATGTCAGTGATATTTCCCACTACCACTGTCACTCCCTTGTAATGATTGTTGGGGAGCGAAATATTTGTTGCATACGGCGTCCATCTAATCATTTTTTTAATATATATATATATATATATAGTCACAGATTTCTCTGCATGAAATGTTAAGACGAGCGAAAAAAAAAGACAAAAGATTCAACTGTTTGGGCGCAGTGGTCAGTGCCTTGGTTTACGGCAGGTCGCAGGTTCCAATCCCCAAGAGGTATTTTTTTATTTCGTCAAATCTACACTGCATGTGACTATAACTGCATCGTGACCAAGAACACCCTGACTTTTTTCTTTTTACAAAACTTGCAAAATTGTCAGGGCTGCTTGTTGCCTTCGGATCTTTTACACGCACTAGCCTAAATGTGCTATTTATTTTTTGTTATATAGAGGATGAGACATAAGGTGGCCTTCTCTTACGAGAAGTGGAACAGGATTTCACGTGCTCTCAAGACGCACAGAAATCAGTCAAGATACCAGGTAATTGATACCTACTCTGAAAAGTGAGGGACAAACGTTTGACATGCAATCCCTCAAGCCAATTATTGTGCAAGTTTTTCCATATGTGAACATTAGCCTAGCCAGACTATAAAGATTACGCTGTCTCTGTATAAGCTACGCTTGTCTCGGCATTAGCTTCGTTATCATCGATCACACTAGTTGCAGGGAAAAAAATATTCTGCCAAATTAATTTGTCACGTATCAAAACAAAACTGTTTAAAGAGAGACGGTGGAACATTATGCTTCTCCGCATGAAAAGGTTAGAGATGGTAGGCCTAGACTGCTACTGAATAATAGACAACTTGCGATCGTTCTTTTTAATATATGTAAGTTTATAGACATTTTCATTCTGAATTTTGCCGTCCTAATAAGGCCTACTGATTTTTTGTTTGGTAAGATTTGCAGTAATTATGATGGGCCTATACTATCAGCCTTATGATACCTACCACCTTTTGTTCTTAGGGCCTAACTTGATCGATTTAATGAAAATGAGGCCTAGGCCTACCTTTCTCTTCCTTCGGCTTATTGCAAAATTATTCGTTTTTACATCCGCACTGAAAATGGCACGTCTGATAAGCCTAGGCACAGACTTAGAAAGTTTTATACGATAGAGCCTAGTCCTTGCTAAACGTAGACCCTTACAACTAATAACTATGCAGCCTAATCTCACGCTAAGCGAATCATTAGTCTTAATACAATGTTCTACTTTTATTTCTATTTCTATACCTTAAGGAACAGGGCGGAGAGTGTGTGTGAGAGTGTGAGTATAATCATACTGCACACAAGCATCACGC
>CM060322.1:15807486-15812486 GCA_030674155.1 Stramonita haemastoma | reverse complement strand
TGAGTCTGTCTGTTGGTCTGTTTGATTGTCTATCTGCATGTCTCTCTGTCTGTCTCTCTGTTTGTATGCAGGATGGATAGCTGGCTGGTTGGGTGGCTGGCTGGCTGGCTGGCAGGATGGATCGTTGGGTGGATGGCTGGTAGGCTTGCTCACTGGCTGGCTGTCTGGATAACTGCAGGCTGAATAGCTATCAGGCTGGCTGGCTGTATTGCTGGCAGGCTGGCTAGCTGATAGGCTGGCTGGCTGGCTGGTTGGCTGGCTTGCTGACTGGCTGTATCCAACTAGAGATGGGAAAGGGGATAAAAAGTTGGATGAAGTTGTGGATATATGCATAGGGAATGTAGAATGAGAAGTGTTGTTTACTCTGTCCTCTATTTGACTATCTGTCTTTCTGTCTGTCTGGGCGGCTGTTTGGTTGGCTGGCTGGCTGGCATTCTGTCTGTCTGTCTGATCCCTTCAGAGGAAGAGGAGGTGGGAAGGGTGTGGACCAGGGGTCAGAAGGAAAGGGTATGGTTGGGGATGGAAAGATGGGGCAGGATAGGAAGAAGTATGGGTAGAGTATGGATGCAGGGAGTTAGAAAAAAATGGGTAAGAAGTTAGGCAGAGGGGAAGGTGTTAAAGAATAATTTTCTTTTTAGTTTCAGTTTTTCCCCCTTACTCTCTGTCCTCGTAATCCTAGTATAATCTCTCTCTCTCTCTCTCTCTCTCTCTCTCTCTCTCTCTCTCTCTCTCTCTCTCTCTCTCTCTCTCTCTCTCTCCATCACGATACCAAATAGCCGCAGAACAATGGCGGAGCAGCAATATTATGATCTGTGTACACTTCCGGGCCGATAGCCTCGATCCCAATTTTTCTGGCAGCCATGTTGACTTTTTACCGGACCCGTACGTGGCAAGCAAATACAGAGATGTGTGTGTGTGTGTGTGTGTGTGTGTGTGTGTGTGTGTGTGTGTGTGTGTGTGTGTGTGTTGTGTGTGTGTGTGTGTGTGTGTGTGTGTGTGTGTGTGAGTGAAAAGCGTTCTTGCTCATTAACCTTATTCATAACTATGTCAACCTTTAGCTATGTCTGGTTTTTTTGTTTGTGTCTGCGTATCTCACTATCTCTCTCTCTCTCTCTCTCTCTCTCTCTCTCTCTCTCTCTCTCTCTCTCTCTCTCTCTCTCTCTCTCTCTCTCTCTCTCTCTCTCTCTCTCTCTCTCTCTCTCTCTCTTTTCCTGCCCCCAGCATCAATAATTCAAAAGACTAGCGTCAAACTCCAAGCGTTTTCTTCTGTCTTTATCTCAAAAAAATAATAAACAAAACAACCCCCCAAAAAATCGATCAACCTATGACAAAAAGCCATGGAACTTTGTCCTGCTAACCGATACATAATAGTCACATGTAATCTTTTCCTTTCTTTTTTTTTATTTCGGTATCGTTTTACATGGAATAACGAATGTCTGTAAAATCTGTTTGGGTTACGTTAGAGCATGATTAAAAAGTTGTGTGGCAAACCAGTATTCATGCAGTCAAAATATCATTATTGATTGACTCTCGCGTTTGTGTGCGTGTGCTTGCGGGGTGGGGGTAGGGGGGAGGGGGTGGCACGTGTGTGTGTGTGTGTGTGTGTGTGTGTGTGTGTGTGTGTGTGTGTGTGTGTGTGAATGTGTGTGTGTGTGAATGTGTGTGTGAGTGTATGTGTATGTGCGCGTGTGTGTATGTGTATGTGCGTGCGTGTGTGTGTATGCGTGTGTGTGTGTGTATGCGTGTGTGTGTGTGTGTGTGTGTGTGTGTGTGTGTGTGTGTGTGTGTGTGTGTGTGTGTGTGTGTGTGTGTTCCCTTTGCGTGCGTAACATTGTGATAACAATAAAACCGATGTTGAAAGAGCAAATTAAATGAAGGTGCAACTGTACATGCTTTAGTATAAACTGTTGAAGATGTGCGTGTTCGATGGTGTGTGTGTGGTGTGTGTGTGTGTGTGTGTGTGTGTGTGTGGGTTGTGTGTGTGTGTTGGTTGTGGTGTGTGTGTGTGTGTGTGCGCGTGTTGTGTTGTATGTGTGGTGTGTGTGTGTGTGTCGCTTGCGTGAGTGAGTGAATGTGTGTCGGTGGGGGGTGAGGGGGGGTAGGTGTGTCAATATGTGCATGCTTGCGTGTGTGTGTTGTGTGTGTGTGTGTGTTTGTGTGTGTGTGTTTGTGTGTGTATATGTGAGTGTGTGTGTGTGTGCGTGCCCGTGCGTGAACCTGTGTTTGTGTGGTGTGTCTGTGTGTGTGTGTGTGTGTGTGTGTGTGTGTGTGTGTGGTGTGTTGTGTTGTGTGTGTGGTGTGTGTGTGTGTGTATGTGTGTGTGTGTGTGTGAATGTTTGCGTGCGCTTGCGTAGTTGTGAGTGCTATGTGTTCATGTGTATATGTGTGCGCTCGCATGTGTGTATCTTCATGCGTGCGTGCATGTGTGCGTGTGTGTTTATAAGTGTGTGCGCGCGTGCGTACACACGTGCGTGTGATATGTTTAACCTCCATGCCTATAACTATTTGCATGTGTAAGTAATTAACTGCCAGTATAAAAGTAAGATATCGAGTAATGATTATTATACTATACACAGTTTTCGTGTTAAGAATGATCTTTTTTGCCAGATCGTAATTGTGATATATAAGAAATGCAAATGAACACGATCTGTGAGCTGCTCAGATTCTTGCGTTCTTATGTGTGACTGTAGAAGGTAGGCGCGTGCATCGTTTGTGTAAAAATTTGCAGACGTAAGACAAAAGCCGGAGTGTTTAGTACCCTTGTACTCAGTAAGAGAGAGAGGGAGCAAGAGTGGGGATGAGAGAGGGGAGAGAGAGAGCGGGGGGGGGGGGGGGGGGGATGAGAGAGGGGGGATGAGAGAGAAGGGGGGGGGGTGAGAGAGAGAGGGAAACAGACAGACACAGACAGACAGACAGACAGACTGATAGAGAGAGACAGAGACAGACAGAGTCAAACAGTCAGGGACACAGAGAGACAAAGACAGAGACAGACAGACAGACAGACAGACAGACAGAGGCAGACAGACAAAGAAACAGACAGAAAAACAGACAGACAAACAGTCAAAGAGACACAGAGAGAAACATGACCTTCATCGGTCAAACCTAATGCCTAGTCTGAAATTTTGCCATCGCGTGTTGAGAAAACACACATTTACACCACACACACACACACACACACACACACACACACACACACACACACACACACAACACACACACACACACACACACACACACACACACACACACACACACACACACACACACACAACAATAAATTTTAAAAAAGCTCTGTTTATGAGTGTGTATACGGACGGCTGCTTGACATTAAGATACATTGAAAATCAGGCAATCGTTTTATATTTCTGGTCCCCCTTTTGATTAGCCTAGAGTTTAAAGCCACATTGGACAAGTCGCCCCACTAGGTGGCTTTAGTCATTTCCCCCTCCCCTGTGCACACTTATAAAACAAGCACGCTATTATTATCATTGGGTAGTCTTAATTATGTGACTGGGTGTATTTTCGTTTTTAATGAATGATTACCATGTTTTATTTTTTAGCGTGTTTTTATGAAGAGAGAGAGAGAGAGAGAGAGAGAGAGAGAGAGAGAGAGAGAGAGAGAGAGAGAGAGAGAGAGAGACAGAGACAGAGACAGAGACAGAGACAGACAGACAGACAGACAGACAGACAGACAGACAGACAGAGAGAGCCCACTTGCCTGTCTTTGTGTTTTCTCTGCCTCTCTGTCTCTTCTCTCTATCTCTGGCTTTGTTTCTGTCTGTCTGTCTGTCTGTCTGTCTGTCTGTCTGTCTGTCTGTCTGTCTGTCTGTCTGTCTGTCTCTCTCTCTCTCTCTCTCTCTCTCTCTCTCTCTCTCTCTCTCTCTCTCTCTCTCTCTCTCTCTCTCTCCTCTTCTCTCTCTCTCTCTCTCTCTCTTCTCATCCTTCTTTCCTGTCCTATTTCTTTTCCTTTTAAATTTCTACTTTCCCTCCATCTTTTTTTTGGGGGGGTTCATGTTTTTGTTTTTTATATATCCGTTTTCCACTACATCTGGAAAAGAGGGGGATAAGGTTGGAGGGGTGGGGGTGGGCGGTTACTTGTCACTCTTCTGCTTTCTCCTTTCCAAAAAAAAAAAAAAACCCAATCACTTTCATAATTTTTTGTCACCTCTTCACGGAGATTACAGGCCTACAGACAGACTAACCGATAGACAGACAAACAGACAGACAGAGAAAAAAATACAGACAGACAGACAGTAGAAGGACTACAAGTTATCTGAGCTTAAATAGGCCAGCCTCTAAAGTTTCACATATCACTTTTCAACTGAAGTCTCGCCTCTCGCTTTTCATTGTTCCGAGTTGTAAATCCCACTCTCTCCCTCTCTCTCTCTCCTCTCCCTCCCTCCCTCTCTCTCTCTAATCAACTGCAATTAAACTGCAAAGGCTCTCAAACGATAAGGCCCTTTCTATCACGTCATTGGACACCGCGTCATCAGTCTTATCAACCGAATGACGTAATTCAACCCAACTCGGCTCAAGATTCGTCAAGTCCAACAAGCGTGGAAGTTCAAAGAGTGAGAAAGTGGGATATGCACGTATCCAATGTCCCATTGTGAAGGTTTTAAAACACGGACAGATAGGGAGAGAGGGAAGGAAGACAGAGAGACAAAGAGACAGACAGACAGACAAACAGATAGACATACTTCTGCACGCTCGCACGTAAGCTAACACGCAAACTCGCGTGCGTAAAAACACATGCATATATATATATATATACACATGCGTGGACGCGCACGTACACACACACACACACACACACACACACATATATACACACACACGTGTGTGTGGATGCGTAGGCTACGCACCCACACATAGTCGCATGCATGCATACACACAGACGCACACGTTATCACAAATAGACGCAGTTACCTGCACGTGCGTGTGCGTGACTCGACTCCAAGTTCCAAGCTGAGTGTTTAATAGAAATATGTACACACATG
>CM060322.1:15786647-15789886 GCA_030674155.1 Stramonita haemastoma | reverse complement strand
ACACACACTAGTGGGACCTGTCAGAGACTGATCACTGTGTGATTCGTTTGTCAAGTCTTTGAACAAATGCTAATATTGCCTTTATCGGTATTACTTTTTTCCACTGTGGCTTAAATGATGGAAGATCAATAAAGTGTCACAGAATATACAGAGTTGTGTTGAAATTCAAAGTTTGTGTTGTTGTATTGGATTGATTGATTTGATTTGAGCATACACCGATGCACACAGACAGAGGGACAGACAGACAGAAAGACAGACTTACAGACAGACACACAGATAAATAGACACACAGGCACACAGACACACAGACATGTGCACAGACACAGACACAGGCACAAAGACACGTATATACACACACACGCATACATGTGCACACACACAGATGCACACACACACATACACACATAATACACACACCAGCATGAACACACACACATATATCCAAACACACATATTATACACACTTAAAAAACCCAAACAAACCTAAAACAAAACAAAAAAGTTCGCAAGCAAACAGTTAAGCAACCCAGAAAGATTTTTTTTAACATAACACAAATATGAACCATATATCTTTTTTCCCCTTACCAATATCACCTTTATCAACAAAAAACCCCCCATTTCCCACCTGCATTCTTTAACTATCAACCACACCCCATGACAATTATAAAATGAAACCTCTCCCTTTCCCATCACTTTCATCAAGTCCGTTTTCTTTATTTCCTAATGAAAGAGAATCTACGCACGTGCATAAAGAGAACAAAGGGTGTCAATGACTGATACTGATCACTTTATGAAATCATTAAAATAATCGTGCAGTTGCGTGCGGCTTTCCAATCAAGACTTCCTTAATGACCGGTAATTGTAAAATTGGACACACACTTAGACACACTAAGGGGTCGCTGTGAGAGACTGATGGCTGTGTAATTAAGGTCTGAAGCTTTTGAAGGTGTGGAGAGGATGCTATTATTCTGAGGATTTTTTTTGGTTTTGCTTTTGCTTTTTTTTTATTTAGAGATAATGGGGAATGGTAGGAAAAGGAGGGTGTGGAAAGAGAGAGAGACAGAGGCAGAGAGAGAGAGAGAGAGAGAGGGAGAGAGAGAGAGAGAGAGAGAGAGAGAGAAGAGAGGAGGGAGAGGGAGAGAGAGAGAGAGAAGAGAGAGAGAGAGAGAGAGAGAGAGAGGGAGACAGAGGCAGAGACAGAGACAGAGAGAGGCACACAGACACACAGACACAGAGAGACAGAGAGACAGAGAGACAGAGACAGACACAGAGACAGAGACAGAGACAGACAGACAGACAGACAGACTGACAGGCAGAGACTGAGACATGAGACAGAGAGACAGAGAGAGAAAGAGCCTGAGACAGAGTTTGTTTAGTGTCTGGTACCTTAACTTCATACTGTCTGCTTAAAGTTTTAGACAGACAGTTGCTTGATTTATGTTAATATTTCCGTATGTTTATGTCATTCGTCATTTCAGTCAAGTGTTTTATTTTTTGGAGTTAAACAAACCCCAGTGCTCTTGGGTTTGTTTGGTTTGTTATTTTTTGTTTGCTATGCTTTCTAAGTCCAGTCTGTCATTTGTTTATTCATATTTCCTTTCTTCACTGATTTGTTATTTTACTCTATATCCCTTTGGTTGGCATACTAAAGGCATTTTAGAGAGAGAGAGAGAGAGAGAGAGAGAGAGAGAGAGAAGAGAGAGGAGAGAGAGAGAGAGAGAGAGAGAGAGAGGAGAGAGAGAGAGAGAGAGAGAGAGAGAGAGTTTCAAAGATTAGATAGCTGAGGGGTGAAAGTCTTGCTTGAATTTATAACAAATGCATTGCATACATTAGCATAACTGTGCAATTAAAGATGAAAAAAAATTATGAAACAAACTGACTTTTTAAAAGTCGTTACTTTGGAAGAAGTTTCAGGATTTCAGTAGCCTATGGAGCAAACCATTTATCAGCAAGGTCGAGCTGATAATTGTTGATTACCAAGACATTACTGGGTTATCTGACTTTTAAACCAGACCAGAAAAGTTTCGCAATACTGACATTGATAACATAATATGATCTCTTTATCATCTAGTATACATGTAATAAGTTTGAATGAAAACATAAAACTGTCAATCATCCCCTAAGTATCAGCTTTTATACAGTAGTAGTTAAGATAAGAAATTGTACAAACACATCGAATTCAAATAAACATTTGTCAAGACTTACAATCGGAAACAAACAACAAAAGCAAACTAATCAACGCATACTTGACTGAAAAAACGAATAACTAAATTATTGGACTAAAAAAACAACAACAATTTTAAAAACTAACTCACAGCATGATAAACATAATGCTCCCTACAACTCTAGTGAAATAACCAGTTCAGATTCTACCTCTTCCTTAAGATCATTGTCCTTAATGTCTATAAAAAAGGGGAAAAAAGATCCACATTGCAACAATAAAGGCACTTTCTCAAAGGCTTGTCATCTTAACCATAGAGCGATCAGACTCTGGCAGCGTGTGTAAGTGTGTGTGTCCAGTTTACGGTTACCAGTCATTCGGGGGGCCTTGATTGCATAGCCGCACGCAACAGCACGATCACTGTGACGAATTCATAAAGTGATCAATATTTCATGGACACCATTCTGGTCTGACGCGTGAAAGAAAATCTCTCAACTGTTGAATCAAAGAAGCTTTTGATGAAACTTAGAAGGCTATATTACATACTTTGTGTTACTGTTAGATACACATACTTCTACAGACTGCTTACCCTTTGAAAAGCTTGTCACTATTGATTTCGTGGTCATGCTTTTGATCAAAAATGGAGATTTAAAGAAGAAATCACTAAAGTTGGTTAATATTTTGATAATAAATAATCTTATGTTATCAACAATTAAGATAAAGGTACGAAAAAATCCATTCTCTTAAATCTGAAAACCTTTTATTAGGTATGAATTTATACTACAAAATTCGGAAAAAATGTATTGAATAAAGAACAAAACTTCTGGAGAACTGTTGAAGAACTGTTTCTTTATCAAGCAAAAAAAGAAAACATAAAAATCCTTCCCTGTGACTCTGTGTAGGGGCTATCCTATATCGTATACATCTGATTGGATATGACAGCAGAATCTAATCCTCAATATCACCATGTCAAGATCTCTTGGATCAAGTCTTTGTGGCACCCAGGTTTTTGAAAGGCGGGGATTACAACACCATCCCACGTCAATGAACATGTCGGTCTACCACTTACTAACACTCT
>CM060322.1:15774147-15781647 GCA_030674155.1 Stramonita haemastoma | reverse complement strand
AGTTCAATCAAGAAAACCTGAACATCTGGTTTTGTTTTGTTTATTCTATTTCTATATAAAAAATACTTTCCCAGTAGAATGATCAAGTCTGTCACTCTGTCTGTCTTGATATCCTCTGTTGTACCAAAAAGTATTAATTCACAATTAAAAGACAGTCTGTGACAATTATCGCATTTTTCTTTCAAAATATTTCCCAGTTGAAACCAAAAGGATTGTGCATACTGGCAGAAGTATAAGTAGTGTTCTATTGTGTCTTTTTCCTCGTTGCAAAAACTACATCTGTCAGCGTCTGTAATGTCCATCTTCATCAAAATACTATTTGTAACCAATATTCTATAGCATATTTTGATCTGAAACCACTTCAATTTGATTTCTTTTATTCCTTTTATCTTTTTTAGGGCAGCATGCCAGTCAATCGCAGTGCGGAGTTTTTTCTCCCAGTGCACAAAGGGTTTAATGTCCAGTACTTCTATTTCCTCTAACAAAATAGAATAATAAGCCTTGGAACCCCTTGGGGCACTAGTTATGAGCTGTACAGCTCTTGTTGGCGAATCACTAAGATTGTCTTCAAGGACAATGTTTCTCAGTCTTTTGTAGCACTTGACTGATTGAACACAACCAAAGTATTCCAGAAAATTAATTTTGATTCCCGTTTTGTATACAAAAGACTGGTGACTTAAGAACTCGCCTTCTTCATCTACTAAATGCTTTACTAGAAATACACCGTTGTCTGCCCATTTCCTAAAAAAGAAAGTTTTGTGGGCAATCTTGAATTTCTCATTGAAGAATAATGGTTCAGCTAACAATTCGCAGCTTTTATTTAGTTGTACTTGAGAACAAAATCTTGAGTATGCAGTAAAAACATCTCCCCAAAACTGATTAAATTTACATCTCTCAAAATACTTTGGGCCCCAGGAATGCAGGAATTCTATTTCTGGGCATACAGATTTTAAAATTTTTACCCATTTTGGAGACTGAGCACACATTTTTCTAATCCAAGTAAGTTTTAGCGCATGGATATACATTTGAATATTAGGAATACTTATACCTCCTTGTTCAATGTTATGTGATGAATACTTTCTTTTTATTTTATCCGGCTTTTTGTCCCAAATAAACTCATAGCACATTTTTTGAAGTTCTATAACTTGGTTTTGTGGTGGATTTGGTAATAATATCCATAGATATATTAGTTTAGACAGGATTAATGATTTTAGCACTGCTACCCGACCTAATGGGGTTATCGTTCTTTGCAACCAGATCTTAAATAACTTTTTAATTTCTTGAAACTTGTCAGCTATATTTATTTCGGGTATCATTGAAAGGTCACTCACAAACCAGAGTCCCAGCATTTTAAACTTAGCAGGATTCCATTCCATCTTTAAATAATTTAGGTATTTAACGTTTGACGTTTTCTTGCTTCCTAGCCATACATTAAAAGTTTTATCATAGTTTACTTTTAGCCCTGAAATATGTTCAAATTGTTTTAATGTTTCAAAGAGTTGTTCATATGATCGCTGATCTCCTTTCAGTGTAAAGGATGTATCATCAGCAAACTGGCTAATTTTAAATTCAGTATCTAATATTTCAATTCCCTTAATGTTGTCATTTTCTCTTATTTTGCATGCCAGCACTTCTGCACATAAAACAAACAAATAAGGAGAAATGGGGTCTCCTTGTCTACAGCCCCTCTCTATTTTGATACTCCCAGATAGTTTTCCATTCACTAAGACAAATGCTTTTATATTCTGGTAAAATGCAGATATCCATTTACACACTGTTTCTCCAAAACCCACAGTTCTTAGCACTCTGTGCATGTAAGACCAGCCCAGCGAATCAAATGCTTTCTCAAAATCTATTGATACAAGCAGACCAGGACTATTTTTATCTTCTAAGTACTTCATTATATCGTAAATAATTCTTATGTTATCTCCTATGTATCTACCTTGTATAAACCCCGTTTGGTCTTCATTTATTAGTTTGGGTAGTACTGATTTAATTCTGTTTGCCACACATGCTGATCCTATTTTATAGACTGTATTCAAAAGCGTTATTGGTCTCCAGTTCTTGAGATACTCTCTTGGTTTACCTTGCTTTGGCAAGCAAATGACAACACCTTCTTTCTGAGTTATTGACATTTCACCTTTAAGAAGGCCTTCATTTAAGGAACGAGTGACAAAGGGGCCTATCTGTCTCCAAAAGAATTTTAAAAATTAACTGTGATTCCATCCGTGCCTGGTGCTTTATCATTTTTCATATTTTTCAAAGCTATAGATGCTTCCTCTAATGTTATTTGTCCTTCTATGTTATCTGATTCTTGCTGGGTTAATCTAGGTAGACTATGCACATAGTGTTCTAAGTTTATCTCATCTGCCTCTCTTTTTGTATACAGTGCTTGGTAGAATTTTTTCGTCTCTTGCAATATATCTTCTGTCTCGTATAATACTTTACCATCATCAGTTATCAGTTTGCTCATCTGTTTGCTAACAAAGTGTCTTTTCTCTAGGGAACAGAAATACTTATTTATTTTTTCCCCTTGTGCGACCCACCTAGCATTGGATCGAAGAATGATTCCATCCATCTTCTTCTTTCTAATTTCACACAATTTCTCTTTCTTTTCTTTCAGAATTTTAACATCCTCGTCATTTATAGGTGTGTTGTTTTCTAGATCCTTAATGTCTTTCTCTAATCCTTCTTCTTTTTCTCTCATTTTCTTCTTTTTATCTATTCCATAAGATACAGTTTGTGCTCTGATTTCCATCAGAAGAACATCCAAGAAAAGCTGATCTGAAATTGTAAATTGTATTTCTTCATTTGGAATGCTATCAATACTCTCTCTATCGTATGGCAATGCAGAATACTGCTCTTTGATCTTCGTTATAGTCTTAAGAATTGTTTCAACATATGATTTATCTTTGAGAAGGGAGGAGTTAAATTTCCACAGACTTTTATATCTTTCAGT
This sequence comes from Stramonita haemastoma, assembly GCA_030674155.1. Taxonomy (NCBI): domain Eukaryota; kingdom Metazoa; phylum Mollusca; class Gastropoda; order Neogastropoda; family Muricidae; genus Stramonita; species Stramonita haemastoma. Next base: position 15,778,688 of record CM060322.1, on the reverse strand, counting down.
GGGTTTAAATTCTAAAGTTATACTTACTTGCGAATGGTCACTTCTATAGCCATAATGGATATCTGTATCTTTAACGAAAGTAAGGATTGAATCTGACACCAGAAAAAAATCTAGTCTGCTTTGCTGGAGAGGACTTGATCTTCTCCAAGTATATCTTGCTATTTCTGGATTAAATTCCCGCCAAACATCTACCAGCTCTAGTTCTGTTATCATCTCTAAAACTTTTTCCTGTGCCTTTGGATTGTTTGTATGTTTATAGTTAAGATAGTCTACAGTTGGGTTAAGAACTAGATTCCAGTCTCCTGCAATAATGATGTTTGGTGTTTTAAGGTCTTGTAGTATCTTTAGCATATCTGTGAAAAATGATGGTTCATCTCTATTAGGTCCGTAGATATTCACTAGAATTATATCTTTTCCCATTGTGTTTAATGTTAATACGATGTAATTTCCTTTAGGGTCTTTTATTACCTTGTTGATAGTAAATTCAAAATTGTTGTTAAAAAGTATAGCCACTCCTCTAGATCTTGAGTTATTAGAGGCACACACACATTCATAACCCCATTCACTCCTGATCTGTCGTTCCAATCTGTGTGTGAAATGGGTGTCTTGTAAAAAATATATACAGTTTTTTTTCTGACGCAAAAATTGAAAAACGTCTCTTCTTTTCTTGTAATTACCAAGACCCTGGCAATTAAGTGATAAAATTGTTATGCTATTCATTTCTGGTGCTTTTTACGTTAAATGCATAGTAAGTGTTTCCCTGTGTTTTATCTTTACCATCAAACCAATCCACTACATTCAATAACCTGTCCGGAAAGGGGATGCAAATGCCGAATGGCCACAAGTAAAGATAATTTAGGCAGCTTCCAAACTCACACATCCTTTCGATCTATGAAACAACAACAATAAGAAGAAATAGAAAAAAATTAACACAGAAAACAACACCAAAAACGCAGACAACCTAATGATCACACACAAAATAATGGTAACAGAAGAACGCCGTACGTAGATATCTCTTTCCTCCGACTGCTGTTTGCACAAAAATTGGAGCAGTGGTGTGTTAGGTACTCCAAACCATCAAAAAACATCCTAACAGCGGCTATGAAATCCTAGCTGTGTTTCTATTTAAAATACACACAGAATTTTATCTATGAAACACTGGGGATCATTTCCCCCACCCCCTCCACCAGTCCATCAGTCCTGTTCCCCACCGAAAGAGAGAGAGAGACAGAGAGAAAGGGGGGGGGAGAGGGAGAGAAAGAGAGGGAGGAGAGAGGGGGGGTGGGAGCGAGGGAAAGAGAGGGGGAGAAAGGGATAGACAGACAGACAGACAGACAGAGAGAGAGAGAGAGAGAGAGAGAGAGAGGAGAGAGAGAGAGAGAGAGAGAGAGAGAGAGAGAGAGAGAGAGAGACACAGACAGACAGAGAGAGACAGAGAGAGAGAATATATTTTCAAAACTGGAGGCACCTTCTCAAAGACTAGGTCATCTCAGTTCACATCAAACCTGCATCAGTAACCAGTTCAAGTTTAAAGCTGTCAATCCGCTTATAAACACAGCCCTATAAGCCCGTGAAAAATTTGGAAGTATTGCAACAACAACAATAAACAAACAAAAACAAAAAATGTATTTTTTTTCCGGAATATGACACATGTTCACAGACCCCTCCCCCCCGCTCCGCACAGGCGTGTATCTCTCCTGTACATGAACATCCCTTCCCACGCAGGAGGTGTTGCTTTAGTTTGTGTGCTCATTTTAACTTTTACATTTTTCTCTCTTTTTTTCTTACTCGATGTAAAATTTGTAGCCATCTGTTTATTAGTATGTCATCTATTTTTTCAGAGTTTTTTTTCCGTGTGCTAGTCTGCAGCATATGCTATACGGCTAACCACATAGACTCAATGACAACTCGCCATGATTCTTGTCGGCAGATAACCTTTCTGGAACTTAGCATGTTTTCGCCTTTTTTTAATCATTTGTTTAGAAGCAGGGGGGGGGGGGGGGGGGGGGGGGGGGGGGGGGGGGGGGGGGGGGGGGGGGGGGGGGGGATGGGTGGAAAGAGAGATATGGGGAAAGGGAGGTTATTATTCTATAGTTTTTCATCGGTTGTGGCCCCCTTGTCTTTTACACTAGCTTATCTTTATTGTCTATTGTTCAAGACCTTTTATGTTCAGGTCTTGGGTCTCTGCTTATTTTTCAACTCTGTATTATCTCTGAGGGAAAAAAAAAAGAAGAGGTTATAAAAGAGGGGGAAAAAAAAGAGTAACATTTCTTTATTCATTGTTTGAGTTCACTGTCGGCAAAAATACTCCCCCTGTTTTTGATAAGAATGGTGGAGTAAAAAACAAAACAAAAAAAAGAAACAACAACCAAAAACAAAAAAGTCTTTTTGACAGAAGATGGAAGCAGACGATATAGCTGCTAGCAGACGTAGGAAGCGCAGAAATAAGCCTCATTTAAACCATAAACAACATGGCTCTGAAATTCGGTATTCGCTCTCCAGTCTCCTCTTTGCTTGCACGCGCGCACTCCATGTCGGGCTCATTATCTTTAGGCGATTTAGGGAAAATGCCACGTAGAACAATGACATGGAGATGGTTATATGATCGCCTGAAATGCTGCTGGCCTCATCTGTATCATTTTCTTCTCTTTGCGTGTGTGTAGTGTGTGTGTGTGTGTGTTTTTTTTGCTCTGACGAGTTTTAATGACATGGGAAGCAGAGTTTCAATTCTGTTGTAAATACAGTGTGTTGAATCTTTATGAAATGGTTTGTCCGTTGTTTTCTTAGTTTGATTTAGTTTGCTGTTAAACTTAAAGACCTGCTTTGGAGTTTGAAGCTTTTACTCTACAGAGAAGTGGCCCTCTGTCTTTCTGTCTGTCTGTCTGTCTGTCTGTCTGTCTCTGTCTGTCTGTCTCTGTCTGTCTGTCTGTCTCTGTCTGTCTCTGTCTGTCTGTCTCTGTCTGTCTCTGTCTGTCTGTCTCTGTCTGTCTGTCTGTCTGTTTACTTGTCGCACATACTAACGATATGCTTCAATTTTCTACAATCCAAAGGGTACGCAGTCAAGTAATACTTTCAATGCAAGCCCTGAACAGTTAATATAATCAGTGATATTACTTATCATTGCTTTGCTGAATACTTCTATTTATACACGTCATAAATTGGACATTTGTTTCTCTTTAAAAAATACAAAATTCTAATAAATTTTTGATCAAATCTGACTGAAAGGTTAATCATTCAGAGCCGATAAGAAGTTTTGTTGCTATTTTCTAAACACAACTGATTTCTGCCAGTTCAACAGCAGTCATGTCTCTGTCTGTCTCTCTGTGTCTGTCTCTATCTGTCTGTCTCTGTGTCTCTGTCTGTCTGTCTGTCTGTCTGTCTGTCTGTCTGTCTGTGTCTGTCTGTCTGTCTGTCTGTCTGTCTGTCTGTCTGTCTGTCTCTCTCTCTCTCTCTCTCTCTCTCTCTCTCTCTCTTTATATATATATATATATATATATAATATATATATATATATATATATATATATATATAACTCCTTATACATAGAAACAAATAACCACAGATTCAGTATAATTTTTGCTCATGGTTGTGGGTTGGCGTTGGCACTCAGGTTCCATTTTTCTCCCTCTCTCTCTCTGTCTCTCTAAGAGTTGAAGGCGGGAGTTGTATTCAGGGCTGAGAGAGGATACTCTTTTGTCTGTTGGTACCAGAGTTGATTAGCTGGGGTGGAAGTACTAAGTGGACTGATCGGGACGAATGATTGAGGCTCTGTATATTCTAGATGGATACCAAGGGGTTCTGGGCAAGAGAGTAAGGGAGACGAGATAAAGGAAACGTGATAAAGGATGGCGGGGTGGGGGTGGGGGGGGGGGTGGGGGGGTGGTGGGGGGGTAATTGTGAGTAGTGACGGTGATGGTGGTTATGGTGGTGGTGTTGATGGTGGTGGTTGTGGTGATGATAATAGTACTGGTAGTTGTAGTTGAGAGGTCAACTTTGTTTTGGTTCATTCCTGGACTTGTAATAGATTACCTCGATTATTGAGTTCTTTATTCAAGTAGACTGTGATGTGTGTGATTCTTTGGGCGCCCCCAAGCGGGCTTGAATTTATACTTAAGCCTACTTCAGTTTTCACGAGGTTTGTTTCGTTTAATTTGGCTTGACTTGACATGACTTTTCCCCTGATTATTTTTGATCAGTCTTTGGAACACACTGGATAAAAAGAAAAGGTAATAAAGGCAGTATTTTCTTAAACAAATTAAAACTGGTACAGCCTGTATGTCTGTAAGCAATAGGATGCATGCTGAACACATTTGTGTCATCCACCCCACTAGCCATAACTTGCCTACTCTTCTAGGAATGAGGTCTGGACGTGTGTGCACGCACCCAAGAACTCGGTTTATAGCCTCATCCGAAAGACTTGCAAGGGAGTGGAGTCAGTGTCAATGTTAACTCTTGTGGAAGAAGACTCCTCGAGCGGCCACTACAGTGGCGATTCCTACTCGTGCCCTCAGTTGTTTATAGATTATAAGTTCAATGTCCTA
>CM060322.1:15766647-15769147 GCA_030674155.1 Stramonita haemastoma | reverse complement strand
ACACAAGGACTGAATGTAAAAAGGAGATGAATGAATGGTTAGTCCATTAGACTTGAAATAGTAGAACAGAGATATAAAAGAATAAATAAATAACCCCCCCCAAAAAAACCATACCACACCAAACAAAACAAAACCAAACTAAAAGACAAACCCACCCAGAAACAAACAAAAAAAGATACAGCAGTCTAGACAGAACACACACACACACACACACACATACACACCTTCACACACAGACACACACAGAGAGACAGACTGACACAGGATAAAAAAAAAAAATAAATAATAAAAAAAAATCTCTCATCACCATTCCAACCAGCACGCTTGAATCCTCACAGAAATCATCAGGCCAATTTAATAACCCACCCCTTGCCCCTCTCCCTCCGCTCGCCATTCGTGCCATAAAAATGGCATCAAAAGACTCAAATCCCACCATACGCAACGATTACGCATGCGCAAAGACACGTATGCCAGCGCACGCGCACTTGCATAATAAACTGGCTATAAAAGACGATCCTGAAACTCTCTAAGCCTTTGTGATGTCATTGATTTTTCTGGTGTGGTTTTTTTTTGGTTTTTTTTTTTGGGTAGGGAATTACCGCAAGAGGTAATTTTGACAATATCCTAAACAGGAGGATGTGTTTTGTAGTTAAACCTGTCTGACACGCAAAGGTACAGTGTGTGTGTGTGTGTGTGTGTGTGTGTGTGTGTGTGTGTGTGTGTGTGTGTGTGTGTGTGTGTGTGTGTGTTTGTGTGTGTGTGTGGTGTGTGTGTGTGTTTGTGGGTGGGTGGGTGGGTGGGAGTGTATGTGTGTGTGTAGATGGGTGTGGGTGGGTGTATGATTGTGTGTGTGTGCGTATGTTTTTATTTTATTTTATTTAACTATTCATTTTTTAATTTCAAGTATAATGAAATAAGCAGTCATGTGTTTTATTATTTTATTTGTTTTACATCCATTCCAGATCTGTCATGTGTGTGTGTGTGTGTGTGTGTGTTGTGTGTGTGTGTGTGTGTGTGTGTGTGTGTGTGTGTGTGTGTGTGTGTTTCTGTGTGTGTGTGTTTCTGTGTGGAGCAAATTTGTAGGACAGTTACATATGCTAATATATAATCTGTAATGGCTTATTTTTCTTAGAATGCAAAGAAGAAAGAGACACAAAAACTGATTCATAAAAAACACATTAGCACACTCACTTCTACAAGAAGATATCACAATCACAACACATGGCATTGACGTATTACATGTAAATCGCTTGAGAACTTGCATGGACTAAATTGCTCAGTGTTTAAAAAAAAAAAAGTATGCCTTGCAAAATATGAGGGGAGCGGATTTGAGTCCCCATGAAGGCCATCAAACTGAGAAGCTCTGCTCTGAAGCTAAATTGTATTTAAAGTATGATTTCTAAAAACCGTTTGGATAGAAAACAATCAACCGAAGTGTTCTTTTGTTTGTAAAAAAAAAGAGACATACAGTCCCAGAAAAGAAAAGAGAGAGAGAGAGAGAGAGAGAGAGAGAGAGAGAGAGAGAGAGAGAGAGAGAGAGAGAGAGAGAGAGAGAGAGAGAGAGAGAGAGAGCGGGAAAGGAAATTTAAAAGGAGGGACAAACAGACAAAGGAGAAAGAGAAGAAGAAGAAGAAGAAGAAGAAGAAGAAGAAGAAGAAGAAGAAGAAGAAGAAGAAGAAGAAGAAGAAGAAGAAAAAGCAGCAGCAGCAGCAGCAGCAGCAGCAGCAGCAGCATAGGAACAACAACGCAAACAACAACAAAAGAGTACTATAAAACATACCAATAAACAGAGGGCAGACTCAAAACATAACAAAAAAAAACCCCAGACAAGCTACCTATAAGAAAAAACAAAACAAACCCAGACACCTAAGTTAACTATCTTCGCAAATCTGCTGATGACAACAGAACTTCAACATAAATCACTCTTCCCCCGACATTAAGACGACACACAATTCTATCAACATAACACCTTCCCCTCTCCTCTCCTTCTCACCTATTTTTAATGTCCTAAACCAGACGAATCCATTTCTTAAAAATTCCAAGTAAAAAAGTTCTTTCGCAACTTCAGGCAAATAGTTTGAAAAAAAAATTTGCGTCGACCTTGGTCGATTTAAGGGTAGGCAAGAATGAAATTAATTATTCTTTTTTTTTCTCTCTCTCTTTCTTCTGCACAATGCATCAATGTTGAGGTCTAGTTTCTTGTCAGAGTTCATCTGACATTTCAAGACTTTTCTTCTTGTTTTTATAATATACTGCACTGCCACTACCATGATTCATATTTTGGTTTACATTGATATGTGTGTGTGTGTGTGTGTGTGTGTGTGTGTGTGTGTGTGTGTGTGTGTGTGTGTGTGTGTGTGTGTGTGTGTGTTTGTGTGTGTGTGTGTGTTCTTCGTCTTCTTCTTGTATATTCTTTTATTTCGAGGATAATGAATTAAGCACTCATGTGCTTTTTCTATCAATTCTCCGTCTATATACAGTTTTATAACTTTTTTTTTTC
>CM060322.1:15755131-15757631 GCA_030674155.1 Stramonita haemastoma | reverse complement strand
TTTTGTTTTTCTTTCTCAACTTTCCTTTGGATGTTTTTGTTTTTCTTTAAGGGCAGAAACGCAGTGCATTGTTTTGCTTCATGCTCCATATTATTACACCAGGGTTTGAAAGATCGTTTCTGACAGTTTCGAAACAGTATTGTGTCTTTAGCGTGCCATTTTGCTTTGTGCAAGTGTGTAGTGTGTGTGTGTATGTGTGTGTGTGTGTGTGTGTGTGTGTGTGTGTTGTGTGTGTGTGTGTATGTAGTGTGTGTGTGTGTGTGAGTGAGAGAGAGAGAGAGAGAGAGAGGAGAGAGAGAGAGAGAGAGAGAGAGAAGAGAGAGAGAGAGAGAGAGAGAGAGAGAGAGAGAGAGAGAGAGAGAGAGAGAGGAGAGTGAGGTGCGTGTGGGTGTGGGTGTGTGTGTATAATGTGTGTGTATGTGTATGTGTGTGTTTATTTCTTTACTTTAGTTCCATTTTGTTTCTTTCTTCTTTTGTTTCTCCCTGCATTCAGTATTGTTTTTGTTTCCATCTTCTCTTTCTTTCTTTCTTTCTTTCTTTCTGTCGTCTGTCTGTCTGTCTGTCTGTCTGTCTGTCTGTCTGTCTGTCTTTCTTTCTTTCTTTCTTTCTTTCTGTCCTTCTTTCTGTCTGTCTTTCTTTCTTTCTTTGTTTTTTTCTTTTTTTTCTTTCCCTAACTTTCATTCTTTATTTTCCTTTTTTTCCTGTCTTTCTTTCATTTGTTTTTTTTTTTTCATTATTAGGGGAGTTTCTTCTTTCTCTCTTTAGTCCTTTCTGTCATTCTGTCACTCTTTCTTTTCTCAAGTAATGTTGAAAGGGGGTTGTTTTAAAACTGGCAGTGAGGGTTGGTTGAGTGTGGCGATGAACTAGCAACAGTAATCTTTGCCTTGCTTATTGTTTTCCTGTCTTCCACACTCTTTCCAGATGGGGCCTAGACACTATTGTACCACCAGCCTGCCTGTGTAGTAGGGGAGGGACTGTGTCTTCCTGGCAGTTTTTGCATGCCTGAGTGTAAGCATATAATGGTGGTGTGGTGGTGGTGGGTTGGGGGGGGGAGAGGTAGGGGTTTTGTTGTTGTTGGTTGGTTGTTTTGTTTCGTTCTTTTGTTGACATTCCTTTTTTTTTTTTTTTTTTTCTTTTTTGGGGAGGGGGCAATGGGGTACTGTTCTGGGATTTCTTTTGATTTTGGAATTTTCTTTCATGGGTGGGGAGGGGGTGTTGGTTTGTTTTGGGGTTATTTTTTATAGGGAAAATGTATACTTGAAACAAATGAAACAACAGCACCAAATATTTTCGTGCACCTGCAGTGTGTGTATGTGTGTGTGCGTGCGTGCGTGCGTGCGTGCGTGTGTGGTGTGTGTGTGTGTGTGTGTGTGTGTGTGTGTGTGTGTGTGTGTTGTGTGTGTGTGTTGTGCACGCGCATGTGTGTGTGTGTGTGTGTGGTGTGTGTGTGTGTGTGTGTTTTAACCTGTTTGTATTTTCTTCTGTCTTTCTTTCCTTCCCTTTTTACATACTTTCACTTTTTTTAAAAAGCAAAGCTGTCTTAATCTTCTTTTTTTTTTTTTTTTACATTTTGTCTTTATTACGTTCATTCTTATACTAGTTTTTTTTCTATTTTCTCCCTTTTCATTTTTTCTTTGGGTTTTTTGGGGTTTTGTTGTTGTTGTTGTTTTTTTTTTTGGGGGGGGGGGTTGCCTTCTTTCTATTGTTTGTCCTTCCTCTTCCTGTCTTTTGGATTTTTTTTCTTTGTTTTTTCTGATGTAAGGTTGAAGACTGGCAGTTTAGGGTTGAGTGTGGCAATGAACTAAACAACAGTATCTTTGCCTTGCTTATTGTTTTCCTGTCTTCCACACACTTTCCAGATGGGGCCTAGACACTATTGTACCACTTAGCCTGCCTGTGTAGTAGGGGAGGGACTGTGTCTTCCTGGCAGTTTTTGCATGCCTGAGTGTAGGTATAATGATGGTGGTGGTAAGTTTGGGGGGATTTGAAGGGTTGTTGTTGGTTGGTTGTTGTTTTGTTTTCTTCTTTTGTTGACATTGTTTTTTGTGGGGATTTTTTTTTTTTTTTTTGGGGGGGGGAGTTGAGGGGTATTGTTCTGGGTTTACTTTTGATTTTGGAATTTTGATTCATTGGTATCAAGGGATGGTGGGGAGAGCACTTGTTTTATATTTGTTTGGTTGCTTTGGAGTTAGTTTTATAGGGGAAACTTTGAACTTCAATATTATGTTCATTCTTACGTTAGTTTTCTTTCTATTTTCTTCAAGTTTCTATTTTTTCTCTATTTTTTTTGTTATGACATTCTTTCTATCGTTCATCCTTATTCTTTCCTGTCTATTCGAAATTTTTTCTTGTTTTTGTTTTTTCCTGACATAAAGTTGAAGGGGGTTTCAAAAGTGCTAGTGAGTGTGCCATGAACTAGCAGCAGTGTCTTTACCTTGCTTATTGTTTTCCCGTCTTCCACACTCTTTCCAGATGGAGCCTAGACACTGTTGTACCAGCC
>CM060322.1:15740131-15742631 GCA_030674155.1 Stramonita haemastoma | reverse complement strand
AACCTTCTACACCTAATGAATCGATCCCTTCAGATTCCGTGTTACAACAAGACAAAACACAAAAAAAGAAAATAGGTGAGAAAAATATTGATGAAAAGCACGAGTTCATTCCTTCGCTCCTGCATGCATCATGAGATTGAAAGAAGAAATAAAAGAAGAATAAAAGAAGAAACAAACAAAAGAAGAAATGCACGCATGGAAAGAAAATCGACAGGTTAAAATGAAGCAGAACATGGAGCAGTTAAAAAGGTCAATCATGATCTAATGAAAACTGGCCCTACAATACAGAAGCACGTGAGAGAGTTTTGCCTCTCGTTTTTTTGCCTACAATAATTATAATGTTTGTTGTTTCTGTTGGGTGGGTTTTTTGGGGGGTTCTTTTATTTCTGTTGTTGTTGTCAGTGTGTCGGTCGGTTTGTGTGCATATGTCTTTGATTTTGGATCTAATTTTTTTATCTGTGAGAGAGAGAAGAGACAGACAGACAGACAGACAGACAGACAGACAGCAGACAAACAGACAAACAGACAGACAGAGTCATACACATATAAGCAAAGAAAAGATGGAAGGAGAGAGAGAAAGAGGGAGAGAGAACTTTTTTTCCTTAAACAAAGAGCAAGCAAGCTCCCCTAAAGAAACAGAACCCAAACTTTGAAATAATTATTATCATCTGAGCATGAACGTGAAACTGAACTAAGCTCTCTGTAAAACACACATTCTCGCTCTTACCATCGTAGACATGACAACGCCAACAGAAAACATCTGCAGTTATGTCAGGGCGCCAGTCCTTCATTTTGAATTGCAGACGAAACCTGAGTGTTAAGGAAGCCAATTCCTCTTGCACTGGATTCCAGAACTCAAATCTAATGCGATGCAGAGTGCGGGCTGATGAGAAAAATTGCTAACATCATTATTTGACATGCTTCAGCAGAGATTCTGTGACGTTAAGCTTCCAGAGCAAAAAATGAAGATGCTTGGTTTGATTATTCTTTTTTTCGGGAAGAAGGATGGGGTGGGGTAGGGTGGGTTGGGTTGGGGTGGGGGTGGAGATTGCAGTGTGTGTGTGTGTGTGTGTGTTTGTGTGTGTGTGTGTGTGGTGGGGGTAGGGGCGCAGGGACAGGGGTGAGGTGGGGGGGGGGGCTGAATGTGTAAAACAAAGACAGAAAAAAGAACCGGTAAACTATGCTTAGAATCCTTATGCATACATACATGAACGACCACAAACTGACACAGTCCCAGCACAAGACACCATGGAGGAGGGTCTTACGTAAGAAAAATAAGCACACAAAAAAATAGTGAAACAAATTTCTGAAGACATAAAACCCCAACATCTAAAGCAAGCATGGGGGGGTAAAGCGTGTTTTTTTTTTGGGGGGAAAGCTTTGCCCTCCCTAAAACATCAAAGACACGATGAACAAACAGGTAACATCTGAAGTCATGTCAGGTCCCTCATTCATTTTGAATTACAACAGAAACCCATATTATTATGAAGAAGCGGGTTCCTCTGCTATGTAGATTCCTAAGACTGGATTGCCATGCAGAGTGCTGTTACGAAACAAGAATGTTAACATCCTTATGCGACATGCTTGAGGAGAGGTTTGGGGAGTCAGATGCAGCAGGCATCAGAAGAAGATGAGGAGGGTGCTTTGGGCTATAGAAGTTGCTTCGAATTTGGATGGATGGTTTTAGAAAGTAAAGAATGTGTGTGTATTGTGTGTGTGTGTGTGTGTGTTTGTGTGTGTGTGTGTGTGTGTGTATGTGTATGTGTATGTGTGTGTATGTGTGTAGTGTGTGTGTGTGTGTGTGTAGTGTATGTGTATGTGTGTGTGTGTTTGTGTGTAGTGTGTGTGTGTGTGTGTAGTGTATGTGTGTGTGTGTGTGTGTGTGTAGTGTGGTGTGTGTGTGTGTGTGTGTGTGTACGAGAGTGTAGGCATACGTGTGTACGTGCACAGAGGCATGCATATGCAGGAGCAAAATGTGCACATAAATATGTGAGGTTGAAGACATTGGAGAGCGAGTTTTTTTCTACTTCTGTTATTTGTTTTTGTTTGGGTTTAGGAGTTGTTTTGTCTTTTTGTTATTGTTGCTTTTGATGTAGCTTTAAGCGAGGGGGAAAGGGGGCTTTTTATAATATCAGGGTGGGGGGGGGTTACTTGATTTTTCCATGAAAATAGGCAGACACAGAAACTTAACTCAGACAGACAGACAAAGACAGAAGAACCACAAAATAGTCTCACCATGCTTGTATATACATAAAAAACAAATTCAAACAATCCTAGCATAGCATAACATAGCACACACACAGAGGGGGGAGGGGGTGCATAAGAAAATAAACACAAAGAACATTACAGCATCTCAGTAATAAAACCCTGCTTCTAAAGCAGGCATGCGAAACTGAGGTCTCTGGGAAGGGTTCGACTCTGGCATCAAAGACACGGTGTATAAACAGGTAACATGTGCAGTCTTGTCAGATTTCTCCTCATTCATTTTGAATTGCAGCAG
>CM060322.1:15732631-15735131 GCA_030674155.1 Stramonita haemastoma | reverse complement strand
TGAGGTGTATAATGATTTTCTTTACGAAAGTGTGAATGCGTGACATTCAAGAACGACTCAAGAACACACACACACAAAACACACACACACACACACACACACACACACACACACACACACACACACACACACACAACACACACACACAGATATATCTATATAAAATATATAGATATATATATAGATAGATTAGATATATTATAGATATATAATATATATATATAGAGATATCTATGTCTATATCTATATATATTTACGAGCCCGCACTTTGGTCGTACATAGACAAGACTGTAAGTTCGTCGTAGCTGACTTCGTTTTATTTATACTTATCCTTAAATTCTTATTCAAAGTTTCTTTTGTTTTCTTGCTTTCTTTCTATCTTTCTTTCACTTTTTTTTATTTTTTCTGTTTCTTTTCCTTCTTTCTTTCTCTGTCTTTCCTTTTTTCTTTTCTTCTTCTTTTCTTCTACACAGCAGCTTCATGTAAAAGCGATCAACAAACTGTTTCAATCCGTAAGGGCACATAGGCAAGCAGCATTTTTCTGCATGGCAGAAAAGACACAACGCACACACACCTACACACGACACACTACACACGTACACACCACACACACACACACACACACACACACACACACACACACACACACACACACACATACACACACACACACACACACACACTCCTCTCATCTCTCTCTCTCTCTCTCTCTGTCTCTCTGTCTCTCTGTCTGTCTCTCCCCCTCTCTGTCTCTGTCTCTGTCTCTGTCTCTCCTCACTCACTCACTCACTCACTCACTCACTCACACTCACTCACTCACTCACTCGCTCTGTATTCCAAGAACTGTTAAGAATCTAATTGGTGAGAAAAAAAAGACGTGTCACGTCTTTCTTTTTTTCTTTATACCTAATACTTAAAAGTTTCTACAGTCAATAAGTGCTTACGATTGAGGTAAAGAAGAAGAAGAAAAAAAACCGAAAAAACCCACACAAAAGGAAACCCCAAACACCCGCAGTCTTAATTATCAGTGTGCAAAGGGTTTGGGTTTTTTTTTTGGGTGATAACAAGCAGAAAGGTTGGAAGTGATAATAGATGGGGTGACCTATACTTTCACACTTCAGCTTGAAAAGGGCGAGGTTGGATCGATTCTGGTTCGAAGCCCGATTCTTTTTATGGTGCTTTCATTCCATCAAGTGTAGCACAGCAGTGGCCTGGATGCAAGTCTTTCACATTCTTGTATAGATCGCTGTAGTGTGTGCATCACGCTGGGGTTTGTTTTTAGCCGCGCGTAAAGAATCCATGACATCATGAAATTGATCTTGGTTAGATGTATTTTTTAAAAAAAACAAAAAAAATTTGGACGTGTACGCAAACAAACAAGTAAAAATGACTTTGGTGTGTGTGTGTGTGTGTGTGTGTGTGTGTGTGTGTGTGTGGTGTGGTGTGTGTGGTGTGTGTGTGAGAGAGAGAAGAAGAGAGAAGAGAGAATGTGGTGGTGATTGGTGAGAGAGAGAGAGAGAGAGAGAGAGAGAGAGAGAGAGAGAGAGAGAGAGAGAGAGAGAGAGAGGAGAGAGAGAGAGAGAGAGAGAGAGAGAAGAGAAAGAGAAGAAAGAAGAAGAAAAGAAGAAGAAGAAGAAGAAAAGAAAAGAGGAAGAAGAAGAAGAAGAAGAGAGAAGAAGAAAAGAAAGAAAAGAAGAAAAGAAGAGAAGAAGAAGAGAAAGAGGAAGGAGGAGGAGGAGGAGGAGGAGAGAAGAGAAAACAATAAGAATATCATGTGTCTTGGCAAGGTACTTTATCGTTGAAACGCAGCCGGAACCCCCCCCCCCCCACCCCCAAAAAAAAAAAAAAAAAAAAAAAAAAAAAATTATAATATATATATATATATATATATAATAATATATAATATCCTCTATATAGAAAAAAATAAAATAAAAAATAGCTGTATAAGGAGTTATGTATTACATTGTTCTTTGGGCTCCCTTGTCATATCCATGTTCCTGCATGCCGGTGAATCGTGTACCCTTAGTGCAGATTTGAAGAGAAGAGTACAGGCGGTAGAGATGAAATGCTTCCGGAGACTCTTTGGCATCTTCTACAGAGACCACATAAGCAACGAAGACGTGCACAACAAAATCCAGCAAATTATTGGTCCCTACGAAAACCATCTAATCAATCGTAAAGAAGTGTACACTTTATGTATGGGTATGTCACAAGATCAAAAGGACTTGAAAAAAACAACTACTGCAAGGCACTGTCCAAGGAGGAAGAAGAGGAGGCAGACCAAGAAAGAGATGGCAAGCCAACATCAGCCAATGGACAGGCCTAGAACTACAACAAAACCCTGAGAAGGCAGAACAGAGAGAGGAATGGAGGGAACTGGTTGTCAAGTCTTCGGGGGTGTCCCCAGGTCACCAGACTAAGGCATAGATAGATAGATAGATAGATAGATAGATAGATAGATGATAGATAGATAGATAGATAGATAGATAGATAGATACTA
>CM060322.1:15725131-15727631 GCA_030674155.1 Stramonita haemastoma | reverse complement strand
ACAGTTGGCATCTGTAGTGGCTCAAACAATGTATATATTATAGGTAAGGGTATAGGTGTCCCATAACCTATGTGGCCGTAGGGAGCCATGTCCATATGAATTATTTTGGTCATTTTTTCCATGTATGCTATATTGATGAGTTGGGTATTTCTGAGAACAATGTATATATAGGTAAGGGTATAGGTGTCTCATAACCTATGTCAGAGCAATGTATAATTATATAGGTAAGGGTATAGGTGTCCCATAACCTATGTCAGAACAATGCAGTTACAGGTAAGGGTATAGGTGTCCCATAACCTATATCAGAGCAATCTATATATAGGTAAGGGTGTAGGTGTCCCATATCTTACGTCAGAACAATGTCTATATAGGTAAGGGTATAGGTGTCCCATAACCTAGGTGTCCCATAACCTATGTCAGAACAATGTCTATATAGGGAAGGGTATAGGTGTCCCATAACCTATGTGAGAACACTGCATAATATAGGTAAGGGTATAGGTATCCCATAACCTATGTCAGAACAGTGTATATACATAGGTAAGGGTATAGGTGTCCCATAACCTATGTCAGAACAATGTATATACAAGTAAGGCTATAGGTGTCCTATAACCTATGTCAGAACAATGTATATACAAGTAAGGGTATAGGTGTTCCATAACCTATGTCAGAACAATGTCTATATAGGTAAGGGTATAGGTGTCCTATAACTATGCCATGTATATACAAGTAAGGTATAGGTGTTCCATAACCTATGTCAGAACAATGTGTATATAGGTAAGGTATAGGAGTTCCATAACCTATATAGAACAATGTGTATATAGGTAAGGGTATAGGAGTTCCATAACCTATATAAGAACAATGAGTATATAGGTAAGGGTATAGGAGTTCCATAACCTATGTAAGAACAATGTGTATGCAGGTAAGGGTATAGGAGTCCCATAACCTATGCCAGAACAATGTGTATATACAGGTAAGTGTATAGGTGTCCCAGTAACCTATGTGGTCGTAGGAGCAAAGTCACGTGAATATTAGGGCATTTTTTGTAATATCTGCTATATTGATGAGTTGGACTTTCTGAGAACAATATATATATATATATATATCATATATACATACATATATATATATATATAGGTAGGGCTATAGGTGTCCATAACCAGAAACAATGTATATACAAGTAAGGCTATAGGTGTCCCGTAACCTACGTCAGAACAATGTATATATAATAGGTAAGGCTATAGGTGTCCCGTAACCTATGTTAGAACAATGTTATATACAAGTAAGGCTATAGGTGTCCCGTAACCTATGTCAGGAAAATGTATATACAAGTAAGGCTATCGGTGTCCCATAACCTATGTCAGAACAATGTATATACAAATAAGGCTATAGGTGTCCCGTAACCTAGCCGTCAGATCACAAGCTCAACACTGTCCCGCCCCCGCCCCCGTATAGTAATTAATTGATAGTGCAAGGCTTTATCAGCCCTGTCTTAATCAAGGATACAGTCTACGTCTTCTTTACTTTCTTGGTGAGTTCTAAGCATGATTTCTATCTGAGGTCCATATGAATTATTTAGGCCATTTTTTATGTCTGCTCTATTGATGAGTTTGTTTTTTTTTTAGGACAATGTATATATAGGTAAGGATGAAGGTGTCCCATAACTTATGTGGTCGATATGGAGCGAGGCATCAGAAACCTCAGCTTTTTCTAGGGGCCAGCATGTTAAGGGCGGCGCCCATCTCTTCTCCCTTGCTGCTTTATCTTCCCGGACCCTAAAGAACGCAGGTATCCATTTACAGCTGGGTGAACTGGGGGACTGTGCTGAAGCCAAGGCGTACACACGGTTACCCATCCACTTGGTAACCACGCTCGATGCTGCTTAACTTTAGCTGACCACTGAGCTATCCCGTCTCCGATGTATATGATATGTCTTTAGGAATTATGAATATTCGTTGATGCTCGATAAAACCTGTTATGATATGAACCGTTGCAATGCATGCACACCACAACACATCACAACACAACACAGCACACCAACACAACACAACACAAACACAACATAACGCAACACAACACACACATCCACACCCACACCCACCCATCCACCCACACCCACACCCACACACATTAACACGACACACCAGAACACACAGATACACATACACAATACGAAAAACACCCAACACACACATACACACACACTCGCAGCGCACGCCACGCCATGCCAGTCATAAACTTTACACACTTCCTCTCACTCTCTCTCATCTCTCTCTCTCCTCTCATCTTCTCTCCTCTCTCTCCTCTCTCCTCTCTCTCTCTCTCATTCTCTCTCTTTTCCTCTCTCTCTCTCTCTCTCTCTCTCTCTCTCTCTCTCTCTCTCTCTCTCTCTCTCTCTCTCTCTCTCTCTCTCTCTCTCTCTCTCTCTCTCTCTTCTCTCTCTTCTCTCTCTTCTCTCTCTCTCTGTCTCTTCTTCTTCTCTCTCTCTCTCTCTCTTCTCTCT
>CM060322.1:15717631-15720131 GCA_030674155.1 Stramonita haemastoma | reverse complement strand
TGAGACACAGAGAGACACAGAGAGACACAGAGAGAGAGAGGGAGAGAGAGAGAGAGAGAGAGAGAGAGATAGATGGGGGAGACACACACACACACACACACACACACACACACACACACACACACACACACACACACACACACACACACAGGCAGAAATACATACGCATAATACGTACGTACGTACGTACGTACGTATGTACGTACGTACGTACGTACGTACATACGTACATACATACATACATACATACATACATACATACATACATACATACATACATACATACATACATACATACATACATACATACATACATACAAAGAGACAGACAGACGGACAGACAGACGGACAGACAAGATCTGGTATAATGCAATCTGATACTTAGATGCTGTTACGAAATATGATTTAATTGCTGAACATGAAGGGACCAAAACATGACAGTCAGTAACACAGATCTGTACATCAAGGATTTTGTGTCAGTTGTAACGCTGTTTAACATTTTAAAATACCCCTTGTCAAACTTTTCTTGCTCACAAGGATATGTGTGTGTGTATGTGTGTGTGTGCGCGTGCGTGCGCGTGTGTGTATGTATGTGTGTGCGTGTGCGTCTGTGCGCACGCACGTATGAAAGCATGTGTACGTGTGTACATGCACAGGTGTATGTATGCATGTGTCTACGCATGGGTGCATTCATGTATTTAACGTGTGCGTGGATATATAAATGCCAGTACAGTAGTGCGTGTACGCAACTGTATATAGAAGTACTATTTGTTCAAATACATTAGATAACAGTAAAAAGAAAAATCTCGAAAAAGCGAAAAAGCATCAATTACCAGCATGTGTAACAAGACTAAATATTTACCAGTGAAAACTTAACCGTTGTAAATATTTTAAAAAATAGCAAAAAACAAGAGAGAGGGAAAAATCTTAAAAAGCAAAGAAAAACCCCACCCTTCACTAATGCTAAAATAGAACTTGATACTTAAACATTGTTGTTTATATGCTCCACCCCTCCCCCCCCCCTCCAAAAAAAACTACAACAGAGAAAGGAATCAAACAAAAAGCACTTTTAAACTTTCTTCAATTGCTGCTTAAAGTTTCATGCTTTGTGATGCAATTCTTTCCCGTCCGCAAAAAGAAACAACAAGAAAAGAAAAGAAAACAACAACAAAAAACCCCAAAGAAATCAAAGTTCAGAAAGGATGACTTTTGTCTGGTCTAGCTATTAAATGTAGGTAGTGAGGAGGAAAAAAAAGAGAGAGGGGTAGATAGATAGATTACAATTTGATGTTGAAAGACTGACTCTCCTGTCGTCTCCATGTCGGGGAGGGGGGGGGGGGGGGTGAGTGGGGGGACAAACTGATTTATGTTTAGGTTTCGTGTCAGCAGGGTTTGTGAAGAAAGTTAGCATTCATGTACATCGACTATGTCTGTCAATCAATTATTTGTGACCGTTTTATTTTCCTTACAGTTTCT
Source organism: Stramonita haemastoma (assembly GCA_030674155.1). Taxonomy (NCBI): domain Eukaryota; kingdom Metazoa; phylum Mollusca; class Gastropoda; order Neogastropoda; family Muricidae; genus Stramonita; species Stramonita haemastoma. The sequence continues at coordinate 15,718,655 of CM060322.1, read as the reverse complement.
CTCTCTCTCTCTCTCTCTCTCTCTCTCCTCTCTCTCTCTCTCTCTCTCTCTCTCTCTCTCTCTCTCTCTCTCTCTCTCTCTCTCTCTCTTCTCTCTCTCTCTCTCTCTTCTCGTTCTGATGCGTTTTTCAGCTTTCTTGTCTCTGCTGCATTGATATCTCTTTTTTTGTTGCTGTCTCTTCATTTTTGTTTTGTTTTGTTTTCTTCTTTCAGCTTACATCACTCTATCGAGTTTTCCATTTCTGGTTTGATGCATTTTTTTTACCTGATATGATTATTTTCTAACGTCAAATTTACAGTCACTAAGTAAAATAAAAAATAAAATAAAACCCCAATCGTTATCTCCCCCTTGCCCATAAAAAAAGTGTAAACGTATAGTACTGCCACTTCCACACAGAGCACACTAAGGCTACATACCGGTATTAACTTTGACTTGATTTCCCTCTGTTTTCATATAGTACTCTTGCATTTGCACAGCGCGTACTAAGGCATTCACAGAATAAAAACTACATTTTTCAGAAAGACTAGGCCCTGACTCAATGTGATTTTGCACAAATTTGGTAGGTTTGAACTTTTTTTTGTTTTTCAGCTAACACTGTACCCCCTCATTCCTTTGTGGTCTGCTAGCTTCCTAACCCTAAAATGCATGCATGCGCGGGGTTAACGCTACAGGAACACAAACAGTCTCCATTTGATTATCATTTCCAACTTTCTCGTGACTACCTGGTATTGTTCTATGTCCTCAATCACCAAAGCAAGTGCACAGTGCATTTTTTTTCCTACTTTAAAAAAAAATCTGTCAAAATGAACCCCCAAAAATTCCGACCCGCACTCTATAGAATATACTACATTACCCCCCAAACTAATACCGGAGTGTAACCTAAGATTTCAATTCTTGTTGGCACTGCCCTTTTCCTTCCTGCCCTCCATCCCCTTCCCCCGCCCACAACAGAGAGAGAGAGAGAGAGAGAGAGAGAGAGGAGAGAGAGAGAGAGGAGAGAGAGAGAGAGAGAGAGAGAGAGAGG
>CM060322.1:15690131-15707631 GCA_030674155.1 Stramonita haemastoma | reverse complement strand
AAGAAGAAGAAGAAGAAGAAGAAGAAGAAGAAGAAGGAGAACAAGAACAAGAACAAGAACAAGAACAAGAACAAGAACAAGAATGACAATAGCAAACAACAACAACAGGTAGGTATAACATAAACACACTGATTGACAGACAATATGAAGAAACAGACACGTAGCTTAACTCTGTCTTTGCAAATCTGCTGACGACACAAAACCTGAACATAAATCAATCCCCCCCCCCCCCAATATTCAACAACACAGCACTCTCTCAACAAAGCCCCTTAACCTCTCTTCCCTTTCTCACCTAGATGTTGGGTCTGAAACCCGACCATTCCATTTCTTTGAAAAATGTTTTTGCCAACATTGGATAAATGGTATGAAAATTCATATTCTTTAAACATCGATTAAGGGTAGGCAGACAAGAATAAACTTTTTTCACAAATAATTCAGTTTGATCTCTTGTTGGCTGTAAGAGTACAACTAACATCTAAGGAGTTGTTTTTTTTCTGAAGTACTGTATACACTGTCAAACTGTCACTGGGATTTACTGATTTGACGGATTTATATTAATGGTGTGTGTGTGTGTGTGTGTGTGTGTGTGTGTGTGTGTGTGTGTGTGTGTGTGTGTGTGTGTGTGTGTGTGCTTGTGTGTGTGTGTGTGTGTGTGTGTGTGTGTGTGTGTGTGTGTGTGTGTGTGTGTGTGTGTGTGTGTGTGTGCCTGTGTATGTGTGTGTGCTCGTGCATATTTTGATAGCTTATTGCTGCTTTTCTCTTTTTGTTCATATTATATAAAGAGAAGACTAAGTATGCAAGCTACACATTTTTCCTATTCTTACCAAACAGAGGTTGATTAAAGAAAGACGAGTAATAACATTCTAATCCTGCACAAACCCTAGAACTGATGTAATGAACACTTTGATAAGGGCCTTAGCGCCATTTTGAGACTGAACTAAAATAAAACGAAAATAAAATGAGTCAGGGATAGCCTTAGTGGTTAGGACATTGAACTTATAATCTATAAACAACTGAGGGCACGAGTAGGAATCGCCACTGTAGTGGCCGTTCCAGAAGTCTTCTTCCACAAGAGTTAACATTGACACTGACTCCACTCCTTTGCAAGTCTTTCGGATGAGGCTATAAACCGAGTTCTTGGGTGCGTGCACACACGTCCAGACCTCATTCCTAGAAGAGTAGGCAAGTTATGGCTAGTGGGGTGGATAACACAAATGCGTTCAGCATGCATCCTATTGCTTACAGACGGACAGGCTGTACCAGTTTTAACTTGTTCAGGAAATACTGCCTTTATTACCTTTTTTCAAATCCAGTGTGTTCCAAAGACTCTTAAAAAAAATCAGGGGAAAAGTCATGTCAAGTCAAGTCAAATTAAACGAAACAAACCTCATGAAAACTGAGGTAAACTTAAGTGTAAATTCAAGCCCACTTGGGGGCACCCCAAAGAATCATACACGTCACAGTCTACTTGAATTCAGAACTCAATAACCGAGGTAATCTATTAAGTCCAGGAATGAACCAAAACAAAGTTGACCTCTCAACTACAACTACCAGTACTATTATCATCACCACAACCACCACCATCAACACCACCACCACCACCACCATCACCGTCACTACTCAAAATTACCCCCCACCCCACCCCCGCCATCCTTTATCACGTTTCCTTTATCTCGTCTCCTTACTCTCTAGTCCAGAACCCCTTGGTATCCATCTAGTATATACAGAGCCTCAATCATTCGTCCCGATCAGTCCACTTAGTACTTCCACCCCAGCTAATCAACTCTGGTACCAACAGACAAAAGACTATCCTCTCTCAGACCTGAATACAACTCCCGCCTTCAACCCTTAGAGAGACAGAGAGAGAGAGGGAGAAAAATGGAACCTGAGTGCCAACGCCAACCAACAACCATGAGCAAAAATTGTACTGAACCTGTGGTTATATTTTTATGTATAAGGAGTTTTATGTATGTATATATATATATATATATATATATATATATATAGAGGAGAGAGAGAGAGAGAGAGAGAGAGAGAGAGAGACAGAGACAGAGACCGAGAGAGACAGAGAGAGAAAGAGAGACAGACAGACAGACAGACAGACAGACAGACAGACAGACAGACACAGAGACAGACAGATAGAGACAGAGACAGAGAGACAGACAGAGACATGACTGCTGTTGAACTGGCAGAAATCAGTTGTGTTTAGAAAATAGCAACAAAACTTCTTATCGGCTCTGAATGATTAACCTTTCAGTCAGATTTGATCAAAAATTTATTAGAATTTTGTATTTTTTAAAGAGAAACAAATGTCCAATTTATGACGTGTATAAATAGACAGACAGACAGACAGACAGACAGACAGACAGACAGACAGACAGACAGACAGAGGGCCACTTCTCTGTAGAGTGAAAGCTTGAAACTCCAAAACAGGCCTTTAAGTTGAACAGCAAAACTAACTCAAACTAAGAAAACAACGGACAAACCATTTCATAAAGGTTCAATACACTGTATTTACAACAGAATTGAAACGCTGCTTCCCATGTCATTAAAACTCGTCAGAGCAACAACAACAACAAAAAAAAACCACACACACACTACACACACGCAAAGAGAAGAAAATGATACAGATGAGGCCAGCAGCATTTCAGGCGATCATTATAACCATCTCCATGTCATTGTTCTACGTGGCATTTTCCCTAAATCGCCTAAAGATAATGAGCCTGACATGGAGTGCGCGCGTGCAAGCAAAGATGAGACTCGAGAGCGAATACCGAATTTCAGAGCCATGTTGTTTATGGTTTAAATGAGGCTTATTTCTGCGCTTCCTACGTCTGCTAGCAGCTATATCGTCTGCTTCCATCTTCTGTCAAAAAAGACTTTTTGTTTTTGGTTGTTGTTTCTTTTTTTTTTTTTTTTACTCAACCATTCTTATAAAAAAACAGGGGAGTATTTTTGCCGACAGTGAACTCAAACAATGAATAAAGAAATGTAGCTCTTTATTTTTTTTTTCTCTTTTATAACCTCTTCTATTTTTTTCCCTCAGAGATAATACAGAGTTGAAAAATAAGCAGAGACCCAAGACCTGAACATAAAAGGTCTTGAACAATAGACAATAACGATAAGCTAGTGTAAAAGACAAGGGGGCCACAACCGATGAAAAAACTATAGAATAATAACCTCCCTTTCCCCATATCTCTCTTTCCACCATCCCCCACCCTTCACGCTCTCCTCCCCCCCCCCCTCCCCCCCCCCCCCCACCCCTGCTTCTAAACAAATGATTAAAAAGGCGAAAAACATGCTAAGTTCCAGGAAGGTTATCTGCCGACAAGAATCATGGCGAGTTGTCATTTAGTCTATGCGGTTAGCCGTATAGCATATGTTGCAGACTAGCACACGGAAAAAAAACCTCTGAAAAAATATTTGACATACTAATAAACAGATGGCTACAAATTGTACATCGAGTAAGAAAAAAAAGAGAGAAAAATGTAAAAGTTAAAATGAGCACACAAACTAAAGCAACAAAAAAGAGAGATCGACAATTAAAGTTTATGGTCATCGATCCCCGTTTGAGCCAGAATCTTTTCCTACATCCACTAGACTGTGAGTGGTGGTCAGCGTGCTAGTCTTTCGGGCGAGATGATAGACTGAGGTCCCACTTATTTAGCGCACGTTAAAGAACAACGGCAACAAGAGACTTATCCCTGGCAAACTTCTGTTGAAAAGAAAAGCCATTCTGATACGGAAAGAACTATAGTTGCATACAGGAAAAGATTTTTTTTTTAAAATAATGGGTGGCGCTGCTCTTGTGGCAACGCCCTCTTCCCCAGGAAAGCAGCCCGAATTTCAATCAGAGAAGTCTGCTGTGACTTAAAGTGGTATACAAACACAATCAAATCCACTACTACTACTACTACTACTACTACTACTACTACTACTATTACTACTACTACTACTACTACTACTACTACTACTACTACTACTACTACTACTACTACTACTATACTACTTAATACAGTTGCTGCTGCTACTGCTGCTTCTGCTGCTTTGCTACTACTACTACTACTACTACTACTACTACTACTACTACTACTATACTACTACTACTACTACTACTACTACTACTACTACTACTACTACTACTGCTGCTGCTGCTGCTGCTGCTGCTTCTGCTGCTGCTGCTACTGCTGCTGTTGCTGCTGCTGCTACTGCTGCTGCTGCTTTCTCGTCTGTATCCATTCATTCGTAGTGTTTGCAATAACAAAAAACAAAACAAAAAACACAAAAACTCTCATAGACACACACAGACACACACACACACACACACACACATATTATATATATATATATATATATATATATATATATATATATATATATATATATATATATATATATATATGTATGTATATATAGATATAGATATAGATATATATATAGATATAGATATAGAGAGATAGATAGATATACTCACTCACACACACACACTCACACTCACACCACATACACACACACAACCCCCCCTCACTTCCCCCCCCCACCCACACCCCCCCCCCCCACACACACACACACACACAATACACCAAAAAAAAACAACAACGAAAAACACAAAACTCAAAACAAACAACGAAACAGATAAGTAATAATATAACATCCCTTCTCACACACACAAAAAAAATGACCTTGGAAGTTCCAACCAAGCCAGTCTTGTTCTTACAGAGATTGAACTTCTGCTGTGGTTAGGCAGCAGCAGCAGGCAGGCCTAGGCCTAGGCTAGCTAGTATAGTTAGTATAGGAGGGTCTTTTTTTATCATCCCTCAAGTGTTGCTTTAAATCTCCGCCAGCATCGCCGTTTGCCATCAGTGTCCGCCCAAGACAACAAGCGGCTTGCTCTGGCCGAATAGAAAGGGAGAGAGAGAGAGAGAGAGAGAGAGGGAGAGAGAGAGAGAGAGAGAGAGAGGAGAGAGAGAGAGAGAGAGAGAGAGAGAGACAGACAGACAGACAGACAGACAGACAGACAGACAGACAGACAGACAGACAGACAGAGACTGTGTGTGAGAGAGAGAGACAGAGAGAGACATAGAGAGAGTGTGTGTGTGAGAGAGATAGAGAGACAGATAGAGAGAGACAGAGAGAGAGAGTGTGTGTGTGGTGTGTGAGATAGAGAGAGACAAACAGAGACACAGAGAGAGTGGGAAGGTGGGGCATGGAAGGATGGGTGGAGGGTGGATAGAACAGGTGATTGGGTGGGGGGTGGGGAGGAAGAGGAGTGAGGTTTTATTAATAGAAAGATGGGTGGTGTAAACCCCAGTTTTTTTTTTTTGGTGGTGGGTGGGTGTGAGGAGAGAGAGAGAGAGAGAGAGAGAGAGAGAGAGAGATGAGAGAGAGAGAGAGAGAGAGACAGAGACAGAGACAGAGACAGACAGAGACAGACAGACAGACAGACAGAGACAGAGAGACAGAGAGAGACAGAGAGACAGAGATAGACAGAGAGGGATGTAGTTGTTTACTTTCCTTTTGATAAGCTTACCAATGTCGGGTCTTGTTCTCTACACAGATTTTACGACTCCATTTTTTTAGATTAACTTACGAGTTCAGTGGTTATCTGTTGTTGCTCTTCTGTCAGTTTTGGTCTCCCCTTATCGTTTGAATTTCTCTTTTTTTTTCTTTTGTTAGGACGCAGGGCGCCCATTCCTCTCTCTCTCTCTCTCTCTCTCTCTCTCTCTCTCTGTCTCTGTCTCTCTCTCTCTCTCTCTCTCTCTCTCTCTCTCTCTCTCTCTTTTCTCTCTCTCTCTCTCTCTCTCTCTCTCTCTCTCTCTCTCTCTTTACAAAAATAAGATTTTAAAAAAGTACTTCATTCGCCTTGAATTACATTGCATTGTATTGCTGTATTGCTGTGTTGTTTTGTTGTGTTGTGTTGTGATGTATTGTATTGTATTTTATTGGGTTGGGTGGGTTGTGTGGTTTTGCATACTGATTGCATTCCATGGCACTGTGTTGTCTGGTAGCGCATCGCAGTATGATTATTGTGCTGTTTTTCATTGTATTGTATTGTACTTAAAACGCTAAAAAAAGTTTTTGATTGCTCTCTCGAGAAACAATTGTCCACTAGCCTATGAAACAATTGCATGTCTTCCTGCTGTGTTTGTGGATAATTTTTCATTTTCAATTGATGTGCATTTGCATGCAAAGTTTTCGTTTTCTTATCGTATGTTCTTCTTGTTAGGTGCATGGTGTTCTGTGTTCCACAACGGAACCTCCGTTTTCTACCTCAAGAGAAAGACTATCACCAACACAGCCAGTGCTCAAAGTATTGATACAGACCCGTTGAATCCTCGTGAGTGGATCTGGGGTCTTGAGATAACGCGCCTGCCTAGGAAGCGAAAACTTTGGGTCTGAGTGTGCGGTGGTTCGAATCCTGTTAGGGCCCCAAACTTTTCCCCCATCCATTAGACCGAGAGTGGTAGTCTGGGTGCTAGTCTTTCGGACGAAACGATAAACCGAGGCCCGTGTGCTATACAAAATTATTCTAGCGCAGGTTAAAGAACCCATGGCAACAAAATTGTTGTCCCTGGGAAAATTCTGTAGAAAAAGCCACTCTGATAGGGAAACGAATACAGTTACAGACAGGAAAAAGAAAACAAAGAAATAATGGGTGGTCCACTTGTGGCGACGCGCTCTCCCTAGGGAAAGCAGCCCGAACTTCATGCAGAGAAATCTGCTGTGACATAAAGTGGTATGATATAAGATAAAAAAAAAAAATAATAAATAAACTTTGACATTTACAATTAGCTTCAGGTTGACAGTTCTTGTCTCATATTCCCTCTAGATGACTGTCATCAGTTCAATACTACATGTTTTAGTCCGTTCACTGTGTCAGCTTACCTAGTTAGTCACCCCATGAAGAAAACTCAAAATGTTAAGCAACATCCTTCAAAAAACCCACACAGCACACATTGACGATTTTCAAAGCCCAATAACAAGCTAAAATGTCAAGTGCAAGCTATGTATTTTTTTTTTTGCGTTTCAAGACCTCAGGCACATTCTTTGTAAGATAACCTCTTCTCTAACCTACCAAAATATAAAAATATCGATAAAGGGACTATTAACGTATAGATCATCTGTATGCATATGTATATGAAGAGTGTTAGTAAGTGGTAGACCACATGTTCATTGACGTGGGCTGTGTTGTAACCCCGCCTTTCAAAAACCTGGGTGCCACAAAGACTTGATCCAAGAAATCCTTGACATGGTGATAATGAGGATTAGATTCTGCTGTCATATCCAATGAGATGTATACGATATAGGATAGCCCCTACACAGAGTCACAGGGAAGGATTTTTTGTGTTTTTTTGCTTGATAAAGAAACAGTTCTTCAACAGTTCTTCAAAAGTTTTTTCTTTATTCAATACATTTTTTCCGAATTTTGTAGTACAAATTCATATCTAATAAAAGGTTTTTCAGATTTAAGAGAATGGATTTTTTCGTACCTTTTCTTAATTGTTGATAACATAAGATTATTTATTATCAAAATATTAACCAACTTTAGTGATTTCTTCTTTAAATCTTCATTTTTGATCAAAAGCATGACCACGAAATCAATAGTAACAAGCTTTTCAAAGGGTAAGCAGTCTGTAGAAGTATGTGTATCTAACAGTAACACAAGTATGTAATATAGCCTTCTACGTTTCATCAAAAGCTTCTTTGATTCAACAGTTGAGAGATTTTCTTTCACGCGTCAGACCAGAATGGTGTCCATGAAATATTGATCACTTTATGAATTCGTCACAGTGATCGTGCTGTTGCGTGCGGCTCTGCAATCAAGGCCCCCCGAATGACTGGTAACCGTAAACTGGACACACACACTTACACACACTGCCAGAGTCTGATCGCTCTATGGTTAAGATGACAAGCCTTTGAGAAAGTGCCTTTATTGTTGCAATGTGGATCTTTTTTCCCCTTTTTTATAGACATTAAGGACAATGATCTTAGAAGTAGAATTCTGAATGGTTATTATTAGAGTTGTAGAATCTGAACTGGTTATTTCACTAGAGTTGTAGGGAGCATTATGTTTATCATGCTGTGAGTTAGTTTTTAAAATTGTTGTTGTTTTTTTAGTCCAATAATTTAGTTATTCGTTTTTTCAGTCAAGTATGCGTTGATTAGTTTGCTTTTGTTGTTTGTTTCCGATTGTAAGTCTTGACAAATGTTTATTTGAATTCGATGTGTTTGTACAATTTCTTATCTTAACTACTACTGTATAAAAGCTGATACTTAGGCGATGATTGACAGTTTTATGTCTTCATTTAAACTTATTACATGTATACAGATGATAAAGAGATCATATGTTATCAATGTCAGTATTGCAAACTTTCTGGTCTGGTTTAAAAGTCAGATAACCCAGTAATTTATTGGTAATTAACAATTATCAGCTCGACCTTGCTGATAAATGGTTTGCTCCATAGGCTACTGAAATCCAGAAACTTCTTCCAAAGTAACGACTTTTAAAAAGTCAGTTTGTTTCTTTTTTTTTTCATCTTTAATTGCACAGTTATGCTAATGTATGCAATGCATTTGTTATAAATTCAAGCAAGACTTTCACCCCTCAGCTATCTAATCTTTGAAACTCTCTCTGTCTCTCTCGTCTCTCTCTGTCTCTCTGATACTCTGTCTCTGTCTGTCTTCTGTCTGTCTTCTGTCTGTCTGCTGTCTTCTCTCTCTCTCTCTCTCTTCTCTCTCTCTCTCTCTCTTCTTCTTTCTTAAAATGCCTTTAGTATGCCAACCAAAGGGATATAGATGTGAAATAACAAATCATAGAACAAGGAAATAGGAATAAACAAATGACAGACTGGACTTAGAAAGCATAGACAAACAAAAAATAACACACCAAACAAACCCAAGAGCACTGGGGTTTGTTTAACTCCAAAAAATAAAACACTTGACTAAAATGACGAATGACATAAACATATGGAAATATTAACATAAATCAAGCAACTGTCTGTCTAAAACTTTAAGCAGACAGTATGAAGTAAGATACCAGACACTAAACAAACTCTGTCTCAGGCTCTTTCTTCTCTGTCTCTCTGTCTCATGTCTCAGTCTCTGCTGTCTGTCTGTCTGTCTGTCTGTCTCTGTCTCTGTCTGTCTGTCTGTTCTGTCTTCTCTGTCTCTCTGTCTCTGTCTCTGGTCTCTGTGTCTCTCTGTCTCTGTCTCTCTGTCTCTTCTCTCTCTCTCTCTCTCTCTCTCTCTCTCTCTCTCTCTCCTCTTCTCTCTCTCTCTCTCTCTCCCTCTCTCTCTCTCTCTCTCTCCCTCTGTCTCTGTCCTCTTTCCACACCCTCCTTTTCCTACCATTCCCCATTATCTCTAAATAAAAAAAAAGCAAAAACAAAAACCAAAAAAATCCTCAGAATAATAGCATCGTCTCCACACCTTCAAAAGCTTCAGACCTTAATTACACAGCCATCAGTCTCTCACAGCGACCCCTTAGTGTGTCTAAGTGTGTGTCCAATTTACAATTACCGGTCGTTAAGGAAGTCTTGATTGGAAAGCCGCACGCAACTGCACGATTATTTTAATGATTTCATAAAGTGATCAGTATCAGTCATTGACACCCTTTGTTCTCTTTATGCACGTGCGTAGATTCTCTTTCATTAGGAAATAAAGAAAACGGACTTGATGAAAGTGATGGGAAAGGGAGAGGTTTCATTTTATAATTGTCATGGGGTGTGGTTGATAGTTAAAGAATGCAGGTGGGAAATGGTTGGGTTTTTTGGTGATAAAGGTGATATTGGTAAGGGGAAAAAGATACATGATTCATATTTGTGTTATGTTAAAAAAAATCTTTCTGGTTGCTTAACTGTTTGCTTGTCGAACTTTTTTGTTTTGTTTTAGGTTTGTTTGGGTTTTTTTAGTGTGTATAATATGTGTGTTTGGATATATGTGTGTCTGTTCATGCTGGTGTGTGTATTATGTGTGTATGTGTGTGTGCATCTGTGTGTGTGACATGTATGCGTGTGTGTGTATATACGTGTCTATGTGCCTGTGTCTGTGTCTGTGCACATGTCTGTGTGTCTGTGTGCCTGTGTGTCTATTTATCTGTGTGTCTGTCTGTAAGTCTGTCTGTCCAATCTGTCCCTCTGTCTGTGTGCATCGGTGTATGCTCAAATCAAATCAATCAATCTGATGCAACAACACAAACTTTGAATTTCAACACAACTCTGTATATTCTGTGACACTTTATTGATCTCCCATCATTTAACCACAGTGGAAAAAAGTAATACCGATAAAGGCAATATTAGCATTTCTTCAAAGACTTGACAAACGAATCACACAGTGATCAGTCTCTGACAGGTCCCACTAGTGTGTGTAAGTATGTGGCCAGCTCACAATGACTAGTGGCTGAAGGGTCTTGACTGGAAAGTCGCATGCAACAGCACGATTATTTTAATGATATCATAAATGATCGATACCACCACTGACTCACACTGCTTGCTTTTCCCTTCTTGCTGGTGCATAGCTTTCAGTTATTAAAAACCAAGTTTGATTAGATTGGGAAAGGGAAGATTGCATTTCATGGTTTAATATTGTCATTGTAATGATATGATGATTGATGGTATTTTTTTGTGGGGCATAGGTAAAGTGTGGTTTATTGGTGAAAGTATTTGTTTTTAGGGAAGTTACAAAGTTTATAGTTATTATGCGTAGCTGGTTTTGTTGGTTGTGTGGTGTGTGGTTGGTGGTGGTTTGGTTGGTTGGTTGGCTGGTGTTGGTGGTGGTTTGGTTGGTTTGGGGTTGTTGGCATATCGATTTTGTTGGTCTGGTCAGTTGTCTGACTGATTGCTTGGAAGGCTAGTTTGCTGCTTATTCATTAACTGAGTGATTGGTACAATAGTTGGTTGGTAGGTTAATTGGTTGTTTAAGCTTTTGTTTCAGACTTTTTGTTCTTGTGTGTATATATTTGGTGCTTCTGCATGTGTGTGTGTGTGTGTGTTGTCTGTGTGTGGTGTGTGTGCAGTGTGATGTGTGTATGTGTGTGTGTGTTTTAGCAGGCACTTCATGCATACCATCAGTGCACATGATCGAATCATCCTCACACATTATCAATCTTCTATCTTAGCCTACAACACAATCTATAATACCTATTCTTTTTAAACAAACAATAAAAGAAGTTCTTCTCAGACAGCTAATCTTACCATTTTCTCAGTGACTCGAAACCTTTATCACACAATGGATCTGTCTTTGTTATCTCCAATCAGTGTGTGTAAGTGTATACCCAAGTTGACAATGGGTTGTTCTCCAAGGGTCTTGATTGGAAAGCCACATGCAACAGCACCATTACTTTAATGATTTCATAAAGTGATCAATATAACTCACAGACACCCTTTGTTCTCCCACATGTGGCACGTGCATAGCCTTTGGTTATTTAAAAAAAGTGAAGGTATTGGTCTGGGAGAGAGGGGAGACTTTTTCCTGATAGTTCAAATACTGTCATAGTGAAGCAAATATTATGAAAGATTGATTTTTGAGGAGTTCAGGTAAGGGAGACTGAATGATAAAAACAGCAGAATGGGGAAAAAAGTTGCAAGGCCTTGTTTGAGTTATATGATGAGGTAGAGATATGCTTGGACAGGGGTTTTTTTGTGTGCTGTAGTTGGTTGGTTGGTTAGAAAGTTGATTGGTTGGTTAGTTGGATGGTTAGTTGGTTGGATGGTTGGTTGGTTGGTTGGTTGGATGGTTGGTTGGTTGGTTGGATGGTTGGTTGGTTGGTTGGTTGGATGGTTGGTTGGTTGGTTGGTGGGTGGTTGGTTTGTTGGGTGGTTGGGTGGTTGGGTGGTTGATTGGTTGGTTGGTTGGCTGGTTGGTTGGCTGGTTGGTTGGTTGGTTGGCTGGTTGGTTGGTTGGTGGTTGGTTGGTTGTTTGGGTTGATTGGTTGGATGGTTAGTTGGTTGGTTGGTTGGCTGGTTAGTTGGTTGGCTGGTTGGCTGGTTGGATGGTTGCTTGGTTGGTTGGATGGTTGCTTGGTTGCTTGGTTGGTTAGCTGGCTGGCTGGTTGGATGGTTGGTTGGTTGGTTGGTTGGTTGGTTAGCTGGCTGGCTGGCTGTGTTGGTAAATTATGTGATTGACTATATGGATGGATGCTTGTTTAATTATTTAGATTATTCCTTTGTTCTGGTGGGGGGCGGGGGCACACACATGAGTGTGTGCACATGTGCGTGTGCTAGTGCTTTTGTGTGTGTGTTTATGAGCATGCAGGTGACATAAGAAAACACATCAGTCTCTGTGTGCTACTTGCAAATGCAAGCAATCATTCTCATACACTCTTATTATGTTTCCAAGATATGTAACCAACAGACTACTAAATATAAAAAATGTATACTCGTTCAAACCAAAGAAAAAATATTCCTAGGAAAGGTAAATATTGAAATTTCCTCAAAGGCTTGATATATTATTAACCACACAGTGATCAATCTCTGACATCCAAGGCCAGTGTGTGTAAGTGTGTGCCCAATTTAGAGCTACCTGTCTTTCAATCATCTTGATCCAAAAGAAGCACGCAACAGCACGATTATTTAAATAATTTCATATAGTGATCAATATCACTTACTGATACTGCTTGATCTTCTATTCATGCCTGGGCATAGATTTCTACGTTGAAAAAGTGAAATCTGATAAGATTGCAAGGATAAGATTTCTCACTTCATAGTTTTGACATCATTGTTATAGTCAAGCCATATAATAAAGGAATGGTATTTTAAGGGAGTACAAGGTGAGAGGTGGTTTAATGGTGAAAGCTGCAGCCTTAACACAGAAAAAGTTGGAAATACGTTGTTTGTACAATACAACTGCATAAAACTTTATTTGGCTGGTTGATTGGACAGTAAAGAAAGTGTGTGGGTGTTGTATTTGCTGGTTCATTTGTTCATTTATAGTTTAAGTTATAGAAACAGTTAATTCCATACCATAAAACCACGGGATTCTTCTTCATCCAACCCTTGATAGTTAGTTGTCTGTCAAATGGGGGAAAATGTGTTGTGCTGCCATTAATTCCCTGACAAGTGAGGCCCAGCACATCTGACTTCAGCATGTTTTTTTATCACAGTGGTCATTCCCTTGGACTGGTTGCCTTCACAGTGCTGCAGAATCCAATCTACCAGTGAGGCAATCTTCCTCTGTATTCACAGCCATTGCGAGACAGGTTCTCCTCTTCCACCTCTTCCATCATTGGGATGTCCTCGTGGGTTCTAATCTATACCTGGGGGATGGTTTGCAGGCACTAGGGCTTATCCACAAACCAGTGGGCCTGTATGCCAAACGTTAAGGAGGTGAAATATCCTACCTTAAAAATGAAATAAAGCTACTAATTCTTTATCACTGCATTCATCTTTTTTTTAAATTGCTTGTTTATAGATGGGGTACTTTACTTTTGTGAGTGTGTGTGTATGTATGTATTTGTGTGTGTGCACAAGCATACACAACAGAGGTGTGTGTGCATGACACACACAATACATACATACACACATATATATGCCTGTGTGCATGTTTTGTGTGGTGTGTGTGTGTGTGTGGGGTTTGTGTGTTGTGTGTGTGTGTGTGTTTGTGTGTGTATGTGTGTGTGACGTGTGTGTGTGTGCATGTGTATGTGTCTATCTGTTTGTCTCTCTGTCCGTCTGTTAGTCTGTCAGTCTGTATCTCTCTGTGGCTGTCTGTCTAGTCTGCTTCCTATGTCTCTGCCTATGTGATCAATCAATCTCCTACATTAATACGCTTTGAACCTCAACCAACAAAAGCAACAAAAAAAACCTCAAAATCTATTGGTTCAAATCACAGCAGGGTGAAAGCAATCCTTCCATCACCCCCACCCCCCAACACTACTATACTAATATTACCATTTCCTCAAAAGCTTGGCCATATTCATCACCACAGTGATCAGTGTCTGGCAGCGCCCACCAGGGCGTGTAAGTGTGTACCCAATTTACAATTACCGGTTGTCTAAAAGGGCTTGATTGCAAAGCCGCACGCAACTGCACGATTATTTTAATGATTTCATAAAAGTGATCAATATCAGTCACCGACACCCCTTGTTTTCTTACGTGTGCACGTGCATAGATTTGTGTTATTTCAAAAGAGGGTGTTTTTTTTCATAAGACTGAGTAGGGTAAAGTTTACTTCAAAGTTGTGTTATCGAGATGGTCAGGCCATAGTGTTACAAGCGAGTTAAAATTATTGGATAGAGGTTTGAGCGTGAAGAAAATTTCTTTATCTCATCTCTGAAAAAGCTAATAGTTTTTTTCGCTGATAGATTTAAAACATGTTAAAAATAATTATATATCAGATTTAAGCCACCACTCAAAATAAACGCTAGAAAAGATAGGAGACTTTCAACAATATGACTTATACTGAGATCCTGATTGTTTTTGATTCAGTTACTGTTCCAATAAACTTTTTTTTTGGTAAAAGTGTGCAAAATAATGAGATCCGGCATAACATCTCCAACACAATACAAATTCTTAACAAATCAGACTATGGTGTAGCAAAAACGTTAAACCATTGAGAGTATAGAAATACAACCCAGCACAGCACAGCAACGTATTGCAAAATACTTTACTTAAGCCCATCAAAGTACCACATATAACGTAATGAAATGTACAAATTAATCCAAGAATTGCTCAATGGCAGGTTACAGCACGCACGCACTCACGCGCACACACACACACACACACACACACACACACACACACACACACACACACACACACACACCACTCCTCACACACACCTTTCTAATATCACTTATGTATAGACTTCTAAACTGAGACACACACCACACCCACACACACACACACACACACACACACACACACACACACACACACACACACACACACACACAACACACACACACACATTCAATCTAAAAAAACAGCTTAAAATAGAACATTCAGCATCTTACAAATTTTAAAGTCACACAAACAAAATTTGAATTCTCTTCTTTACCTCCCTCTTTTCCAATCCCCATCACCCCCTACTCTTACCAAAAAAAGCAGAAATGGGATGAGTGTAGCAAAGCTTTCTTCAAAATTCTTCGTTTCAACTTTGAATGGCACAATATGTAAAATCTTTCTGATATCACTTTGTCACAGACTTGGTGCCTCTTTTCCACAAAGCAGAGAGTATTACTTGTTAGCCACAAGGCTTGGAACTAAAGTAAGCTACGCTTGATGCTTTCCTTCGTGCGCATTGGCTTGCAGTTATGTAATCATAATGAGGTAGAACAGTTTTTTCCAACCAAACTCCTTA
The DNA here is from genome assembly GCA_030674155.1 of Stramonita haemastoma. Lineage (NCBI taxonomy): Eukaryota > Metazoa > Mollusca > Gastropoda > Neogastropoda > Muricidae > Stramonita > Stramonita haemastoma. The sequence continues at coordinate 15,692,334 of CM060322.1, read as the reverse complement.
TGTGCACAGAAATCACGTTCGTTTTCTGATATAGTTTTAGGATTTGTTTGCATAATAAACAATCATATAACTACACCTATAGTGCATTGACACGAACTCTGATATACCGTAATACGCCTGTGTATGTGATAGGTATGGAAACGCACCTGAACTACTTATACACATGCCTAAGCATGTGCATATACACTCGCATGAGCGCGCGCGCGCGCACACACATACACCCGCGCGCGCGCGCACGCACACAACACACACACACATACACACACACTAATCTGTCTGTGTGCCTGTGTCTCTGTATAGAGAATGAAGGACTTTTTTTTTATTATTCAATTGTCCTGTCCACGCAGATTTGAGAAAGTTTGCTAAAGATTTCAAGAGGAATTCCTGTTCACTTACTACTCAAAGCTAATATTCCCTACTGATAGATACAATTTATCACGATTTATTTGACATGAAACCAACAGAAGAAATAAAATAACTTTCTAGAAAGGGATCCTCATATTGATGAATAATACATTTAAAACATTGTTGATTATGACGCACGAAAATTGTTTTGCGATTAATATTTTCACGATATGGCAGATACAACTTTATGTGTTATCATTGTGATCAATTGTTTCATATGTATTTATTCATTGATAGTAATGTGTTTATAACATTTATACCACATGTCCACTCCACTTGCCCGCCATTCTTTTCTATTGTGGCCTAAAGCCGATGTACAGTAAAAAGCTCAAGTCTGAAGTATGAACTCTCTCTCTCTCTCTCTCTCTCTCTCTCTCTCTCTCTCTCCTCTCTCTCTCTCTCTCCTCTCTCTCCCTCTCTCCTCTCTCTCTCTCGTCTGCCTGTCTGCCTGTCTGTCTCTCTGTCTGTCTGTCTGTCTCTCTGTCTCTGTGTGACTTGTGCCTTTAAACAAGTGCTCCATTCTATATTGACTTGTGACGTTATCAGTTTGAAGAAACAGAAACCTTTTCCAAAACTTTGAAATTGTCTGAACTGTTTGTCATTTTCTTTGAGAAGTGGGGTGGGCGGACTGTACATTTAGTTCAAGTTTGGCTATGTGGATGTAGTGTGTGTGTGTGTGTGTGTGTGTGTGTGTGTGTGTGTGTGTGTGTGTGTGTGTGTGTGTGTGTGTGTGTGTGTAGGGGGGGGGGAGTGTGGGTGGAAGTGTGTGGGTGTAACTGTGAGTGTGTATGTGTGTGCGTTTAAAAAGAAAAGAAGGTAGAACGTGCGCGCGAATGTGTGTGTGTGTGTGTGTGTGTGCTGTGTGTGTGTGTGTGTGTGTGTGTGTGTGTGTGTGTGTGTGTGTGTGTGTGTGTGTGTGTGTGTGTGTGTGTGTGTGTGTGTGTGCTTGTGTGTTTGTGTGTGTATGTGTGTGTTTGTGTGTGTTTGCTTGTGCGTGTTTGTGTTTGTGTGTGTTTTTTTGTGTGTGTGTTTCTGTGTGTATGTTTGTGTGCGTGTGTGAGTTTGTGTGTTTGTAATTGTGTGTGTGTTTGTATGTGTTTGTGTATTGTGTGTTTGTGTGTGTGTGTTTGTGTGCGTTTGTTTGTATAATGTGTGTGTACAAAAGAAAAAGGTACAAAATGTGTCTGCGTGTATGTATGTGCACACGCACGTAAACACACGCATACGCGCACGTGCATACGTGTGTTTCAATGGCAAAAAGACAAATAGACTGACTGCCTGATAAGTGAAAAGCCAATAGATCAAAGTTGATAGATATTAAAAACGAAAAAGAGAAATGTGTCACTTTAAAATCACACATACATAACCGTGCATGCACACACACACACACACACACACACACACGTGCACACGTGCACACACACGTGCACACACACACACACTATCAACATATACATACAAACATACATACACACACATTAAAAACACACATACACACATGAACACACACACATTGATAACACACACACATTCACACACACATACACACACACACACACACACACACACACACACACACACACACACACACACACACACACACACACACACACACACAACATTTACACACACACACGAACACACACACACATACACATACATCACATTCTGTCATGGATCTGAATCTCCTTCTCTCTGTGTCTCTATCTTCAACTTTTTCACTGCTGATCTTCAAACACGAAATGCACACATCCTGTATTCAAAGCTGTACAAACAGTACATGGGATGTCACTGCTCT
>CM060322.1:15662631-15682631 GCA_030674155.1 Stramonita haemastoma | reverse complement strand
AAATGAATAAAACATGCATCTGGAGCTAACATCAGTGCTGACTCCACTCTTTCCAAAAGTCTCTCGGTGAGACTGTAAACCGAGGCCCCATGTTGAACGCATGCAGAACATCTTGCGCACATGTTAAATCCTGTTCCACTTTCCATAAGAGTAGTTCATTGTGTGCCAGTGGGAACAGATAAAATATTTACAAAACTGCATACATATGGGAACTAGATGAAAAAAGCACCTTAGTGCTTGTTTCATTATCTTCGATATAAAAGAATAAAATAAAATAAATAAATAAAATCACAGGTTTTATTCCATTTTCCCCCCAGACTGCTTCACATTTCAAGATTGATAACACAACTCTACAGAGTCAACAGAGACTACTGAGTCAGGAGGAAGGAAGGGTGAAGGTCGTTCAAAGTCACGTGATAGCGGACAGCGAATATGATAGGCTGTTGTTGCTAGATTGGCGGCTGAAAAGGCCAGATGCTCAGCATGGCACGGCCATATGGCAGACGTTTATGACTGCCAGTCTGATAAAGGTAATGGCCGAATTGAACCAAGTTTTTATGACTAAGAAGTAAAAGTCACACAGTAGGCTTGGAAAGAAGAAAAAAAAAAATTCAATATAAAAAAATAGAGGACAGGGAGAGGAGGGTAAGAGAGGAGAAAGAAGACAGAAAAAAAGAGAAAGGAGATAAGTGAGGAAGAAGGAAATAATATAGAGAGTGTTGTTTTAATGTCATATGGTGGGTGGGGAAATAGGAGAATGTGTATGTGTAGGTGTGTGTTCTTTCTTAAATTGAACAGCTTTTTATTCACAGTGATGTTAGACGATAAAAGAAATGATAGTGAAATTTTATCAGCTTGTGTCATATAGAATGTGTGTGTGATTTTAAGCCTAGGAGATATACGCATAATTATCCTTACGAAATGTATCGAAAAAGGGATGCTTTGTTCTTTCAGTTCAGTAAAAAAAAAACAAAAAAAAAAACAAAAAAAACAATTTCGCCTATCCACCAGATCATGAGTGGTAGTCTGAATCATTTTTATTAATCAGTCTTGTAGATAAGTCAAAGTGAGTGTCTCTGCGCGCAACATGCGTTCAATGTTCGTAAAAAGAATCCACAAAAGAGCCCCCCCCCCCCCCCCCCCCCCTAGTAAAACTGTAAAGAAAAGCTTGCTGTTGTAGCCACAGCAATGTACAGGTCGATAAGGAAAAGACAATAGTTGGTACAACAATACTATGACAACACTTCTTCTTAGGAGAGGTGTCCCATAACTTATGTAGTCGTAGGGGATCAAGGCATCAGAGGCCTCAGCTTCTCTAGGGGTCCAGCATACTGAGGGTGGCGCCCATCTCCTCTCCCTCGCTATTAATTTTACTTTCCCTGACCAAAAGAGTGCAGGTACCTATTAACAGCTGGATGAACAAGGGGGACTGTACTGAAGCCAAGGCGCACAAACGGTCATCTATCTAACTGGTAACCACGCTGGATGCTGCTTAACTTTGACTTGGGAAAGCGAATGCTCTAACCACTTAGTTAACCTACCCCCTGCTTTTAAGGAAAACCGCCTCTAAAATATTACCTCATTTTACAAAATCGTAATGCTTAACTGTACAATATCAAATACCACATAAGCAAAAGCATAGATGGACCTATTGCAGAAACTATGAATTTATTACGCTGACTACAGAAAAGAGCGAAAAACAGATTATAAGTAAAACAAAATGATAATATATAAAAAAGAAACAAAGACAAAATGAGGACAGACACAAAACCACAGCAGCAGCAGTTAGGCAGGCAAGCAGACAGACAGGTAACGACAAGCAAGAAGCACACACACACTTAACACACAACACACAACAACAGACACACAGCACACACACACAACACACACACACAACACACACACACACACACACACACACACACACCAACACCCACACAACACACACACACACACACACACACACACACACACACACACACACACACACACACACACACACACACACACACACACAGGCTCACATTTTTCTTCTTCTCCTCTTTTTTCTTCTTTTTTTTTTTAATCTAACTTTCTCCGCCATTCTACTCGGTCAGTCCCTCCTTGTACTTTAAACAAACGTCCAAGACTGCAATATTTATGTCCGAAACTTCCGAAATGACTTTGTGGGTAGCCCCCTCTCACCCTCTCACCTTTCTCCTAAGTCTCGCCCCCACCCCACCCCACCACCCCACCCTCGCAACTCTCACCCACCACCCCCTCTCTCCAGTGCTAGTTACACCTCTCCTCCCCCCCCCCTACCCCACTCACCCACTCTCTCTTGAATCCACCCTACCTCCTATCAAACTGTCTCCTCCTCCTCCTCCCCATCTCTTCAATTTTACTACTTCTACTTCGTTCGCTAGCACTATGCTTCGAGAATACACACACAACTGGGGTAGTAGTAAGAGAAAAAGAGCAAGGGGGTGGGGGGGGAGAGGAGATGATTTTTATTTTGGGAGTGGAGGGAGGGGAGGGGGGAGGTGTAGGGTAAAAGGGGAAGGGTTGGAGGGGATGTTAACTTTCTTTTTTTACATTCAAAAAACTGTTTTTTTTCTCTTACCTCCACCCAGCTATTTGTACATGTCTGGTATGTATGGTCATTGGGGTGGTTGGTTAGCAGTGGATGGATGGATGGATGGATGGATGGATGGATGGATGGATGGATGGATGGATAGATGGATGGATGGATGGATGGATGGATAGACAGACATACACACAGACAGACAGATAGGCAATCAGACAGGCAGACAGAGAGGGTGGGGAGAGAGAGAGAGAGAGAGAGAAGAGAGAGAGAGAGAGAGAGAGAGAGAGAGAGAGAGAGAGAGAGAGACAGACAGACAGACAGACAGACAGACAGACAGACAGACAGACAGACAGACAGACAGACAGACAGACAGACAGACAGACAGAGACAGAGACAGAGACAGAGACAGACAGACAGACAGACAGACAGACAGACAGAGACAGAGAGACAGAGAAGAGAGAGATGAAAACAGACCGACAGACATGCAGACAGACAGACAGACAAGCAGACCAAGGCAGAGATATGGAAATAGAGACACTGACAGTCAGGCAGCAAACAAACAGACATACAGACAAACAAATCGTGAATCGGTGGTCTAGAGGTAGCGAGCCTAACTAAAAAGCATAAGTCCGAGTCGAAGTGTGCGGTGGTTCGATTCCCGTTTGGCCCAAAACTTTTCCCCCATCCATTAGACCATGAGTGGTGGTCTGGGTGCTAGTCTTTCGGATGAGACGATAAACCGAGGTCCCGTGTGTTAAACATCATTATTTAGCGCACGTAGAAGAACCCACGGCAACAGGAGGGTTGTCCCTGGCAAAATTCTGTAGAAAAAAGCCACTCTGGAAGGGAAACAAATACAGTTGCAGGCAGAAACAAGAAAAAAAATGAGTGGCGCTGCACTTGTCGCGACGCAGTCTCCCCGGGGAGGGCAGCCCAAAATTTCACGAAGAGAAATCTGCTGTGGCATAAAGTGGTATAAAATAAAATAAAGCAGACGGATTGAAAGGCAAAGAAAACAGACAAAAGCGTGGATAAACTCACTGAAGGAACAAAAAACACCGCAGCAATATCATTCTCATCAATATCATACTTCAACCATCATCACCATTATCAGAACCTTCCTTTACGCTTATACCCAACCCATTCACTCTGTGCAGTTAGCATCCTTTTTTCATCAATTGAGATAAATGAAAAGGATACAATAGGCACAGACGTAAAGAAACAATAGTTGTATCGCATATACATGAAAAACACTAAAAACTAGGCATAAACCTTAACAACCTCTGTAACGTGTATTCTATTCAACAAAATTTCATCTTCTTTTATTTGTCGTCTTCATAGAAAGCCTGCAAGATTTATCTCACAAACGTCATCACTGTATTAGCTAATGTAACAACAACAAAAAAAGGTACACACACAATAGCATCATCCTCACTAAACTCTCTACTTCAAACACTCATCACCCTGAATACCATAACCACGCCATCATCCTCTCTCTTATCATTCTGCATCTTGTCTTCCTCCTCTCCTCCTCCTCCTCCTCCTCCTCCTCCTCCTCCTCCTCTTACTCCTTCAACCACTAAGCAGAGAGTGAAAAATGCCTCTGCCATAAACTGCAAGGCACACAGAACCACCACACCCCACCCTCATCCTCTCCATCTCCACAAAAGTTAGCCCCCCACCCCCACCCCACCCCACCCCCACCCCCCCTCCACCCCCACCCTACCTCCTAACCATGCTTAAAAATCTCTCTCATCTTTATGTCTTACAACCAAGGCCGTCCCCCCTCTTTCCTCTCTTGCTACAGTAATAATGTCCAGTACTTCAAAACGGCTTCATGCATCCGCCTTTCTGCTTTAAGCCTCGCAGATTTTATTGCACTCAATGATAACATGTCTCTCTCTTCTTTTTTTTTACAGAAAGGAGACGGTCGGTGGAAGAGGAGGAAAGTTGTGGGGGAGGGGGGGGGGGAGTTTTGGTGAAAAAAGCGTCAGATGGCAGGATATTTATAAAGAGCATTCGTCATTTATGTTTTGCATCCGAAACTGTAGTCATTTACAAGGGAAAAAATCCACTACCATTTCTGCCACTACTTTGTCAAAGAAGTTTGGTACCATCACCACAATCCCTGCACTACCTGGATTTAGTAGTTTGTCTACCCAAAAGTAGATAACGTAAAAGGCACAGTAAGTCAATCCAATCCAATCCAATCCAATCATGTTGTTTATAGCCCCGCCGACCACACAGGCATGTCACCTCGTCACATTTTAAAACTCCATATTAAAACTTTGCTACTATATACAGCTTAAAACGGGGTGTAAAACCAGCTTCACTGTCCTTGCTTGTATCGACGCCCTGGTCAACCATAAGGGTCAGCCCAAGACTGTCACCACGTTGTGAGAAAACCCACAGGGCACAGTAAGTAAGCTACCTGATGAGCATCTAATTCAAAAAGCCACTGGATTTTTTTTTTAATTTAAAAAGGTATTCGAGCCATGCTTAAAATCTTTCTCGGTTTATATCTGAAGACGAAATACATTTTCCTTTAGCTCTCGTAAATCTACGAAGATCAATTATTTTATCAATACCACTACTTGGCTGTCTGAATAAACAAGAAAAAGTCATCTTCTTCCATCCAAAATTGCAACTGACTTCGCCAATTAGCTCTTTCCGAACTCCCATTCCCTCTAACTGTGTGACTTGCATTCTACTTTTTAGTACCTAACCTCTTCTTTCCAGACGCAAAAGAAAACAGAGAGAGAAGGGTGAGGATGTCATCGATCTTAGTCTATATGATATTTTATATCTAAATTGTTGTTGCTGTTGTCAGTTTTATTGTTAATAAAACATGGAGAAGAGTACAAAATATTATAAACTCATTTTTTGACAAAGAAAAACTGATAGACATGGCAAACAAGGTGCTAATCCAGGTATAACAAAATTTTAAAAATGACAAATTTGAGCGTAACAAGAGCCAAAAAAATCAATAAAAAATACAAAAACAAAACATACTGATGGAAATTTGCAAAGCCTTGTTAACTGCGAGTACAGAAATTACCCCCCCCCCCCAAAAAAAAACCCTAAGAACTCCAAGAAAAAATAAAGAGATTAGTACAATGTTCTTCTGTTTATATTAGTGCATCACCATCATCATTGCAACCTCTGCCATCCATCCCTTTGCATGATCATCAGTACCCCTCAATATTTACCAGCTTAGCACAAAAGACTACCACCTTGTCGTGCATTTACTAAACCAATTTACATGCATACAAACACTCTTAAACTTATAATACAAACTAAAACAAAAACCTACAAACACTTTCTAGCCAAGATTTCAGTACCCACAACCACCCCACCCACCCACCCCACCATTTTAGCTGGTTTGTTGGCAGCCAAATTTCCTCCCTTTTTTGTGGTCATAACTATGGCACAGATTATGAATTTTATTAGACGCAGCACATCACAAAAAAAATGTTCATCATGTCTGACACTACCAGACATAATTGCCACAAGGACCACCGCGCTTACAACCATTCTTTGCTGCCCCCCTACTCTCCCCCCCCCCCCCCCCCATCATACCCCTTCAAGCATTAAGCAGACAGTTCAAAAGCCACTGCAAGTAAACTTGTGATTACACAGACACACCAAAAGAATATCAGTAATAACCAAGCTCACAGTCTTTTTCATCTTTATGACTTACAGCAAAAATCTGTCTCCCTCCTCTCTCGTAAACGTCTGAAGCTCCAAAAATGTTTAGGTCCCCAAACTTTAAGATTACTTCGTGCACAACTTTCTTGTCTCTTTAGTCTAATCCTTTTAAGTTTACTGTTCAGTTTCCTTTCAGTTATTTTATGACGCACATCCTTTTCTTTTATGAAAAGTAGAGCTGAACGACAGTAGGAAAATGAGGGGGGACTAGGTGGGGAGGTTTGTGTTTAAAAAGGGTGTAAACATACACACACGCGCGTACACGCGCATGCACGAGCTCACAACACACACACACACACATACATATACACACACACACGCAAGCACACGCATGCACACACACGCGCGCGCCAGCACGCATGCGCATGCACACACACGCGCGCACACACACACACATACACACAAAATGGTGATGCAAAACAAAGGCAGGTAACCAAACATTATGTCATCTTTGATGATTGCAAAATATATTTCCAATCTTCAAAATAAAACCCAATAACAATAAAACTTTCATAACATATTTGAAGCCTCAAGGAGGATGGATGGATGGATGGATGGACGGACGGACGGACGGACGGACGGACGGATGGCTGACTGGCTGGCTGGCTGGCTGGCTGGCTGGCTGGCGTGTGTGGATGGATGGATGGATGGATGGATGGATGGATGGATGGATGGATGGATGGATGGATGGATGGATGGATATTGTTTCCTCAGATCCGTATATTCATTTCTTTTCTTTTTCTTTTCTTTTTTACTAGTCCATTAATCTGTTTCTCTGGACAATAGCAGATACACAGTACCAAACTGAACGGCACGGATGTTAAAAAGAATTGTAAAATACAGCCCTGCTTTCCCTGCAATATTTCTACCGGTCATTTCTTTCGCTTCCCTCTCCTAAGGTACGTTCGTTGTAGAGTTAGTTCAAAGAAGATAGGCATAGAGATGTGCAAAAGAAATGAAAAAAAAAGATTTTGTTTTTGACTGTAGAACTTGTTTTTATAAGTCGCAAAACATGCCCCCCCCCCCCCCCCCCCCCTCCTCAAATCTACATGTCTCCTTATTAAAGGATCAAGTTCAAATTGAGTTCTGTGTTGCAGTTTTTGTCACGCTTTTAAGCCACATTATTAAAGGCAAATGTAAAGGTGTTGCCATAACCTATGTGGTCGTATGGGAGCGAAACATCAGAGACCTCACCTTCTCTAGTGGCCTGCATATTGAGGGCGACGCCCATCTCTTCTCCCTCGCTGCTTTACCATCCCTGACTCTCAAGAGGGCATTTACAGCTGGGTGAATTGGAGGGACTGTGCTGAAGCCAACGTGGACAAACAGTCATCCATCCAGTTGGTAACCACACTCGATGCTGCTTAACCTTAGCTTGGGGAAAGCGAGTGCTCTGACCGCTAAGCTATCCCGTCCATTCACATTGCTTTGGTTAGATATCTTTACTGGCTCTGCTACCCTCTGTTGTTGTCCTTATACTTTAGAGAGATTGCAGACACAAAAGCAGAAAATGGCATACGTTTTTGCATTTACAACAAAGCAATAACATCTGCAACCAGAGGAAGTGGAAGAAGTTGGTTGCAAAATCTTCAGTTGTGCCCCCACGGTCCACAGGACTACGGGACAGGTGAAGGTGAAAGTGAATAACATCTGTTCACCACACAAGGACACACTGCAGAAAAAAACAGGAAGTCATAGACAAAGAAAGAAACATAGCCCCAAAGGGGTGTTAACCAAAGCATGGAGAATAGGTGGAGCTGAAATATGAACAAATATAGGTTATGTTTTTCCGTTGTAAATAGAATCATCATCCCTGAAGTTGGAATGCAGCAACCTCAATGGCGAGCAAAACGTCCTCGTGCACATACCTGATGAACCCCATATGCCTAGCTGAGGAACAAACAAAAAAAAAACACCGAACCCCCACCCACCCCACCCCACCCCACCCTACCATCCCACCCAATAGTCTTCAAAGAAGCAGGTACCATATAAGTACTGAAGATAGACATCTTCATTATAACTGCTACCATACACCCCAAATGTAAAGTGAAATATACACTCTTTAACCTTTTCCCTACGGGTTGCCAACTATATAGGGCAACCAACCATCTCCTATCTCTTCCATACGTAACGCCCGTATATGGGTTACAGCAGCATACAAATGAGTACGTACAGTGGACGTGTACAAAGAGCGGTTCTCTCCCTTAGCATACGCATAGGTGACGCTCCACCACGAAATGAGTCGCTTAGCACATTACCCAATTTTGCGCTAGGAGCCTTTAAAGGCAGGTGGGGGTCAAGTTGTCAATTTTGTGATTTTGATAGATTATTAAACTGTATCTGTTTATTTATCTTATAATGAAACATCAAGGTATAATTTTTATTTCTTTTGCTTTTAAATGTGTTTTGAAAATACCAAAGCACGCATTCTGACAACCTGTTACTAAAATAAACTTGCCCGTTTCTCATTTTGTCACATCCTGCAGTCTATCATTTCAATTTGTAATAATGTTGCACAGAATTGTCCGATTTTCAATCTGTTTTTTGTATTTGATAGCCACTTTATTGCACATTAATAACATGTCAATAACTAAAAATTGACCTCATGTGCACTCCGTCTCATTATGTGGTGGAGCGTCACAATTTGTGTTAGAGGATTTTGAAGAAACTTCCCAAACCCACCATTACCAAAATTGTTCTCTCTTTGTGTTTTACACCACCAATAAACTGTTTAAGCTGTTGTTATACGCGACACTGATTGTAAACGTAAAGCAGCGTACTAAAGCAAAATGTCCATCATCTCCAACATCATCAACCATGACCAAGTAACAAGCAAAAGCGAAGGAGTATGGGTAGATGGAGCTCATCAGTCTAGGAAGACAGTTCAGCTAGGAGAAGGAAAACCTGATTTCAAACCTTGAATGCCTTGCGGCCATACCTACTCACAGTAAAGGTTTCTGAAGTCAACCCTGAGAAAAAATCGGGAGTCGGAGTCCCCAAGGCAGCTTGAGGCTGTATACAGGAAAAGTTCTGGCAACTCCTGCGACAGCATTGAAACCATGTGTATCTGCGATTGCCTTTCCAATGGACTATACCAGTGACGTGGAGAGTAAGGGGGGGGGGGGGGTCTGCTGCATGGGTAACACCTTGCTTTCCAAAAATGACTACTATAAGCACCACCATGCAGAACTTTTATATAGGCCTACACACTCATTCTTTTCATCCCATCATACTCCTTCAACAGTTAAGCAGATTTTTTTTGGGTGGTTAAAAACCACTGTAAGTAAAATTTCTGATACCACAAGACACACCAAAGCCTGGTGGTTATAACCAAGCTCATAATCTTTCTCATCTTTTATTTCTCGCAACGAGATCCAGCTCCCTGTTCTCTCCTAAACGTCTGAGGCACGAGTATCTATGTACAAAACTTTAAAATGACTTCGCGCAGAACTTTTTTTTTTCTTCTGCGGCTAAATCTGTTCAAAGTTTACTCTTTATATTCCTCCCTGCTATACCAAGTAACCTTTCTGGAAAAGTGTATTACAGATGATAGCAGAAAAGGTCCACACTCGATTCTTAAAAAAATGAATTTGACCCAAAATTTACATTTTCTGATTCAGTGGCAAACGTGTCATATCCAAAATGTATGTCTAATAAATCAAAAGTAACGGTAAAATACAAGATGGAGTTTTCTGTCCCTTCATGTCCATTTTTCACTCCTCCGTAATGGGATGTCTTCCTTGTAATAATATTTGAGAGAGAATAGCTTTGGGAAAGATATGAGTTTATAGGGAAAACAACATCGATTTGGAGAGATTGTTTCTGTGCAAGCCTGAACCTCAATTTCAGAAAATGTTTTCAAGCGGAATTTTATGTCTGAAACTAAACTGACCGGTACATCTATTTTGTCCTTGTTGTTGTTGTTCTCTGTCTGGCTGTTTTTCTGTCCGTACATCTCTCTGAGATAACATCCCTCTGCTATATTGCCTGTTTGTCAGTCTGTCAGCAGGTTTGAAGTTTGGCACACCACTCTATTTCCATCATATTTAAAGGGGACGGGATAGACTGGTGGTCAGAGTGATGTGCATTGCGCTCGTGATCTGCTGACCCGTGTGCGATTCTTGTTCAAGAGGATTTTCCCTCTGGAGTTAACATCACTCTCGACTCCACTCTCCCCGAAAGTCCTTCGGATGAGACTATAAACCGAGGTCCCGTGTGTGAACGCAGGCAGAACATCTTGCGCACACGTTAAAACCTGTTCCGCTTTTCGGAAGAGTCGACCATTCTGTGCCGGCAGGAACGGATGACAAAATTTACAAAACTGCATACACACAGGGACTGGATGTAAAAAGGACATGAGGGCTTATTCCACTATCCTCAAAATAAACTAAATAAATAATGGCATCTATGTAGAAATAAATTCTGCTCTTCCATTAAGTCAGTTGCACAAACCTGCAAAATGTTGATCACTCAGGATTAAGTGATTACTAATATATAAAGAGGATAATATAAAAAGCATCATTCCAACCACTCCCCCCTCCCTACCCCACCACCAACCACATCACCACACTCATCACCCACCATCCCCTTACCACCACCACCACCACCACCCCATTAATATCATCACTTCCACACAAGTTTGCGAGTCAAGCACCCCTAGCCAATAAGCAAAGACAGATTTTAAGCCACTGCCAGTAAAACTACTAATCCCACAAGACACACCGACACAAAAAAAAAAACTTGACCAGAAAGAAATGCACACTCTTTTTCATCTTTATTTCTTAATACAAAACCTGTCTTCTTCTCCTTTCATAAAAAAGTAAGGGAAAGTTGAATATTTATGTCCCCAAACTTCAAAATTGCTCTGTGCATAACTTTTCTTTTTTCTTCTTCTTTAGCCCTGGTTCGTTCAAGCCCACTTGCTCATATTCCTTTCTGTTATGACATACATCATTCCTAGACACAGTATAGGGACGATAGGGAGGGGGGGAAAAAAACGGGAAGGGGCGAGTAAAAAAGATATATTTGACCCAAATCCATTTCTCTGTTTAGTGGCAAACGTACTCTACCCAAAATGTATGGGCAAAACGTCAAAATAACTGTAAAATACAACCTTGCATCCCTGTCGGTTCCTGCCCAGGTTTTCTTTTTTTTTTTTTGGCATTCGTCTATAAAAGAGTATCCTCATCGTAAAGTGAGATGGAGGAAGGTATGTTGGCAAATGGTGTGAATGAAGAGGTGAAAGAGCACATTGATTTTGGGATTTGATCTATGCAAGTATCTGTGGATAGTTCTCCATCTCAGTTTTAGACTAAATAATTTTTTTTCTTTTTATGTAGATATTTGTTTCCCCAAATGAATTGGCAGTCAACAAAAATAGTGTTGATTTATAGTATAGCCTTCTCTCTGTCTCTCTATGTCTCTGTCTCTGTCTCTCTGTCTCTGTCTCTCTCTCTCTGTTTGTCTCTGTCTCTCTGTCTCTCTCTCTGTCTCTCTCTCTGTCTCTGCCTATCTATCTGTCTCTCTCTGGTCTCTGTCTGTCTGTTTCTCTGTCTGTCTGTCTGTCTCTGCTGTCTGTCTGTCTCTCTCTGTGTCTGTCTGTCTATCTGTATGTCTCTGTCTCTTTCTCTGTCTCTGTCTCTCTCCCTCTCTCTCTCTCTCTCTCTCTCTCTTAGTTTGTCTGTGTTCAGCTTATCTGTTGGTCTGTCTATCTAATGTCCGTTTTGGAGTGGGTTTTTTTGTTTGTCTGTTGTTGTTATTGTTGTTTTTGGGTGGGTATTTGTGAATTGGTCTGGGTTGCATGTCTGTCAGTCTGTCTGTCCACAGCCTACCTGCTTGTCTATTTGTTCTGTCTGTATGCTTGTCTCACTGTTTGTTATGTCTACTCAAAAGATTGTCAGGCTTTTTCTTTTTTTAAAAGTATTGGACTTTGCTATTGTACTCTTTTTTTTTTATAGATCTACTGTCCATGAAAGAATGAAACAGTCACTTCAATGAACTGGTCACACAAAGGCTGAAAAGCTGTCTTGAAGGTGCCAAAGGGATTCTGAATATAGATTGAAGTAATAGAAGTAGCATCACATACCAGAACGGTTTACTGCCTTCACCAAAAGCCCTCAGTACGTCTCGTTCCACACTAGGGATGTGACTATAAACAGAGTCCACGTGTGCAGACGCACGCAGAACGTCTGGCGCACACGTTAAACCCTGTTCCGCTTTTCAAAAGAGTAGGCCATTGTGTGCCGGTGGGAACAGATGACAAGATTTACAAAACTGCATACACACGGGACTGGATGTAAAAAAATCACATGAGTGATTATTCCATGTCCTCGATATTAAAGAATAAATAAATAAAAAATATCGTCTAACACTTCACCACTAAGTCAATTAGCGATGACAGAGCAAAAACTACTGCACAGCGGGGATGAAATCAGTATACCATAAACATCATTGCAGTTTGGAATATCAAAATTGCTGCACAATACGAGTGGCATTATTCCCACTTTCTTTTACCTACCAACATTAATAATCATAACTGAAACCACCACCTGAACAGCATTAATTCCACACCATAGGTGTGCATACATTTACGTTTTGGGCCTAAAACTTTTCCCCCATCAATTAGACCATGAGTGGTGGACTGAGTATAAGTCTTTTGGATGAGATGATAAACTGAGGTTCTGTGTGTTACACATAATTATTTAGCGCCATAAAAGAACCCACGGCAACGAGAGAGTTGTTCCTGTAAAATTCTGTGGAAGGAAAGCCACTCTGATAGGTAAATAAATACAGTTGCAAACAGGAAAAGAAAAAAAACATAATGGGTGGCGCTGCTCTTAATGGCGACGCGCTCTCCCCAGGGGAGAGCAGCCCGAATTTCACGCAGAGAAATCTGCCGTGATTTAAAGTGGTGTAAATGTAAATGTAGCATCATGCAACGCTCCATCACTTCAAACAGTTGACACTTGGCAGTGAAAGGCTATGTCATGAACTTCTGACAACACGAGATCCACAAAGAAAGTTGGCTATAACTAAACCACAATCCTTTCACTTCCTTTTTTTAGAACAAAGTCTGTTTTCGTCTTCTCACATAAGCGTAAGGCTTGAAGATTCACTGTAAAAAAAATTCCAAATTTGTAATTCCATTTTTTTCTTTTCTTTTGTTTTAGAATTTTAAGAACTGTTCGTTTACCAGTCTTCACTCTTCAAAGAAAATTTAGAATAAACATTCAGAAGGGAAACCAATAGGGAAAAGGTATAATTGAATAAAGAGGATTATTTGACACAGTTTTTTTGTATAAAGAAATTTTTGCACCGTGCAACACACAGTGCCTCAGCAAATAAGTAATAACAGTGTAAAAGCTACTGCTAGTAAAAAAAAAACAAACAAAAAACTACTAGTCATACAAGATCACACACAGGCACACACAGACTACACAGACACACACAGACACACAGGCACAACACACACACACACACAACACACACACACACAACACACACACACAGACACAACACAGACACAGACACAACACAACACACACACACACACACACACACACACACACACACACACACACACACACACACACACACACACACACACACACACACACACACACACAAAATCTGGCCACGACCAAGCTTGCAATCTCTTTCATCTCTATTTCGTATGATAAAATCCGTCTCCCTCTCCTCTCTTAAACGGGAGAGCTCGAACATGTAAGTCCAAAACTTCAAAATTACTCCGCGCATAACTTTTTTTCTCCATTCTAATCCCTTCACGTTTACTGCTCATATTCTTTTTCTCTGCTAGTGATATACACCCTTCCAGAAAAGTATAGAGACGGCTATAAAAGGCAAAGAATAGTGAAAAGATGTTCTTGGTCCAGTGCCAAGTTTCTGTACAGTGTGTGAGTAAAACGTACTGTACCTCTACAAAATGTCCACCAAACGTCAAAGTAAGTGTAACATACAACATAGAATTATTTTGTCCCATTTTTGCAGCTTTTTTAACGATTTTTGTTAGGGTTTTTATTTTCAATAAAGGTGATATGCTGTTTTTGAATCAGTTCATGGAAAATCAGTCTGGTATATCTGGTATAATCTACAGAGGGAAAGTATTGGTTTTTCTTGTGTTTTTTTCTTAAGTCTGATTTTTTCAAGTCACTGCTTCTCCTACTCTGTTTCTTGTTCTAGATAATCTTTTGTGGAGCATGTACAGACAGAAAAAGGCAAACCGAAGACAAAATCAAATACAAGAAAAAAAGCACAAGAACAAATAGAAAACAAAAAGATGAAAAGACTGTAATCCAAGGACGATTTCTCGGTTGAGCAGCAAAACCTCCTATACCGATACAGTACAGCAAAAACATCCAAAATAAGTGTAATATGTAACTTTGCTTTTCCAGCCTGGATGTTGGATATTTCATCAGGTTCTTTCGTCATCCCCTCCTCCAAGACTTGACTGTTAGTGTTCAAGAGTTGAAGGGTGTAACGAATAAAGAAGAAAACACACTATGTTGATTTTATCACCAAAAAAATCTGCGATCTTCCACTTCGAATTTGATATAACTTTTATGCAGACATTCATCACTTTTTAAAAAATATATTCTTTTGTTTCAAAGATAATGAAATAAGCACTCATGTGTTTTTGTTGTTTTTTACATCCAATCCTCGTATGTATACATTTTTGTCAATTTTGTCATCCATTCCCACCGGCACACAATGGCCTTTCTCTTCCGAAAAGCGAAACGGGTTTTAACGTGTGCGCAAGATATTCTGCATGGTTCGCACACGGGACCTCTGTTTATAGTCTCATCCGAAGGACTTTTTGGGGGAGGGGAGTCGGTACTGATGTTAACTCCAGAGGAAAATTCCCCTTGAACGAGATTTGAACCTGGGTCAGCAGATCACAAGCGCATCACTCTAACCACCAGGCTATCCCATCTGTGCATCAATGACCTTCACCTATCCTCCAGTAAAGCAGTAACCGTGTAGAACTCACTGCAAGTAAACTACTGATCACACATAATACACCATACAAAGCTGGTTAGAACCAAGCTCTCAATCTGGTCATCTTCCTTCCTTTCATCAAAATCCATCCCCCTCTAGTCTTCGAGAATGTAAAAGGCTTGAATATTTATGTCCAAAACTTGAAAATAACTTTTTGCATAAGGTTTTTTTTTCTTTAGTCTGAACTTTTCAGTTCCACAGCTAGCTTCTTTTTTTTCTTTTTCTTTTCTTTTGTTTTGCTGCCTCATCTTCTGTAACGTTCATGTCTTGCTGCTTTCACACTGCTCATTTCAATCTCCCCCCTCACCCCCCCCCCCCCAAACAGTCATACCCACAATGTGTTATGTCGCATCCTCAGGGTCAGTAGTCCACAGGAAGCCCATCAATATCAGGCTACCGTGAGACCACCAGCCATAGGGGCCCTGCACTGCTGCTGTGTCACCTTTTTGTTGTGTTCAGTGGTGCCTGTTCTGAGCTAACACACGTAGGATATGACCGACTAAGCTCTCTACTAATGACAGTATTAGCTCAGTCAGCGGAGACTGGTTTTTTTCTGTTATAGTATAATCCTCTTTGGAAAGTATAGTGATGGTAGTAACACAATTAAAGACAATGAAAACAAAATACATAATTATGATCGGAGTTTATTTCTATGTGTACTGGTAAATGTTCTGTACCCAAAAATCTATGACACAAAAAACCGTTAAAATAGCTCTGACATACAACTTTGAAATTTCTGCACATTTCTGTTTTTCTTTTCTCTATCCCTTTGTAATACAGCATCACTGTAATGTCAGCAAATTAGAGTGGGGGGAGGGGGGTCCAAGTCAAGACAAAAGAGAGCATAAAGGTATTGATGTTGCATTCACCATAAAAATATCATTTTATTTCACATTTTATACCTCTTTAAGTCACGGCTGATTTCTCTGTGGGAAATTCGGGCTGCTTCTCCGTGGGGAGAGCGCGGTGCCACAAGAGCAACGCCACCCATTTTACTTTTCTTTTCTTGTCTGCAACTGTATTTGTTTCCGAGTTGCTTTTTTTCTACAGAATTTTGCCAGGGACAACTCTCTTACTGTCTTGGGTTCTTTTACGTGCGCTGAAGAATTATATGTAACACACGGGACCTCGGTTTATCGTCTCACACGAAAGACTACCACCCAGTTCACCACTCATGGTGTAATGGATGGAGGAAAAAACTTCTGGTCCAAACGGAAATCAAACACCCGTACATTTTATGACCCGGAGTTTTCGCTTTCGAGACAGGTGCGTTACCTCTAGACCGCCGATCGAGCAGTGGCCCTCCCCTTCCATTTCAGAAATAGTTTTCAGGGAAATATTTATTATATTAAGCGTGGGCGCCGTGTAACCCTCCATAACCTCATCCACGAAGTAGTAATTGTATAAAGTTCACTAAATATAAAGCACACCAGAGCAAGCAGGTCATAACCAAACTCTCCATCCTTTTATGTTCCTGTTTTTTCCCATCAAAATCTTTCTCCCTCCACTCTCATAAATGTAAAAGGTTTGAATATTTATGTCCCAAACTTCAAAATTACTTTGTACATAACTTTCTACTTTAGCCCTTACTACTGCTTATATTCTTGTCTGTCCGGAAGTGAAATACTTTTTTCATCAAAAAGTATATAAGGGTGATAGTCCGAAAGAAGAGACAAGTTTGTTTTTTTTAAAAAAGGAAGGATATATTTGATTCAAAAGCCCTTTTCGTTATAGTGACAAACGTGCTTACCCAAAATACACGGCGCAAACGTCCAAATTAGTGTAAAATACGGCCATGCTTTTCGTGTTCCATTCCTGCCCACTTTTCCACTTGCCTGTAATAGTGTCCCCTTGTTGTAAAGTTGGTTCAAGAGGAAAAGTTAGGGATAGTGTAAGTAAACAGCGGGATAAAATCGAATCGATTTGAATTCTATCTGAATAAGCATCTGAAGCACCTCACCTCGATTTCAGAAATGCTTTTTTTTTCGTGGCGACGTTTATTTTCTTTAACTTTGCTTGCATTCAAAAATAGTATGTTGTCTTGGAGACATTATGGGTTGTTGTTTTTTTTTCGTTTCTCGTCTCTCCGTCTGTCTCCTTGTTTCCATATACGCCCCCAAACTTCTCTGTACAACTCCTTGTACTTCTGTGTTATCTTTATGTAAATTGAAAATAAGTTGCTATTCAATCTGCTACCCAAAACGGCAATGGTTATGTCATGAACACTCAAGTATAGTGAATCTTTAAGTTTCTGACATAAGACGCATCACTCTCACAACCCATACATCTAACATAGTTCCTAACCATTGCACCATGACCACAAACCAGCCCAAATACCACCGAGTCTACACTGGGACTGTACAACATGTAGGATCCCATCAAATTAACCAAGATGCAGTTGCAGCAAAGTAAAAAAACCCAAAAAAACCTATAGTCCTATACGCTTCTGCCACAAGCCACATCAAAACCATCTCAGCCTGTAACTTAAGTCCCCAATCTTTTTCATCTTTTATTTCTTAGAACAAAATCCCCTTCCCCTACTCTCGCAAAATGTAAAAAAAGGCTTGAATGTAGATCCCAAACTTCAGAACTACTTTGCCTATAACTTCTATCTGCTGTGTTCAGCTTCGTTCTTTTATCTTAACTGTTTGTATCCTCCTTGTCTGTTGCGCGTCCACTTCCTTTTTGTGGGGAAATACAAAGGTACCAAAATGACAGGGTAGCTCAGTGGTCAGGGCATTCGCTTTCCCCCAGCCAATGTTAATCAGCATCGAGCTTGGTTACCAAGTCGGATGGGTGACCATTTTCGCATCTTGGCTTCAGCACAGTCCCCCAGTCACCCAGCTGTAAATGGGTTCCTGCCTCTTTAGGGTCAGGGAAGGTCAAGAAGCGAAGAAGAGGAGATAGGCGCCGTCCTCAGCATGCAAGCCCCTAGAGAAGCTGAGGTCTCTGACGCCTTGCTCCCCTACGAACACATAAGTTATGGGACACCTTTACCTTACCTTACCTACAAAGGTGAATCCAAAACAGGGAATTCAGTCGAAAAGAGGCAGGCAGAGTGAAACAAGTTCCGAATACAAGAAGAAATGTACAGGTTTGAACATAGATACCTACCGGAAGGTGATAGCAGAATACGGCAGAACCATATTAAGACCTAGACAAAAATGCATTACGATCTAATTGTCGAAGGCTGGCTGGTTGGTTGGTTGGCTGGCTGGATGGATGGATGGATGTGGCTGGTGTGAGGTGGTGATGTGTGGGACTGGTGGATGGATGGATGGATGGAATGATGACACACGATGGATGGATGGATGGATGGATGGATGGATGGATGGATGGATAGGATGGAAGGACGGACGGACGATCGGCGGATGGACGATGACTTCTAAAGCAACACTTCACCAAAAATACTCTTAACCACATACTGACACCCCCAAAAATAGTCCATTGAAAACCACAAAGAAACCCCATAAACAACCCATTTCCAAGCATCTTATTGATTAAAGTCAATATTCAAATTTAGCAAATTTCATTTCAGAAGAAATATCGGACGCACAAAGAATGTCAATTGGAACTATGAAAAAAAACAAAAAACAACAGCAGTATTTCTCAGCATTTCATCCAACATTTTTACTCAAGAGGGAAGGACACAATTACAGAAGTCCTGCTAAGAGCTTCAAACTTCCACCTCTCTCCCTTTCAGAGCAAAAAAAGTCGAGCCTGGATAAAAAAAAAAAGGAGAAAATCATTTATTTTGATTTTATCTTTAATGGCGTCTGAGACCCCAACTTAATCCAACTTTTTATTATAGAATCGTAGCCAGACCTTTACGGCTATTTTTTTTCTCTCCAAAAAGCAAGTTTTAAAAATTGTTCATAGTGACTACAAACACAAAAATAAACATCTGATAAAAAAAGAGAGCAAATCTAACCTAGTCATAAGCATAGACACAAACTAAAAATACAAGTATGCAAGGCACACTGATAAACACGGACAATGGCCACAAAGAAAACATGAAAATCATTATTTATAATCATCTAACAGACCAGAATTTTTTATATGACCCGCTTCTCAAAACATCGCTGGAAGATTAAAACTATTACGCTGCATTAACGGTCACTTCTACAACCTCCTTAATATCACTTTCTCCGTTTGCAATTTATCGTCTTTGTACCACCGTCTTGCAACTAAAGCCAAATCCACAATACACGCTCAAACGTACGTGTCACGCACGCACACACACATACGCACACACACGCACAATACACGCACACACAAAACACACACACACGCACAACAACCACACACACACACACACACCGACACAAACACACACACACACACACACACACACACACACACACACACACACACACACACCACACACACACACACACAACACAACACACACACACACACACAACACACACACACACACAACACACACCACACACACACAACACACACACACACACACACAACACACGGTGCGGCGCCGCGCGCACTCACACAATCATCCAA
This sequence comes from Stramonita haemastoma, assembly GCA_030674155.1. Lineage (NCBI taxonomy): Eukaryota > Metazoa > Mollusca > Gastropoda > Neogastropoda > Muricidae > Stramonita > Stramonita haemastoma. The sequence continues at coordinate 15,662,821 of CM060322.1, read as the reverse complement.
ACCACAGCAGTGATTGAAACCAGACAAACCTTTAAAAAAAATCTATGAGAATAATCATGCTAAATAAATAAAACAAATAATACTCACAGAATCACAGGGAGTGTTCAGATCCTTAACCTCCTTGTCCTGGCCTTCAACGCTCCAGACAAAACTATCTGACTCCTGTTTTTCTGTAAAAAGAAAAATCGCA
>CM060322.1:15652631-15657631 GCA_030674155.1 Stramonita haemastoma | reverse complement strand
AATTTTTTTCATCTCTCGGATCGTGCTTAATTCTCCATTTTGCCAATAGTGACATCTTTTTTTTTATTGATACAGCATATAGGATAGAATGCAGACACTTCATTCCTGCATGCAGTCTAAGAAGAATAACGCACACTCTGCTTAACCACATGCTTCTAAAATAATTCTAGTGAGACATGCACTTTAGGTAAAAGGTAAGGTAAAGGTGTCCCATAACCTATGCCCGTCGTTGGGGAGTGAGGCGTCAGAGACCTCAGCTTCTCTAAAGGCCAGCATATTGAGGCCGGCGCCCACATCTCCTCTCTCTGGCTGCTTTACCTTCCCTGACCTTAAAGAGGTACCCATTTAAAGCTGGGTGAACTGTAGGAGGGGGGGGGGGGCACTGTACTGAAGCCAAGGTGCGCAAACGGTCACCCATCCGACTTGGTAACCAGGCTCGATGCTGCTTACAACCTTAGCTTGGGGAAAGCGAGTGCTCTGACCACTGAGCTATCCCCGTCTGCGCTTTAGGGTTGAGAAAATAAAACACCCACCAGAGACATTAATTTTGATTTTATCTTTATGGGCGTCTGTGGACCTTCACTTGAAGACCGATTTTTCTCCCCTTCTTTTTTTTTATTTTTTTTTTTAGTTCTAACAGGTTTTTCCTTTTAAAAACAAAAAAAAAAAGAGCGGAAGCGAAGAAGTATTTTATATTGACCAGGCAAAATGGGGTTATGGGTGGAGTTGAGGGAGGGAGGCAGTGCGATAGACTGACAAACAAAATGGTTGGTTGTATCTATGTGTGTCTCTCTCTGGTATTTTTTTTATCCCTGTGTAAGTATTTGCACACCAAGAGTATTTTGTTGCTCTCTAACTATCCTTTATCAAAAAAGAAAGTTAGAGGCAAGATTTCTTATGAGCTGTACAGTCATTTTATTTGTATTAGATAAAAACCAAAAACGCTCTAGCTCTGTATCTCCGTGTTTCCCTGTCACTGTCCCCTCTCTCTGTCTCTGTTCGTCTGTCTCTGTCTGTCTGTCTGTCTGTCTGTTCCTGTCTGTCTGTCTCTGTCTCTCTCTCTCTCTCTCTCTCTCTCTCTCTCTCTCTCTCTCTCTCTCTCTCTTCTCTCTCTCTCTCTCTTCTTATCCTTCTGCAATATGACATATTGGGACATGATTTTTTACGCACATTTTCAAGATAAATAAAAATCAAGACAAGAAAATACTGAACAGAATGATGACAAGAACACAGGGAGATATTTAACTCCTTATAATCGAAGACCCGCAAAAAGAACCCTCAAGTATGGTCAAAGGAAAGAGAGAATTTGAATTTGATATTGTTTAATGTTATTCCTTTCTTTCCAGGATAATGGAATAAGCACTACTGTGCTTTTTTTTTTTACATCCAGTCCCCATGCGTATACAGTTATGAATATTATGTCATCAGTTCCCACCGGCACAACAATGGCCTACACTTATGAAAAGCGGAACAGCTTTCAACGTGCGCGCAAGATGTTCTGCGTGTGTTCGCACACGGACCTCGGTTTATAGACTCATCCGAAGGGAGAGAGAGTAAGTGAGACAGACAGACAGACAGACAGACAGACAGACAGACAGACAAACAGACAGACAGAGAAACATAGACAGAGACAGAGAGAGAGACAGAGAGATCAAGAATCGATTAAAGAGGATGAGAGAAAAAGTGAGAGAGAGAGAGAAATAGAGAGAGACACACAGAGAAACACAGAGACACACACTGAGAGAGACAGAGAGAGAGAGAGACAAAGAGAGAGAGACAGACAAACACAGAAAGAGAGAGAGAGAGAGAAGAGAAGAGAGAGAGAGAGAGAGAGAGAGAGAGAGAGAAGAGAGAGAGAGAGAGAGAGAGAGAGAGAGAGAGAAGAGAGAGAGACAAAAGAGAGAGAGACAGACAAACAAACACAGAGAAGAGAGAGAGAGAGAGAGAGAGAGAAGAGAGAGAGAGAGAGAGAGAGAGAAGAGAGAGAGAGAGAAGAGAGAGAGAGAGAGAGAGAGAGAGAGAAGAGAGAGAGAGAGAGAGAGAGAGAGAGAGAGAGAACAAAGACACAGACAGAGAAAGAAACGTATCATAAACTAATTAACTGAACTCTCACACAGGCTCTGTGTGTTCTCAGCACCACCACACACACACCCCTCCCCCCCCCCCCCCCCCCCACACACACACACCTCTAGCCATTCACACTGATAACCACACCGCTGAAGGTCATCAGCTTTGCCCTCAAGTCAACAAGACAGTTCAAGGTCGTGTCACAGCGATAATGTACGAAGATGATACGATGGAGCTGAAGAGGAAGAATCTGGGCAGATTCTCCAAGAGAAATGCCTCGAGGCGTTTGTGGCAAAATGCCCCCGAATTTTATGACTGCTTCCTGGTTAAGAAGGTGGCGGTGGTGATGGTGGCATCAGGTTTTTATTCGGAGAGTTTTGGGGGTTTGAGAGGAGTCAAAGTCACAGGAGCAGAAAACTCAGATAAGGGGAGGGGGGGGGGGGGGGTTGGAGGGGGTGTATGGTGGGTGGGGATGAAAGAAAATGAAGAGGGAGGTGGGGGGGGGGTGTAAAGTGAAGAACTTGAAGAAGAGGAAGAGAAGAAGGTTAAAATGGTGGAAGAATGGGGGGAGAGGTATGTACCTAAACAAGCAACGTATCTCCTTACTAATTATGATTATGGAGGCATCATGTTTGTTTGTCATATCTTTGTGTAAGACCGTGGATGTTAAGTGCGTTTGTCTTTGGCTGCATCAGCGTTTGCTTGGTTTCAATTCTTAGCGGTTTTATGAGACAGTCATTGGGCGTATATCCCGAGGAACTTAATTAAAGAAGTTGGCATATCAAAAACATTTCCGTAGCATTTCCAGTGCCGTGTTTGTTTTTACGTCACCAGAATAATTGACTGCGCAATAAAAGAACAAAAGAGGCTAAAGGTAAGTCAATGAAGGTATTTCACAACAAGGACTTTCATATGGAAGAGTTTGACGCACGTGTGTGTGTGTGTGTGTGTGTGTGTGTGTGTGTGTGTGTGTGTGTGTGTGTGTGTGTGTGTGTGTGTGTGTGTGTGTGTGTGTGTGTGTCTGTCTGTCTGTCTGTCTGTCTGTCTGTGCGACGATTTTGAAGAGATATAACAGGAAAACTGTGAAAGGCCAAGACTCATAACCTAAAGATAATTGAAGGGTGTCGGTTCAAATCCCCACTGAACCGTCCACCAATGGCGATTTCCCCAACGGATATAGTATTGGCTCTGACTGTTCCTCTGCTAGTTCTTCAGGTAATAAAACCTTAAAGTAACACACTGAGTGGACATGCTAAATGCTCATCGTCGTCGTGATCATCATCATCATCAGCAGCAGCAGCAGCAGCAACAGCAGCATGATCATCATCATCACTATCATCAACATCGTCGTTGTCGACGTCGTAATCAGCAGCAGCAGCAGCAGCAGCAGCAGCAGCAGCACAGCAGCAGCAGCAGCAGCAATCATTTCATATCACTCCTTGAAAATAAAACACACACACCCATTAGTTACGTTTTCCACATGAAATTCTTTATTCTTAAAGAACACAACACTTCAGCCAACAAACAAACAAACAAATAAACGAAACCATCTACACCCAAAAATCAAAACCACCACTCGAAACAAACAAACGGAAAACTCTTAAACAAACAAACCAAACCTCGAAGTCCTTTTCTCAAATAGGACTTGCTCCATAAAATCAACTTAAAACGGGTTTCCATCTGTCCTTTGCAGACGTGAAACTGCTATCCCTTTTATGCCAGAGGGTTGGGGCTGGTTTTGAGGCATAATCTTTTTTCTTGGTCACTCCTCTTTTCCTTCTGAAGTTGTCTGTCCCTTCTACCGTCTAATAATCCACTATTCTTGAGAAAAGGAAATCGAAAACCAGAAAGTTTAGGACACTGTCACACAGTGTGTGTCCAAACTATTGTAAGATCTTCGTGTTAGTAACAGAGAGATGGGGTTAGATTTTTTTTTTTTTTTTTTTTTTGTGGGGGGGGGAGGTATAGACAATATATATGTATAGAGGAAGGTGGTGATCAATAGAGATATCTTGATGGAGTGGTAGTATTTTTACATATTCATTATTTTTAGTTGCTTACCAAGACCTGTTGTTTACCAAACTGCTATTTATTAGTGGGTTTCATAGCATTTTTGATACAAAAACTGTGTCTCCTATTTCCTTTGAGAAAACTCTCTCTGTCTCTGTCTCTGTCTCTGTCTCTGTCTGTCTGTCTTCGTCTGTCTGTCTGTCTGTCTTCTGTCCTCTTCTTCTTTTCTCTCTCTCTCTCTCTCTCTCTCTCTCTCTCTCTCTCTCTCTCTCTCTCTCTCTCTCTCTCTCTCTCCTTCTCTCTCCTCTCTCTCTCTCTCTCTCCTCTCTCTCTCTCTCTCTCCTCTCCTTCTCTCTCTCCATCTCATCTCTTCCACTCTCCATCTCCCTCCCTCTCTCTCTCTCCCCAGGCTTCAAAGCAGAGAGCATACACAAAGTGTGTTTGAGAGGTCGACACCTTTTTGCTTAAAAACTGTGGAATGAAAAAATGTTCCGAAGTGTAACATGAGCTTTAGGGAAGCGAGAGAGAGAGAGAGCGCGAGAGAGAGAAAAAAAGACATTGATTTTGATTTTAACTTTATGGGCGTCTGTGGGCCTTCACTTTTCGCTCAATTTTTCTTCCATTTTTCATTCAAATGGTTTTCTTCCCTCCCAAAAAGGGGGGGAAGGGAAAAAGTAATTCCGACTAACCAGACTTGATGGACAGACAGACTGACAGATGAAAAGTTGGATCTCCCTGTCTCTGTCTCTCTTTGTCTCTCTTTGTCTCTCTTTGTTTCTATCCCTCTCTGTCCCTCTCTGTCTCTCTGTCTGTCTGCTGTCTGTCTGTCTGTCTGTCTGTCTGTCTGTCTGTCTGTCTGTCTCTCTCTCTCTCTCTCTCTCTCTCTCTCTCTCTCTCTCTCTCTCTCCTCTCTCTGCTGCTGG
>CM060322.1:15647631-15650131 GCA_030674155.1 Stramonita haemastoma | reverse complement strand
CTCTCTCTCTCTCTCTCTCTCTCTCTCTCTCTCTCTTCTCTCTCTCTCTCTCTCTCCTCTCTCAGCTCTTTTTTTTCTCCCTCTCCCCCTTCCCCCCCCACCCCCCCCCCGCAGTCTGAATTATTTTTTTCTCTTCTCTCCTTTCCATCTCTTCTCACGCTCATGCATTAACTTTCATGCATTAATTTTATGGATGCGTGGATACTAATTCTGATGCACATCCTAGACAGAAAAGAGAAGAGGTGAAGTAGCCATCGGAGACAAAAAGGCAGCAAAGAGTTAAAAGCAGGAAGGAGGGATTCTTCTTAGAGATAAATTGAAATTTTTTGTATCCTACCACCCACCCACCCACCACACCCTAAAAAAAAAACTTATGCCGACGAGAGGGGGGGGGGTGGAGGGAGGAGAGCACAGTATTAAATTAATTAGAGGAACTCCTCAAAGCATCCGTGTGTTCTTTGCGCCCCCTCCCTACTCTTACATTATATCTCTTCTTTGTTGAACGTTACAGACAGCCACTAATTTGTTGTTTGTCATATGAGCGAAAATGCGTTGCGCATGCTGCCGTTAAGCGCCTGACAAGTCAGGCCCTAGTGCATTCGACTTCGGTGTGGGGGATATATGTTATCTTTTAGGATTTTCTAGTAAATAAAACAAAAGCGGGAGAATGGACTAAGAAGGCCGAAAATAGACCAAGAGTATGTGGCAGGACGAAAGAAACCAAGGCAGAAACAAAGAGATGGATAGAAAAGAGGGAATTCCCGGCACAGAATTTCCCAGAAGGTGGGGATGCTATTATGCTGACAGGGTCCACGGCATCCCCACGAGGGGAATATGTCATTTTAAACTGACAAAAAAAAAAAGCAGAAGATCACCAGCTGATATAGTTATGCTAGTTCAAGGTTGTGTCACAGTAGTATATGAAGACGACGTTTTGTGTCTGAAGAGAAGAGACGAAACACAGTTGATGCTCAGCGCTCCATGACAATATGCCAGAATGTTATCACTGGTTCCTGATGAAGGTATATTGGGTTTTCAGATCCCTCCTTTTCTATGCCAGCAACGACGCTCATCTTTTTACTAATTTTTTGTATTCTTTCATTTAAGAATAATGAAATAAGCACTGATGGGTTTTTTTACATCCAGTCCCCGTGTGTATGCAGTTTTGTAGTTTTTGTCATCTGTTCCCACCGAGGCACAATGGCCTACTCTTCCAAAAAGCGGAACAGGTTTTAACCTGTGCGCAAGATGTTCTGCGTGCGTTCGTACACGGGACCTCGGTTTAAGGGTTGACACGGGTCCAAAAGTGCCCCAAATCATGTGGGTTTTTTTTTAATAATAAAAAATTCCTGCATACATTTATGAAGCTCTCCCTGTGTGAATGTAAACAATTCAAGTTGTAAAAAACATGTCTGTAGAAACAAGTTAATTCAAATTGTTAAAGATAAAAAGGTTTATGACTTTGGCACATTTAGTTTTGGCAGCCATATTGGATTCTTTCCATGGCAACAGTGCAGAAAAATGACTAAATCTTGATTTTTTATGCTTGACAAGTGATGCCCTTTCAATATATATTGCATAGAACATATGTAGAGGACCCTTATGCGGACTAAACGCGTAAATAGGTATGTAGTCGGTGCGTCTCTCACATTATCTTGTAAATTCTTTTTCACCATTTTTAACATAGCTTAACACATACTGATTAAACCCAGTCTGAAAGAAAGAGAGTAGTAACTCTGTTTAACAACATTATGTCACATAGACTTTAGAGGGAGAGAGGAGAGAGAACAGGACATTGATTTTGATTTTTATCTTTAGGGGCGTCTGCCTACCTTACTTTTAGCCCAATTGTTCTTCCATTTTTCATTCTAACGGTTTTAGGGGCCGTCCGGAAAAAGGGGGGAAAGTGAAATAGTAAATCAAAATTGACCAGACTCGAAGGACAGCGGAGGGATCCATGGAAAATTTGTCTGTCTGTCTGTCTGTCTGACTGTTTGGGAAGGGAGTTTATAGATTATTTATGTTTATAAGTTGGTTTGTTTGTTGGTTTGGGGCTGTTCTTTTTGTTTGTTTGATTCTGTTTATTTTTTGGGGTGTGTGGTGTTATTAGAGTTTTATTGTTAGGGGGGGTGGGGGGGCTGTTTGTTTTTGTTTTGTTTTGATTTGGTTTGGTTTGTCTTTTGTCGTTGACAGACAGGCAAATTTACAAAGAATTTACACAACACACACACAAACACACACACGCACACACACACACACATACACACACGCCCCGCGCCTGCCCCCACACGCACACACACACACACACACACACACACACACACACACACACACACACACACACACACACACACACACACACACACACACACAAAAGAACAAGACACACAAACGGACAGACACACAAGAACAGAACCAGACTTTTGTTTGTAATAATAGCAGAAAAACCTTCATCAGCAATGAGACAACACGCTCGACGCTCTTGTATGACTGTTAGTTT
>CM060322.1:15645377-15647531 GCA_030674155.1 Stramonita haemastoma | reverse complement strand
TTTACAAAACGCATACACAGGGGGACCGGATAAAAAAAGCACATGATGCTTATTCTGTTTATCCTCGATAATAAAAGAATAAATGAAAAATAAATAGATAAATAAATAAATAAATAAATCCCTCCTATTTTCATCTTTTATTACCTTTTTGGGACTGGGTTAATATAGATGTCTAGCTTGGTGCTCTAAAAATGTGAGGTGGAATAAAAAAAACCCCAGGATAAGCAACACTATTTTTGTGTTAAAAATTTCGCTATAAATGATCTACATCTACAATGCCGCGCACACACACACACCACACACACACACACCACAAAAACACACACACACACATACACACACACACACACACACACCCCACACACACCACACAAAACACACACACACACACCACACCCCACACACACACACACACACACACACACACACACACACACACACACACACACCAAAAAACACACACACACACACACACACACACACACACACACCCCACACACACCGGACCTAGCTGGATCAAACCAGTCTGAGTGAGTTCTGAACTGGAACGGACTGGTTGAACCAGTATGGTCTGCCGTGAAGCGGATTGGGTTTGTTCCAACTGGAATGAACTGGTTTGGGAGCTATTTGAATTCAGAGACATTGACTGCTGACTCGCGAAGCAGATGATCCGTAAAAGTGCTGACTTGGACAGATCTGAAGGGTTTGAGTTTGACTAGACTGATGGATGATTTCAGTGGAATTGCTGAGCTAGGTCGGGGAGCTGACTTTTGAGACTTTGCCCGGTAGCCTAACTGGACTTTGAGACTATGCTGTACCTTACTGGACTTGACGGTTGACTGACTGACTGACTGGCTTACTGCTGAGTTGTCTTAGACTGGCTGGATCAGATCGAATAAGATATGCCAGAAAGCTTCTAAAGAATGTGGATGAACACTAAACCCATCTTTATCTTCTTCTTTTTTAGAAAGATTAAAACATAATTCATTGCCATTACCTTTTCTTCACTTTACGATAAAAGTAATTTCAGTTCTGAAACCATAATTATTTAAATGAGGAGGAGGACAACAATGTTAATGAAGATGATATGACACTGTGGTGGTGGTGGTGGTGGGTGTGATGATGATGATGTGGTAGTGAAAATGGTGATGCCAATGTTGACAATGATGATGAATGATGGTGACAATTGATACTGATAATGGCAATAATGAAAATTATAATGACTTAGCCAAAGACGATGACAACGATAACTTCGACGACGACAACGATGGTGTGGATGCTGATAACAATAATAATGATGACTGCGACGTCAAAAGCGATTACAATGTCAGCCATGACGATAACGACGACACCAAGACGACACAAGTGACAACAGTAGAAAATACAGTGACTATAAAAGCAACGACAAATAATCATCATAACTACAACAACAACAACAATTGTTTTAGCACGTACTTTCATGACAAATATTATCAAAAGATCAGACCTACTTTTTATTTAGTGTTTCACCCCTTCAAAAAAAAAAGAAGATAAATTCATACTTGGAACTTACTATCCTCACTATTTCTCTCCACCACGACCAATCCACCACGGCAAAGTCTCTCCTCTCCCCCCCCCCCCTCACCCCTCACTCCCCCCTCACCCCCTCACCCCCACCACCACCACCTTCCATACTATCACACACACACATACACCACACACACGCACACACACACATACACACACACACACCACATACACACGCACAACACACAAACACACACAAACACACACACACACACACCGACACACACACACACACACACACACACCGACACACACAACACACACACACACATAAGTAAGTCTACTAGCCTAGCCTCAGTCAGAACCTGGTAAAGTGCCGAGAGATCGGGGCCCAGTAATGAAAATAAAATTTGCATCGCTCAGTCGCCATAGCAACATAAAAGGGCCCATGAATCGGATTTTATGCCCTACGATGATCTTAATTTAACATGCCATAAATCTACAACCCTCGTCTGCTGCGAAGAGAAGAGGAGCTTTAGCTTCACGTTTCTTTTTTCTTTCTTTTTTTTTTTTCTTTTCTTTTCTTTTTTTTTTTTTTTTTTTTTTGGTTTGATATTGAGATCAGTGGTGGTGGTGGTACTGGTGGCA
>CM060322.1:15627877-15637877 GCA_030674155.1 Stramonita haemastoma | reverse complement strand
TGTACATGCGACCAATTTTTAAAAATCCATTTTTAAGGTAGGCGGCAGTCCGACTTCAAGGATCTTTATACTTAAAAAGAAACGATAGTTTTTGCACAAATTTTGATCTATGATAATTCTGATTCATTCGAAAAGCGCAAAAATAAAACAGGATTTAACGTGTGCGCGAGATGTTCTGTGTGCGTTCCCACACGGGCCTCGTTCAAGTCTCATCAGAAGGACTTTTGGGGAGAGTGTATCAGCACTGATGTTAACTCTAGAGGAAAATCCCTCAACGGATTCGAACCCGGTCGTCAAATTGTGACCACAATGTTCTGACTACAAGGTTATCCCGTCCCCCCATGTGTGCGCACATGCGTGGTGTGCATGCGTGCGTACGTGCCTGCGTGCGTGCGCGCGTGTTTATACGCATGCATGCGCACGTACGTGTAAGTGTCAGTTTCTGCACCAATGCTGTTTAACCGCAATCCTCATAATCATCTAAAACCACGGCCACTTTTAAATCCGCGCGATCTGGCTTGCATGCGTTCGTGTGAATATAACATGCATGCAAACACCACGCGCGGTATAGTGAAAAAAAAAACCCTTTAAGACCAAAAAGAAACAACCTATAAGTTACTTTAACCCTTTCGCGCCAGCTTTACTTTACTAAGCAAACGTAAATCCTTCTCCTGTTTGATCAGTAAAGTGTTATTTTCTTGGTGTGAGTGCCACCGCTGAAACAGTCTCCAGAATGAAGTTGACATGAACTAGCGATTTAAAAGCCTAACACGTCGTCACGGGGGTGAAAAAGCTTTTTCGGAAGATTGTGTAAGTAAGCTTCACTCGGTCTAGCGGCAGGGGCGGATTGAACTTCAAATTGGATAAGCTGGTACAGTCTGTTTCTGTACCGCCTGAAAGAGGGTTTGCTTCAAACTCATTGATGTATTTGTTCGGTTATTTATTCATTTATTTATTCATTCTTTTATATCGGGGATAATGGAATAAGCACTCATGTGTTGTTTTTTACATCCAGTCCCCGTGTGTATGCAGTTTGGTCAATCTTTTGTGTGTTGTGTGTGTGTGTGTGTGTGTGTGTGTGTGTGTGTGTGTGTTGTGTGTGTGTGTGTGTGTGTGTGTGTGTGTGTGTGTGTGTGTGTGGTTAGGAAAATAGAGGTCACTGTGCTAAACAAGATGAAAAGTAGAGATTTTGAAACTTATGGGGTGGGGTGGGGGCGAACGGGGGGGGGAGCGGTTGTTGTGTTACCTAATATCTATGACAATTGTTTGATGTGTTGCTTTGTTTTGATTTTGTTGTTGTTTTGACTGTTTTCTTTAGTTATATATGCCTTTGCCTTGTCCCCACCCCCACCACCTTCATTCAGCGCCTGGGCTTTATCCCTGTTCTTGATTAAACCATTGATGCTGGGAGCGACAGCAAAGTGAGAGGCTGTATGATCAGTGGCTTTTTCATTCATGGAATTCCACTTTACAGCTTAGTCTTTAGTAATCGACTATGACTCTCTGACTAAGAGGCTTGACTTGCACAGTCCGTTATGTGCTGCAGCCCAGGGGCTAGTTGGCCTTTGGAGAACATCTCCAACGCTGACTGTCCTTATGCCATCTTGGCTGAGAGAGTGGGATGTACTGTGGGCAAGGCATCTCCACTGTAATTAACTTTCTGCCTAGTTTCCGAAACAGCAGCTGCCTCCTCTGCTGTTTTGGAGATCATCGTCGAACACGACGGACAAACATACATCACCACCACCACTTACCATCATCACTCGCCTGAGCTATACATTATGGGAGTTTTTGTTTGCAAACATGAAAACTAACAAGGGTGTTCATATTTTAGCTTAAATGCAATAACCAAATTTTGAAAAAAATGGCATTCAAATTTTTAGCATATCACTTAAAATGTTCTCTCTCTCTCTCTCTCTCTCTCTCTCTCTCTCTCTCTCTCTCTCTCTCTCTCTCTCTCTCTCTCTCTCTCTCTCTCTCCTCTCTCTCTCTCTCTCTCTCTCCTCTCTCTCTCTCTCTCTCTCTCTCTCTCTGTATGTATGTATGTATGGATGGATGGATGGATGGATGGATGGATGGATGGATGGATGGATGGATGGATGGATGGATGGATGGATGGATGGATGGATGGATGTGTGTGTGTGTGTGTGTGTGTGTGTGTGTGTGTGTGTGTGTGTGTGTGGTGTGTGTGTGTGTGTGTGTGTGTGTGACCTACGTGTAGGAGTGAGTTTTACGTGTATTATTATCATACTATTATCACTATTGTTGGTATTATTTTTATTGTCATCATTATAATCATTGTATTATCTTTAGTTCCTTCTGAGTTCATTTTGTTGTTATGAGTTGTAACAATGTTGTAGCTAAGTATTTTTGGGTGGACTTTTCTTGGTTGCTAAGTTGTTTATTTCATTATGTTTCTTTGGTTGCTCTTTATCTATTAACGCTTCTCTTTTCTTTTATAATCAAAATCATTTTATTGTGGCTTCTGATTTTCGTCTTCTGAAAGTGTGCATTTTTATTATCTTATTATGTATAATGTCCTTATTCCTTTATGTTGTTTGGTACTGCATATAGTTTTACTGTTTAGTATCTTTTTATCTTGATGTTTTCCCTAAAAAGGGCGGGGACTGGATGTAAAAAAACACATGAGTGTTTATCTATTATCCTCGAATAAAAGAATTTTGCTTTGCTTTGCTTTGCTTTGCTTTGTGGTTGGGAAGAAAGAGCTCGCGCAGAACATCTTGCACACACGTTAAAACATGTTCCACTTTTCGAAAGAGTAGGTTATTGTGTGCAGGTGGGAACAAAATGACAAAATTGATAAAACCGCATACACACGGAGACTGAATGTAAAAACAAGCATGAGAACTTTTTCCATTATCCTCGATATAAAAGAATAAATTAATATATAAAGAAAGAAATTATAAAATCTCTCTCTTCTACCTTTTTATAATACAATTTTTTTTAGTATCTCACTAAGGCGAAACCGCCTATACATCTAAAGTAGGTAAGCCAGCCCCGATGGTGAAATTAATTCATTACACAGCAGTGAAAGTATTATGACTGTACGTTTGTATGCCATGACAAACAACAGAGCCCCGTGGGCCCGGTAACTGGATGTTGGTTACGTCTGTTACTTCATAATGACTTGTTTTGCAAAGTGACATTTAGCGTGCTGAAGTGGAGATATTGTTATTAAGTGTAGAGAAACTGGAAGGGTGAGAGTGGCGGTTGGTGAGTGAATAGGAGAGAGAGAGAGAGAGAGAGAGAGAGAGAGAGAGAGAGAGAGAGAGAGAGAGAGAGAGAGAGAGAGAGAGAGAGGAGGGGGAAGGTAGGAATTCAATCAGATCCAAGTGGAAGTCAGATTTTTATGTCCAGGTGGTATATTGAATACACATTGTGTTTTTGTTTTTGTTTTTCCCTTCATTTGAACAAACAAGCGAGTGAGCGAGCATGTTTAGTCTTCGAGTGAGAAAGAAAATAGAATAAATTATATTGGTAATTTATTTTTGGTAAAAAGCAAGGGAGATAAGAATTCTATGTTGAAAAAAAAGTAATTTGCGATGTAACGATTCCTCATTTTATCCGAATAGTTTTCCTTCAGTATGTTTTTTTACCAAATGCTAAAAAGAAAATAAAGTACAATAAAATATAGAATTACAACAAAGAGTCTACCGCCTCCATTCCTGATCTCTTAAGATCCTGACAAAAATAAGGCCAGTTTGGAAGCTTGTAAGCATGTTCCTAATGTTTAATTACCACCCACTATTGTTAGCGGAAGCATGTACAAGTATGACACTTTACTCCTTGGCCTTGGCTGAAGTGCTCCGAGACGAAAATAAGTCCCTGTTTTATTTCTATCTTTATCAAAGTCTCCAATCACCTTCTCTAAATATATTTCTGTCACTGGAATCGTGAGAAAAAAGCCAATGAGGAAACAAGAGAAATTGACAGGTACTTCTTTTTTTTTTTTTTTTTTTCCTTTTTTCTTTTTTTTGGGGGGTGGGGGAGTAGGGGGTCTACATCTTTTATCTGTATGTCTCTGCTCTGCTGCTCTGTTACTTCCCATCTGTTATTGTCTCTGTCTCAATCTCAGTGTCTGTGTGTCTGTGACTGTCTGTCTGTCTGTCTGTCTGTCTGTCTGTCTGTCTCTCTCTCTCTCTCATCTCTCTCTCTCTCCTCTCTCTTCCTCCTCTCTCTCCTCTCTCTCTCTCTCTCTCTCTCTCTCTCTCTCTCTCTCTCCTCAATGCAGTTCCCGCTCTCCTCAAATAATCATATCCAATCACACGCGCGCACGCGCGTCCACACACACACACACACACACACACACACACACACACACACACACACACACACACACACACACAGCGTGCGCGTGAGAGAAACCCACGTAGACAGACAGAGAAATGAGAGCGACAGGCAGACAGAGAGAAGCAAGAGAGGAGGAAAGAGAGAGAGAGAGAGAGGGGAGGGGGGGGGGGGCTGGACACAGAGATAGAGACAGAGAGGCCAGACAGCACGAAATACAACAAAAGAGACAAAGACATAGAAAGATAGAAAGACAGACAGACAGGCAGACAGACAGACATACAAGACAGACAGACAGACAGACAAGACAGACATCATCTTCTGCGAAACACAACAAAAGAGACAAAGACATAGAAAGATAGAAAGACAAGACAAGACAGACAGACATACAAGACAGACAGACAAGACAGACATCATCTTCTGCGAAACACATCAAAAGAGACAAAGACATAGAAGATAGACAGACAAGACAAGACAAGACAAACAGACAGACAGACAACAGACCAGACAAGACAGACATCATCTTCTGCGAAACACATCGAAAGAGACAAAGACATAGAAAGATAGACAGACAAGACAGACAGACAGACATACAAGAGAGACAGACAGACAGACATCATCTTTGCGAAACACAACAAAAGAGACAAAGACATAGAAAGATAGAAAGACAAGACAGACAGATAGACAGACAACATACAAGACAGACAGACAGACAAGACAGACATCATCTTCTCTTTTTTAATTAAAGCAGTTTGAACTAATTCATCTTACTACTGACCATTCAGCTTTTTCTTTCTTCATCTATGACAGAATTTTCAAAAAACAGAAAACATAAGCACTATATTTCCCCAAAGGACTTTTAAAAATGAAAATAAGAAAGAAGAAAAAAAAAAAAAGAAGCCACATGACTACAAACATTTTTCACGACTCATAATACACATACATACCCAGAATCTACCATAAAAAGTGAACATAGTTTCGATGGTATTTTCTTTGATAGTTGAAAAGTTCGATTGGTACTTACTTTTTAGAAAAAAAAAAAAAAAAGATGGGGGAAAAAGAAAGTAAAAGAGAGAGAGAGAGAGAGAGACAGAGACAGAGACAGAGACAGAGACAGAGACAGACAGACAGACAGACAGACAGGGAGACAGACAGACAGACAGACAGACAGACAGAGACAGAGACAGAGAGAGGGAGAGAGATACATACAGACAGAGAGACAGACAGAGACAGAGAGACTCAGAGAGAGAGACAGAGATAGAAAGACAGAGAAAGACACATGGATAGAGACAGACAGACAGACAGAGACAGAGATACACAAAGACAGAGAGAGACAGAAAGAGACACAGGAGAGAGAGAGAGAGAGAGAGAGAGAGAGAGAGAGAGAGAGAGAGAGAGACAGACAGACAGACAGACAGACAGACAGACAGACAGAAAACAGACAGACAGACAAACAGAGAGAACAACACACACACAGAGACACAGAGACAGACAGAGACAGACAGAGAGATAGAGACAGACAGACAGAGACAGAAAATCATCCGCAAAACAAACTTCTTTTTTTCTTTTTTCTTTTTTTTGGGGGGAAAGTCAGTACAAAAATGGTAAAAGTCGGGTTCTCCCCCCCCCCCCCCCCCCCCACGTTACCAAAAAGTTCTATAGTTCTATAATATGCAAAACAAACTTGAAGAACTTTCTTTTCGTCGTGGTTTGATCTGTTTTTCACAGCATGGTGTCTCGACTTTGATAGACTCGTTTGAAAGCAATATCGTCAGTAACTTTCTTTTTTTTTCTAAAAAAGAAAAAAGAAAAAAAATAACATAACGTAAGAAGAAAGGACAGGCATATGACCCTTACAACCCCCATCTTTGTGTGGCTTTTTTTGTCAATTTTTTTTAATAATTCTCGAGGATAATGGAATAAGCACTCGTGTGCTTTTTTTTTACATCCCGTCCCTGTGTGTATGCAGTTTTGTGTCAATGTTGTCTGCGTTCCCACCGGCACTCAATGGTCTACTGATACGAAAAGCGGAACGGGTTTTTTGACGTGTGCGCAAGATGTGCATGCGTTCGCACACACGGGACCTTGGTTTATAGCCTCATCATAAGTGCAGAGTTATGACTGTGATGATAACAGGATTCAGAATAAGAAAGCAAAAGGATGATAATTAGGGGGTCGACAATGCTTTTTGACAAAACGACGACGATAATGGGGATTACAATAACAACTTGCAGGGATAGTACTATTAGTAGTCATTGTTTTATTTGCATTTCTTGTTGTTGTTGACTTGTTTTTTGTGTCAGCAGCAGCACGCGTGCGCGCACAGACACATATACACAACATACACACAACACACAACACAACACAACAACACACAAAACACACACACCAACACACACAAAAAACACACACACGCACGCACCGCACGCACACGCGCACGTGAGTGTTAACATGATTAAAAAGAACACACCCTTTTGGAAGTTGATATTGCACCGAAACTCTTATTTCATTTCTGACAAATGGAAAAGCCATTAAAATTGCACAATGTGTGTTTGAAATGCCTGTCAAAAATCAATGCATGAGATTAATTACCTTTTTTTGTTCTGCCACTACAAACATGGTCATACAAAGTTGGTAGTAACATACACGCACGCACGTACGCACGCACACACACACAACACACCACCACCACACCACCACCACCACCACCACCACCACCACCACGCACGCACGCACGCACGCACGTACGCACGCAAAAACACCACATACACACACAATCTCTCTCTCTCTCTCTCTCTCTCTCTCTCTCTCTCTCTCTCTCTCTCTCCTCATCTCTCTCTCTCTCTCTCTCTCTCTCTCTCCTCTCTCTCTCTCTCTCTCTCTCTCTCTCTCTCTCTCTCCTCTCTCTCTCTCTACACACACGCGCGCGCCACGCTCGCACGCACGCACCCACGCACGCACGCACAAAGAGAGAGGGAGAGAGAGAGGTGGGAGAGAGAGACAGACAGACAGAGACTACATCTCAAAGTATTGTCAGTGAGTCTTTTAGACTGTCTTGTTCAGTTCATCAGCGAGTGAATTAAAAAGATACTAAATCTTCTTAATTTAGATGAGACTACAAACAGAGGCTCCGTGTGCGAACACACGCAGAACATCTTGTACACACGCTAAAAAGCCGTTCCGCCTTTCTGCAGAGTGGACTATTGTGTGCCGGTAGGAGTAGATGACAATAGATTAAAATAGAAAACCAGCGTGCACACAGGTTTTCGTGTTTACACACTATCTCTGGGGAAAATCGGGAAGTTAGAGTTCCCAGGGCGGGTTAGGGGCGGTAGGTCTAGATCTATACGGAAACGTTCTGGCAGTTCCTGCGACGGCACTGGAACCATTCGTATCGGCGATTGCATCTCCAATGGCCATTCCAGCGACGTGGAGAGGAGGGGTGGGGGTCTGCGCATGGGTAACAGATTGCCTTTCATACTTACTTACCCAGGCTTTGCCCTCTAGAGCCTAGAGCACAACTCCATAGTCTTCCGAGACTGACGGATGCCCACTAGCCTAGTATTTGACTATTATTTTAACTCTCTGGAAAGTCATATATTTTGAGCACATAGCATTGAACGCGTTAAGCAATGTGTCTCTAGCAAGATGAATCCAGCGGAGCCTATATTTTTTTACCAGTCACAGGGTGCATGCTGGGTTACGTTTATGCCATCCATCTCACTGGCCCATAGCTAACTTCCTATTCCACAGAAAGAGAGAAAGGGGTTTTAATGTGTATTACTTCGGATGAGACTATAAACCGAGTTTCCGTGTGTGGACGTACGCAGAACATCTTATGCACACGTTAAAACCCGTTTCTGTTTCTTGGCTAAAGCTGCAAAGTTTACCATGGTAAGATTATTTGCGCACGCAACCATTTTATTTCATTTATTTACTTATTTTTCGTATCGAGGATAATGGAATAAGCACTCATTTACTTTTTTTACATCTAGTCCCCGTGTGCATGCAGTTTTGTAAATTTTGTCATCGGTTCTTACCGGCACACAATGGCCTGCCTACTCTCTCGAAAAGCGGAACGGAATTTAACGTACGTGTGCGCAAGATGCTCTGCACCCTAAAGAGGGCAGGTACCCTTTTACAGCTGGGTGAACTGGGAGGACTGTCCTGAAGCCAAGGCGCGCAAACGGTCACCCATCCAACTGGTAATCCTGCTCGACACGGCTTATTTGACTCGAGAAAAGCGAGCGCTCTGACCTCTTGGCTATCCCGCCCCTTGCTAACTCCAGGGTAAAAATCCCCACCGTTAAGGTAGCCACATTCTGACTTCAGCATAATGTCTAAATACGACACCAGTGTGAATTCAGATTTTCTTTTTAACATATGTAATGTCATTCGTTCTTACCAGCACAAATGGCAACTCTTCCAAAAGGCAGAACAGGTAGGTTTTAATGTGAGTGGGACCTTGATTCATAGCCTCATCCAAAGGACTTTCGGTGGAGTGGAGTCGGTACTGATTATTTGATTGCTTGATAGATTGATTGATTGATTGATTGATTGATTGATTGATTGATTGATTGATTGATTGATTGATTGATTGATTGATTGATCGGTTGAAAATCCCCTTCAATGAACATCTAGGTAGTGGACTGAACACGGCTTGATCCAGGCCCCTCAAAGTGCGAGTATAACAGTCTAACCACTAAGCTACCCCCCTTCCTCCTGCACCCCCCCCCCTACACACACACCCCCCATCCACTCTCCCCCATCCCCCCCCCGACACACACACACCTCCACTCTCCCCCCCCCCACCCCCACCCCTCCCTGTCCCTGTTAACATTAAATAACAAACTACCAATCAGAAGGACACCAAGCCAACTGACTAATTAACTTGCAAAGCCTCTAACCCAAGTGGCTCACTCATTGGCTAACTTAATCGATTCACGCCTAGATGACTTCATTGAGTTACTCCTCCCTGCAATCAACAAAACCTGTCACCTGACCCATTGGTAACTGGAGAACTGATCATCAGACTCAATAACTCAGTTTAAGCCCATCCACCAGGAAGAAAGGGAGGAAGAAAAGAATGAAACAAAGGAAAGGAAGGAAGCAAAGGAAAGAAAGGAAGGAAGGAAGAAAAAAAAGGAATAACTTACGAACTAACGAACCAGTGAATGAACTCATTATCATACCAACTGTCAAAATCATCTAGAATCAGTTACATGGCTGATTGACTGACTTGAAGGCTGACTGATAAATTTACCTGCTGATGAACTCATTAACTAAATTGTTAAGGACTAACTTATTAAACAATACAAACTCTTTACATTTCTCAAGTTAGTGCAAAAAGAATAAACGTAATCGATTTACTACCTACTTAACCAACACTTAACTGACCAGCTAGCTCATTAACAAACTCATTAACTTGCCCAGTATCTTCGAAACTTATTCATTAACTTACTAGCTAACTTGCTAAACGGTTAACTGATTAAAACCACCAGCCAGTTAGCTAACTCACTAAATCATTTGCCAACTAGATTACTCGCTAACTAACTAACAAACCAACAAGCTTGCTAAATGATTAACGCACCAGCCAACCAGAGAATAAACAAACAAACAAACAAAGACATTTACGAGCTCGGTAATCATCCAATTCAACAGCCAGCTAAAATAGCTGGCAGCTTAAACTGAA
>CM060322.1:15597877-15612877 GCA_030674155.1 Stramonita haemastoma | reverse complement strand
CCATACGAAATATTTTCCATTTTTCATTCCAACTTTTAATAAGATCGGCAGTCTGCGGTACTGTATTCTCATGTCTTCTTTGTTTCATCCCATCAAACAATAATTTTTTTGTTGTTCTTGAATTAGTTTTCTCTTAATTTTCGAAGTGTCCGATGCTGATTCACAAGATGCAATTTCTTATAGTCAACTAGGTTGATGAATAAGGGATGGGATGGGACGAGATAGCTTAGAGGTCAGAACATTGCGCTTGCACTTTGACGACCCGGGTTCGATTCCCATTCGAGGGAATTTTTTTTCTCCTGGAGTTAACATCGGTGCTGATTCCACACTCCCCAAAAGTCTTTCGGGTGAGACTGTCAACCGAGGCCCTGTCTGCGAACGCACTCAGAACATCTTGCGCACACGTTTAAATCCTGTTCCGCTTTTCGTAAGAGTAGGCCATCGTGTGCTGTGGGAACAGATGACACGATTTACAAAAAACTGCATACACACTGGGACTAGTTGTAAAAAAAAACACACGAGTGCTTGTTCCATTATCCTCGCTATAAAATAATAAAATAAATACTGGTCGAATATTTGCTTTATAGCTTTATTGTTAAGAATTTTTATTTGTCTAATAATATGAGCATTTCATAACACGAATAGGGTTGCCTATTCATTCATTCGTTGGCTATAGATCTAGTATAGTAGGTCTTTGTCATACTATCATCTCGGTCTCTGTCTGTCTGTCTATCTGTCTGTATTTGTGTCTGTGTGCATGTGTGTATGTCTGTCTGTGTGTCAGTGTGTCTGACTGTCAGTCTGTTTTCTCTCTGTATTTTTTGTTTGTTTGTTTGTCTGTCTGTCTCTCTCTCTGTCTCTGTCTCTCTCTGTCTCTCTGTCTCTCTGTCTCTCTGTCTCTGTCTCTATCTCTCTCTGTCTCTCTCTGTCTCTCTGTCTGTCTGTCTGTCTCTGTCTCCTGTCTCTTTGTCTCTCTGTCTTCTGTCTCTCTGTCTCTGTCTCTGTCTCTGTCTCTGTCTCTGTCTCTCTCTCTCTCTCCTCTCTCTCTCCTCTCTCTCTCTCTCTCTCTCTCTCTGTCTCCTCCTTGTTGTTTAGTGCGCACGCATGTGCTTCTACCTGTATGTTTGTAAGTGTGTGTGCGTTTGTTTTTGCGTTCGTGTGTGTGTGTTTGTGTGTCTGTCTGTATGTCTGTTTGTCTGTCTGTCTGTGTCTGTGTGTGTGCACACAAATGCTCATACTTGTTCCCTGTCTTCTTTAAAAAAATAAAATAAAAAAAGAGAAAAGATTCATTATTATTGTATCAGAGTCAGATCAAGGCTAGCTATGAAGAAATAAAACATGGGTATAAAAATAATCTGAAACCTTGAGAGCTCTTTGATTGTTTGATTGATCTATCCCTTCTCCCCCCCCCCCCCCCCCCCCCCCTCCCCCCCCCTCCCTCCCCTCTCCTCTCCTCCCCTCTCCCTTCTCTCTCTCTCTCTCTTCTCTCTCTCTGGTCTCTGTCTCTGTCTCTCTCTGTCTCTGTCTCTTCTCTCTCTCTCTCTCTCTCTCTTCTCTCTCTCTCTCTCTCTCTCTCTTCTCTCTCTCTCTCTCTCTCTCTCTCTCTCTCTCTCTCTCTCTCTCTCTCTCTCTCTCTCTCTCTCTCTCTCTCTCTCTCTCTCTCTCTCTCTCTCTCTCTCCCTCCCTCCTCCCTCTGTCTTTCTGATCTTTAAAGTGCGCCACACACTAGTGGTTCGTTTCAATCGGGATGAACGATAGATCTCTCTCTATATTTTTTTTTCATACAAAAGGAAACAGGTGTCTCCGGCATAAATCTTTATATCTTTAATAAGTCACAGTTCTGAGTGATGATATTGAAGCTTGCACTAACATCCCAACCAGATCACATCCATCTCCACCAATTAATCTCCTTCAACTTTTTACCTTCTTCCTCCCCTCCCCTCCCCCCCCCCCCCCCCCCCCCTCCTCCCTCTTCTCTTCTTCTCATCTGTGACGCACACTTTCAACCCTTACCCCTCTCTCTCCTTCAACAACTCTCCGTCCTCCCTCACCCGAAACCTCTACTCCACCCCACCCCACCCCACCCCACCTCGCCCCATCCCACCCCCACCCTACCTCCCCGGAAAATCAAGAAAAGAACTTCAAAAACTACACAAGGCCCAATAAGCTTCCTAGGAGCAGCACACCTGTGACTGCAGTGACAGGAAAATTAAATAAAACCCTCATCAACAATCATAAACTGCCAATGCTTGTATGCAAAAAAAAAAAAAAAAAGTCCCCTAAGATTCAAATCAACTTCTGTGATGTTTTTCTTTTGGGGGGGGGGGGGGGAGAGAGGGATAGGGGGGGGGGCGGGATAGAGATGGGGGCCAGGGAGGTTTTAAGATCAGATGGTTTTCTTCGTGCAGTATAGTGTGTTGGGGAGCGATCGATGGCAATAAATTATGATTTTTCTTCCCGCGTTCGCTTTTTATTCTTTCTTTCTTTCTGACTTCTTCCTACCATCTGTTGCGTTAAGATCATGGGTCGATACAGCTCTGTCAATGCTGCGTCAACATAGACAATTAAGAGAAAAAATCTTTGCTTCCCAATTTCTCTCTTTTTTTTTCAAAAGTGTGATGATGATGATGATGATGATGATGATGATGATGATGATGATGATGATGATGATGATGATGATGATGATGATGATGATGGTGATGGTTTGAGTTACGGCTGTGACAAGGTGATGTAGTTCGTGGTGGTTGGTGGTGGTGATAGTGATAATGATGGTAAGGGTGACCATAATTGTAAGTGCATGGATGATGTTTTAGGTGTAAGTGTGTGTGTGTGTGTGTGTGTGTGTGTGTGTGTGTGTGTGTGTGTGTGTGTGTGTGTGTGTGTGGTGTGTGTGTGTGGTGTGTGTGTGTGTGTGTGTGTGTGTGTGTGTGTGTGGTGTGTGTGTGTGTGTGTGTGTGTGCGTGTGAGAGAGAGAGAGAGGGAAGGGTGAGGGGAAAAGAGAGTTGATGGGTGTACATAAAACATTGATTCCCTTATGTAAACACACACACACACACACACACACACACCACACACACACACACACACACACACACACACACACACACACACACACACACACACACACACACACAAACACACACACACACACACAGAGAGTTAATTATTGCTTTTGACACACATTAATTTCTTGCAAATTTTCTTGTCGAATATCAAACAGTCTCTTTCTCATTTTTAGGGGTATGGTTATCGTTTTATATTATGAAGTACGTGTCTTCATAAACCTTTAGTATTT
The DNA here is from genome assembly GCA_030674155.1 of Stramonita haemastoma. Taxonomy (NCBI): domain Eukaryota; kingdom Metazoa; phylum Mollusca; class Gastropoda; order Neogastropoda; family Muricidae; genus Stramonita; species Stramonita haemastoma. The sequence continues at coordinate 15,609,582 of CM060322.1, read as the reverse complement.
ATGCGAAAAGATAAAAGCATTTATAGACAACACGTTCCTTTACTATTTTATCCAAAGAGATGAAAATGGGGTATGGGGGGGGGGGGGGGGGGGGGGGGGGGCAGGATAGCCTAAGTACAATTGTAAGTACAATTTTCAAAACTGCCCCAGGTATTTTAATGATGTTTCTCGCTTCCCCCCCCCTCCCCCACCCCCTCTCATTCCCCTGCTAGAGCTTCAAGGTTCGCCAATTTATCTTTTTTATTATTCTTTTATATCGAGGATAATGGGATAAACACTCTTTGTTTTTTTTACATCCAGTCCCCGTATGTATGCAGTTTTGTAAATGTCATATATTCCCACCGGCACACGATGGCCTACTCTTACGAAAAGTGGAACAGGATTTAACGTGTGCGCAAGATGTTCTGCGTGCGTTGCACACGGGCGCGGTTTACAGTCTCATCCAAGGACTTTGGGGGAGAGTGGAGTCCGCACTGATGTTAACTCCAGGAGAAAAATCTCCTCGAACGGGAATCGAACCCGGGTCGTCAAATTGCGAGCGCAATGTTCTGACCACTAGGCTATCCCGTCCCCGCCAATGGTGAGATATGTACGTTTGCGGCCGTTTCTAGCCACATTCCGACTTCGGGAGAGAACACTTGTATTCATAATCTTATCCTATCTATCCCTTAGTCTGGTGACCGTGGTGCACCCCGAAGACTTGACAACACTTCCCTCCATTCCTCTCTCTGTTCTTGCCTTTCTCAAAACTTGGTTGAGTTCCGGGCCTGTCCATTCGCTGATGTTGTCCTCCCATCTCTTCCTTGGTCTGCCTCTTTTTCTTCCTCCCGGACAGTACCTTGCAGTATGTTTTTGCAAGTCCTTTCGATCTTGTGACATGCCGTGCCATTTAAGTTTACGCTTCTTTACGACTGATAGAAGGTTTTCGATGGGACCAATGGTTTGCTGGATTCTGTTATGCACTTCTTCGTTGCTTATGTGGTCTCTGTAGGAGATGCCAAGAGTCTCCGGAAGCATCTCATCTGTACCACCTGGTACTCTTCTCTCCAAATCAGCAGTCAGGGTCCACGATTCACAGGCATATAGGAATATGGATAATGATAAGGGAGCGCATTAGTCTGATCTTGGAGTTGAGTGAATATTTTTTATCTTTCCATACTATTTATACACAAATACAATTCATATAATGTATCCTAGACCCTCCTACCCTCCTGAACTGGAGGTTTAGTGGTTAGAACATTGCGCTCGCAATCTGACGACCCGGGTTCGAATCCCCTTCAAAAGGATATTAATTTTTCTCCCTGAAATTAACACTAGTGTTAGACTCCCCCCCCCCCCCCCCCCCCCCCCCCCCCCCCCCCCCAAAAAAAAAGTCCTTCGGATGAGACTTTAAACCAGGCACCGTGTGCAAACGCACGCAGAACATCTTGTGAACACGTTAAATCCTGTTCCACTTTTCGAAGAGTAGGCCATTGTGTGCGTTGGGAACAAATGACAAAATTGACAAAACTGCATACACACGGGGACTGGAGGTATAAAAAAAAGCACTTGAGTGCTTAATCCATTGTCCTCGAATAATAAAAGAATAATCAACAATCAATCAATCAGTCAATCAATAGAAAATGAATCAATCAATCAATCAATCAATCATCAATAATAAAAACCGTCCCCAAACGTCTACAATTTCAACCACCAGAACAAGCAGACAAACACACAGACACCATCAACAAAATCAGATGGCCAGACAAAGAAATCATCATGACTAAAATTCTCTCTTCTTTCTCCTCCTTCTTTCAACATTCTCATCCTCCACTTCCACCTCCACCTCCCCCTCCCCCTCCCCTCCCCTCTCCTCCTTCTCATTTCCACTTTCCCTTCTTTTCTCTCCTTTCTTCTTCTCCTTCTACGTCTGTCTGTCTGTCTGTTCTCTGTCTCTGTCTATGTCTCTCTCTGTTTCTTTCTCTCTCTCTTCTTCTCCTCTCTCCTCTCTCTCTCTCTCCTCTCTCTCTCTCCTCACTCTCCTCTCTCTCTCTCTCTCTCATCTCTCTCCTTCCTTCTCTTCTCTCTCTCCTTCTCTCTCTCTCTCTCTCTCTCTCTCCTGCTCTCTCCTCTCCTCTCTCTCTCTCTCTTCTGTCTCTCTCTCTCTTCGTCCCCTGCTCTCTCTCGTCTCTCTCTCCTTCTCTCTCTCTCTATCTCTCTCATCTCTCTCTCTCTCTCTCTCTCTCTCTCTCTCTCTCTCTACTCTCTCTCTCTCTCTCAGAGAGAAGCCCCCCCGAAGAAAATTCATAATGTACTTCAAATCTAATTGACTTTGAATCGAAGCTCCTATACAGAAGAGACGAGACGAAAACTTTCTACATTGATCCGCGTTGACCTCAATTGGATTAAACTCAGCCGACCGGCCCCTCAACCTACCCCCACCCCTACCCATCCCATCCCCACACAAAACCCCTAACACACGTCTCAGAACTCTCTCCTATCCTCACTCCCACCCACCCCCCAGGGCTTCCCTCCCTCCCTCTCTTCCTCTCTTCTCTCCTCCTTTCTATCCCTGTATTCCATCCCCAAGTTCCTTTTTTCCTCCTAGTGCCTGTCATTTGCTTCGAATTTATTTGAATTCGGTTGAAGCCATTTGATATGAAATTAAATCGCAGTGAACTGAATTGAATTACGCGGACGCTGAATAAACTCAATAGCATCGCGCCAGGTTGCGGAATTATATTGCGGGTTGCTTGAAACGGGTCCAAGAGTAAAGGAAGAAGGGGGGGGGTGTGGGGGGGGGTTGATGGTGGGAGGGTTGGGGGGGTTGGGGGGGGATGGTGGCTAGTAGTCATAGGTGTGGGTGTGGGTGGTGGTGAGGGAGAGGGGTTGGGTTGAGTTGAAGTTGGAGGTGGGTGGAATGGGGAGGGGATAGGGATGGGGTGGGGAGGGTGGGGGAATAAAGTTGGATGAAAAGCGGAGGTTCTTGGCGAATATGAATTATGTCTGCTGCAAACTTATGCAAGCTGCTTCGAGATGAGCCTTCTTTTTTTTTTTTTTTTCCTCCCTTGCTTGCTTCCATCACCCCCCCTCCCCCCTCCTCACCCTCACCCTCGCCTACCTCCTTCCCTCCTTCCATCATTCCTTTTCATTATTTAAAAAAAAATCTCTCTCCCCTCTTCCTCTCTTTCTTCCCCCCCTCAAACTTTGGCATTATTTTTCTTTCTGGTCCTGTCCCGTCCCCCTAAAACTTTTCCCCCCTACTCTCTCTCTCTCTCTTTCTTTATTATATTATCTTTTTTGTGGTTAATTTTGTCTCTAATGTGCATGTCCGTCTGTTTGTTTATATGTTTGTCTGTTTGTCTCTATCTCTGTCTCTCTCTCTCTGTCTGTCTCTCTCTGTCTCTGTATGTCTCTGCCTCTGTCTGTCTCTGTCTCTTCTCTAATGTCTCTGTCTCTAAGTGTCTCTGTCTGTCTGTCTCTGTCTCTGCCTCTGCTCTGCCTCTGCCTCTGTCTCTGTCTCTGTCTCTGTCTCGTCTCTCTTCTCTCTCGTCTCTCTCTCTCTCTCTCTCTTCTGTCTGTCTGTCTGTCTGTCTGTCTGTCTGTCTGTCTGTCTGTCTTCTGTCTGTCTGTCCTGTCTGTCTCATTGCATCTATGGTAAATACTCGATAGGGTGGGAGTAGAGGGTGTGTGGGGAGGGGTAGATAGCCTAGACAATGTGTCAAACTCATCTTCTGACGGTAACAGGGGTTGGGTTTAAATCTCCGATGAGATGTCCTTTTGAATCAAAGCTCCTATACAGAAGAGCAAGAAGAAAACTTGATAATTGATCAGATCAGTAGGCCAGATGTCGGCCCTCAGGATTGGGTGTCTTGGACAGGTCCGCAGAAAGTGTTCCACTGTCATGGGAGAAGTGCCACACAGGCACGCCTCAGAATCACCAGAGTGAAGCTTGGTGAACATGTGATGTTTGAGTCTTCGATGTCCAGTCACTCAGTCTCACAATGGTCCTTTGGTCTTCTCTGGGCAAGAGGTTGTAGTCAACATTGCTACTAACTCATTTTTTCCTGATATGCTTGGTTAAGACTTTTATAGTACGCATTTTTCACACGCGTTAGGAAATTCGTCCACCTTTCGTTAAAGAAAGGGCCACCTCTAATTCTTGAAATTCATGATAAGAATACACCCAACATATACACTAGAATTTAGATAGTGATGGGCTTCTCCAGGGGGTTTTTGGGTTTGTTTTGTTGTTTATTATCGTTTTTTGACTAGAGATCCGAGGTTCACCATTGGTGAGATTTTGCAGACACGACCGTTTTTGCCCAGCATGAAGGTAGCCTCATTCCAATTAATTAGGGGATGGATGCTTTGTGTGTTCGTGTTTCCGCAACCCACTGAATGCTAGCATGAATGAAGGGATCTTTAACGTTCATACTTGTTCTTCTGCATGTGTATGTACACGAAGGGAATTAAATCACTGGCAGATCTGCACTTGAAAATGACCTAGAAAATCGTAAAAGCGAACGAGGAAAAATAGAAGTTCGACCGAAAGCGCTGTAATACAGGATGTAAGATATAATATCGAAATGTTCACACTTTATCCGAACATTGCCAAAGAAGTAAATGCAACTCTTGCAGAGGCATATCCTTAATTCCACTGCAACGTCTTAGCGTTTGTCATCTTCTATCTGCAAAAGCTGGTAGAATGCATGTTTTCAAGCTTTCGAACCGAAAATTCACAAATAAACATGCTCTCCCTTTTGCCAGCTCAGAAGTGCATAAAGTCGCCGCTGTCATCGAATGTCAATTTTATTGACCTCTCTAGAGCATTAAACAGGGTCAGCAGATGCTATCCTTTTCTGAAACCTCTTAAAGATCAACTGTCCACTGCAACAACAAAACGGTTTGATTTTCCCATACTGACAGGAAGAGGACAGTGCAACTCAAGCGCAACTCTTTCTGACAAATTTGACATTTATAGAAGCATCAAACAAGGATACGTGCTTGCCCCTATGCTCTTAAAGATTTTCTCAGCTAGTTGCCCTCTATCCTGAAGCTTGCCAGTAGCGGTGCAGCGTATTCGAGAGAATCTTCCTGATCACATTCAATGAGAACAGCATCCCGTTCAAGCCTACCTATTCTAGAAACAAGTTTTAAATTTGTTTTAAAAAATTGTATTCTTTGATATCGAGGATAATGGAATAATCACTCATGAACTTTTTTTTACATCCCGTCCCCGTGTGTATGCAGTTTTTGTAATTGTTATCCGTTCCAACCGGAACACAGTGGCTTACTCTTTTCAAAAGCGGAACCATTTTATCATGTCCGCAAGATGTTCTGCGTGCGTTCGCACACAAGGGCTCAGTTTACATCTCATCCTAAGAATTTTCGGAGGAAGTGGAGTCTTCGCTGATGTTAACTTCAGAGGCATATTACCCCTTGAACGGATTTAAATCCGGGTCGTCAGAGTGCGAGCGCAATGTTCTAACCACGAGGCTATCCCGTCCCGTAAGCTAAAGGTAAGCAAATACTCCTCGGACGTGTTGTTTGCTGATGATGATTGAGCAGGTGACCTTAACTCAACAGGAACTCCAGTGACACATGGACTGCTTCCTCCAAGTCATCGCAGAAAATCTTGCGCACAAGTTTAATCCTGTTCCACTTTTCGTAAGAGTAGGCCATTGTGTGCCGGTGGGAACAGATGACAAAATTTACAAAACTGCATACACACAGGGACTGGATGAAAAAAAAAAACGTCAGTGCTTATTCCATTATGCTCGAAATAAAATAAGAAAAGAAAGAAAGAAAGAAAGAAGAAAGAAAGAAAGAAAGAAAGAAAGAAAGAAAAAGAAAGAAACAAAGAAACAAAGAAAGAAAGAAGCAAGGAAATGAAACTGGCGTTCAGTCTGAAGAAGACAAACTTTCTGAAACAAGCCACCAAAGCACAAGACACCAATATGCGAAAGGTTGTTTTTTTTAATATCATGTCAAACATTTATTACAAATGGCTTTCATTTCCTAAAGATGGAATATCTCATAAGGGAAATGTGCCCACATTAGGAGGGGGGAAGGCTAGGCTACACAATCAATTAATATATTTTGTCTGTGATCATTCAAAATAAGGATATATAGCCTAATGTGATTCTGTGTAAGAGTGCATCTTGTGTGTGTGTGTGTGTGTGTGTGGTGTGTGTGTGTGTGTGTGTGTGTGTGTGTGTGTGTGTGTGTGTGTGTGTGTGTGTGTGTGTGTGTTGTGTGTGTCTCTGTCTCTGTCTCTGTCTCTGTTTCTCTGTCTCTCGTCTCTCTCTGTCTCTGCTCTCTCTCTCTCTCTCTCTCTCTCTCTCTCTCTCTCTCTCTCTCTCTCTGTTCTCTCTCTCTGTCTCTCTTTCTCTCTCTCTGTCTCTTTCTCTTGTCTCTCTGTCTCTCTGTCTCTGTCTCTCTTCTCTCTTGTCTCTGTCTCTGTGTCTCTGTCTCTGTCTCTGTCTCTGTCTCTGTCTCTGTTCTCTCTCTCTCTCTCTCTCGTCTCTCTCTCTCTCTCTCTCTCTCTCTCTCTCTCTCCCTCCTCTCTCTCTCTCTCTCTCTCTCTCTCTCTCTCTCTCTCTCTCTCTCTCTCTCCTCTCTCTCTCTCTCTCTTCTCTCTCCCCTACCCTATTCATATCAACAATTCTTTACCTTTTTCTCCTCCAAACTTCAGCACCCCCACCCCACCCTTGGCAAAAAAAAAAGAAAGAAAACAGAACAAAACAGAAAAAAAGAAAGAAAGAAAAGAAAAGAAAAGGAAAAAAGGCAATCCATGCTTCGAGTTGAACTAAATTTGATTCGAGCGACCTACAATTGCGCTGGATGTGATCGAATCAAATGCAGTTTTAAAACGACAGAACTTGCGAGTTCTTTCTCTCCCCCCCTCCCTTCCCCATCCCCCCCTCTCTGTATTCTGCATAATCTGCCCCCCCCCCCTCTCACCTCTCCTAACCCTCCCCACCACCCCCACCACCCCTCCTGTCCGTTCTTTTTAGATAAAGACATATTTAAGTACAGACATAGACAGAGCCGCTGTTCGACTGGCCTTCTGTAAAGCGCATACACGTGTAAGCTGACTTTAACTGCATTAAGCATCTAGATCAGCAGCCTCTACAGGGTTATGTGTGTGGCCGACACGTGCGCACGTATTCCCGGGAAGATACACGCACGGCTAGTAGGCAAGTGTGTGGTGTGTGGTGTGTGTGTGTGGGTGTGTGTGTGGTGGTGGTGTGGGGTGGTGTGTGTGTGTGCGTGTAAGCCTGCGCGCGCGCACAAAACACACACACACAGAAACACACACACTTTTTACGCACAAACGCACACATTTGTACGCACGTGCGCAAAACACACACACACACACACACACACACACACACACACACACACACACACACACACACACACACACACACACACACACACACACACACACACACACACACACACACAGCATAAGAACACAACACCTACAAAAGTAGAGACACTCAAAAGACCAAAACAAAACACAAGAGAGAAAGGAGCTGGACACACGAAGCAAATAGACAATATTAATTTCCTTTTTTTTAAAATTAGTTGTATTTCGAGGATAATGGAATAAGCACGGTTGGCTTATTCTTTCCTCTGTTTTTTATTATTTTTTGGTGGCAGGGGGTAAGATTTGTTTGGGTTCTTTTCTTCTAGTTTTGCTTGTTTTGTTTTGCTTTGTTTTGTTTCTTTCGTTTTTAGTTTTAGACGCTATAATAAACTAGACTACACTAGTCAAAAATTAAGTGTGGTCGCTGTGGAACTGTACACAGTTAGAAAACACAAGCTTTGTCTATTTATGTCGGGTATTTGCCAATGCCTGGGTTTCAGAATATTATTGGGAGGGGGGGGGGGGTACACTCAATGGTGTCCATCCATTTCTTTCTTTATCTGCTTCCTTGGACCGTGTGCTTGCAATATGATCTTTAAAATGACTGTAGAATTTACGGGAAGGCGGAGGACCGTGGGGGAGTGGAGGAGCTGGTTGCAAAATCTTCAGTGGTATCCCCACGGTCTGTCTACGGGACAGGTGAAGGTTAAGGTGAGGGGAAGGGTTCTTGTGACAAAACACACCACTTCAGGTGTGTTTTTGTCCCTTGACGACGGTAAGGATGTCTTAATGGTAAAATGCTCTGTGTTTGCAAGGGGTACATAATTATGTGCGCACATGCGCATTATGCTCATGAAATAAGTATGTCTTGCTTTTGGGCCTTCTTTATTTTTTAAAGAATTGTTTGTATAATATATATATATAATATATATATATATATATATATATATATATATATATATATATATATTATATATTATATATATATATATATATATTATATATATATATATATATAATAAAGCTTATATACGTCTTGTCTAGCCAATGGTCTAAACACATTGTATTCATAGTGAGTGTGTGTGTGTATGTGTGATGTGTGTTTAGTGTGTGTGTGTGTGTGTGTGTGTGTGTGTGTGTGTGTGTGTGTGTGTGTGTGTGTGTTTTGTTGTGTGTGTGTGTGTGTGTGTGTGTGTGTGTGTGTGTAGTTGTGTGTTGTGTGTGTGTAGTGTGGTGGTGTGTGTGTGTGTGTGTGTGTGTTAAGATGTGTGTGTGAAGATGCCAAGAATCTCCTTGTAGCATCCCATAGATTTCAAGTCTTCTCTATCTCTAAGTCTGTTGCATTAGCAAAGTGCCGTTAACATCACTGCCTCAAAAATCCCTATACACCACGACCAAGCAAAAGAATGACTTTACACTAAGTTATTGGTTATATATCTGTTTCATGGCAGCTGTGGTGGAATTGACGTCTAAGCGGCTTTAATTAATTAATAATGACATGACATGTAACAGACTGTTGTCATTACAACCTCCCGAATGCAAAATAGCTCACACCAAAAATCGATCTGGATTTAAGTCTTGTCATCTTTGATGATCGATTTGTGTATAGCTGACTTGGTTGGTTTTGGTTTTTGTTTGGGGGTTTGGGGTGTTGTTTTTTTTAGAGAGGTGGGTCGATGTTCTCTTTTGATTGGGGTTTATTTTGTTTCTGTTATGCTGAGTATTCTTTGTTCATTGGTTGATTTTAATGTGTGTTGGTTGGGAGGTTGTATGTGTGTGTGTGTGTGTGTGGATAGGTGTGTGTGTGTGTGTGTGTGTGTGTGGTAGTGTGTGTGTGTGTGTGTGTGTGTGTGTGTGTGTGTGTGTGTGTGTGGGATAGGTGTGTGTGTGTGTGTGTGTGTGTGTGAGTGTGTGTGTGTGTGTGTGTGTGTGTGTGTGTGTGTGTGTGTGTGGTGTGTGTGTTGGGAGGTGCGTGCGTGCGTGTGTGTACGTGTGTTTAAGGAAGGTGTGTGTCTGTCTGTCTGTCTGTGTCTGTCTGTGTCTGTTGTGTCTGTCTGTGTCTGTCTGTGTCTGTGTTAGTCTGTCCGTCTGCCTGTCTGTGTGTGTCTGTATCTGTGTAAGTTTTCGGTAGCAGGGGAGGGAAGGAGTGGGGGGTGAAGAAGGCGGGATATGTGTACAAACACTAAAGAGCGTACATGCATACAGGCGCGCTTAGATGCGAGTGAGTAAGCGCGCACACGCACGTACGCACGCGTGTGTATGGTGTGTCTGTCTGTCTGTCTGTCTGTATCCATATGCGTGGTTCTGAGTGTGTGTATGCACAATCCCGTGTCTTTTCTGTTGCCCTAAATGATGTTGCTTCCCTATACTCTTTCTCTGAAGACGACATACTCCACTACACAGGAAAGAAGCCGACCCAGTGATGCAGAATTAAACGCGCCTAGCTGTCTAAGAAAGAAATCCCTGGTTTTGAAGCTGGTCTGAAGGTATTTACCTCAGACCAGCTTCCCAATTTCTAAGACCTTAAACTTGCAGCATAAGTACATGTCTTCTTGAGACTACGAGACTATGTATACCACACATGAACACATTAAAAAGAAAAGTTAAAAAAAAAAGAAGTATACGAAAAAAAACGACAACAAAAAACCTGGAGTTAAGCTTGTTTGTTATAGTGCTGAACTTGAACTAAGTGTGTAGATACGAGTCTTTTTGAATAATTATTGTCCTTTGGGGCATGTTTTTGGACCGTAGCATGGGTTTCTAATCTAGTTTCCCTGAAATCCAGGTAAGACTATATATAACCTCAAGTCTTGTAACCTGGGGGAATAGCTAAGTGGTCAGAGCACTTGCTTTCCCCAAGTCAAAGTTAAGCAGCATGGAGCGTGTTACCAGTTGGATGGGTGACAGTTTGCGCGCTTTGGCTTCAGCACAGTCCCCCCAGTTCACCCAGCTGTAAAATGGGTGCTTTCGCTCATTAAGGACAGGGAAGGTAAAAGCAGCGAGGGAGAGGAGATGGGCGCCGTCATCAACAATGCATGGCCTCCAAGGAAGCTGAGGTCTTGATGCTCGCTCCCTACGACCACAAGGTTATGGGAACACCTTTACCTTTCACTTTGTAGCGAATACACTTATATAACTTTTTGTGCAAGTGTTAAAATCATTCATCTTCGGAAGAACAGAATGCAAGTACAAACAATGGCAGGGATGGGGGTGAGGAGGTTAGGAAAGAAGAACATACCCAGCATGCAATCTGCAACCGTAAAGACACAAGCTCCGGCCAGGTTCCAATGTGTCCAGACACACAGTTATGAAAAGAGAAGGTTTGCACCACTACACAATCCACACTTAACAGGTCAAATTAGTCAACACAAAGTTTTTTCTTGTAAATCGGATGATCAATATTTCCTTTTAAAAGAGAGAGGTTGTCGAGTTATTGAGTTTGTTTTTGTTCTTTGGTGTGGTAGTGTGTAGTGTGTGTGTGTGTGTGTGTGTTGTGTGTCGTGTGTGTGTTTTTGTGTGAGTGTTTTGTGTGGTGGTGTGTTGTGTGTGTGTGTGGTGTGTGTGTGTGTGTGTGTGTGTGTGTGTGTGTTGTGTGTCTGTGTGTGCGTGTGTGTCGGGGGAGAGGGGGGTTCTGTTTTTTTGTTGGTTTTTTTTTTTAGGGGGGGAAGGAAGGGGAGAGAAGCACCAAAGCACCAATAAAAAGCATACACACCCCTCTCCCCCGTCAATCATTTCCCCTTAATCTAATAAAAAAAATAATTATTATTATAGTTTTGCACAATAAAACAAATCTAATAAAAAACACACAAAAAAGAAAACTCTATAGCATTAACACTACTACAACAAAGCTTGCTCATAAAAAAATAGCTGCCCGACGAAAATTCGACGATATTATTTCCAAATCCCTCTGTTAGTGCATACACAGACATACAACAACAGCTGACGATTTCAGCAAGGACTGAATTCAAAATCAATGGGGCCCCGTCACAGTCTACAATTGTGTGCGCTCCTGACGATTCATGCATATCACACTGCATGACAATAGATCGGCAAGCCAATTCAGGACACATTCGGTTAAAAAAAGAAAAGAAAGAAAGAAAAAAAAGACAAGAACACAGAAGTAGAAAAAAAACTCGTTAATTTTTGTGTGTGTGTGTGTGTGTTTGTTTGATCTGAACATGTGTGTGTGTGGGGGGGGGGGGGGGGAGTGTTGGAGTGTGGGGGGTTGTCTGGTGTGGGTGGGTGGGGTGGGGTGTGGGGGTGTCTGTGTGTGTGTTGTTTGTTTGTGTGTGTGTGTGTTTTGTGTGTGTGTTCTGGTGTGTGTGTGTGTGTGTGTGTGTGTGTGTGT
>CM060322.1:15567877-15575377 GCA_030674155.1 Stramonita haemastoma | reverse complement strand
TATGGTACATTGCATAAGTAGTACAATTGCTTTTTTAGTGCGTGCGTGCGTGCGTGCGTGTGTGTGTGTGCAGATGCGTGCGTACGTGCGTACGTGCTTGTGTGTGTGTGTGTGTGTTTCCGTGCAGATGCGTGCGTGCGTGCGTGCGTGCATGTGTGTGTGTGCTTGTGTGTGTGTGTGTTAGTGTATGCGTACGTGCGTGCGTGTATGTGTGTGTATTCTAACTGTGCACGTCTTGGACTGTTGGGAGTAGAATTGGAGTTATTAGGAAAAGGGGCTCATGTGTGTATAGAGCTACTTGGGCTGTTTGCCTGTCTCTCTGTCCCTCTGTCTGCCTGTCTGACTGACTGACTGTCTGTCTGTTTCTTTCCTCTCTGTCTGTCTGCCGGGTCAGTGTATTTACGGTGCATACACATCTTTATTTTCATCTGCATGCAAAAGGGCGTGTGTTTAATCTCCACAGGCTATATGTATGTATGTATTGATCCATGTATATTCCAAATTGCATGTTACAACGATCAACCAGGCATGACATTTGTATTTCTCTTTCGTACGTTTTTTTTTTAAATTATTATTCTCTCCTTGAATTATAATTTATTTCACCTTTTACCTCTTGCACCTATTTTCTTTTTTTTTAAGTAAAAAAAAAAAATAAATAAATAAATGAGCCACGTTCATTAACGTGGTAATGGTTTTGGTCTAGATTTCTGTTTCGAAAACTTGTTTTGTTTTGTTTTGTGTTGCTGTGATGTGTTGTGTTGTGTTGTGATTGTGTCGCTATAATTGTGGCAGTGTTGTTTTTTTTGTTGTAGTGTTGTGTCTTTTTTTTTTTAGAACGTGATCTTGTAGTTAAGCTGGCATGTTGCTGTTGCTTGTATTGATAGTTTACTCGCTTGCAGGTAGGTAGATGGATCTACGTACTGACATTTTGAATTCAGTTTGCACCTTTTTTTTTCAATGCAGTTTAAATCAATTGTAGGATACAGTAGGGTTGCTATTTTGGTTTTGGTTTTTTTTCTCTCTCTCAGTCTCTGTTTCTGTATTTCTGTGTGTGTGTGTGTGTGTGTGTGTGTGTGTGTGTGTGTGTGTGTGTGTGTGTGTGTGTGTGTGTGTGTGTGTGTGTGTGTGGTGTGTGTCTTCCTCTGTGCCTGTGAGTGTATCAGTCTGCCTGTCTGTCTCTTTCTCTCCCCCCCCCTCTCTGTCTGTCTCTGTCACTTTCTGTATCTGTCTCTCTCTGTCTCTGTATCTTTCTGTATCTGTCTCTCTCTGTCCCTGCATCTGTCTCTCTGTTTCTCTCTCTGTCTCTAACTGTCTGTCTGTCTGTCTGTCTGTCTGTCTGTCTGTCTGTCTGTCTGTCTGTCTGTCTGTCTGTCTGTCTGTCTGTCTCTCTCTCTCTCTCTCTCTCTCTCTCTCTCTCTCTCTCTCTCTCTCTCTCTCTCTCTCTCTCTCTCCTCTCTCTCTCTCTCTCTCTCTCTCTCCACACACACACATACACACACACACATACATATATATATATATATATATATATATATATATATATATATATATATATATATATATATATATATATATATATATATATATACATATATATAAAGTGACGAGACACCTAAAAACAAAAAGCAAACATACATTTTGAACAGTACAAACCCTGTTCAATAAATCACACAAGCTTACCCAGCATGCGCTCTCTATTCTGTGTAGGGATGGGCTCCATCATGTTTAATTGCCTGCAACACTGTCCGAAGACACCAGGGTACAAGAATCTGAGAAACAAGCCTACCCAAGTTTAGTCAATGTTGGTCTTGATTTGATAGCTTTGATGAGAATAAAACAAAAAAGGAATGTCAGATACCAATTTAGCTCTTATGTCATTCTGAGATGCTTCTGATTATGCTGTTGGGGTTTTGCTGTATTTGTTCTTCAATTCTTCATTTTGAAGACAATGGAATAAGCACTCCTGTGGGTTTCATTTTATTTTTTACATCCACTCCCCTTCTTGTGTGCAGTTTTATAAATTTTGTCATCCTTTCGCATAGGTAGACAGCGACCTACTCTTCTGTAAAGCGGAACGGGTTTTTAACCTGTGCGCAAGATGTTCTGTGTGCGTTCACACATGGAACCTCGGTTTATAGTCTCATACGAAGAAAACATGTTGAAAAACAAGTGGTTTTTTTCCAATTTAAATAGAACAAGATGTTGTAACACTGCTTTAAGAAAATAGATAGATGTTCTGAGCGGGTTTTATTTTTATGCAGTTTCCTATTCGGATGCATGTGATATTGATACCTAATTTAGGAAGGCACAGTTTGACTCAGCAAGTCTAGGGGTTATTTCTTGTCACAAGTCAAGAGTGGATTTGATATGTTTTATTCTCTAATATTTTTGTTATGTCAATGATTTGTGTGTGTGTGTGTATGTGTGTGTGTGTGTGTGTGTGTGTGTGTGTGTGTGTGTGTGTGTGTGTGTGTGTGTGCGTGTGTGTGTATGTGTGTGTCTGTGTCTGTGTCTGTGTCTGTGTGTCTGTGTGTCTGTGTCTGTTTCTGTGTCTGTGTGTGTGTGTGTGTGTGTTGCGTATGTGTGTGCTAAAGGCAAAGTCAAATTTTTGTTTTCAGATGGTACATTGAATAAGAAGTGCAGTTGCTTATGTCCAAAGTGAGAGTATCAATGATTTGTGTGTATAAATTATGTGTGTGCACGCGCGTGCACGCGCGCGTATGTGTGTGTGTGTACGCACACATGCATATGTGTATATCTGTGCGGCAGAGATAGAAAAAAAAACAGAGATGGACAAACAGACAAAAACAGAGAGACAGATGAAAGGAAAGAAGAGAGAGAGAGAGAGAGAGAGAGAGAGAGAGAGAGAGAGAGAGAGAGAGAGAGAGAGAGAGAGAGAGAGAGAGAGAGAGAGAGAGAGAGAGAGAGAGAGAGGAACAGACAGACAGACAGACAGACAGACAGACAGGCAGACAGACAGATAGACAGACAGACAGACAGACAGACAGACAGACAGACAGACACACAGAGACAGAGACAGAGAGAGTAAGAGGGAGAGTCAGAGAGACAAAAAGAGAGGAGAAAAGAAAAAAAGAAGAAAAAAAGAGAGAGGGGTAATTCATTAGCCTTGTAACCAATAAATTACGTGTTTGTTTTTTTTTGTCATTCTTCCTTTGTTTGTTGATTTTTATTGTTCCTCTTCTCTCTTCTTTTTTCTTCTTTTTTTTCTTCTTTTTTTCTGTTTCCCTGTTGAAACTGTTGTCTGTCTGTCTGTCTGTCTGTCTTTCTGTCTGTCTGTCTTTCTGTCTTTCGGTCGGTCTGTCTGCCTGTCTGTCTGTCTGTGTGTCTGTCTGTCTGTCTTTCTGTCGGTCGGTCGGTCTGTCTCTCTGTTTGCCTGTCTTTCAGTCGGTCTGTCTCCCTGTCTGTCTGTCTGTCTGTTTGCCTGTCTGCCTGTGTGACTGTGTGTCTGTGTGTTTAACCGTCTTATCGCCATTTGCTTGATCCTGTGCTTTTCCTTATCTGTTATAGATGTACATGTTCATTTATTCTGTTGTTGTTGTTTTTTTCTTTTATATCGAGGATAATGGAATAAGCACTCATGTGTTGTTTTTTTACATCTAGTCCCCATGTGTATGCAGTTTTGTAAATATTGTCATCTGTTCCCACCGGCACACAATGGCCTACTCGTACGAAAAGTGGAACACGATTTAACGTGTGTGCAATATGTTCTGCGAGCGTTCGCACACGGGGCCTCGGTTTACAGTCTCATCCGAAAGACTTTTTGGGAGAGTGGAGTCGGCACTGATGTTAACTCCAGGGGGAAAATCCCCTCGAACAGAAATCGAACCCCGGTCGATGTTTATAATTATGTATGTTTGTTTTGTTTGGGGTTTTTTTGTGTGTGTTTTTTTTTTTGGGGGGGGGTTGTTCCTCGGCTAGAGCTCCAAGGTTTACAAATAGTGATTTTTTTATATATGTAGCCGTTTTCACCAACCATTAAGGTAGCCACATTCCGACTTTTAGGATTTTTTTTCCAAAAAAAAAAGATATCTGTTTTTACCGGCGTGAATGGCCTACTTTTCCAAAAGACAGAACAGGTTTAAAGGTGTGCGCAAAATAGTATGCGTGCGTTCGCACACAAGGCCTTTGCTATATATATAATCTTATCCGAAAAAGTTTAGAGAGGAGTTGTGTCACTACTGATGTTAAATCCACGAGAGAGAGAGAGAGAGAGAGAGAGAGAGAGAGAGAGAGAGAGAGAGAGAGAGAGAGAGAGAGAGAGAGAGAGAGAGAGAGAGAGAGAGAGAGAGAGAGAGAGAGAGAGAGAGAGAATGACAATGACAATGACAATGACAATGACAATGGTTTATTTGCGATAAGCTTCACGCCCATTCACAAGGGGACAGAGGGATGGGACTGGGCACAACATAAATTGGAAACAAAAATACACTGTCAATAACAGCCCAGACGAACAACATGGCATGGAAATCCACAACATGGGTTTGCAATAATTGAATAGTATCAGTAATAACCACTTTACTCACAGCTCACACAGAAGCGTCTTGCTGGCAGCCAAGCAAGGGAAGCCACTCGAGAGAGAGAGAGAGAAGAGAGAGAGAGAGAGAGAGAGAGAGAGAGAGAGAGAGAGAGAGAGAGAGAGAGAGAGAGAGAGAGAGAGAGAGAGAGAGAGAGAGAGAAATCCACTTGAACGGGTGTGTCAGGGGTGGTTCGAACCAAGAGTCTATCCTGATCCCGTCAAATCGTGAGCGCAATGGGATCTAACAGCCATCACAACCCCCTCACACCCCCCCCACCCCCCACCCCGCTCCCCTCACCCTCACCCCCCCCCCCCCCCCCCACCACCATCACCAACTGACACACATAGTTACGGCCAAAAACAATTCATCCGCCTGAAAAAAAAAACCCTGAAAAAAAAAAAACACTACAGACATATTAATTGCAGTTTAAAACATTTGTCAAATGAAACACACTTGATTCAAAACTCTCTGAATCTATCCATTCTCTTGCGGTAAACTGCAAAGTTGACTCTCTCTCTCTCTCTCTCTCTCTCTCTCTCTCTCTCTCTCTCTCTCTCTCTCTCTCTCTCTCTCTCTCTCTCTCTCTCTCTCTCTCTCTCTCTTTAAAACTAACCTTTGTTCTTTCCATTGCGATTCAATCCCCGAAGTGTAACCAAGAAATTACCAGCTTCTCTCATTCTCTTAGCTTTTAAAGAAATAAAAATAAAAAATAAAAAGCCAAGATTGATGAGAGAAATCTGACGAAGCGCTATTTTAAAATCGTAATGTCTTTATTTGCGCAGTCTTAAATCATTAGGCAAGTTCACATACACACACGCGCGCGCGCGCACGCACGCACGCACACACACACGCGCGCGCACGCCAGCATGCACGCACGCACGCGCGCACACACACGCGCACACGCACGCACGCATACACACACACGCACCAACGTAAGCGGGCACGCACGCACGCACGCATGCACACACACACACATACACACACAAACACACAAACGCACGCGCGCACACCCGCGCGCGTGTGACGCATGCACGCACACACATACACACGCATAGAGAAAGAGAGTCTTACACACACACACACAAAACACACACACAAACACACACACACACATATACACACACACATACACACAACACGCAAACACACACCACACAACACACACACACCACACACACACACACACACACACACAACACACACACACACACACACACCACACACATATATATATATATATATATATATATATATATATATATATATATATATATATATATATATATATATATATATATATATATATATATATATATATATATACACACATACACACACATACACACACACACGCACGCACACAGAGAGAGAGAGAGAGTCTTATGCACTCCTTCAGGAAGAGAGACAGACAGACAGAGTCAGAGACACAGAGACACAGAGAGAGAGACAGAGATAGTCTTATTAAGTTTTCGTCTTTGAGGTCGTCCTTGTTGATGTTGCTGAGAACTTTTTCAAGCACTGGTGAACGTGTTATACAAAACACAGCCAGTCAATCAGGCACGCCTAAACTAATTTCGATCCAACAAAGATTTTGAGACATTTGCCCAGTAAATCCATTGTATTTCAAACAGTGTTATTTTCCTGTTAAGAAGCTTTTAATAGAATTGTTCCCAATGTAGGTTTGGTTTATTTTGGCATGTGAGCACGTGCACGCACACGCGTGTGTGTGCGTGTGTGCGCGCACACACACATGCACACGCACGCACGCTTACACACAAACATGGATATGTGTGTGCATTTCCACACAAGCTGGCGTGCACGTGCATGCACGCACAAATACACGCGCACACACACACACACACACACACACACACACACACACACACCACACACACACACACACACACACACTTTACCACAATCAACCCAGTCCCAAAACTATTGTTTCTTTAAACTGATAGAAAGTCTCTTGCAATCCTTTTTCGGAAACAAAGATGGAAAGATTGTGAACTGATAAAAAAAAATGTTGGGATGAATCTGTACATTGGTGATTAATTTGTTATATTCCATCTGGTTTGATTTTTGTGATGTCCTTGGGTGCATTGATGATCCAAACTGATGGAAAAGGTTGACAACTTGATCTTTTATCATTAGGAGGAACATTCATTCTAGGGTTCGTCAGAGTGCAAATTCTCCGAAATCATCTGGCTTTGTTTCCTATCTAAACGGCATGTTTCAGAATCGATTAAAGCAAGAAAGAAGAAAACTCGCGAAGAAAGAAGACAGTGAGTGACAGAAAAAGAAAAGATGAAGAAAGAGAAAGTAAGACATGAAAGAAAGCAAGAAATGAAAGAAAGAGAAAGAATGAAAGAAAGAAGGAAAGAAAGAAAGAAAGAAAGAAAGAAAGAAAGAAAGAAAGAAAGAAAGAAAGAAAGAAAGAGAGAAAGAAAGAAAGAATGAATGAATGAATGAATGAACTAATGAATGAAAGAAAGAAAGAAAGAAAGTAAGTAAGTAAGTAAGTAAGTAAGTAAGTAAAAAAGACAGAAAGAAAACAAGATAGAAATACCCAAAGCGAGAAATATTGAAAGCAAGAAAGAAGGCAAAAATAGAGAAGAGAAAAAGGTAAAAGAAAGAAAGATAGAAAGAAAGAAAGAAAGAAAGAAAGAAAGAAAGACAGACAGACAGACAGACAGACAGACAGACAGACAGACAGACAGAAAGAAAGAAAGAAAAAAAAAAGAAAGAAAGAAAGAAAGAAAGAAAGAAAGAAAGAAAACAAAACAAAGAGGAAACAAAAACTAAAGAAACAAGGAAACAAAAAGTGAACAAAGACAGCCACTACTAACAGAGAGAAAGAAAGAAAGAAAACTATGTCATAGAAAACAGACCAAAATTAAAAGAAATGACCAAAAAAAAATAGTCAGTTACAATCAAACAGGTAGAGATAATGGACAGAGAT
>CM060322.1:15542877-15545377 GCA_030674155.1 Stramonita haemastoma | reverse complement strand
TCTCTCTCTCTCTCTCTCTCTCTCTCTCTCTCTCTCTCTCTCTCTCTCTCTCTCTCTCTCTCTCTCTCTCTCTCTCTCTCTCGCCTTTACCAATCAATATCAATAAGTCTCATCATCATTAGAAGTAACAACAACAGCTGCAGCAGCAGCAACAGCAACAGCAACATGTTCATCTTCAACATCATTATTATCGTCATTGTCATCATCATTATTATCATCATTATCCTTATCATAAGTATTATTAGCATAATCATAGTGATATGATATCGAACATTAAACGTAAGTCTTCAGATACATTTTAGTTCGATGGCTATATCGTGACTGAATTCTCTGGTAAATATACCTTATCTTTTGTCTACTGTTTCCTTGTAATTTCTCTTTCCTGTCTCTATTTATTTATGTCTCCATTTATTCATTTATCTTTTTTTTTTATTTACCTATATCAAGTTTATTTTAGTTATTCATCGCGTGGTGTTGTTGTTTTTTTTTCATTCGTAAACTTTGTATCATTTTCTGTGTTCAGTATTATATTTGGTGGTGTTGTTGTTGTTTTGTTTTTTAAGTTTTTCTTTGATACAGTCATGTAGAATTCATTTAGTCATCATTGTGTGCCGCGTTTTGTTACTTAGTTCGTTTGTTTCTTTGTTTCCTTCCTTCCTTCATTTATTCGGTAGAGCGGAGAACAGATGAGGTTAATTTCTGCAATTAAAGAAGAAGGAGGAGAAGATGGCAGTAGCCATATCAATGCCTTCATTTCCATACAGCGGAAGGCACCAAAAACGGAAAGAAAGAAAGAAAAAAGGGAGGAAAAGAAGGAAAGAAAGAAAGAAAGAAAGAAGGAAGGAAGGAAAGATATAAAAAAGGAAAACGAATATTGGGTCTGATGCTGAGTCCTTTTTGTTTTCTTTTCTTTGTTGACAATTTTGGTAGAGAATAGATAAATTCGTACAACCTGCATTCAATTACGAACGAAGCCACTTATGTGATGATGTTTCTGTATATTTCCTTTCCTTTTTCTTGATGTTTCTTTCTTTCTTTCTTTCTTTTTTATTTTTTTCCCTGTTTTCTTTGTTTTATTTTTTTTCCTTCCTATTACTCTTTTCTTCCTCCTCCGCCTCCTCCTCCTCCTCCTCCTCCTTCTCCCCCCTCCTCCTCCTCCTCCTCCTCCTCCTCTCCTCCTCCTCCTCCTCCTCCTCCTCTCTCCTCCTTTTTCTCTTCTTCTTCTTCTTCTTCTCTTCTTCTTCTTCTTCTTCTTCTTCTTCTTCTTCTTCTCTTCTCTCCTGTTTCTTCTTCTTCTCCACTTCCTCCTCATCCACACTTCCTCCACCCCTCCCTCCCTCCTCCCACCCTCTCTCCCACTTCTCCTCTCTCTTCTTCTCCATCACTTTTTTTTTTTTTACCTCTTCTATTTTCTCCCCCCCCCCCCCCCCCCACCCCTCCCCCTTTTTTTTTTTTTTTTACCCCTTGCAATCTTCCTCCCTCTTCAGCCGTGACGTTTTCATTTCCGATTTGTCATATTCAGTATTGACAACACTGCAAAAATTTCCGCTATGCCCAATTTAACAAACATACCGGCTTTTCAACTTGTAATTTAGGGAGGCTGTGTTTATGGCGATATTGACCGTGATCGTTTTAGGGGGTTTGTCTCTGTCGTAGTGTATGTGTGTGTGTGTGTGTGTGTGTGTGTGTGTGGTGTGTGTGTGTGTGTGTGTGTGTGTGTGTGTGTGTGTGTGTGTGTGTGTGTGTGTGTGTGTGTGATGTGTTAGGGGCATTTTTTTAACGCTAACTCGTTCCCGATCGAGACATACTACTCAGCAGCTCTTGCCATAAATTCAACTCTTGAGAGTCATAGTGTTTATGGAGAAGTGTCAATCTTAATTCTATGGCCACCTTACAGCCACTAGACAGAGGAGTTCTACATTTCTTTTATTTATTTATTTATTTATTTTATTTATTTATTTTTTTAATTTATTTATGTATTTATATCGAGGATAATGTAATAAGCAACTCATGTGCTTTTTTACATCCAGTCCCCGTGTGTATGCAGTTTTGCAAGTGTCATTTGTTCCCACCGGTACACAATGGCCTACTCTTACAAAAAGCGGAACAGGATTTAACGTGTACGCAAGATGTTCTGCGTGCGTTCGGACACGGGGCCTCAGTTTATAGTTTCATCCGAAGGACTTTTGACCCATTGTTGCTTAGGTCGATTTCGTTTCACGTTGTTTATTATAACCCCACTGATCACGAAAGCCTTTTTTTTCTAGGGCTGTCACCTTGTATCAATTTCAGTAACTTCAATAACATTCACCTCAAGTTCAATTAACAGCACCATCTAATCCTTTCAAGTATCTCATGTGTTAATCTAAGAATAAATGTCATCTGTTCCCACCGGCACACGATGGCCTACTCTTACGAAAAGCGGAACAGGATTTAATGTGTGCGCAAGATGTTCTGCGTGCGTTCGCACACGGGGCCTTGAGAGAGAGAGAGAGAGAGA
>CM060322.1:15519071-15531571 GCA_030674155.1 Stramonita haemastoma | reverse complement strand
CTTCTTCTACCCACTCTACCCACCCCCTCTTGCTCCAGGCACCTTGAGGACACTCCACAGCTGACTGCTTCACAGCACTGTCACTGTATACCTGTATGTACTTTCAAAGGAAGACTAGGCCAGCTACAGCCGGTGGCATGGGCGACACGAACAGACCTAGCATGCACCTACTATTCGGAGAGGATGGCTCCGCCAGAATCAACTTCTCTGACACAAGAAAGAAAGAAAGAAAGAAAGAAAGAAAGAAAGAAAGAAAGAAAGAAAATAAAACATAAAAAACACAAAAAAGAAAGAAGGAAGAAAAAAAAAAAAAAACAGCACGGAAGGATGCAAAATAAGAGAAGAACAAAGGAAGGACTGAAAGGAGGAAATAAAATGCTAAACTAAAACTGGAGAAAACATAAACAAAAGAAAGAAAGAAAGAAAGAAAGAAAGAAAGAAAGAAAGAAAGAAAGAAAGAAAGAAAGAAAGAAAGAAAGAAAGAAAGAAAGAGAAAAAGAGAAAGAACGACATGTAAGGAAAAATTGAACACAAATAAACAATCAACCGACATGTAAAGAAAAAATTGAACACAAATACACAATCAACCGACATGTAAAGAAAAAATTGAACACAAATACACAACCACAGACAGAAAAAAACAAAGAAAAGCCTATAAAATAAACGAATAAAGAAAGGGAAAAACACAAGATGAAACAGCAGTCCAAACAAGCAAACAAGAACAAGCACATAAAACAACACAAAAAAAAACAGCAAAAACGATCAACAGCCACAATGCCAAAGACATAAAGAAGAAGAAATAAACCCCCAAAACAATAAGAACCACATAACCACCACCACCATCCCAAGAAAACAACAGAAATCTGATTCCCTCCGCCCCCACCCCCCCCCCCACCCCTCTCCCCTCCTGCCCACTTACCTTCTCACACCGAAACTACCTGCGATGCACCGATGGAGTTTGGGGGGGGGGGAGAGAGAGAGAGACAGACACAGTAATACAGACACAAACAGAAAGACAGGCAGACAGAGAGCGAATGATAGAGAGGGAGATAGAGACAGACCGACCACGAGAGAGAGAGAGAGAGAGAGAGAGAGAGAGAGAGAGAGAGAGAGAGAGAGAGAGAGAGAGAGAGAGAGAGAGAGAGAGAGAGAGAGACAGACAGACAGACAGACAACAGACAGACAGATAGACAGACAGACAGACAGACAGACAGACAGACCAGACAGACAGACAGACAGAGACAGACAGACGGACGGACGGACGGACAGAGCCGGCAGACATACAGAAACAAAGAAAGCGAGAGACAGATAAGAGAGAAAGAGAGAGAGAGAGACAATCAGACAGACAGAAAGACAGACAGAAAGGCAGACAGAAAGGCAGACACAGACAGAAAAAAGCTAGACAGACTACGAGAAGAGAGAGAGAGAGAGAGAGAGAGAGAGAGAGAGAGAGAGAGAGAGAGAGAGAGAGAGAGAGAGAGAGAGAGAGAGAGACAGACAGACAGACAGACAGACAGACAGACAGACAGACAGACAGACAGACAGACAGACAGACAGACAGACAGAAAAAAGCTAGACAGACTACGAGAGAGAGAGAGAGAGAGAGAGAAGAGAGAGAGAAGAGAGAGAGAGAGAGAGAGAGAGAGAGAGAGAGAGAGAGAGAGAGAGAGAGAGAGAGACAGAGAAGAGAGAGAGAGAGACAGACAGACAGACAGACAGACAGACAGACAGACAGACAGACAGACAGACAGACAGAAAGGCAGACACTGACAGAAAAAAGCTAGACAGACTACGAGAGAGAGAGAGAGAGAGAGAGAGAGAGAGAGAGAGAGAGAGAGAGAGAGAGAGAGAGAGAGAGAGAGAGAGAGAGAGAGAGAGAGAGAGAGAGACAGACAGACAGACAGACAGACACAGACAGACAGACAGACAGACACAGACACAGAGACAGACAGACAGAGAGACAGAGAGGGGAGACAGAGGGAAGGAGACAGACAAGACACACAGACAGAGAGAGACACAGAGACTCAGAGAGAACACACACACACACACACTTACAGAGATCGAGACTAGAGACAGAGAGAGAGAGAGAGAACATCTCTGTGAAGTGATGATATTTGCCGAAATATCAAAAAGCCATGGGCCATTTTACTGGCATGGGGAGGGGGATGTGGCCAGTTTATTGGATTTCTTTCAACGGGTAGTCATGGCAACTGACCTGAGGAAGAAACTTCAAATAGACAGGAAAAAAGAAAAAAGAAAAAAAGAAAAAAAAAAAGGTTCGGGGGGGGGGGTGGGGGGAGGAAGCGAGGGTGGATGGATGATGGTGTTTGGGAAGATAGAAGAGTAGATTGGGTAGGGGGGGGGGGGGCAGATGGGGGGGGGAGGGGGGGGTAGAGTGTAGTGTTGGGTGGAAGAGACCGACATAGTCTGTCTGGGGAGGAGGGAGGTTATTATAGAAAGTGGGGTGGGTGTACATCTATATAGAGAGAGAGAGACAGAAGAATGGGGAGGAAGAGACCGGTGGGGGGGGGGTGGGGGGAGGGGGAGGTAAAAACCGGCAAGAAAGGTACGGTGGTAGGGGAGAGGGAGGGAGGGAGGGGAAGGTGGGGGCTCAAGAAGGTACTACTATATGTTATATTATATGGTGAAATGGTAGAATCAAATAAAAGGAATATAATAAAGATAAGTAGAAAAAGAGGAATGACGGGGGGGGGGGGGTGGCTGGGAGAGGGAAGGTAAGTATTGAGGTACAAAACTGGCTAAAAGGTACCAGAAGTTGGAAGGAGGAAGGGGGATGGGGGGGGGGGGGGGGGGGAGGGTGGGGGGGGAGGGACGGAGGTGGGGGGGGGGGGGCTACTATAAATACGGTGGAATGGCAGAATCGAATAAAACGGATATATAACGAAGATAACCAAAAAGAAAAGAAGAAGAAAAAAAAAACACCTCCAGAAATGAAGATAAGTGGTAAGGAAGGTAGGAGGAGGGGGGGACGCTAGACGGAACGAAGACTGAAGGTGTTGTATGTTGATGTATGTACTACAGAGAATCTAGTATACGTACAATATATGAATAGTAAACCTGTACAATGATCAGGGTTTTGTTTTTGTTTGGTTTTTTATGTTTTGGGCTTTTTGTCGGTGTTTTTTTTTCTCCACAACTGCATTTTCTTGCTTCTCTCGTCTGTTTGTGTTCTCGTCTGTCTGTCTGTCTGTCTGTCTGTCTCTCTCTCTCTAAAAGACAGAATGTAATAAATCAATCATCTATCAATCAAATCTCTTCTGTCTGTCTCTTCTCTTCTCTGTCTTCTTCTGTCTTCTATCTGCTCATCTCCTCTCTCTCTCTCTCTCTCTCTCTCTCCTCCTCATCTCTCTCTCTCCCTCTCTCTCCTCTCTCTCTCTCCTCTCTCCTCTCTCGTTCCTAGTTACTCTCTTCCTCCCCTCCCCTTCCCACTCTACTACTACTACTACCAGCATCCCCTCCTCTCTCTCTCCTCCTCCTACTCCCATAACCCCCCTCCCCCACCGGCCCCAAACACCCGCCAATTCTGGCCGTGAAATATTTTTCTTCAAAATCAAAACTGGAATACCCTTCATGCATTATTTGCCACAGCTAATGTTTTCTCCAACAATATACAACAAACAAAAAACGAAAAAGAAAAGGCACAAAAACTAATACAGAAATGAAATATATGAAAGTGTGTTATGTTTGTTCCCCAAACATTAAAAAAAAATCATAAATAAAAATGCAATGAAAATATTAAAAAAAAAAAAAAAAAAAAGTTCGCGGAAGCAAACAAATCAATGAAAAAAAAAAAGAGATATATATAAAAACCTAGATGAAGTGGAAACACGAAATGAAATGAATAAAATGAAATAACTGAATAAAATGGTAATTTAATTGAAACGCACTCAGCTATACACTCCGAGTTGCAAGCTGAAAGAAAGCTTTCAAAACAATACGTGATGAATATCGCACCCGCAGACGATGATGAATATATATAATAATAACACTCAGACAGACAGATCTATGGCAAAAAAAAAACAAAAACAAGACCCACATACGAACAGACAGGCACACAAAACAGGACACGACAGGGGACACGACACACACCACACCACACACAACACTCACACACACACACACCACACACACACACACACACACACACACACACATACACACACACACAACACAACACACACACACATACACACACGACACCACCACACACAACACACGCACGCACGAACACACGCACGCGCAAAATATCTAGTGCGTTGCTTATTAAATGTACCATCTGAAATAAAATGTTGATTCTGACTTACATTTCATTCACACACACACACACACACACACACACACACACACACACGCACCACACGCACCACGACACGCACCACGCACGCACGCACGCACGCACGCACGTGCTTCAGATGCAACTATTAACTGTGGCCCCGTGTACGAACACACGCTGGACATCTTGCCCATCTGTTAAAACCTGTTCACCTTTGTGAAGAGTAGGCCATTTGTACCCGAGGGAACTGGTAAAATGTATAAAACTGCATGCACATGGGGACTAGATTTAAAAATAAAAGCCCATAAGTGCGTATTCTATCATCGAAATAAAAAGAATAGAATAAACACACACGCACCGCGCGAACACGCCACACACGACACAGCACACACACAACCCACAACACACAACACACACACACACCACACGCACCACGCACGCACACACAACACACGCACGCACGCACGCACGCCACGTAACACTATATCTATACAGCCAAGACGCACGCAAGGGGAAGAAGAAGGAATTGAATGAAGCAAGACTTGCAAAGTTACCTACCTATCACCTCCATCCAACACACAACTAACCCTCCTCTCGTCAGCCCCCCAACCCCAACCCCACCCATTTCCACCTTCCATCCCTACCCCCGTACCCCCCCCCCCCAAACCCCCTCACCCTTCTCCCCGTCTCTTTCTCTCCCTCAGTTTCTCCCCAGAAAACTCAATCACGGGCCTAATCCAATCCGGTTGTTGTCCGGTTGCACCCCTCCCCGTCTCCCGCTGATGTACTTTGTCACTTAGGGTACTGCAGGCGACCCAACCATCCACTTTTTTTCGTCTTCTTTTTCTTCTTTTTTTTCTTACAACTCACTGTCTTCTAGTCACTCTCCAAGTCTTTCTCTGTCTCTATGTCTGTCTCTGTCTGTCTGTCTGTCTGTCTGTCTGTCTGTCTGTCTGTCTGTCTGTCTCTCTCTCTCTCTCTCTCTCTCTCTCTCTCATCTCTCCTCTCTCTCTTCCCTCCCCTCCCCTCCATTCTCTTTTCCAGTGGGTAACTTTTTTTCCTTGTTCTGCGCGCCTCTCTCTCTCTCTCTCTCTCGCTCGAGTTCTGTCTGTCTGTCTCTCTGTCTCTCTCTCCTCTCTCTCTTTTCCAGTGGGTCACTGGGTCACTCTGTCCTTGTTCTGCGCCTCCTCTCTCTCTCCTCCTCTCACCTCTCTCTCATCTCCTCTCATCTCTCCTCATCTCTCCTCCTCTCTCTCTCTCTCTCTCTCTCTCTCTGGGGGTGGGGGGTGGGGGGCTTGGAGAGACTGGACTGGACAACATGATTTTTTTGGTTTGGGTTTGGGTTAGTGTGAGTTTTTTTCGAGGGAGCTGACTTTTTTTGCTCTAAGTCAAAAAGTCTAACCCCCCCCCCCCCCCCCATCGACCCCTACCCCCCGTCGAGACCCCCCCCCCCAACCACCCCCCCAACCCCACCCCCCCACACACACACACACACCAATTATAACATTAAAAAATAAAAACAACAACAACAAATAATCGGGAGGGGCAAAAAAAGGAGGACAGGAAGGAAGGAAGGAGGGGAGGTCGTTTTCCATCGTTTCTTTTGGCGTTTACTCTGAAGCGAGAGAGGCCTACTCATGAAAAGAATTGCGAACGTGAGCAGATCTCTAACCAAGACTAAGAACAACATAATCTGTGTGTGTGTGTGTGTGTGTGTGTGTGGTGCGCAGTGTCCAGATCAAAAAAGCCAGTGTTCGTCTTGAAAGTAAAGCAAGTTGGGAAGCAAGCCAGTTTTCAAACCACAAAAATAGCCAACGGGGTACAATGGAGTAAAATGTGCAACTGCATCTGGGAGTAAATAAAGTGTGCAACAACTGCATCTGGGAGTAAAGTGTGCAACATTTCTGCATCTGGGAGTAAAGTGTGCAACAACTGCATCTGGGAGTAAAGCGTGCAACAACTGTATCTGGGAGTAAAGTGTGCAACATTACTGCATCTGGGAGTAAAGGTGTGCAACATGACTGCATCTGGGAGTAAAGTGTGCAACATTACTGCATCTGGGAGTAAAGTGTGCAACATTACTGCATCTGGGAGGAGTAAAGTGTGCAACAACTGCATCCGGGGGAGTAAAGTGTGCAACAACTGCATCCGGGAGTAAGTAAACTGTGCAACAACTGCATCTGGGAGTAAAGTGTGCAACATTACTGCATCTGGAGTAAACTGTGCAGCATCTGCATCTGGAAAAAACGATACACTGGCTTACTAGAAGCTGGTGCCACGCAATAAGTATTATAGCAAAATCATGCATGGGTAACAGCTTGCCTCCCTACTTACTTACTTACCCAGGCTTTGCGCACTAACTAAAGCCTTAGAGCGCAACACCATATTCTTCCGAGACTGACGGATGCCTACTAAATCATCAGATGGATCGGTTTCTTCACGCTTCTTCCCATTTTGAACGGACTAGTCACAGAATGGCCGTGACACGAAAGGTAAGGTGTCTGGTGTGTAACCCCCCCCCCCCCCCCCCCCCCCCCCCCCCCCCCCCCCAATTTCTGTGAAACAATGTTACTAATATGCCCCCAAAACGTCATCTTCACAATGTCCCTAATTGTAGCAGACATGCAAATGGAAACACATTGACTGTGTCACCGAATCTTGTCTCCTTTAGTTTTTCTTCCTTTCTTTCTTTTGAATTTGGGGGGTTGTTTTGTTTGTTTTGTTGTGTGTGGTGTGGGGGGGGGGGGGGGGGGGGGGTCGGGGGTGAAATAGTATAGTGTATAAGAGCGTTGCGTTCGTGATTTGACGGCCTGGGAATGATCCTGGGTTCGAGCCACCATCAAGATGCCCGCCCATTCAAGGCTATCGCCCCCCCCCCCCCCCCCCCCCCCCCCCCCCCCCCCCCCCCCCCCCCCGGAGTTAACTAACATCAGTACTAACTCCACTACCCCGGAAATCCTTTGAGTGAGAATATAAACCAAGGCCCCCGTATGCCAACACATAGAGAACATTTTGCGCACAAACGTTTAAAAACCGATCTACCTTCGGCAAAGTAGGCCGCCCAATCGTACATGCAGGCAAGAACTGATTCATGACAAAAACACACACGCATTCACACTGGGGTGTTTAGACACCATCCCTGAAATCGGAATGCGGCTACCTTAATGGTGGGTTAAAAACGTTCACATAACGCACCAAAAAAATTCATCATTGGTGAACCTAGGAACTCGAGACCAGTAACGAAAACAAAAACAAAAAAAATCCTTATCTTCACAATACGATGTTACTGTTGTTTGTGTGCATCATAATTATAGTCTCCTAACATTACCCTGTCTCCATGACCCAATAATTATTCCTGAAATAGTCCGTTGTGTGACACAAATCCGTTCTGTCTGACACATCGGACACTATGACATAATGGGCTTGTCACAAATTTACATGAAAGTAGACCCCCCATCAACCACACACCTCACTCTATGAGTGCAACCGAGCTAGCCTAAGTGAAAAACCTGATAAACAAGTAAACAGGATATATATAGAGAGAAAAGAGGCTAGGAAAACAAAAATAATCAAGGCACAAAGGGGTCCCATATTTGTGCTAACAGATGAAAATAATACCAATAGACAATACGCCGAAAACCTTTTGGTATCTAATTTATATAAATAAGAGAGGCGGGTAGCTTAGTGGTTAGAGCTTTGCGCTCGTGAACTGACGGCCCGGATTCGAACCACTACCATGACACCCGTTTCAGGGGATGAGACTATGAACAGCCCCCGTGACATGCAGGGCATCTTCCGTACATGTTTAAAACTCGTTCCGCATTTCGGAAGAATAAGCCACACATAGTACGCCAGCAGGGGTACGTTTTTTCACAACATGCACAGTGCCATGTTGTGGCACCGGAGAAGCCAATGCCACCAACGGCAAATACAACGAAAGAACTAGTCCATGACACATTGGACCTTGTGGCGTAATGGCATCCGGTCATTGTGTAATACTAAAGGTCCACGGTAGAAAATGTGCTAGTCCTTGTTAAGGCTATCAGGACCAAGCAATCGAGAGTAAGCACTACGCGAAAGCAAGAGCGCACGCAAGCACGCACGCACGCACACACATAAATATATATATATATTTTATATATATACATACAATCATATATATATATATATATATATATATATATATATATATATATATATATATATACCGTATATATCTTGCGCACACATTAAATCCTGTTCCGCTTTCTTGAAGAGTAGGCTATTGTGTGCCGGTGGGATCGGATGACAAAATTTACAAAAACTGCATACACACGGGGACAGGATGTAAAAAACAAAACAAAAAATGTTAAGCACATGACTGTTCAATCTATTATCCTCGAAACAGAAAAATGAAGAAGCAAAAGAAACACACACACACACACACACACACACACACACACACACACACACACACACATACAGTCACACACACACACACACACACACACGCACGCACGCACGCACGCACGCACACACGCGCGCGCGCACGCACGCACGCACAACGCACCACACACACACACACACACACACACACACACACACACA
The DNA here is from genome assembly GCA_030674155.1 of Stramonita haemastoma. Taxonomy (NCBI): domain Eukaryota; kingdom Metazoa; phylum Mollusca; class Gastropoda; order Neogastropoda; family Muricidae; genus Stramonita; species Stramonita haemastoma. The sequence continues at coordinate 15,522,690 of CM060322.1, read as the reverse complement.
CACACCACGATGTGCTTACCTCAATACCTGTCAGAATGAGACAGTGCTTGAGACAAATGGCGGACTAGTCGATGTGCGAATGAATAATGCCCACCACACTTAGGCTTGATCTGGAGACAAAATGCAAGAAAGATTTATCGTAAAGTTGATCACGGTTGCTTGCAAAAACAAAATCGCACCTGCATTTCGCACGCACGCACGCACGCACGCACACACACACACACACACACACACACACACACACACACACACACACACACACACACACACGTGCGCGCGCGCGCGCGCGAGCGTGTTTGTATGTGTGCGTGTGTGTGCGTGCGTGTGCGCGCGCACGAGCACATTCGCATTATTTTAGGGAGCTGTTAAGTTCAAGATAGATGACGCTGAACAATATTTAGATCTATGTGTCATATAAGACAGTAAATATTACAAACATTATTACGAGAAATCGAGCCATGAAGGTGTTTAAATAACCAATCGAAACTTTAAAGATGTGTGACTTTACAAGTGCTTCACACACACACACACACACACACACACACACACACACACACAACACACACACACACACACACACACACATACATACACACATGCATACAAAATGTGTCCATACCTGCACAGATCAAACACATCTAAGACATGTTTCAATAAGTCTTCTCTTCTTACTATTATTATTATTATTATTATTATTATTATTATTATTATTATTATCTATTATTATTATTATTATTATTATTATTATTATTATTTATCATCATTATCATCATCATTATTGTTATTATTACCATTATCATTATTATATTATTATCATCATCATTACCACTACCATCACCATCACGATGAAGTAAATCTTGTATTTTACTTCAATGGACACATGTGCTTCCATACTATTATCATTATTATTATTATTATTATTATTATTATTATTATTATTATTATTATTATTATTGTTGTTGTTGTTGTGTTGTTGTTGTTGTTGCTGCTGCTGCTGTTATCATCATCATCATCATCACCATCATCATCATAATTATTAATATTACCATTATCATATTGTTATTATCGTCATCATCATTACCACTACCATCACCGTCATGATGAAGTAAATCTTGTATTTTACTTCAATGGACACATGTGCTTCCATAAATCTAGAGGCGTGTGTGCACATGTTCACACATACACGTGCTCGACATTTGAGCACACATGCTATCGCGCATACGCACCTGAGCGAATACAGATCCAGATCTATATTACCAGTACATAAATTTCCCATTCGCTACCTTTCTTTTCGGCTATGACCAACAACCATACTGACCAGCGTCACTATGCTACCTACAGCTGATGATGTATGAACGGGAAACAAGGATGTACAGAAAATATAACACAAGAACGGTAAAACATATGTGATGGTACCGAGAGGTAAGGAAAAGACAGGTTAGGGAAAGAGTGGATCAACAATTCTCAAGCAACGAATCTCAACAATTGGGCAACAGAAGACTCAGGGGAAGACGGTAGCTGGCCGGTCATTCTTTGTTACTCAGCATTCAGGTACAAGTGAAGACGGTTTGAAGACCAGTGTAGTGAAGACTAAGGGTTGAAGACCGTATGAAGACAAAACCTCTAACTTAAGGATACTTATTTAAAGATACAAAGTGTCTCACAATTTACAGGCGAGTCAGAAAATAGTAGTACTTACTACCCAGCGATAAGATTGCACGGAATATTATCTAATCAAGTCTCCTGTCGCGCTAAGTCTAGCACACTACAGCTAGCATACAAACGATGTTATTTACAAAATCTCTTACTCACTCACACACACACACACAACACACACACACACACACACACACACACACACACCACACACACACACACCACACACACACACACACGCACGCACACACACATGCATATACACATGGGAGATAATCCCTGTCGCGCTGTCTCGCACGCTAGATCTACCGGTACTAGATCTACCGCACCTGGCTACATATCCCCCCTCAAAACTCTGTCAGCGTCCGCGCTGACAAACATATCAATGCTATCTAGACAAACCTATGAAATTTAACATACTACTAAAAACATTTCCTCCGCCGAATAAGCAAACTGACACTATTAAATCTAACTCTTCACTTCCAAAATAAAATGAGCCACATTTTTATGGTTCTATGATAAATGTTATTTCAACAGTATAACCATAGAACAAACAGTGGTATTAAACACTTCGAAAACAAAATAGCCAACACAATACACAGCTTAGGCATTTACGATCCATGTTAATTTAACAAGTACAGTCGTAAAATACACAATGCTCTCATCTCCAGTGCTTGCAATGCCACAATCCAGTGAAGATCTGTTATATAAACAGGATTCTTCACAGATCAATATAAAGATTTTTGCATTGACAACAATAGCTACAGGCGACTACAGAAAATTTGTGTTTGGACAAATTTCTTCTGCGAATCAGAACAAGTAGAGCCATCACTGACAACAGAGGAATTGCTATTTAAGCAAAACACCTCAGAGTCAAGCTCTTTCCACTAACAATAGTTCCATTACAAAGCCTGTTTAGTCATACATTTTGGTTTTTTTTTCCGACTTCTGACTGAACGACAGGCAGTAGTAACTTGTTATTTAAACACTGTTATTCAATACTTAGAAACATGCTACATTCAATATTTCCACCCATAAAAAAAACAGCCTTGTGTTTTAACAACATCGCTAAAACTTTAACATACAAATGCTTATGAAAAATTAAATGTCTTTTCTTTCAGGATAGATTTCTTCTGTTAAACTTCCGCCAATTATAAACAGCTACTTACATACCAAAGTAGAACTGTCTTTGGCTCCTCCATGCAGGGTCAATTGTAAATGTCTTGGGCTGGAACAGGGGCAGCAGCACACAGTGTCCACAAGTTCATCATCACCGTCCAACTCCGACTCTCTGGTTGCACTTGGTGTTCACAAGTCCATCGTCACTTGTTCATCGTCACTGTCTGGATTAGGCAGGAGATCCTTTCGATCTACAGTCCGTTTGGCGCCACTGGCTGTACACGACGCGACGTCACTAGGTGCAGGTCCGACCTCCAGAAGTCCTGGATCTTGTTTCTGCCCGCCACGTTGGGATGGTAGACGTGTTCACCAACGTGAAGGGCGTGGCGCGAGGCTCTCTTGTCAGTGAACCTCTCCCGTTTGGCGGCAGTCTCCTTCAGCCTCTGGTAGGCTTTCTGGGGAGCAGGTTCAGGACCACCTTTCTGTCGTGGAGCACCATGGTTGGAGGGAAGTCTGGAGAGGGCGTCTGCAGGGTTCGTCTTTCCTGGCGAGTGTTGCTCTGCTTCCCCCAGCGGTGCTGGTCGACGTCGAGGTGGACACAGCTCTGCTGTGCAGTCATGTTCTTGCCGTCGTCCTCTGTCAGCCAGTGTTGGGCTTCTCTGGTTAGCTCCTGGAAAGTACACCCAGGTCTTCCCCTCAGAAAGTGTTTCAGCTCTCTTCTCAAAGAGGTGCTATGGAGCCCATTAATGAAGACATCGCATAGTACGGCCACAGAAAAGGTATTGGCATCAGCAGCATTGGTCTTGGCCCAGAGTTTTCCTCAGGGCTGCAGCATACTCGACGG
>CM060322.1:15509900-15518971 GCA_030674155.1 Stramonita haemastoma | reverse complement strand
GGGGTAGAGAGCCCTAGCAGAAAAAAAGAAGCAGCAGAAGCAAAGCAAGCAGCAGCAGCAGAAGAAGACTGGAGGAATTTCACCCGGGCCTCCTCTCTCCTCTCCTCTCCTTCAAATCTGAAACTAATGGCCAGAATCTGAATATTATGCTGCAGTTGCCTTCATTAAAACTGCACGCCGCCGGCAAGTGCCATAACCCTCATGTAAGATGCATGTCCTCTTCACCCCACCTCAACCCCCCCCCTCCCCCCCCCCCCACCCCCATCCCACCCCCCCAACCACCACCCACCACTCCTCCTACTTCCAGACCCTGCGCGTCAACACCAGCCTTCCCCCCCCCCCTCCCCCCACTACTGCCCCCCCTCCCTCCCAACTCTCACCCCCTACCCCCCCCCCACCCACCCCCCTGCGCTCTTACCCCAGAGCCACACAAGGGTCGCAACTCTGCCCTCGACTGATTAAGCGCTGGCAAAGTTTGCCGAAGCTTCTAAGTAACACAAATCATATTCATTGTTTATCCCGGGAGCCCTAGCTCTTGTCGAACTTGATATTTCGGCTGGCCCGCCGCGCTTAATATATTCTGCATCAGAAAACAAGCAGGCTTGGGGAGGGAGGGTGGGGGGGCACCACCACCACCCTCCCCCCACCTCCCCTCTCCAAGCTCCCCCCCCCCCCCCCAATACTCTATGGTTTGAGAGTGCTATGTAAATGACCCAGGCCCAGTTGTGTCGGTTTATGTTCGGCTGTTTTGTCCACCCCCACCACCCCCCCTTTCACACACACACACACACACAACACACACACACACACACACACACACACACACCACCACTACACTACACCCCCCCCCCCACCACACACACACACACACACACACATACAACCACCCTACTACACGCCACTGTTTTAATATTGGCCTTACCCCCACCCCCCAGCGGAGCCAGGGACCCTACCACATGCACACAAAAAAGGTCACACAGAGAGGAGAGGAGGATTCCCTTGTTTTAGGGGGTGGCGTGTTGAAGCATGAATTGTGCATGAACCCGATGCTCCAGCCCCAGCCCCAGCCCATTCCATTCCCACACCACACCCGGCCCCTCTCTATTCTAGTTTCAAATGATAAGATCGCTTTGGGCCTCTGAAAAATTTGCCCTATACCCTGTTCTCTCTCTCTCTCTCTCTCTCTCTCTCTCTCTCTCTCTCTCTCTCTCTCTCTCCCTCTCTCCTCTCTCCTCGCTCGCTCGCTCGTCGTGGGCCCGATTCCTCCTGATCAGGAATCGTTGACAAGTCAAAAAGCGACCTTTTATACTGGTTCTGATATGACGCCCTCTTGTCCGAGAGTTTTGTGTTTTTTTGGTTTTCTGGGTTGCACCGATGTGTGTTTGGTGCGCGCGCGCGCGCGCGCGGATGTGTGTGTCGGCGCGGCGCGGCGTGTGTGTGTGTGTGTGTGCGTTTGTGTGGGGTGTGTGTGTGTGTGTGTGTGTGTGTGTGTGTGTGTGTGTGTGTGTGTGTGAGTGTGTGTGTGTGGCGTGTGAGTGTGGTGAGGAGAGAGGAAGAGAGAGAGAGAGAGAGAGAGAGAGAGAGAGAGAGAGAGAGAGAAGGAGGAGAGAAAGACAGAGACGACAGACAACAGACAGAAAAACAGAGAACAGACAGCACAGACAAAGACAAGAGACAGACAGACAGACAGACGGGACAGAAGCTGTTACACCCATCACCTCCCATTACCCTCTCCTCCCCCCGGCCCCCCCCCCCCCCCCTTCTCCCCAGTCTCTGATGTTTCATCGAGTACCAGTCATCATTAGCCGAAAAGCCAAACCTCCCCCCCCCCCAACCCCCAATTCCCAACCCCTGACCAAGACCACCACCACCACTACCATCACCACCCTCCTTCAGTGCCAGACGACACACCATCCCACCCCACCCACCCACCCCACCCATCGCCTCCAAACTGAACCCTCTTTCCCCCCCCCCCCCCCTCTCTGTCTCGCTGCCTAGCCAGCATTGCTCAGTGCGCATTCAAATGACAGTATATAAAAATGGTATGGAGTCTATCTATGCTGCCCGGGGGAGGCTGGACGCAATGGGACTGCATCAGCAAATCCCCTCCCTCCCCCACCCCCCCCCCCTTTCTCCTCCACAGCTATGGGCGACAGAGATAGGCGTTAAGCCTGAGAAACATCTGTCCCGGCATCATGTATAGTTGGGGTGGGGGTGGGGGTTATACAGGATCAGGGAATTGTAGTGTGGTGTTTTGGGGGGTAGGCCTAGATCTCTTCTTTTTCTTTTTTTTTCCTATAGGATTTGATTTCGTCTCTTCTTTTGTACTTGATTTGATTTTATGTCTTCTTTTTGTACGTGTTTAATTTCATCTCATTCTCTTCTTTCGATTTGATCAGGGAATTGGAGTGTTGTTTTCGCTAGGCAATCTAGAACTCTTCTTTTTTTTTTCCCTATAGGATATTTTTGTCTCTTCTTTCGTACATGAGTTGGTTTCATCTCTTCTTTTTGTCGTGTGATTTTCATCTCTTCTTTCGTATGTTATTAGCTTTTTCTACGGTTTAATTCATCTCTTCTTTTCGCATGTGTTTAATTTCATCTCTTTTTTTTCGTACGTTTTTAATTCCATCCCTTCATTCGTATGTGATTTCCCCCCGTCAGTTTTGGAGGAGGGGGTGGGGGTCATATCAGTTAAATGGCATCCTCTACTTCTGGAAATTCTGGGCTGGGAAACCCCTCTTTTCCACCCTTTGGTTTTGCCTTGTTCCTTTTCTTCTGTTACCTCTTTCTTGTCTACTTGTTGCCTTCTTGGTCCATTCTTCTGCTTTTTTTTTTTTTTTTTTTAGCAGAAATACTCAAAAGACATTCATTCTCTCCCATGCCGAAGCTGGATGCACTGGGTTTGACTTGTCGGGGGTGCTTAAGGGCAGCAGCGCCACGCGTTTTCCCTCACAATTCAGACAACAGATGCTGTCTCTGCGCCCTCCAAGAGGTAGATCTAGTACATGATTTGATTTCATCTGTTCTTTCGTGCATGACTTTAGTTTGTCTCTTCTTTTGTACATGATTTATTTCATCTCTTCTTTGCTGATTTCATCTTCTTCATATGATTTGATTTCATTCTTCGTACTATTCATCTTCTGTCATTCATGATTTGATTTCATCTCTTCTTTCGTACATGATTTCATTCATCTCTTCTTTCGTGCATGATTTGATTTCATCTCTTCTTTCATACCCTCTGATATCTTTTTTGATGATTTGATTCATCTCTTCTTTTGCCGATTTGATTTCATCTCTTCTTTCATGATTGATTCATCTCTTCTTTCATGTTTGATTTCACCTCTCTGATTGTTCATCTCTTCTTCACATGATTTGATTTCATCTCTTCTTATGACCTGATCTGATTTCCATCTCTTCTTTCTCTGACTGATTCATCTCTTCTTTCATTACACTGATTTGATCTTCATCTCTTCTGTTACATTGCACTGATTGATTCATCTCTTCTTTCTACTGATTGATTCATCTCTTCTTTCTACATGATTTGATCTTCATCTCTTCTTTCATACATGATTTGATTTCATCTCTTCTTTCATACATGATTTGATTCATCTCTTCTTTCATACATGATTTGATTTCATCTCTTCTTTCATACATGATTTGATTTCATCTCTTCTTTCATACTTTGATTTGATTCATCTTCTTTCATACATGATTGTTTCTATCTCTTCTTTCATACATGATTTGATTTCATCTCAACTTTCGCACACGATTGATTTCATCTCAACTTTCGACACGATTTGATTCGTCTTTCGGTCTCATCCTTCATATATGATTTTGATATAGTTCGCACAAGAATTAATTTCATCTTTCAGGGCTTGTCTTTGTACATGATTTGTCTAAACTTTCGTATATGACTTGGTGTCATCTTTCGCAATGTCTCCTTTCACGCAGTTGATCTCATCTTCTGTCCACGATTTAATCTTTCTTTATAAATGATTCCATCTGGTCTTTTGAACATAATCTGATCTCACCATTCAAACACGATTTGATTCAACTTCCTAGCCTGATTCGTTCTTCTGTACACGGTTTGATCTCGTCTTTCGCACAATGATTTATGTTGAACTCATCTTTTGTACAAAATCTGATCTCGCCTGTAGTACATGACTCCAGTTATGAATTCGGATCTCATCTTTCGTGTATGACTTGCATCTCATCTTTCATACACGATCTGAACAGCCGTGTTTTCTTCCTTTCTTGTGTGTTGAAATGTACAGGTAGGAAATCATTGGGCTAAGTAATATGGAAAGTTTGTTCCCTTGATCTTATTGTTTCCCAGTAGGTGATTTTTTCGTTACACTTTTTGTTTACTTCCTTCGAATGAGACTATAAACAGAGATGCCCCGGGTGCGAACGCACGCAGAACATCTTACACGAAAACCCATTCCACCGTAAGGAAGAGCAGGCCACTATGTGCCAGTAGGAGTGGATGACAACAAAAAAAAAAATTTTTTTTAACCCAACCCAGCATGGACACAGACGTGTTAAGACACCATCCCTGATGAAAAATCAGGGAGCTGAGAGTCCCCAGGGGGGTTCGGGGCTGTTATAGCAACGTTCTGGCAGCTTCTGCGACGGCACTGGAACCATTCGTTTCGGCGATTGCCTTTCCAATGGACCATTCCAGCGACGTGAAGGAGGGAGGGGGGGGGGTTCTGCTACATGGTCTGCCCTCCATACTTACTTCCCAGGCTTTGCGCTCTAGTCTAGTAACTCCATAGTCTTCCAAGACTGACGGATGCCTGGTACATAAGCCATTGTTGAAAATCTGTGTAAATATACCATACCACATGCTACTTTTTATTCCTTTGGTTAGAATAAATACACTTTTAAAAATAGTTCTTACAAACAACATAAAATAACTACAGTACAAAAAAAATCCCCTTTCTCTTCTGAGAGCTGGTACGGCTGTCAAATCTTCTAGACTAACTCTATAAAGGACTACTGCATCACATCACTGATGTGCCGAGTCCAAGAGCTTTCAATAGACAGACCTAGGAAGAAAGGGGGGGGGGGGGGGGGGGAACATCCCCAAAACACGCCATACCTAAACTCATTTCAATGTCACTAACGGGACTATATACACCTTCGTCTCCCATAGTTTAAGCCCCCCCCCCCCCCCCTCTCTCTCTCTCTCTCTCTCTCTTCTCTCTCTCTCTCTCTCTCTCTCTCTCTCTCTCTCTCTCTGCACCATCTAAATCCCCATTCTCTTTCTCTCTCACCACCCCCACCCCCACCCTAACACAAAAGTCTTCTTCCCGCAAAAAAAAAAAAAAAGTGATGGGGAACTGCACAAAAAAATGAAATAATAATAAAAAGTTTTCCGGCTTTCCTCCGCACTAGTTACTTCAATCAGACAACCTACAACGACGACACCATCTGCATACACGTCCGTCCGTCCCAGTCCTGGCCAAAAAGTCGTCTGCAGCAGGAGCCAGAAAAAATGATGATGATGATGATGATCTCAAGGTAAAGGCTATCACACAGCCTCACACCCTGTCTCCGCCGCCATGTCACGCAATACCACATTCTTACCATTTACCGGCCACCAAGTAACTCTCTCTCTCTCTCTCTCTCTCTCTCTCTCTCTCTCTCTCTCTCCTCTCTCTCTCTCTCTGTGCGAAGAAATGAAGTCAGCATATGAAAATGCCTACCCCACCCACCCACTCACAACCCCACCTCCCTCCCCTCTTCCTTCTTTAACCCCCACCACCACCACCCATCCCGGCAAAAAACCGATCTGTGCCATCATGCAAAAGTTTGCAGAATGTAACTTTTTGGGGGGAGACAGTTCCAATATTTGTTTGATGTACCATAGCCTAGTTCCTGTTCACGCCTTTTCACTGAAGACTAGTAGTAGGCCTTTAGTAGTAGGAGCAGCAGGCAAGCAAGCAAGCAAGCAGTAGCGACTGCTAGCCTTTCCTTCAGTCTTTCGGGCCAGCCTCTTTCCTATCCATCCATCCAGCCAGCCAGCCGGTCAGCGATCGATGGGAGATGACGGTTTCCCTCAAGGCATGTTCACGGAAATACTGTTTCAAAAAAGTTCTTCACCACTGAACTTCATTCAACAGTCTCTCCCTACAAGGAACAGACACTTGTTGCCCCCGCTACTTTAAATAGATCTAGCCTGCTCCCCCCCACCCTTCCCCTTTTCTTTCCCATCCCGACCCTCCCGCCCGGCTTGGGCCAATATGGGCGGGATGGTGTTTTAAAAACTTGAATGAGGTTTTTTTTTTCTTTCTTCTTTCTCATTCTTGTGTGTGTGTGTGTGTGTGTGTGTGTGTGTGTGTGTGTGTGTGTGTGTGTGTGTGTGTGTGTGTGTGTGTGTGTGTGCGGTTAAGTGTTGAGTTCTGGTTTTTCATATAGATGTAGATCTAGACTCTATAGAAAGTCGGTCTATGTCTGTTCTCTCTCTCTCTCTCTCTCTCTCTCTCTCTCTCTCTCTCTCTCTCTCTCTCTCTCTCTCTCTCACACACACACACACACACACACACACACACACCACACGCACACGCACCACACACACCAAACAACCATACAGACAACTTCCAAATGATACTATTTCAAACACAGGATATAAAAATTAATCAGATCTATGAGGGTAGTCTATTTGCAAAGATGGTTTATTCAAGAGTTGTGTGTTTGTGTGTGGTGTGTGTGTGTGTGTGTGTGTGGTGTGTGTGTTGGTGTGTGATTGTTCTGAACAGGGAAAAACATTCTTAAAGGATGCATTTCAACCATTCCACACGAAAAGATTTTTTTTTATCCTAAATAGTAATCTAGAATCAAGAGTACTCATTTAAAAAAAAAAAAAATGGAAGACTGTATTCTAACTTGAACTATCAGCAGTTCAGTTTGACACTGATGGTAAAGAATAACGTGGGCCGAAGAAAAAATTGGCAAATGCAGATTGACGTTTTCTTTGTTTTAAGCGGTTTTTTTGGTTTTTTTCATAAGCCAAGATGCCTTATCAAGCAAACAAATTTTAGCTGTTCTTTTATATTCTTGTACACCTGACGTTATCATACAAACTGTTTTCTAGGTGCACAGTAGTTTAGTCTACTATATTCACTGTACTGACTTCAAGGATAAGTCAGATCTGGGTAGAGGATTTACACAAGTCTGGATCAACTGAGTGCTCGCCAGAGTTAATGTGGATCTACAGCAATAATATAAAAAAATTAGTTGGTTGTTTGGTGGTTTGTTTGTTGTTTTTTTGTTTAGGTTTTTTTTTTGTTTTGGGGTTGTGTTGTTGTTTTTTTTAATAAGGATGTCAAAATCCTGCAATTCCGACCTGTAGTAATCAGAGATTTTTAGCATTAATCTACCCATTGAGACACAGATCCTTATAAAAGCTTCAAGTACTTATGGAATGTTCTCCAGCTGAAATATAATGCTGCCGGTGTTTCTATACTTCCGTGGAAATACTTTACTAACTTTTCTTAAAACTGGCTGAAAGTGTCATCTATTGATTGCCATTCGACATACAATAATCAAATTTCGAATAATTTCCCTTTTTCCAGATCTGGTTTCATTTCCAGCTTAGGTGACATTGGAAAATCACCTGTGTCAATCACTGAGATTAACTTCATAAATTCACACAGACTGCTAAATATGTATGATGTCATTCCCATGATCTTGACAATGCCCCTATAGACAGACCTGAGGTTTCAATAGTGTCCACAATACAAACAGCCTGGCCAAAATGGGGTTTGGATTAAAATAAGCTGTAGCTTGACACCCCACCCCTGCTATATTATTTGCTAGCTTATGTTATATGTGTACTGAATAAATTACGTTTTAAACCCAAAAAGCCAGCTGAAAATGAAAGATCAAAACATCTAGAGGTTATAAATGATTCATCAGCTTTCACTTGGTCAATGTAACACAGCAGCTAGTACCCCCGTCATTCTCACTGAAAACTGCAGGCTAAAAACAAGACAGACAGACAGACAGCAGCATTACAACTGCCAACATGCCAGTCACCTCGCTTTGTTGAGCACGTTGAATTGCCGGCCCTTTGCATAAAGGAGTTTGGTCCCTTTGCCAAGTTATGGATTGGCTGGATAAAACAAGTGACCCCTGACTGAACTGAGATCTGTACACAGATGGAGATGGAAGGAAAAACTGGCGGGGATGCCACATTACAAGTTCGTAGTGCTGCTTTCAGAATAGCTTTTCTCACTTAAAAGCCTGCTATAATGATCTCGATTATAAGAAAAATTTTAAGCCCAGAACAGATGGTGGGGGGAAGTATCTACACTGCTCACGAGAAATAGGAATTCTGAAGTAATTAGTGTTTGATGCTCGATTTAAAGCAATCTGGGGGCATAGGTCTCCTAGTCATTGCTCAGCTCTTCCTTTGAGGGCTTCATTGGTTTTGACTCCAATCCCCTTACATCCTAAAAACTGCCACATCCTTTTTGTATTACATATGCATGACATCTTGCATACAATTTTACTACTGACACAGTATTTTAGTAATGTCAACACTCACAAACAGCCTGAACACAAAAATACCAGGGGGAAAAAGGAAGATCAAAACAGGATAGGCCATGAATAATTCATCAGCTTTCACTTGGTCAATGTAACACAGCAGCTATACTACTGCTGTCATTCTCACTGAAAACTGCGGGCTAAAAACAAGACAGACAGACAGACAGACAACGGCATTACAACTGCCAACATGCCAGTCACCTCACTTTGTTGAGCACGTTGAATTACCGGCCCTTTGCATAAAGGAGTTTGGTCCCTTTGCCAAGTTATGGATTGGCTGGATAAAACAAGTGACCCCTGACTGAACTGAGATCTGTACACAGATGGAGATGGAAGGAAAAACTGGCGGGGATGCCACAATTACATTGTTGTTGTTATTATTATTATCGTTATCATCATCGTCGTCATATTATTTGTTGTTATCATGTGATTATCATTGTTATTATTTATTTATCATATCTTTTCTGCACACACCACCAAAAAAGATACAGTAAGCTGAATATCAACGTGTACGTGAG
>CM060322.1:15502400-15507400 GCA_030674155.1 Stramonita haemastoma | reverse complement strand
AACGTTAAAACTGAATTAAGCGCCTGTGTAATTGCTTATCTGATCTTTTTCTTGTGTTTCGTTTTGTTTTGTGTTTTGGTCGTACTGTTCAGTTACCCTTAATTCTACTGTATGCTTTCATGCAAGGCAGTCACTGTGTCTATGGACCAATGGATTGGCCTATCACTAGATCAAACAACAGTTTGGCAATTCATGAAAAACAAAATGTTTGTTGCATCCGGCTCGTCTTTTTTTTCTGTTTTACCGATACACACTTTTCATAAAAGCCGTACTCTCACACCTTCTGTCTTTTTTCTATCTGCACACACAGACACACACACACACACACACACACACACACACACACACACACACACACACACACACACACATATATATATATATATATATATATATATATATATATATATATATATATATATATATATATCATATCATATCATATCATATCATATCACATCACATCATATCATATCATATCATATACCAGTAAATCTGTTACACTTCTGCGAACATGGACACCAGTGTGTGAATGCACGCTATTCGGACATCGACCTACTCTAAGCACAAACTAATACAAACATACTCAAATAAATACACATAAACACACACGCACGCGCGCGCGCGCACGCACGAACACACGTATGCACGGACGCGCAGGCACACACACACACATACATACATACAGAGAGAGAGATAGAAAAGAGACAGAGGTACAGAAAAGATGGAGTGGGCAGAGAAAGTAGAGAGAGGTAGAGGGAGGAGGGGAGAGAGAGAAGGGAGGAGAGGATAGAAGAAGAGACGAGAAGAGAGAGAGAGAGAGAGAGAGAGGGAGAGAGACAGAGAGAGAGACAGAAGAGACAGACGAGACAGGACGAGACAGAGGGAGACAGACAGACAGCAGACAGCGACAGACACGACACACAGCACACACGCACGCACGCACGCACGCACGCACGCACCACCACGCACACACACCGCAATCCACCATCCCCCACACCCTTCCACCAACACGTCCATTCCTAACCATTCGCACCACAGTCCTCCTCCTCTCTCCTCTCTCTCCCTCTCTCCTCCTCTCTCCTCTCTCTCCTCTCTCTCTCCTACCTCTTCCTCCCCTCTCTCTCTCTCTCCTCTCCCCATCTCCCAAAGGCGTACTAGCCTACGTACTGCGGGCTTCAATCCCCAGCCATCATCATACACCCCACAAACAACGCCTCGTCAACAAGACAGTTAACATCAGGGGGACAAGTAGTCTCAAAGGCTCGCTAAATCAATTTACACGTGCAGGGCAGATCTGTTTCATAAGGCCCCACCAACCATTTATATGCCCGACAAACAATCGATCCACAAAACCCGAAAACGCAGCAATCGGTCCGGTATACACAAAGGGACAGAAAGACTAGTCCTGAGAGAAACGGAATAATGTAGAATATGTATAATATAGGTGGCCCGGTTTTGTTTTTTTTCTGTCCCACTTGCCCAGGACTGGGCAAAATTCGACTTTGGATTCGGAGCAGCCAGCCAGCCAGCCAGCCTACCCTGTGTTCTACAGCGAAACAAAGCCAACCCTGAAGAAACAAGTGTCAGGAAAACATATGGTGCTAGCGCCTGGACATTGGGCTAGAAAAGTTTGTTTTTTTTTAACAAAAAAAAAGCGGATGGCATTCTTGAGCTTGAATTGCTCAAGTCACCATCTTAAGACTGCGGACAAGACCTGCCAGCTCCTATATCCCATCTTCACCGCCTGAAAATATCCCATACTGACCACATCCCCATTTATCACATCTTCAACTTTCCAGGAACAAGCAAAGCCAGCCACCATCTTCCTCTCCTGAAACTTCCCCATAACTAAGGTAAAGGTAAGGTAAGGTAAAGATAAGATAAAGGTAAGGTAAAGTAAAGGTGTCCCATAGCCTATGTGGTCGTAGGGGAGCGAGGCATCAGATACCTCAGCTTCTCTATGGGCCAGCATATTGAGGGCGGCGTCCATCTCCTCTTCCTCGCTGCTTTACCTTCCCTAACCCTAAAGAGGACAGGTACCGATTTACAGCTGGGTGGACTGGGGGACTGCAAACGGTCACCCATCTAAGTGGTAACCACGCTCGAAGCTGCTTAACCCTAACCTGGGGAAAGCGAGTGCTCTGACCACTGAGAGCTATCCCGTCCCCATAACTACGCACCAAACTTCTATATTTATTTATTTTTACCACGACAAAAATTATATAATGTGCTAAAGAACTGCAAAATAGATTTACACCTGGAGGCCAAAACTGTTTCATAACATCCAAACCATTTCCATAGAAATAATTTAAGCACTCATTACAGAGTCCAGTTATGTAACCTCACGCCAGGTGTACTACCCCAAATTCTTGTTCTGTTGCTGTTATGGTTGGTTGGTTTGTTGGCTGGTTGGTTGATTAAGGTTGGTTGGCTTGTTTGTATGTGTATGTCTGTATGGAAAAAGAGGAAAGGGGCGGGGGGGGGGGGTTAGTTTGCTCGTGGTGTGTGTGTGTGTGTGTGTGTGTGTGTGTGTGTGTGTGTGTGTGTGTGTGTGTGTGTGTGTGTGTGTGTGTGTGTGTGTGTGTGTGTACGTGTGTGTGTGTGTGTGTGTGTGTGTGTGTGTGTGTGTGTGTGTGTGTGTGTGTGTGTGTGTGTGTTTTATTATGTATTTATCTTATTCTTTTATGTCGAGAATAATGGAATAAGCACTCGTGTGTGTGTGTGTGTGTGGTGTGTGTGTGTGTGTGTGTGTGTGTGTGTGTGTGTGTGTGTGTGTGTGTGTGTGAGTGAGTGTGTGTGTGTGCGTGCGTGCGTGCGTGCGTGCGTGCGTGCGTGCGTGCGTGCGTGCGTGCGTGCGTGAGTGCGTGTGTTTTCTTCAGAAAAAAAATTCTGAATTAAAATCATCTTTGCTCGAAATATGATTAACTCCTATTCGACAGCAATTATAAACATTGCGATTATCATAAAATGTCATTCCTTCAAAACTATGTTTTAGAAGAAAAAAAAAAGGAAATGAAATAGCCATTGTTCCAGTCTACGTTTTCTATAATAAGCACACACCCTCAGTAACATCTTCGTAGTAACTATAATATGTTCAAAACTTTCTTGTATCAATAGACATTACAGTCAATAAAATAAGCAACATTCAAGCGAAACAAAGCCACAGGGTCTAAAGAGAGAAACGGCGCAGAAGAACATATGGTGGACCGTCTGTCCATTTATCAGTCCTAAGCCTACCAGTGCCACACACACCAGAACACGCGAGGCTATCGACGTTTGATCCACCGTTTTAACTCCTATTGTAGGGCCATGGTCAAACGAGCCAATTCAACTTAATTTGGTCACTCTCCAGCCCGGGGGCCCTATTATCAACTGCCAGCGTCCTGATCAATAGCTAGTGTGATGCTGGACAAGGTTTAGACTCGGTGTATTATGCAATCTATGTTGAAGCTAGTGTGAGGTGAACTAACCGTGCTACAATTAGCTGCAGTAGTAGTGGTGGTAAGCTGACAAGGCGCCTGATAGTGGATGCAGCTATGCATGTGTATATTATATATATATATAATATACATATATATTTATAGTATATATATATATATACATACATATATATTTATATGTTTATATATATACTACATATATATATCATATATATATACATTATTATACATAATATATACATACTATACATACATATATATTATAGCATACATATATTATATACATACATATATATACACATACATATATATATATCATTATTATTATATTATAATACTACTATATATACAACAACATAACACACACACACCACAGAGGTATGACACATGCATGCACACTAATCACAAATGCATGCACACACACACACCACAGAGTGACACAGCATGCACACACACATCATCACACACCACACGCACCACGCACGCACACACACACACACACACACACACACACACACACACACACACCACACACACACACACAACACACACACCATCTTGCACACATGTTACAACTTGTTCCGCCTTTCACAAGTCTCTACAGACCTTTTGTTCCGGCGGGAACGGATGACAAAATTGACAAAAGCCATAAGCACACAAGGACTGGATGTATAATATTATATATAAATAAAATATATATATATATATATATATAATATATATATATATATATATATATAATACAATAAAGATAAAAAGAACACGTGTGCTTGTTCCGTTCATTATCTTTGAGAAAAAACAACTAAAAACGATGAAAACTAGATAAAAAAAATAGTTGATTCTTTCACACTGATTTCTACTGTCTACTATTCTCTATTCTACCTTGCTTGCCTTGATGTTCATTTTCACCTGTTGGTTACATGTGATAACAGTGTACGTCTATTTTTGTTTTTTTCTTGAAAACAGATCTGGTGTCATCTGCAGTACTGTCATGCTATAAAACTTTACAAAAAATTAATTATTTTATACCACTTTGTGTCACAGCAGATTTCTCTGCGTGAAATTCAGGCTGCTCTCCCCTGCGGAGAGCGCTTCGCCGCGAAAGCAGCGCCACCCACCCTTTTTTTTTTCTTTTTCATGTCTGCAACTGTACTTATGTCACCGTAACTTTCATCACTGACTGTGAACAATAAGCGTTCATTGTACTGCTGCATATCAACTTACAAGCTGGGCATGAGGAGAAAGAGGGTTGATTGTTCGCGTCTTGGGTTTCCTCGAGAGCTGACAATTTATTTAATTTATCAGGAAACAATCAATAAAGCAGCAGCCTGTTAAGCTGCCGCCTATGTTTTGTACATTTCTTTTCTATAATTGTTCTCATAAGCTTGCGCTTGTACTCATATGTCATTGTGTTGCTGCTATGTTGGGTTTTTATTATCACTACTTAAACCAATGATCAATAAACTCTTCAAAGAAGTGAGCATGAACAAAGAAAATGTTCCAGCAAAACTAACTGTGCATTGTGTTATCAAGACTACAAAGCTTAGACAACTTGAT
>CM060322.1:15494900-15497400 GCA_030674155.1 Stramonita haemastoma | reverse complement strand
GCAACACAATATAATACACTGTTTCAACCACAATGCTCTTTCTTTGCCTTGTAGAGTCTCTAATGTACCACAATCTTTAAACACTGACGTGACCTGTTTCCACCTGATCCAGCAAGCCTCTCATCAATACTATATTGCACTTTTCAGGGACACTGTTTTACATAAGTGATAACCATGTAACGATATCTTCGCTCCTTCCACAACCCTTCATTCAACCTATACAACCAACTAAGATACAAAACGGGACTCAGCGCACGCTAATAATACATGAGCATCTATATTTTACAGTCAACAAGAGTAACCACAGAGGCACAAGACAGGAATCGATGGACAGCTGCCACAGGGGGCCACAGCCTGCAGTGGATGGACTGACCATGCCTAGGTGCTAAGAGTAACCAGTCAAGAATGATGTAAAAAGGACGAACGAAACAAAGCATTATGTACAACAGCCAAGTCAGTCCGACATTTCTGGTCATTTCGAGACAACTCTGTCCACACACATCTTGTTTAGGGGAGAAGGAGGGGGAGGGAGAGCAAGAGAGATGAACGTAAGTGGAGGAGAAAACAGTGAAAGGGATTGGCTTCCCTTCTCTCAAAGACCCATTACAAAATACCAAGCCTCGTCAGTTGACAGTTGACAAGGGAGATAGAAGCGGTCTCAAAAGGCTTGCTAAATCAACTTACAGCATCAGGCGAGATCCGTTTCATAATGGCCACCATTTACATGGAAATAATCGACCAACAGCTGAAACGTAGCATTCTCCATGCGCACACAAAGAGGCATGTCCCTGGAGAAATGGTAAATTATGGAACGACAATTTCCCTGTGTGAACGATCAACTTCTGATCCATGCTCGAAAGCAATTGTAGCCCTTCCAGTCAAACCACATAATTAAACTCAATTAGGGACAAAGCCATTATCACTTGTTCTTGACACACAGTTGTGGTCGTCATTATGCGGACAGTGTTTTCACTGGTGTTATTCTATTGGTATTAAAGCTGCAGCCAAGCATTAAACAACTGGAAGAGTACTAATGGTGCTAGTATGCATATGAACGCATGATTTAACACTTGCCATGAATTCAAGCTGGCTAGTATCCTTGAAAGCATGATATGTACGGCTGCAGTACACACAAACACACACACACACACACACACACACACACACACACACACACACACACACACACACACACACAAAGTGCAGTTGCACACACCCCCCACCCCCACCCCGCATATGTGCAAACCATTAGTGCTTGGTGCACACACATTCTCTCTCTCTCTCTCTCTCTCTCTCTCTCTCTCTCTCTCTCTCTCTCTCTCTCTCTCTCTCTCAAACCCTTACCCAACCCCACCACACTTCATCACTCTCCATCTATGATCACTTATAGTGAACAATCATATAACTGAAGACCTGCACGCATGCACATGCGGCAGCACCACACACACAACCAGCACACACACACAACCACACACACACACACACACACACACACACACACACACACTAATTCACATTTTGTGAAGAGACATAAAATGAAATGAATCGAACACACTACACACACACACCACACACACACACACACACACACACACACACACCACACACACACACACACACACACACACTCACTCACTCACTCACTCACTCACTCACTCACATAGTATACAGCAGCGTTTCTATTTTTACAGCAAAAAATCCACCAATCAACGTTTTACCGACATGCTCCTTCTGACAAGTCCACTTGGAGAAAAGTAGGGTATGGATCTGGCTTAAAGTGGTCACTGCCCATGAATAATGGATCAGACTTCTGACTGCTCAGTCCCTGGATGTCTGACTGACCGTCCCTCTGTCATCTGCCACCATCCCTTGTCCAGTGCTGTCCTGTCACAGCTAGCCATCAGCACAGGGCACCACTACCTGATGTTTTGGGACCAGTCTTTGCTCTTTCTTTACACTGTTATTTCAGGCACAATCCCTCTTCTTTGCTTTGTAGGGCCTGTAACTTATCACAAACTTTTAAATCCTAATGCTCGATTCTAGTATGTTCAAAAGCGCGTTTCATCTAACCTAGTATCAAGCACAGGGGCTTTCTTTCATTATTATGTACGGCACTTTACAACTAATACACCTATTACTATTATTCTTAATCAAACAATTTATTACCTACCAATGTATAGAACGAATTCAGCACATGTATGCTTATGGGCTTGACTATTTTACAGTCAGCAACATCTACCAATAACAGCCTCAAAATGGCGATTCTTTTCATTACCTGTGTGTTCCTTGACTAGCGCCCAGAATATCAATGGTGAGATTTTCACAGATGCAACCACTTTTACCCACCATCCAGTTAGCTACTTGGAGATAGTTTGGTTTTTTACTTCAGTGGCAAATAAAACACAGCATTACAAGCAATGACAAGTCCAGCTGGTCATATTATGTAACGCCAGAACAGCTCAGGGCACATCATATATCTCCTGCTTTAAAAAAAAATGGA
>CM060322.1:15482400-15489900 GCA_030674155.1 Stramonita haemastoma | reverse complement strand
AGACTCAAGACTACAACTTGAGAATGTTTAACAGTGAATTCAACCAACCAAGCAACAAGTTGACTTAAGTTGTATGGATAGTGCGCTCATAAATTAAAAGCAGGTATGCTGGCACGTTTGTACTATAGTGGCATGCATTTATAACATGCACAGGTATTGACGCATAATTATAGTACGCCGATGTGTGTGCTATATATATATAATATAAATATATAATCCGAATAAAAGTCATTCAAATGGGACTATAAACAGAGGCGCCCGTGTGCGAACGCACGCAGAACATCTTACACAACCAAGCAAACAAGGAACAACTTTTATTTCAGTAGAATTATGTCCTTTCCAGCAGAAGCTGATATCAGGACTTGCAGCCGCGAACCAGGAAGTCGGAGGTCCCACGCTCCCGCAAGCTCTCCCACCTCAGCACCTCGGGCCACCCCAAAAATGTTACAATTTGTAGAAATTGTATGAAGCAACAAGTTGAGATGAAACTCTAAGGAACAAGTACTAGAACAACAAGAACACACATAGATTTATATGAAAATGAGCTAAGTCGAGTCAGTAGATAAACTACCGATTCCCCTTCGCAAAATCACATTGTATCATACTAGGCCACTGTCGGCCATTAAAACTTAACAAATAAAAAATAACTATTAAAATAGAGATGGCAGCAGCAGCAGTCTCAAATTGCGTTAAAAGCAGTACTTCAAATAAATCTACTTCCACGGCTTACGCAAGGTCTGTTTCATAATAGCCTCCAATTACATACATGTATACACAACAACAACAACAACAAAAATAATCGATCAACCGCTGAAACCCAGCAATTAGTCCACAAAGGGATAAACCGGGCAAGAAAACAGGATACAGGCTGTGTGGGTCTCTGTCAGTCTGTCTGTCTGTCTGTCTGTCTCTGTCTCTGTCTCTCTGCTCCAAACATGTTTTGTATAGTGGCCAAGCGAAGTACAATAAAAACTTTTCAGTGTTCAGTGTTCTCTCTTCTCTCTCTCTCTCTCTCTCTCTCCTCTCTCTCTCTCTCTCTCTCTCTCTCTCTCTCTCTCTCTCTCTCACTTCTCTCTGTTCAGTGTTCCTCTCTCTCTTTCTATCTCTCTCTCTCTCTCTCTCTCTCTCTCTCTCTCTCTCTCTCTCTCTCTCTCTCTCTCTCTCGTGTGGGACCTAACCAGTACTGGCAAAGATCGACTTTTGAGCCAGAATTTAACAGCCGCTGTGCTCCCCATGTCAAACGAGCCAATTCAACTCCATTTGGTCCCCGAGTGCCATCTACACACACGCCTGGCAAGACCTTGGGTATAACGGAGTTGATGATGGATTTACAGCTGTTTGTATGACCTGGGTTAAACTACGAGCATTTTGGTCAATCGTCTCAATGACCAGATGGACCCTATTTCTCTCTCTCTCTCTCCTCTCTCTCTCTCTCTCTCTCTCTCCTCTCTCTCTCTCCTCCTCTCTCTCTCTCTCTCACTCACTCACACTCACTCACTCACTCACTCACTCACACCACAACACACACACACACACACACACACACACACACACACACACACACACAACACACACACACACACAACACACTTGTATGACCTGGGTTAAACTACGTGTGGTCAATCATCTAAATGACCAGATGGACCCTGTCTACACGCACCACACACACACACACACACACACACACACACACACACACACACACACACACACACACACACACACACACACACACACACATTGTGTGGGGATGGGAACAGATGACAAGAATTACACAACTGCCTACACATGGGGACTAGATGTAAAAAAAAAAAATTTTAAAAAAGCACATAGTGCTTATTCCATTCTCCTCGATATAAAAGAATAAAAATAAATAAAGATTAATAATACACACACACAACAAACCACACACGACGCACCACACACGAACGCACGCACGCACCACACACAACAAACACACACACACAAACACACACGACGCACGCGCACACACACACACACACCCCACACACCACACACCACACACACACACACATACACACATACACGCGCGCGCGAAGGATGGCAACCTTGAGGAATGCATTAGTCGATGGATTCTAGATAACTGCATCCATGGAGAAAAAGTGAGGCCTAAGGTTTGTTTCTGATCCTGTCATACAGTTCATATGGCTGATAGTACAGTCCCTTAAATCGGATAATTCCGCTGGGACTTTGAATACAATCAAACCAAACCCAATTTGAATCTGATTTAAAGCGCAGTTTCTTCCACCCCCTCTTCTTATTATTAGCTCAGTCGCGGTGCCGGATTGAGTGAATTGCCCATCCCAGCTGGCGACCACTACAACGTCCCTCCAACGACTGTCCCTCCTGAACCTCCAACCCCAAAGGCTTTGATACAAACTCACCACAGGCACAGAAATATATTATAATAATATATATAATATTATATATAAAAAGTATAATAATATATAAATATATATATATATTATGTGGAAACCGAATCTGAGGTCACCATGAGACAAGAGCAACGGAGACCATCAAATTAGAGGCCTTTTTTTTTTTTAATTGCATGATGATCAATGATAATAAGGATGATGTAATGATGCTGCTATGGAGGTGCGTGTGCTTTGAGATTACTTGACAAGGCTGTACTCTACGCTTACAACTTAACCCTAATAAATCCCGACGTCAACCGGGCCCCGAGAGATACAGACACCTGCAGTGTTGGTCAGGTAATATGAACAACACTCCCAAACTCGCATCCGTAAAGTGGATGAAGCTCGACTGTGCGGTCCCAGTCTTCCCGATGCGCCCACAGCAACACTCACTCTGGGTAGGAGCTGGCCGGATTCCGCAAAAATCCCTATGGGATTCGAACATGCGACCTTCCAGTCTGTACATAACCCAAGGAGCTAACCACTGCGCCATGGCGGGTAGTAGTACAATTTCAAGAGTTAGTGTTCGAAAAACGAAAGCTACTTGTAGGGCTGACTTAGTCCAGTGATCCCAATGAACCCAACGGCTCCGAAAGGCCACCTGCCACCACCAGGTATTAGTCTATCAGTAGCAGCAGCAGCAGCAGACCCTTGAATAATGAGGCTCTGTTCGTTCACTCTTTGTTACCCTACCTGGTCACCGGGCGTTTAAAAGTGGCCAGCCAGACTTATGGCGTGGACACAGTCATGCAAACCGTCATTGTTTCCTAAACCTAACCGTAACTGGCTCTTCTCTCTCTCTCTCTCTCTCTCTCTCTCTCTCTCCTCTCTCTCTCTCTCTCTCTCTCTCTCTCTCTCTCTCTCTCCTACACACACACACACACCCAACACACACACACCACACACACACCACACACACACACACACACACACACACACACACACACACACACATTTTCAAGGTACCATCGGAGAAATACTTGACTTTCCCAAACACACTCAAAGACTCAGGACTATTTTTATCATCTCAAAAATTAATGAGAAATTTCTAATGGCCAAAGTAAAAAATCACGCAAAACACACCTCAAAACAATACATAATACATAAAATCATACATATCACAAAAAGAAATTATACCATTCTAGACAGCTTACAATAAAACAACATTTTTCAGTCTTACAGGTACACACACACACACACATACATCACACACACACATAAACACACACACAAACACACACACACACACACACACAATCACACACACACACACACACACATAAACACACACACACACACACACACACACACACACACACACACACACACACACACACACCACACACACACTTAAACACACAGGGGCAGAATCAAACAAACAGACAAACAGATAAACAGACGCAGAAACGCACACACAGAGAGACAGCAGACACAAGTAGCAAGCAAGCAGCAACACAGCAAGCAATTCCAAACGGTAGCAGTAATAATAATCCAGCTAACTATCCCACTCATGCACACCAGTGGACTGACTGACTGACTGATCTGACAAGCAACGAGGAGGAAAGGGGGGGGGAGGAAGGGGAAGGGGAGGTATTGGGACGATGTGAAAAAGGTGAATAGAGGAGAGGGGTAGTGAGAAGGAGGGGGAGGGGGGAGTGAGGGAATCGACAGTCATGGACGAGCTTCAAGGGGTGGGTGATCAGGGATTGCCAGTAAATAATTGATCAGTGTCCTGACTAGCAGGCCCTTGGATTACTTTCTCTCTGCCCACCCCCCCCTCCTACACACAACTCCCTTCTTCCACGGGTCTGTCCACTGCTGCTGTAACTCCCCCTGAAGCCTCCCCCCACCCCCACCCTCATCCTTACCAACCAACCAGCACCACCACCACACCACCCACTCCCTCTCTCTCTTCGTCCAGCACCATCTGTCAAAATCATCCGGTCAGACGACTATGCTATTGTTCCAAGCCCCCCCCACCCCCACCCCCACCCCCCACCCCCCCACCCCCACCCCCACCTTCCTCTTCTCCTCTTCTTTTTTTTTTTTTTTTTTTTTTTCGTTCTTTGTTAAGTTCGAGCTACATTCCCCTTCCTACCTTGTTCTGTCTGACCCCTCTTGTTTTACCTGTCCGGTTGGGGGTTTGTGTTGTGGTTGTGTGTGTGTGTTGTTGTGTGTGTGTGTGTGTGTGTGTGTGTGTGTGTGTGTGTGTGTGTGTGTGTGTGTGGGGGTGGGGGGGGGTGGTGGTTTACACTCTGTCAAAGTCAAAGTCAAAATTTTATTTTCAGATGCAAAAATGTGTGTGTGCGTGCGTGCGTGGTGCGCACGCGTGCGTGCGTGTGCGTACGCGTGTGCGCGTGCATATGCGTACGCGTGTGTGCACGCGCACGCATGAGCACGCGTGGGCGTACTGTTCCCATTCGCAAAGTTCTGCAGGTCAGTTTGTTGTCCAGCGAGGGAGGTATAGTAACCCCACACCCTCCCTCCCTCCCTCCCCGTTGCAATCATCGACCACTAGGCCTAACTAACAAGCCCAATGAACTAACTGACAGTTAACAAGGGGAATGGAACATAGATCCCTCAAAGGCTAGCTGCTGAATCAACAGCCAACCAGGTTCACAGGGATTCTGTTTCAGCAGGGGACTCCCATTTATTAAT
Organism: Stramonita haemastoma; assembly: GCA_030674155.1. Taxonomy (NCBI): domain Eukaryota; kingdom Metazoa; phylum Mollusca; class Gastropoda; order Neogastropoda; family Muricidae; genus Stramonita; species Stramonita haemastoma. The sequence goes on along the minus strand of CM060322.1, from coordinate 15,484,807 downwards.
ATAATACACAACGAATCGATAAAACTGCTCAAACGTGTTAATCCGTACATAATAAACGCTTTTACGACGGTGGAGGTTAAAACCTCCCAAACACGGCGCGACCAGGAAGGGACTGGCGCGTGTTTGATTTCAGGTTTAACCATATACATAGGGCATTTTGACGTCAAGTTGTGTAAATTTACGTCACAGTTACGTCAATTGGAGACCGATCGGGGGAGGGGGGGGGGGTTGCTAAATTTAAAACTTGGGTTAGGCTCAAGGTCCGTTAGCATACTACACTTTTGACGTAAATCCTCTGTCATGGGAAACTAGACAAAAATACATATAACTAACAGAAACCTGGTCTTTTCAAACACTTTTCCTATCGATTTCATTTCTGCAAAACAAACAAAACCCTCAAAACAAATGAGAGAAGTAATCTTTATTCCCATAACAGGCAAAACCGTATACATTGCCATTATTTTACAGAATATATGTCGCTTGAACTACAAATAAATCAGTAACGCTTGAGACCTCTGTCACATACAATCGTAAACAAATGAACAAACAAAACATATCGGAAAAACAACCAACCAAACTAAATCAAAAGAAATACTGGACGAATTTGAAGCCGCCATCACAGGGCGAAAACGAGGCTGACCTTTACACAACAGATGTTTTTTGGTTTTATCTCACATTTTTTGTTGCTGAAAATCTTTTGGGAAATTTACCTCCCATTGAGAATCAATATTTTCTGATAAACTATCTCCCCTCTGTCGCTTCACCAGTATACACATTATCTTCCATCATATGGTCATTTCATTCCTAAACCATTGCCTCTTGTTAGGCCTATACAACTGCTGAAATTAAATTCATATCAGCTATGATGAAAGTCATGTTTATACTTATACGACAGGAGATAAGCGCCACCTTCAAAATGCTGCTGGCCCCTAGAGAAAAAAAAGCTTAGGTCTGTAATACTTCGCTGCTCAACGACTGCATAGGTTATGGGAACACCTTTACCTTTTTTCTTCTTTTTTTTCGTTATTTTCTTTCTTTGTTTCTTTTTTTTTTTTACTATGCTTGTACACACCAAGTGTTCTCAGAGATTATTTACCATGCTGAAGAAAGTGTGACAAGACTATCTCCCTAAATGGAAAATCTCTGAGGAGCACGAGTCTTCCACAGCACAGCACTAAACCGTTCAGGTAGTAGTAAGAAATTATGTCCTGGGTAGATCTAACTCAGTAACTGGCCTAGCGGAGTCCACAGCTTTCTAGGTCATAGATAGCATGCTGGAGCTATGAGTGTCATCCCTGCCACTAAACCACAGCTGTCCTGCTCTGCCATCAAAGGTGAATGTGTTTTTAATGTGCGCGCAAGATGTTATGCGTACGTTCGCACTCGAGACCTCGATTTATGGGTGGGTTTTGTTTTTTTTTCTTTCTTTTCCTTTGGGGTTTTTTTTTTCCCGTTTCTCGGTTAGATCTCCAAAGTTCACGAATGGTGAGATTTTGCGAATGAAACCCTTTTTTTAATGCATTTTTTTTTTACCATTTAGGCTGCCGCATTCCGACTTCGGAGATGATGTCTAAACGCAACACCGATGTGCTCGTGTTTTGTTTTGATATTTGTTTTTTTTTTTATCTATTCTGTCATCCGTTCTTTCTGGCACACAATAACCTACTCCTCCAAACGACTGACCAGGTTTTAACGTGTGCGCGAAGATGTTCTGCGTGCGTTCACACATGGGACCTCGATTTAGAGTCTCATCCAAAGTACTTTCGACGGAGTGGAGTTGGCACTGAGGTTAACTCCAAAGGGGAAATTCGTTTGAACGGGGTGCCTCGGTTGCGGCTCGATCCCGGGCCCGTCACATCATAAGCTCAACGCTCTAACCACTAGGCTATCCCGCCCCTGGTTTATGGTCTCATCCAAAGGCCTTACAAAACCAAGGAGAGAAGTCGGAATCAATGTTTTTTCCTGAGGAAAATTCTCCTCTGACAAGCATTTTAGCTGCGACTCGAACCTGTACCCTCAGATAACCGTCAGATCATGAATCCAACGCTCTAACCATTACGCTATTCCATCCCCTGTTAAAAGTTTCCATGGTCATACTATAGACACAGACAGACAGACTTAGAAAAAAACAACAACCAAGCTATCAAATCGTAAAGGGTACAATAACTCCATAATCCATTCTATTCCCGGTTAAAAGTTAACCACGGACATATTCAGGCATCTATAATATACATACATACATACAGACATACATAGAGATATATAAACAAAAAAAAAACCAAATCATAATGGAATAATGACTCCATTCCAACACAACCTCTCCCTCCCTCCCCTGTTAAAAGTTTACCATGGTTCTACTCTAACACATGATTACAGAATGAAGTACATAACACACGACCAAACAATC
>CM060322.1:15462400-15472400 GCA_030674155.1 Stramonita haemastoma | reverse complement strand
AGTTGTTTCCCTTCTGTCACAAAACTCAACTTCGCGTTCGCTCGCTCCCTCCTCCCTCTTTCTCTCACGCTCGCTCGTTTGGTTCGCTTCCATCACATGCGCGCGCGTGCTCGTGCACACACACGCACACACACTCTCACAGCCAGCCCAGACTGACTCTACTCTCCCTCCCTCCCTCTCTCTCGCAGGCATGCTGCTTTCTCATACGCATCGTGCACGCGCGAGTGTGTGCATGCTTGCTCCCTGTGTCTCTCTCTCTCTCTCTCTTTCTCTCCCTTGCTCTCTCTCTGCTCTTGGACAGCGAGTTACAACCCTAGCCTGTTCTGCGTTCTGTCTTTTTGCGACGACAGTCCAATTTTGTTGCAGAAGAAGGCGGACTTGTACGTGAGAAGGAACACACCTCTCCTGCAATACTGTTGGCTGCTTCAGAGGATACGGTTATTTTTTGGTTTTTTGTTCTGTTTTTTTTTTTTGGTCGTTGCTTCTGGAGTGTTCGCGATGGAGAGGTAAATAGTGCCAGACAACACCCGGTGCTGAAACAGCCGTTCGTCTTTTTGTTTTTTCTCAAAACAATTCTAGTCACTGACAAAAGTTTTTGTCATTGTGCTGGCAGTTGCTAAAATCGCCCCCCCCCCCCCCCCCCCCCCCAAGTATTCTATCCATGTGTGACTTTCACACACTATACACATGATTTTCACACACTTGCTGGTAGTGCCAGTCCAAGTTTAAGTTTAGTGCTAGGAATTCATGAACCATATGCACATTGTGCAAGTAGTAAATGCATGCACAAATAGGCCTACCTCATACCTGCATCTCTCTTCTCTCTCTCTCTCTCTCCTCTCTCTCTCTCTCTCTCTCTCTCTCTCTCTCTCCCTCTCTCTCTCTCTCTCTCTCTCTCTCTCTCTCTCTCTCTCTCTCTCTCTCTCTCACACCTCACACACAACACACACACACACACACACACATGCGCACATGCAAGCAAACATACATGTGTGCATGTATACATAGGCTGCACATATGTGCATGTTCCAACACATACACACATGCATACACATACATGCACACCCACACACGCATGCATGCATGTATATATAGGCTGCACATATGTGCATGTTCCAACACATACACACATGCATACACACACAGACACACACTCATACACGCGCCACACGACACAACCACACACACACACACACCACACAGCATGCATACAGACACACAAGGTGCACATACTATAATTATAAACCACACAAATCACCATGCGCAAATGTGCGCACACACACACACACACACAAATAATACACTAATAGCACACTTAACAAAATTTACATTCACACTATTACAGTCAGACACATACATGTACCCACCATACAATTAAACACTGTAACCGATCGCCTCCCCCTCCCCCCCCCCCCTCCACCTCCCACTCCTCATTCCCAATACCAAACTAACCCCATTCTGCCAAAATATACCACAAAATGGCCAAAAAAAAGAGACAACAACGAGCCAATCACGACAACACCACTAAACAACACTCAAACACACATAACCACTGACACACCAAAATGAACTTCTAAATCCAACGAACGCATAAACTATGCGTGAATATTGAAATAAACAACTCAGCAACCCCCAGAACATGAAATTCACACTTCGATAATTCACCACGCTGCGGCCTGCACAGGCCAAGCTATAGATCTCCCCCTAGTCAATCCCTCATATTCCACTACAGCTTTTAAGTGGCAGGCTGTCCCCATTTTTAATTAGCTGTACAGCAGGCTGCCCATTTGTCAATATGAAAAATTTCAGTCTATCAGCGACATGAAAGCAAGAAGAGTGTGTCAGGCCACATGTTTGGGCAGTTAATCATACAGGCTGGGACCCGGGGTTTTAATTAAATGTCTATGATGCAAGTTGTAAACCGACAGATTTTTATCCCGCCAAATAGCATTCAACCTGTAAATTTACCTACATTGTTCTCCTGCTCGCAAGTGTTCCTGACAGTAGAGCATGAAAACACAAAAATGGACTAATAAAAAACAATAATAATGCCTCATGGGCGGAATGTGTGTGTGTGTGTGTGTGTGTGTGTGTGTGTGTGTGTGTGTGGGTGTGGGTGTGTGGGGGGTGTGGGTGGGTGGGTGGGTGGTGGTGGGTGTGGTGTGTGGGTGTGTGTGTGTGGTGTGGTGTGTGTTGTGTGTGTGTGTGTGTGTGTGTGTGTGTGTGTGGTGTGTGTGTGTGTGTGTGTGTGTGTGTGTGTGTGTGTGTTGGCACACATGTCTGGGTGTATGGTTTTCAGACAGTTTATGGATTGCGAAGCCAGATATTATATATATTCAAGGTCTTCAAACAACCAGCCATTGTAAATGGATCATTATTGTAAATGATCAACCTATACAATTTTTCAATGATATAAGCCGTCTCAGTCAGAGCACTTAAAACTACAGTAGAATTTCATCAACACAGATTTGACCATCAATTTAACATTCTGATTCTGAGTCAAATAGCACAATTATAACAGAAACATGGAAACTACAATGTTAAAAACAATGTAAGCATGAGGTATTTTATTTACATTGAATCACAAAAAGCTTACTGATATTGTACACACATTGTAGAAACGCACATTCTGGCAGTGACTTCAAGCGATGCCAAATTTACAACAAAAAAGGTGCAATTTTCTGTCCTATGTAAATAATTAAAACTCTGTGTGTGTGTGTGTGTGTGTGTGTGTGGTGTGTGTGTGTGTGTGTGTGTGTGTGTGTGTTGTGTGTGGCGCGATCGCGAGGTGTGTTGTGTTGTGTTGTGTTGTGTTGTGTTTTGTGTTATGTTGTGAAGTGTGTGTGTACATCATTACATACACGCATGTGTGTGACAGACTTAGAGGGTGTGTGAAAACTTCATAATGTGTTGATGTCATGTGAGCTATTAAGTATGCTATACATAGTATATAACACTATACATTGCTGCATTCTGTAATAACATGCATGATACACATGGTTACAATGTACATGAAACCCTGCTGTATACATGCATACACACTCACACAATGCTTTATCATACACAGACATACATACACACTCCACAGACACACGCGTGTGCACACATAAATGTATGTTTGTATAATGTATGTTTACATGTATGTATGCATATAATGTATGTATGCACAAATATATGCACAACTGCACACAGTAAAACACATGTATACATGCTCATGAGCATGCATGTACACACACACAAAACATGTGTACACACACACACATGTGTACACACACACATGTGTACACACACACACATGTGTGTACACACACACACACACACACACACACACACACACACACACACACACACACACACACACACTCTGACACACAGCATCCCTGATTCACAGAAAGGAGGACAGAACACAAGAAGAAGAAGAAACAAAAGCCACACAAAAAGCTCCACATCAGTGCCATGCCATGAGAGAGAAAAAGAGTGCCTGCTTGTTCATACCAGAGAGCCCCTGCGTGCAATGCAGCCATGTTTCACTTATCAAATCAAATACCTAGTTCGTTTAGAATGCTCACAAGGGGGTGGGTCTTGCCCAGCTCAAAAACTCGGAATGGGGGAGTGGTGAGAGGTCTCGCGTGGTTGGGTCTGCCAGCAGTCAAACTCCAAGCCACTTGTAAGCTTTGCAATGATATGAGCGTGTCAAAGTAAAACCAGCCAGCCTCACTCAATACACTGGCTCGCGCGAGTCCCGTTCTCTGTCGGGAGTCCTCAGCACGGTTTTTAATTTCGCTGAAAGCAGCCAATGACCGCCTAGTGTTATGTAATATAATGCAAACAGAATGAACCCAGCTGGTTTGTGGTCCGCACTTGCTAATGAACTCAATGTTGAAACAATGCACATGCAGTCTTTAGCCCGTCGAGCTAGCGTGCTGCGGTGCAGTGTGCAGTCGCATCGAGCGAGACAAGCTGCAGTGTAAAAACTGACGCGGAGTACTACGATGAATTTCGAGGCCGTGCACGCTTACACATCAAGGACATGAACAAGCAGTGTTGACTTTGGATAGTTAAATTCCTTGAAAATTCATCTCACCGATTAGATTAGAAGTCCTGAGTCCTGATCTTCGGTAATTTTACTTTCTGTTTCACTGTACACAATGAACGCGTGGTTGATACACCGCCATGTTGAGGACGGAATGCTGGGTATGAACAAGATGGCGATACGAGCCGAGTCTGTATGAAGAGGTAGGTGTTTCTTTTGCTGTTTTTAAAATAACTAAACATTCACGGGACGTAAAGAAAGTGTGAACGCAATCGGATGGAATACTTCAATCGTTTCCGTAACTTTTTCTACTATGTTACATTGTATCCGAAAGTTTTAAGGCAGTTGACCGACGAAACACGCACTACTCTTGCACTATGTGCTGCCTTTGAAGTGTTTAATTCGGGGAATCAATTTGGCCTTGTGTCCGGCAGTTATGATTATAATAAGAGAAACGTCATCAGAGAAGCCAGGGAGCCATTTTGTTTCCCAGACAGACCACTGGCCAGTCTAGAACCGACTCTTTTCCCAGGTTAAAACTCTCAAACATCAACATCCCCCTCAAACTCTAAGAGCGGCCGCGCAGCCTGCGCTTGCACTAGGCCCAGGCTAGCCTAGCGTAGTTATTGAGGAGCGCATTGTGCGAGTTTTTTTTAGCACTCAAGGTCGATAAGGAGTTAGTTCGGACGTCTATTTTTTTTTCTTCTTTTTTCCCCCCACCCCCTCTCTCTCTCTCTTTCTCTCTCTCTCGCTCCGTCCATGGTCCGGCCGCTTCGATTTTTTTTTTTTTTTTTTTTTTTTTTTAGATGGGAGGGAGGGGCTTTGCCGGTCAGTTGCAGGCTAGCTGTAGGAGAGGAAGGAAGTGCCTGCTGCCGCGGCTCCACGTTTTTTCTTCTTCTTCTTCGTCTACTGTCTGCAAGTGGAGTTAGTGGAAATTAATGCCATCTGCATAGTGGGATTTATGCTGGCACTCGACTCACTCGCCTGCCGCTTTTGCTGGAACTCCTAGTAGGCCTGGTAGTGCCTAGCCTAGTGCCGGAGAAAAGAGAGAGAAAGGGAGGTGTTTGGTTGGTTCTGTTAGGCGTATATGGTCAACCGGACTGGGTTGTTTGTTTTTATTTTGTTTGGGGTGTGTGGGTGTGTTTTTTTTTTCTTCTTCTTTTTCCGACGAGTGTGTGTTTGTGTTGTTTTGAAAGTGGTTGCTGTTTCAGGTAAGCGTTTCAACTTTTTTTTTCTTTTTTCTTTTTTTTTTTTTTTTTTGGGGGGGGGAGGGGGTCCGTGTCGTGTGTCTTTTTTTATGGTGAGGGATAGGTCTAGGTGTTTGTGAATTCTCTCAGTTGTTGTTATGTGCCGTTCTCTGACTTTTTTTTTTCCTGTTGTTTTTTTTTTGTTTTTACGACTTTGAATTTCTCTCTTCCTCGCTCTCTCTCTCTCTCTCTCTCTCTCTCTCTCTCTCTCTCTCTCTCTCTCTCTCTCTCTCTCTCTCTCTCTCCTCTTCTCCTCCTCTCTCGTGAACGCTTTCACCTGTACCCCTCACACCAACACACACACACACACACACACACACACACACACACACACACTCTCCTCTCTCTCTCTCCTCTCCTTCTCTCTCTCTCTCTCTCTCTCGCTCTCCTCTCCTCCCATCACATCTCACACACACCACACACACACACACACACACACACACACAACACACACCACACAACACACACACACACACCACACCACACACCACACCCACACCACGTCTTCCAAACTGCCTCGACTACCTTCATACATGGATCGCTTGCACTCCGGACCTGTACATATCTATAGGCCAAGGTGCACACACAGTATACCTCCGTAGCCTACTGAGTATTCGTGCACATTCATAGGTGTGTCGGCGTGTTTGCGCGATTGTACACACCACACACACACACACACACACACACACACACACACACACACACACACACACACACACACACACACGACACACACACAAACTGAGAGAGAGAGAGAGAGAGAGAGAGAGAGAGAGAGAGAGAGAGAGAGAGAGAGAGAGAGAGAGGTTTTATAGTTTTTGGTTTTTGTTTTTTTTAATCGAATTTTCATTTACGTACTTGGTTTGTTTTGTACCTTTTTTTTGTTTGCTTGTTTTATAGTGACTGGAGTTTTAAGCATCTCCTTTTTTAAAAAAATCTTTAATGTTTTGCATATAACCTAACTCATAGAAAGATTAGTAGTATCATCTCTTTTTTTCTGATTAGTTGAGTTTTTTGGGTTGGTATTTTGTTTTCTTGTTGTGTTTTTGTTTTGTTCGTTCACCCATTCCTTTTCTTCATTTTCTACTTCCTTCTCTCCTTTCTCTTTTCCAGTCTGTAGTACAAACTTATCATCACAGCAGTTACACTCTCTTTTTCTCTTCTTCCGACACGCTCTTCTTCTCCTCTTCTAGCCTAGGCCTAACGTTGACTTGCCACTAGGCCTATAGCCTACTAGCCTAACTAACACTCTAGGCTACAAAGGGAAGAAGTAGAATCGACTCGTGAGTATTCTGTGTACTCGTCTGCGATAGTCTAAGTAATTCCAGATGTTAGCCAGTCGATCACTACAACCATCCCCCCCCCCTCCTCCCCCACCACCCACCCCCTCGCCATCACCTTTCTTCTCCCCCTCCCCCTTCCACCCCTGACTTCTTCCTACTACTACTACCCCCACCCCCCCAAATTATCTCCCTCCCTCTCCCCTCCCCCCCATCCCTATTACACCTTAGCATGGGTTGCCAAACGTTATACGTTTTCTTTTGTGGTATGTATGTTCTGCGAGTCTGATCCGTGTCGAAAAACTTGTGTTTTCTGCTATCTCTTGTGGCGCAGTTTGGGTTGGCATTGTCATATATATATATATATGTGCGGTGGTGGTAGTGGTGGTTTTATTAATATATATATATATTTTATTATATTATTATTATTATTATACTACTACCAGATGGATTGTTCGAATGTTATGACTACGAGGAGGACTGTATGAGCCATATGTGAGAAGAGCATCTTTTTGTGTATGTAAGTTTTTGTTTTTTTTTGCTGTCTTTCTGGTTGTATTTGTGTCTGTTTGTCTTGTGTGTCTCGGTCGGTTGGTCTGTCTGTGTGTGTGTGTGTGTGTCTGTGTTTTTTCTTTACTAGTGTCTTCTGTTGTGTGTCTTTTGGTTTTCCTCTCTCTCTCTCTCTCTCATCTCCTCTCTCTCTCTCTCTCTCTCTCTCTCTCCTCTCTCTCTCTCTCTCTCTCTGTCTGTCTGTCTGTCTGTCTGTCTGTCTGTCTGTCTGTGCTACGATAGGAGAGAGAGAGAGAGAGAGAGAGAGAGAGAGAGAGAGAGAGAGAGAGAGAGAGAGAGAGAGAGAGAGAGAACATCGCTAGCCCTACACTCTAGTCATAATATTCCACGGCTCTGTCGGATCTTTCTTTTCTCATAATATACTGTATACAAGAATCCTCTTTTTGTGCGTGCGTACCTGTCTGTCTGCATGATCAACTGTCGATTATCTGTCTGTCAGCGTGTGTGTGTGTGTGTGTGTGTGTGTGTGTGTGTGTGTGTGTGTGTGTGTGTGTGTGTGTGTGTGTTTTAGTTGACTTGATAGAAAGGTATGTACAGTATGTTTGTGACTTAGTGCAAGCAGCAGCGAACTGTGACCTCTCCCTTCTCTCCTCTCTCTTCTCTCGCCCTCTCTCTCTCTCTCTCTCCTCTCTCTCTCTCTCTCTCCTCTCTCTCTCTCTCTCTTGGTTTTTAGAAGAAAGGAGATGATTAATGTGTAAGCCCAATATCATTCCTATAATTATGGTTTAAAAATTTTGTCCCATGTATTAAAGAATTGTTTACCTCTAACAGCTTGTAAAGATAAACTTTACAATTTTTTTAAATAAAAGAAAAACAGACACACAATAAAAAAAAAAACTTCACACAAAAATAGATCTGACTCAATTTGAATTTTTTTAATGACGCAACAATATAAACAGGAAAAGACAATTTAAATGATGCAAAACTACCATCTTCTTTCTTACCCCCCCTTTCCCTTTCTCTCCCCCCCCCCCCCCCCCCCCCCCCTCACCGCTAACCTATTACTTGTCCACCCATTACTTGTCCACCGGCAGAAGAGAAAGAGAGGGAGAGAAAAGAAAAGAAAAACTTTAAAGAAAAAAAAGAAAGAAAGAAAGAAAAACAGTGTATCATTGTTTACACGGCTGTCAACATTGTTCCCATTGTTTTGGGGTGACATAGAACAGATATGCAAGCTGTCAGGTTTTTGCTTCTCACTGTGTTAGTTCGGTTTGGCAAAGTCAAGATGTGCGTTCCTTTCATTTCATTCTTTTTTTTTTTTTTTTATTATTATTCCTTTCTTAAAACATGTGTCACAGAATGAGAATTGCAGACAGTTGGGTTTTTTTTTGTTGGTTGATGTTGTTGTTTTTTTTAATGGATATTTTGATCATGCTTATTTGCCTCTAAGTTATGGTGAGGAAAAACAGTTGAAAGAATTGAGAAGAAGTTGTATTAATAATACTAAGGATGGTGATGTTGACAATGAAGTTGACAATGATAATTATAGCAGTAGTGATAATATCAACCATTGCTATTATTGTCATAATCTTTATATATATTTATTTGAAGGTGTGTGTGTGATTGTTACTGTGAACATTTTCAATTCTTACTATTTGTCCCCCCCCCCCCTCTCCCCCCATTTGAAAAAAGCAACACTTTTTAAAAGTTATTTCTAAATCACACATCTGAAATAAGGGAGATAGTGCAGATTTCAAAGAACAAGCTACAATTTTTTGAAATGGCAATTTAGTTGGAAAATTTCTTTTGTGTTGACAGGAAGGCTTAATTGTTATTTAGTACTGTTGTTTCATTAACTGATCAGCTATTCATTCACCAGTAATACAGGCTTCAGACATTATTATTATTATTATTATTATTATTATTATTATTATTATTATTATTATCACTATCATTACATAATTTACTTATTGTTGTTATTCTCTTCTAAGAGGTGTTGATTTCCCTTATTGAAGTTATTCTGTGTATCAATATTGTGATCCTCATCTCATTCTTTGGTACCATGTATTAATATTTCAAAGAAATGAACAGAATAATTATCTCAAAAGGGGAAAAAAATGTATCTGGCTAGATCCATTTGTCAACTTCAGTTTTGTTTTCAATTTGTTTCCCCTTTTTTTCAGGTGGCCCTTTTTTGTTTTTCTTTGGGTTTTTTGTTTGTTTATTTGTCTTTTTAAAAAATAACTTTTGCCAAATCCTATAAATGTTTCTTTTAGAAATTCCTGTCTGTTATTAAACGTTGGGTTTTTTTTTTAATTACCAAAATTTTTATTGATCTGAATAAATGACCCCAGACACCTTCCAAAACCAAAACAGGATTTTGAGTTTGCTTAAAGGTAACAAAGCTTTCATGAGCAACACAGACACACACAGACACACACACACACCCTCCCTCCCTCCCTCCCTCCTCAAACAAATTAGAACAGTTTCTTTAATTAATTCAAATTATTATTTAAAAAAAAAAAAGTGACCACCCCTCCACCACCCCCCAAAAAAAAAGTTTTACGTGGATCAATCAAGCAACAAAGGGTGATGAAAATTGATGGCAAAATTTTTATTTAACTCGGGATTATGAAAACGATACGATCACCATCGCATCGGTCATCATCGTCATTATCAGCATTATTCTCATCATACTTTCATTATTATATTATTATCAGATCGACTACATACATGTATACATACGAGCCAGGTATGACCATTTTTCCTGTGAGCAGGATCAGGTCACCATCTGTTGGCGTTCGGAGGAAGTAGGGGAGAGGGATGGAAGGTGGGGGAGGGGGGGTAGGGAATGATGGAAGGTGGGGGGAGGGGTGGTGGTGGTGGTGCGAAAATGGTTCAGCTGGTTAGTTTCTCATCATTCATTGCTG
>CM060322.1:15447400-15457400 GCA_030674155.1 Stramonita haemastoma | reverse complement strand
ACATAATGTATTTTATGTTTAAAGTACACTACAAATGTAGATAATTTTTTTTTTTTTTTTTTGGGGGGGGAGACTTTTTTGTATTTGAGTTATACTGTTAAATCAGAAATCAGAAAAATAAGTACATAGTGTGTCTCATGTATCAAGTATAAAACAAAGCCGTTTTTGTGTAAGTGCACTTTATATTTTACTAAATTACAATGATAAATAAAACAAAAAATAGGCAGAATGTATATTTTGTATATTTGATTGATTGCTTCTGCTGATATATTGATCAAGGGATTTTTTTTTAAAAGGAACAAGTAGATGAGTAGAGTAGATCTAAATTCTTTTTCTTCTTCTTTCTCGTCATCATCTTCTTCTAGTAAATACGGTAAATGACCAAAAAAAAATTACTATATTAATAATAATGTAAAAAGCCTATGAATTACACCAGGCAACTGAGCATGTGAAACTGGCCATCAGTCTAATTACATTTGATGGAGGAAAAAAAACAAGAACAGCAGCAACAACAGCAATAGTAATAATACCATTTTATCAATAGTATCATTAATAAAATATATTAAAAGATATTTCCTTCTGATTCTGTAGCATAGACGCGCGGTGTGTGTGTGTGTGTGTGTGTGTGTGTGTGTGTGTGTGTGTGTGTGTGTGTGTGTGTGTGTGTTGTGTGTGTGTGTGTGTTTGTGTGTGTGTGTGTGTGCGTGCGTGCGGGCGGGCGTGGCGTATGTTTAAATATCTTGAGTGAAAAAAAAACAGAAGAAAAAGGTGACGCAAAACAACTGAGAAATCAAGAAAAGCCACGCGGAAAATGGCTAGCATAATGAAAAGAAAACATCAGAAAATTCAACGCAAAGTATCTGGGTGATAAGAATAAAAAGAGTGGAATGATAGAATTGGGAGTTAAATAAATAAACTTTGGAAAAAAAATAAACGAACAAACAAATAATTAAACAGAAATAGATCGAAGACGTGAACACGAAAATAGAGAAAATAAACATGAAAATTCAACAGAAAGAAAACCAGCTAAAAACTGAAGACAAAAGAAAGGATTAACACACAACACAACAACACACAACACACACACACACACACACACACAACACACACACACACACACACACACAGAGAAGAGAGAGACAGAGACAGAGACAAGAGAGAGAGCTGCACACACACACACACAGACAACAACAATATTCGAGAAGAACAACAAACAAACAAAAAAAGCCGAAATAACAGCCGAAGCCTAAGCATACACACAAGTCTTCTTTCCTTCCACACATGTATGTGTGTCCGAGTTCGTGTCCACTACAACTGTCCAAGCAGGCTAAAGCAAAGCACACCACCACTACCACTATCACTACCACTAGCCTAGCAGAAGCCTCGTCCGTCCGGCCAGCCAGCCTCCCTGTCTCTCTCTTGACAATGGTCAGTTGTCAATAATGTATAGTATTGCCCATGATGCCCATACCGCTCAGTATCGCCCCTCCCTCCCTCCTCCCTTCCACCCCCTCTCCTCTCATCCAGAACCCCCCCCCCCCCCTCCTCTCCCCTCCCCAACCTCCCCCTCTCTCTCTCTGTCTCTTTCTGTCTGTCTCTCTCCTCTCTTCTTTGCTGCCCCTCCCTAGTCTTCACAGACTTTTCTGCTGCCAGTACCGTCGGTTTAGTCATGGCACTATTGCTTTGTACTAGTGCCACCACTGTCTGTAGTAGTCGTTTGAGCCGCGTTGCGTTGCGCTACAACATTCTTAATGTTGGTTGTATTGTGTATGAATTTGTTTTGTTTTAGTGGGTTTTTTTTTTTTTTTTAATCAAGCAGTTAAAAGTGAAGGTAAAGACGTCTTTAAAAGATGTGTGAGAATTTGATTTTTTTTTTCAATTTGTAGATTATGAATGATTTTTTGACGATGATTCCGTAAAATCTGTGTGAATATTTGGTTGTCTTGTCATCTAAGCAACGCGGAAAAGGAGGTTTGGAAGTAGAAAAAAAAACGGAGATGAAGGAAAATAGGTTTTAAACTGTTGGTTTTTGTGTGTGAATGTGTGATTTTGATATTGATACCATCATTGTTTTGTTTCGAAATTTAGAGAGAACATTGACGAGAAATCATTTGAAAAAATGGGACAGTAAAACATCAAGATATAATACGTTGATTTATTTTAAAACGAATCCTTTAAAGCAAGACTGTATAACGATGAAAAGATGACAGTAATTGTAAAACAGCAAGAAAAGAAAACCAAAAAAGAAGAAAAAACACACATTTCACGCATATTAACTTGCTGTTAAAAAAAAAGGAAGAAAGAAAGAAAACATGTACAACACTATTTCCTAAACTTAACCCACTTTACAATTTAATTTTCAACAAACAAACAAACAAACAAACAAAAACAGTTCTCAAATCAGCTTGCTGCAGTTATTGAATGATCAAAAGAGTTGTCGTGGTAGTGATAGTGGATAGTGGTCGTGGTGGTGATAGTGCCATTGTGGCGGCGGCTTTTCTTCAAGCTAAACGCCGTTAATTCCAGTGTTGATGCTTCTCCTTTTGTGCCAGGCCCTCTGGGACCTTTGGCTTTATTTTGCTTCGAGTGTCTACTACTGACATGGCTTAAGCCTGCCTGCGTAACTCTATTGACAGGTGAGCGACTGATATTGAGAGAGAGAGAGAGAGAGAGAGAGAGAGAGAGAGAGAGAGAGAGAGAGAGAGAGAGAGAGAGAGGAGAGAGAGAGAGAGAGAGAGAGAGAGGGAGGAGAGAGGAGAGGAGGAGGAGGAGGAGGAGGAGGAGGAGGAGGAGGAGGAGAGAGAGAGGAGAGAGAGAGAGAGGAGAGAGAGAGAGAGAGAGAGAGAGAGAGAGAGAGAGAGAGAGAGATTGTTGTAACTCACCCCCGTTCAGTTGCATGGTAACTGGTGATGGTTATATCATCGTGATTGCCCTAAGGGGTGTGTGGTGTGTGTGTGTGTGTGTGTGTGTGTGTGTGTGTGTGTGTGTGTGTGTGTGTGTGTGTGTGTGTGGTGCTTTAATTTGGAGAGGTGGTGGTATAAGTAGGAAAACATTTGTATGATCTTCATTTGTTTCGTTTCCAATCTCTCTCTCTCTCTCTCTCTCTCTCTCTCTCTCTTCTCTCTCTCTCTCTCTCTCTCTCTCTCTCTCTCTCCCTCTCTCTCTCTCTCTCTCTCTCTCTCTCTCTCTACTCTCTCTCTCTCTCTCTCTCTCTCTCTCTCTCTCTCTCTGTTCTGTCTCTGTGATAAATATAGTATTCCGTCATTGGCACGCACGTCTACTTCTGTATAGATTTCCCCTTCACAATGTGTATCTATCTATCTATCATATCAGTCAAGCTGTAACCGTGTGTCGTACTCTTCTTCCCAAACATTACCTATTCATGTACGCACGCACACACGTGTGCGCACGCACGCACGCACACACACACACACACACACACACACACACACACTCACACACAACACCTCACACACACACACACAGTCACTTACTCACTCTCTCTCACACACACACACATACATACATACACACACACAATCATACACGCGCGCGCGCGCGCACGCACCACACACACACACACACACACACACACACACACACACACAACACACACACACACACACACACACACACCACAGAGCGAGACTTGTTGGGAGGTCAGGGACGTTAGTGATATTGATGATAATGTATTCGTGTTGACAAGTCCACTTTTTGATCTCTTGGGTGGGTGTTTCTTTTTTTTTTTTTTAATCATTTGAACAGTTGAGATCAACAAGATCTCATCAAATCAAATCAAATCAACTGGAAATAAACACCTACAGAGACCAGTAAACAAAATGAACCAAAATATGGGGAATGCTCGTGTAATTAGGTCTGTCCACCACCATTATGTTTTGGGGGGAAAAGGCTAAACATAACCACCTACCATCAACAACAAAAGTCAAAAGTACAAGAAAAGAAAAAAGACGAAATATCCTTAACTGATCACGACCCTCCCCCTCCCAACACACACACAACACACACACACACACACACACACACACACACACACACACACACACACACACACACACACACACACACAACACACAACACACTGTACACGAGAGAGGAGAGGGAGGGAGAGAGAGAGAGAGAGAGAGAGAGAGAGAGAGAGAGAGAGAGAGAGAGAGAGAGAGAGAGAGAGCATTACAAGTCAAAACAAAGAAAGAATAACTTAACCGCAATCAGTGAGATATATATATATATATATAATATATATATATATATATATATATATATATATATATATATATAATATATATATATATATATATATATATATACAGTATGATGTATGTATGTATATATATGTATGTATGTATTCGACGCTAATGAGCACACGTTTAAACTATAGTCTTTATCGTGATTCTTCCGCCAGTCACAGTTTAATTCAAAACAAATCAACACTTGTCGCCTCATCTGTCTCCATCCCCTCCCCACCCCCTCACCCCCCTGCTCCGTTTCTATCCTTTCTTCTCTCGCTCTCTTAAATTACAGACGATTAAACCGTAGAAATGTGTTTCAACCTGCACACACGGCTTCACGACAAATCAAGTATCTCGTTCTCGATTATATCAACCAAACACGGGCAATGGCAAAGTTTTAATCAGATCAAGTTTCGTGCGATAAGTAAAATGACCCTTTGGAACGCACAAGGGCTTAACGACACACATTGCGATCTCTCTCTCTTCTCTCTTTCTTTCACGCTTAAAAAAAGAAAAAGAAAGAAAGAAAAAAAGTTACTTAATTTATGTACGGTAAGTGCGGAGTGATAGTTTTTAATTCTTTGCATTCGCGGCGACGATAGGTGTGTGTGTTTGTGTGTGTGTGTGTGTGTGTGTGTTGTGTGTGTGTGTGTGTGTGTGTGTGTGTGTGTGTTGTGTGTGTGTGTGTGTGCGCGCGCGCGCGCGCGCGCGCGTGTGTGTGTTTGTGATTTTTTTGTCATGTTTTTTTTTTTTTTTTTTTTTTAACTCTTTGCGGTCGAGGCGTTAAGGTTGCGGACAATTAGTGTCAAAAATTAACTCCCCCTATCTCACGCGCTAACGCCCCTCTTTTGCGCGAGGCGTTATCAAAGTTATGGCAGGGGTAGGGGTCTCCTTGAAATGTTTTAAAAGGCTGATAGGGGTCTTGATTTGCTGAAGGTATCACCGCGGAGTGAAGGAGAGGTTATCAAGTTTGTGTCGAGTGTGTGAAAGCGAACTTCGGAACACAGTCGGGACGTGTTCTCATGTGGTAGTTTCAAGGTAAATGATACTGAATTATATTATATTAAGGAGCTTATGTCACCGTTGGGCAGTTTTATCAGGTTGATATTGTTGTATATTGTAGGGTGTTATGAGTATAAAAGGGATTTTTTAAAAAATACAAATTCAAAAACTTCGTAGTAAAATGTTACTTCTTACTTATATATATGCTGCTTGTCTAAAAATAAGTTAGGATTAAATAAGAAGGTGTGATATTTGCCAGTAAGGAGTGCTCCTACGCGCTGACGTCAGAAGTAATGATAGTACTTACTGATTGATATAGTAATAAGAATACTCGTAGCAGCTGCAGCAGCAATAACCTGCAGCATTTCAACTGAAAGGTGATATTTAAGTTAGCCCCCAAAAGTGTGTATACATATATATATATATATATATAATATATATATATATATATATATATATATATATATATATTATTATATATATGTATATTTATTGTATATTTCGTACAGGTTCTGACATGAACAAACCACATGTCACACCAACAAAGAAAAAACAACACAAAATAACTAATCCTTACAGCAAAGACTTGTCATTCTTAAAATAACTTTAAGACAGATGACAAAAACAATCAAACAAACATGTTGCAATTCAATATTAAAACTTTTTTTTTAAAAAAGAAGCCAAAAACAGACAATCAAACGAACAAAACATAACGAAACAACAACAACAACAAAAGCAAACTAACGAAAATATCCACACGCAGCCTTCTTACAAATCCACACACTGTACAAGAGAGAGGAGAGATGAGAGAGAGAGGAAGAGAGAGAGAGAGAGACAAGAGAGAGAGAGAGAGAGAGAAGAGAAAAGCACAAGCTAGGCATTGCATAATGAAATTCAAGATTACACATCAAATGACAAATGGAATGAAAAGTTCAGGGTGTCGCTGTCGATATAAAGATAAGACAAGAGAGCTCAGCAAGAAAGAAAATAGAGAGGAGGGGGAGGGAGGCAAAAAAAAAAAATCCCCTTCTAGTACCGTCAGTAAGCTTTATTTTTAATGCAACCTTTAGCGCGACATAGTTACCGACAAGTTAATACATTAAAAAGAACAAGAGAGATCAGAAAGAAAGGGCTGACACATTAATCGAACCTAATCGAAAGATTCAAGAGAGAGATTTCACACATACGCACACAACACAACACGCAGAATTTTTTTTTTTTTTTTAAAGGAGTAGGAGAGAGAGAAGAACAAGGGGACAAAAAAAAAGGGGGGTGGGTGGGTGGTGGGGGGGGGGGGGTAAGGAAGAAAAAAAACTTTTGTATTTGTTTTAAAAACCTTGTGGCATGTGATGATGATCATCATGTCTTGAAAATTCACGTGGGTTTGTCCTTGTTTTTGTGTATGTCTGTTGACTGCAGGTAGGTACCTTTAGGTATTTTGTTCTAACCTAGTTTTAGTCAAGTTCTCTCTTGTGCTCTTTTGATGGAACTGTGTGTAAATGTCTGTAGATCGTATGATGTAATCGTATATACTTCATTATTTTTTGTTTCTTTTCTTTTTTTTTTTTTTGGTTCATACTGTGCCCACCTATACAATTGTACTTACTTTTGAGTTGGATTGGGATTTTTTTTTGTTGCTTTTTTTCTTTCGTGTGTGTGTGTTTGTGAATTGTGTATGTAACCTTATGCAATTGCGTTGTTATCTTTGTTATGAACTTTGGGTGTACGTTTTGTATTCAATAGGCGAAAATACCATCCCCCCCATCATTATCATCATCGTGTTTATTACTGCTGTCGTTGTTATTGTTATTCTTAGTTTATAGTAGTCCTGTTGTTGCTTTTTTTTTTTCGTGTTTTTTCTTGTTGTTTTAAGGCGTATGACGAAAGTACGTTTGGTGTGTTTTCTCTCGACAACAAAATCAAGTACTGGAAGATGAACCCTGTACATCTAAAGGAGAAAGATGATAGGGTGGGTTTATTTTTTCCCCTTGTGATCAGTTTTCATTTGTAAAAAAAAATCTCTCTTGATATTAATTAAAGGGCAGTTAGTAGCTTATTACTTTGCTTTTGCATAGTCAGTGTTGTCTGTATTGGTTTAGGAACGAAGAAAATGTTAATGTGCTTTTGTCAAACTGGTATGCACTTTTTGTTTTGGGTTGGTCGATTAGTTGTTCCCTGTGTGGGATGGTTTTGTTTAATTAATAAAAGCAGAGGGTAAGGGTGGTTTTTCAACTGTCAGAAAGGTGTCAGTGACTTGACTTGCTTCAGAGATTATAGTCGATGCGATAATATGTGATTATTAGAGTTATCATAGTTTGTGTGTGTGGGTGTGTGTGTGTGTGTGTGTGTGTGTGTGTGTGTGTGTGTGTGTGTGTGTGTGTGTGTGTGTGTTTATTGTGTGTGTTTCACTCTGTGTGTGTGATATCCTTTTGCATAAATTATCCTGTGCTTTTTTTTTGTTTTGTTTGTTTCTCTGTACGAGTTAATGTCTGTGTAGGATTATTAGTTTTGTTTTTGCGACAACAACTAAACAACAAAAGTTTCAAAACATGTATATAATATATACAAAATTATATTCTCTCTCTCTCTCTCTCTCTCTCCCTTCTCTCTCTCTCTCTCTCTCTCTCTCTCTTCTCTCTCTCTCTCTCTCTCTCTCTCTCTCTCATTTCATTTCATTTCATTCATTTTTCTCTCTTTTTTTCCAAGCGCCATGTCGACGTCCAGGACTTCATAAGCCCTAGCAAGTTCTCAGAAAGCTGCTGATGAATCCCTGTCAGCATTTAGCTTGCAGTCCAAGTGATTCATTTTGCCGTCTCACTTTAATTGCCCCCGGACCCTGCCCAACCTTTCACCTATAATGGATGTGAGCTCGAGTCCCCGATAAATCTTCACCAGGCCTCTCGTGGGCCGACTTTATGCCAGGCACCGTTTTATTGGGTTCATCCAATGGTGACAATCTTTGACAACTTGTTTGCCTTTGTAGTACAATCCCCAGCTTGCGAACGCTGTTCGTTTTACGATCCCCAAGAAACTTTCCAGTGAGCCTCCTTCTTCCTCCTCCTCTCTCTCCTCCTTCTTCTCCTCCTCCTCTCCCTCCCCTCCCCCCCTCTCTCCTTTCCCAAACGCGTGCTCAAAATGTGGCGAATATTTTGATGTGATGTCAGGTGTATTGTGAGTTTTGATGTTTCTAGTTTTTTATGACTGTAAGTGTACATATAATAAAGGTTTGAAATGTTGACAATTTTTTTTTTAGTGTCTTTGAATAGTGCGGGTTTTTAGCGTCGACCGGCGCTTTTAATGTGTTTGACTGTGTTGTGTATATGTTTCAAGGTGTTTAAAATGTCACGTGTATGACATTTATACAATTTTGTTTGTATTTGTCGTACAGTTTCCAAATTTTGAGCTTGAATGTCGATTGTTTTATGGTGCTAGGAAATTAGGCAAGCCACCTCTAAACTGTACCGTGAGCTCAAAAGCGTGGGTAGGAGTAGTGAGTGTTGTTGCTTTCAGTGTTTTAGTTATTGTCCGAACTATTATTATATGTCGAGAAACACTTTAAGAGAGAGAGAGAGAGAGAGAGAGAGAGAGAGAGAGAGAGAGAGAGAGAGAGAGAGAGAGAGAGAGAGTGTGTGTAGTGAATGTGTTGCGGATATGTAGTATGAGTGTGACTTTTGCTTTCTACATAAGACTGACATTCCTGGGCGCCGCTTTTATTGATTCATGGAATGGTGACGGTCTACTAACAGCTCTTGTTTGCAAATTGCAATTAATGTCTCAATATCAGTGTATTTGACCATGTCAAGGGTAATTTTTTAGGCGATCCCCTTTTAAAAAAAAAAAGCGCAAATAGTGAGGGAGGAAAAGAACAAAATCCAAAACGCAACTACATGAATTAGGAGTTTGAAGTTAGCAATATTTCTTTAATCGTCCATGATGTTGCATGTTTTGTTCGTATAGATTGAAACAGCTTTTGAATTCGATTGTATAGTTTTATTTTTGATAAATATTGTTTATTAGATAACTGATCGAGAATGATTTTTACGAAGAAGGAGAGCTTTTCGAAGCATTTCTTCTTCTTCTTAGACTCCCCACCCAACCCCCATTTATTAATGAAATATTTCTTAATTGTTATTTGTTACATTTTTGTGGGTATTCGTTCGTAACAAGATTCCGCAATAATGATAACAGAAAGTTATCTAAAAGTGTACACTCTTTTTCTTCTGACAAATACAGAACTGTACGAGTATACAACAGTGATATAAATAAACTTATTGCTGTTAATGACTTCCTCAAGTCAAATAAAAACTGTTACGTTTTCAAGTACACAGTAATATTTGTGCCGGTTTTACTTGATATCTATATAAGCACAGCATTGACGAAAATGCACATCCATAACAGTTAAAGACCATTGCAGTAAATGCCATCAAACTCGAGCAGCTTGTTTGTATCAAGGCGGTGTATATAGTTCAGAAAACACTCCGAATTTGGGATTAGTCATTTTTCTTAGAGAATTGTTTTTCTTTTGTCGCTTTAGTTGTAGTGTTTGCTCTTTAACGAACACTTCAACTTTGTTCGTGTACCATTGGTGTGTAATGGCAAAGTTTTTTTTTGCTGTTAATTGTGAACATTAGTATTTTTCAAATGGTAACGGAGGTTTTCGTTTTATACTTCGATGTGAGGTAAAGAACTCACGGTGTGTGTGTGTGTGTGTGTGTGTGTGTGTGTGTGTGTGTGGGTGTGTGTGTGTG
>CM060322.1:15434900-15437400 GCA_030674155.1 Stramonita haemastoma | reverse complement strand
CAGACAGAGAGAGACTGAGCTTAAGTGAGCAAGGTATGCCAGCCAGCTAGTACTAGACACCACTATACTTCACTACACACAGATTGCTTTATCGCTGTCAAAGACGACTCGAGAGAGAGGGCCAGAGACTCGTTATCACCCTAAACTGCCAATGTAAACTCAAAGTGCACAAGTGTGAGAGAATAAAGACTTGGAAGTATAAGGGAAGGAAGAGGAGGGAGGGGTGTGGTGGGGTGGGGTGTGGTGGGGGTGGGGTTTGCGGCCGAACTTGGCGTCTTTTGAGGGGTGAAACAAAAAGTGCATATGATTATATGGGTGGAGTGGAGGAGAGGAGAGGAGAGGAGAGGGTTGTGTTGGTGGAAGTGTAGAGGATGCTGGGTTTTTTTGTTTTGTTTGTTTTTTTGTTTTAAGGAGGGTGAATTCAACATGTGCATGGCATCTGCCATTATGATTAACCTTTTCATGCTTTAGACCTGGTATAAGTAGGGGGGAGTAGTGAGGAAGAATCTTTTTTTTAGGGGCTGGAGGCGCGTTTAAAAAAATTCTTGAGCAATAAAGAAAGAAAAAAAAAAGATAAGGAAGGAAGGAGGGAGGAGAGGGGGGTGGTGGTTGTTTAAAGATAGCACTGGACTTGTTTGTTAAAAAGTTTTGGGTTGTTGTTTTTTTTGCAGTGTGTGTGTGTGTGGTGTGTGTGTGTGTGTGTGTGTGTGTGTGTGTGTGTGTGTGTGTGTGTGTGTGTGTGTGCGTGCTAGTGTGTGTGTGTGTGTACGTGTGTGTGTGTGTGTGTGTGTGTGTGTGTGTGTGTGTGTGTGTGTGTGTGTGTGTGTGTGTGTGTACTTACGTGCATGTGTGCGTAAGTCTGAATTACATTACAAACCAGGTATATAATATAAAAGTAAACAGCCGTAATATTTCAATGGCTAAAGGCAAGTAATTGCAAACATAGCAACTACAGTTTCTACTCTTTGGGGGGGGGGGGGGGGGGGGTAAGAGAAGAAATGCCTTCCCTTGACACAGTTTTTGACATTTGATTGGGGGAAAAAAAGAGAAAGAAATGATGTTCAATCTATTACTGTTCAAAGTTATCTCCATCTCGTTTGTTTCTTTCTTGTTATTTTTTTCTTTAACAATGCCATTTGATTACATCTTGGCTTCATACAGCTTATTCCTTTCAAATTGTAACGGTCATTTGAAATCATGATGTTTTATATTTTGATATCTATGACAAACAGCATCATCTGTCTGAACATCGTTGTGTCTTGTTAGACAGATTTTGCAAATTTTTCCTTCTGATTATTTCCTGGTTATTTACAAATTGTCTAATCTTGAAACGAAATTTCTCAACATTAGCTTTCGATAGTTCTTTCTGTCGTAAATGAATTAATATTATTGTAACATTTCCTCTCTTGTGATATTATGATTAGAACATTTTACAGACTGGAAACAATTTTGCACGTCTGTTTCTTTTCATTCTTGCTTGGAGCTGTTTTGTTATTGTTAAATTTGTTGAAGTGAACAAAGAAAGAGTCTACTTACCAAGGAAAAGGGGTTTAAAAAGATATATCAAAGTAGAGAACTGTTTGGCATCCAGTTTTTGTTTCTGTTTAGACTACAGAACTGTAATCGTGTGTGTTATCCAAGTTTTTGCCATTATCTTCTTTGGAAAAATGTTTGTTTTGCCTTTTTTTTCTTTTTTTTTTTTTCTCTCTTTCAAACGTAGTCAGTCTTTCATCTTTGTTTTAACTAAGCTATGATTTTCTGTTTTGTTTGCCCGTTTTGTTTGAGTGTTTTGGAAAATGATTTGATTTGATCACTTGATAATTTGAGGTTGGTTTTGTTTCTTTGTTTATTTGTTGTTCTTTGTGGGTTTTTTTTTTTTTTTTTTTTTTTTTTTTTTTTTATACATATGTAGGTGTTTTGGGATTTTAAAAAAATACCAACATTTTTATTCCGTCCTTATTGCTGTTGTTGTTATGCGTGGTAATTTTGATTTTGGAAGGAAGTGGGAGAGTTTAATGTATATTTTTTAAAAAGAAAAATTAAACAAACAAAGACAAAAAAATTCAACAATCATATGAAGTGTATATCTTCAGAATAAAAAAGATCAGGCCACTGTTTCTGTTTCTGTTCGAAAAAAATTCGCCCTTACTCTCTTGTACATTATATTATACTTTACAGCAGTGTTAAGACCATGCACTTGCCACAACATCAAAGAAAATAAATTATTGGGTCAAAAGAGACTTTGTGATCGAGATGTATAATAAATTTTCGCAGTATTCTAACCCCCTTCATTTTGGTATCAGAAATTAGAAAGAAGAGACATTGTAACATGAGAGGGAGATATACATCAAATCAAATCGAATCAAATTCATTTATTTCCAGGATAATGAATAAGCACTCATTTGCTTTTTTTTTTTTTGCTTTTTTTTTTTTTTTTACATCCAGTCCGTGCCCTTATGAGAGATAACGTCACGAGAGAGAGAGAGAGAGAAGAGAGGAG
>CM060322.1:15414900-15417400 GCA_030674155.1 Stramonita haemastoma | reverse complement strand
TCTCTCTCTCTCATTGTTCACTGTGTTCATTTTATGACCGCCCCCTTTTTTCGTCATGAAAAGAGACAAAAGGAAAAGAATTCCTATAATTCAGGCTGAATCGGAAACGTGGCATTTTCATCGACAGTTATTCCCTGTATCGATTTAGCCCACCCTCTTTTGTTGTTGTTGTCGTTGTTGTTGTCTGTCAGTATAAGCCTAGAGAATATCTGCCTAACTGAGCCCGCCAGGGCTTTATTAAACTGATAACGATCTGCAGAGTTGAATCCTGTATTACAAAGTGATAGATAATTATCTCTGCTTAGTTGAACACTCGTGGTTGAAGTGACAATGACCTGTTGTATAGAACGATGAGCTATATATAGTATATATGCGCCCATGGAGTAATGAACCTGTGTCATTAGGGGGTGTTAAAGAAAATGATGATTATGTTTGTAACCCTTTGTCAAATCTACTGTGGGAATTCTTCTTCAGTTTCAGGTTGTGTGTGTGTATACTCATGGGTAGGTGGACAGTGTAGGCTGTAGTGTACAGTTACAGGTCGTCTAGTGGTAACCTACTCACGCCACCCAGAAGGTCAGAAGAGTGGTTGCCATCCTTGTTTGAGCCCCAACATTTTTCCTCCATTCATCAGACCCTGAGGAGACGGTCTGGGTGCTGGTCTTTTGGGAATGAAACGACAAACCTTGATCAAGTACTCAGTACGCATTCAGCGGACGTAAAAGAACCCACGGTAACAAGAGAGTCTTCTCTTGCAAAATTCCCTTTAAAAAAAAAAAAGCTGCTTTCATATGGAAAAAAGTACACAAACAGACAGCAACAGGTTTAAAAAAAAAAAAGGAGGAGGAGGGCAGTGGTGCTCTCTTCCTGGAGAGAGCAGTCCGAATTTCACGCAAGAGAAATCTGCCGCCGTGACTTTTAAGTGGTTTACAAGAAAAGATCCACTCGCCAGATATGTTTAGGTGTTCTCTCAGGCCTATCATTTAGTATGACAAGTAATAACTAAGACATATTTTGTATATAAAAAAAAAAATTAAACTCAACAACCCCCCCCCCCCACTAGCTTTTAAACGTAGTGACTTGAGTATAATAACGAAGTTATTCTTGAACATTTTGGTTCATGCAAAGACCTCACTTGGTCATTTTTTTTCTTTTTTCTTAGGGGCTTAACGTTGTAGTGATTAAATTAAAATCCCAGCGGAGATTTCCGATTTAGGGATTAGGGCTTAAGGTCAAAATCCTCTTCGTTAATGTATTGATAGGGTTTCACAATCATTCTGGGGATCTGAAGCAAAAGAAGAGTCTAGAAATTGCTACACTGCACCACCACATCGAAGAATAAGAACACATTGATACACGTTTTGGGTAGGTTTTGAAAATGCTAACCTTTCTATGAGGGCGAACGGGAATCGAACTCTTAATCTTAAAATGGAAATCCGGTGCTCAACCAGCAACAAGCTCGTTTTCTCTTTGCTAGCTAGCATGGGTAAAATCATTTATTTTATCGCAAATTCCTAGATTTTAAAAAATGTGTACATGATTTTTTATGCATTTATTTATTTATTTACGTATTTATCTATTTAAACCTCACACCCGAGCATAGATAGGGCTTTCATAGTTCGTGAAGTTTTTGTTTTCTTTAAATTTTTAATTCCCTTTTTTATATGTTGGAATCTATCCGTAACAAATAGCTATAAAATCTCCAGAATATTCAGAAATAAGTGAACAGTTTCCTTAACAGTACTTTTTATTGCTACTACTCAACCTTTCAGCATAACAGTCCATTGCGGCCGTGGTCCTTATAAACTAATCTGTTCTTTCTGTGCGTTAAGTTCGCGTGCATATAAGACACGCACTGATTCCTGCCTTTGTTTTCTTGAGACAAATAGATTTAATGCTTGATTAGGGTGTTTTTTTTTTGTTAGGCATTCTTTGAAGAAAATACTGTGACGGTGTTAGATAATGATAATAATAATGATGATGATAATAATAGTAATAATAATAAAAATTGTTATCAGTAGTAGTAGTAGTAGTAGTAGTATATTTTTATTTCGAGGATAATGGAATAAGCACTCATGTGTTGTTGTTTTTTACATTCAGTCCCTTTCTGTATGCAGTTTTATACATTTTGTCATCCGTTCCTACCGGCACACACAATGGCCTTCTCTACCGAAAAGCGGAACGGGTTTTTACGCGTGCACAAGATGTTCTGCGTGCGTTCGCACACGGACCTCGGTTTGTAGTCTCATCCAAAGAACTTTTGGGGTGGAGTGGAGTCGGCTCTGATGCTAACTCCAGAGGAAAAATCCTCTTGAACGAGATTCGAACCCCTGTCAGCAAATCACGAGCACAAAGCACATCACTCTAACCACTAGGCTATCCCGCCCCCCTGAAGGTGCTTGAAGGTATTGGATAGTGTTGATTTGGAACTTGAGGCGAATGTTATTTGAGTTGTTGAAATTAATTTAAAGGTAGTAAAAAAAAAAGAAAAAAGGGTAAA
>CM060322.1:15387153-15392153 GCA_030674155.1 Stramonita haemastoma | reverse complement strand
CACCCCCCACAGCGTTCTTTCTCCCCCCCCCTCCTTTTTTTTTTTTCAAACGCTCAAAATCTAGAAAGAGATCATGCCAGAGAATAAACGGGCCTATTGTGCCGGCTTGAAATTATCCGTTTTGTTCACGCACACGCACGCGCACACTCGGCGACAGCGCGAGCAAGCGAGCGCCATGAAATCATTTACTGGGGCTATTTTAATGTTAAAATTGACGGTGGCAGCCTGTTAGATTTCAAACCAAATCGTGCGCATTAGAATTCAAACTAAATCGTTGACATTTTCAATGCTTGGGCTGGGAGCTTTTGTTTTTTTCTTTCATTTATGACAGGCTTTGCTGCTTCTGCATCGTTACTGGTCCATGTTTTATGGCGTTTTATTGAACGAGGTTTGGTCACGCGTGTTCGGTTTGGGTTTGGGTTTTTTTTTTTTTTTTTTTTTTTTTTTTTCTTTCTTTCTTTCTTTCTTTCTTTCTTTCTTTCTTTCTTTCTTTCTTTCTTTTCTTTCTTTCTTTCTTTCTTTCTTCTTCTGCTTTCTTTCTTTCTTGTCCTTTGTCTGTTGTGTGTGTGTGTGTGTGTTGTGTGTGTGTGTGTGTGTGTGTGTGTGTGTGTGTTTGTCTGTGTGTGTGTGTGTGTGTTTGTCTCTGTGTGTGTGTGTGTTTGTCTGTCTCTTCGGTCTGTCTCTCTTTGTCTCTCTCTGTCTCTGTTTGTCTCTCTGTCTCTGTCTCTGTCTCTGTCTCTCTCTCTGAGTGTGTGTGACCTTGACACCTGCTGAAGAATGCACACACACACACACACACACACACACACACACACACACACACACACACACACACACACACACACACACACACACACACACACACGTACTTAAGTATACAACTCAATAAAGAAAACACACACACACACACACAAACACACACACACACACGTGCGTAAGTATACAACTCAACAAAGAAAACACATACACACACACAAACACACACACACACACACACACACCCCCCCTCTAAAACTCAACAAATACCCCCACCACCACCACCACCCCCCAACACACACACACACTTAAGACAAGACAAGACAAAACAAAAACAGAAAAACAAAACAAAAAACCCGAACTGCCGCTCGTATCAAGTTCGTGCTCTCGCATTGGCATTTTCATCTCAACGAATACAGTTTTGTCTGTTTGAAAACAAAGCACAATGAAACGAAGACACTCTGACCTGTTGTATTCAAGATTGCAAATGTCATCTTGAATATTATAAGCTTACATACCCTTTACACCATAATTATCGTAAAATATTGTCGCTGTGCTTTTGCTGCTATTGCCGCTGCTGCTGCTGCTATTGCTATTGCTGCTGCTGCTGCTATTGCTATTGCTGCTGCTGCTGCTGCTACTACTACGCATTTTAAAAGGATGGGTCGTGGTTTTTATGTGCATTGTTGTAGAGGTAAGAAAAGAAGAAGAAGGTTTTGTTGTAGATGTTCTGGTTGGGATGTACGTGTGTGGGTATATTGTGTGTGTGTGTGTTGTGTGTGTGTGTGTGTGTGTGTGTGTGTGTGTGTGTGTGTGTGTGTGTGTTCGTGTATGTGTGTGTGTTGTATCAGAAAAAGGGAGAGAGAGAGATTCTAGTCTTTCTTTCTCTGTGCCTCTCTTTATCTCTCTTTCTCTCTCTCGCTCTTTCACACACACACACACACACACACACACACACACACACACACACACACACACACACACACACACACACACACACACAACACAACAACACACAACACAGCCACACACACCTCAAACACACACTCACAACACAACACAACACAACACAACACAACACAACACAACACACAACACAACACACACAAACAACACACACACACAAACAAACACACAACTCACACACACACACCATACACTTTCACACAACACCTACCTGATATTTTTGTTCCGCCTCTAAAAATAACTAGCACTTCTGGAAGATAAAAAGACAAAACTGGTATACCAGCAATCGAGTCATTCAACGCCAAACGACATCAATAACTGTGATGTCACTGTACACGTCAGCTTTACGAGACGTGACCT
Source organism: Stramonita haemastoma (assembly GCA_030674155.1). Classification (NCBI taxonomy): domain Eukaryota; kingdom Metazoa; phylum Mollusca; class Gastropoda; order Neogastropoda; family Muricidae; genus Stramonita; species Stramonita haemastoma. The sequence goes on along the minus strand of CM060322.1, from coordinate 15,390,071 downwards.
GTGTCAACACTGAGATGTGACGTTAATGTGACATGAGTGTGAGCAGGGCAGAAGGGAGAGGAGAGAAATGCCAGAGAGAGAGAGAGAGAGAGAGAGAGAGAGAGAGAGAGAGAGAGAGAGAGAGAGAGAGAGAGAGAGAGAGAGACAGACAGACAGACAGACAGACAGACAGACAGACAGACAGACAGACAGACAGACAGAGACAGAGAGAGACAGAGAGGCAGAGATACAGACAGACAGGTAAACAGTGAGAGAGAGACAGACAACAAGAACAGAGAGAGATAGAAGAGACAGAGAAACAAGCAAACGAGCAGTGATTGATGCTCGTACTAGCCACTGATTGTTGGAGATGACATCATCATCATCATCATCATCATCATCATCATCATCATCATCATCATCATCATCATTATCATCATCATCATCATCATCATCAAAATAATAATAATAATAATAATGATAATAATAATAATAATAATAATAATAATAATAATAATAATAATAATGATAATAATAATGATAATAACCGGAAAGTGCGTTGGTATATAACAGTGCCAGTAATAAGAATCCTCTTCAATATCAACTTAACGCCATCGGCGATCTTCAGGGCACAGAAACCGTTAAGTATGTAATACGAAGGCAGGGGGAGAGAGAAGAGAGAGAGAGAGAGAGAGAGAGAGAGAGAGAGAGAGAGAGAGAGAGAGAGAGAGAGAGAGAGAGAGAGAGAGGATGGACAGACATACAGACAGATAGACAAGAACATAGAGACGGGAACGAACACACAGACACACCCAACAGAGAGAATAGGAGATGATTATAGGAGAAGAAAGAGTGATTTGGGTTGATGATGAGGAGGAGGAGGAGGAGGAGGATAGGGGGGTGTCCAGGGGAGAGAGAGGAAGGGGGCACTAGGAGAGAGAGAGAGAGAGAGAGAGAGAGAGAGAGAGAGAGAGAGAGAGAGAGAGAGAGAGAGAGAGAGAGAGAGAGAGAGAGAGAGAGAAGGGAAGGAGAGAAGAGAAGAGAAGAGAGAAGAAAGTAGTTTTGGAGATGGGTCTTAGAAGCTAAGCTGTCCATAAGTGGCGTTTGGAGGAGGGGAGGGGAGGGTGAGAGAGTGAGGGAGGAGGGGGGGAATAGAGAATGGGGAGGGTGGGGTTGGGGGTTGGGGAAGATGTCAAGAGGAGATGGGCGACATCAAAAAGCTCAAGCCCTGGGCCGACCCGCCTGAAACTGCCGCGGTACGGTACGGTACGGGGCAGGTTGTTGAACTAATCTGCTTTTCCTTCTACTGCATTGGGGCTTGCCTTGCCTTGCCTTGCCTTGCTTGCCTTGCCTTCTTTGCCTTGTCTGCCTTGCCTGCTTTGCCTTGCCTTGCCATCCTGTGGCAGATTCATCAAAGGCTTGACTTCAATTGGCTCTTTCTGCCCAAAGTCTTCCACTTCTGCTTGTCTCTGTCTGTGTCTCTGTCTGTCTGTCTGTCGGTGTGTCTGTCGGTGTGTCTGTCTCTCTTTGTCTCTCTGTCTCTGTCTTCTCTTCTCCCTCCCTCCCTCCCTCTCTCTCTCTCTCTCTCTTTCTCTCTCTCTCTCCCTCTCTCTCTATGTCTGTCTGTCTGTCTGTCTCTGTCTCTCTCTGTCTCTCTCTCTCGTCTTGGTGGGGCTGGACCACTTGTCAACAGGGAGGGTGTGGGGAGGGGGTGGGGGTTGGGGGGGGTACTTCAGTTGTGGCTGGGATGGAATGCTTTGGGACCCTTCTCTAGCTCTCACACTCCGTCCATCCATCTTTGGAGAGAGAGAGAGAGAGAGAGAGAGAGAGAGAGAGAGAGAGAGAGAGAGAGAGAGAGAGAGAGAGAGAGAGAGAGAGAGATACTGGATATTCTTTTATTATCACATGTTTTCCTCTGTAGAAAAGTCACCCACCACCACCACCATCATCATCATCATCATCACCACCATCATCACCACTATCATCACCACTATCATCAGACATTTAAATGAACGTCTTCATCAACATAAGCATCACCCAATTCTACCACCACCACCACCACTACTACCACCACCACCATCACCATCGCCACCATTATCACTCACCACTTCGTAACGACCAACACTGGCACCGGCTTACTTACTGATCGAAATCAAGATTAAGAAAAGAAAAGGAAAAAAAAGAGAAAGAAAACAACCCCACCCCCTTCTTAAAAAAACACAATAAAAAAAAACACCACCCAACAGAACAAACAAAAAAATACCCACAACCCCCCAAAAACAACAACAACAACAACAACAAAAAACACCAACAACCCCGACCTTCTGTTCTTCCAGTCTTATACTTTATAATGAACGAGCTCAACCTCCTCCCCCCCCCTCCTCTCCCTTTCTCCTCCCCTCCCCTCTCCTCCCCCCCACCCTCCACAATCCCCCCAACCTCTCCAACCCACCACCACCCACCACCACTCTCTCTCTCTCTCTCTCTCTCTCTCTCTCTCTCTCTCTCTCTCTCTCTCTCTCTCTCTCTCTCTCTCTCTCTCTCTCTCTCTCTCTTCTCTCTCTCTGGCAGAACGGCCAGTACAGTACTGTCCAGCGGGGCCATATATGGTTGGACAGAGGCGGATGACGTAGATATTGATCCCTCCATTGGGCAGCAGGCAAAGCCATCGGATCTCTCGATCCGTCTGTCCGACGGATGCGGCATCCAGCGACTGCTGCGTCCACTCACTGTCCATCGACAGATTGCCCACTGACCTCTCCAGCCGGTGCTGCTGGCTAGAATTGTACCTCACCGTGTTTAAATTTTGGCACCCGGGTTTTTTTTTGGTTGTTGTTGGTTGTTGTGAAGTGAAAGTATAGTAGTATTATTTTAGTGAGCGAAAGGGAGAAGTGGGGTTTTCTTTGATGAATTTGTTTTGTTTGTTTTTTTATGGGGGG
>CM060322.1:15349842-15387053 GCA_030674155.1 Stramonita haemastoma | reverse complement strand
CTCTCTCTCTCTCTCTCTCTTCTCCTCTCTCTCTCTCTCTCTGGCAGAACGGCCAGTACAGTACTGTCCAGCGGGGCCATATATGGTTGGACAGAGGCGGATGACGTAGATATTGATCCCTCCATTGGGCAGCAGGCAAAGCCATCGGATCTCTCGATCCGTCTGTCCGACGGATGCGGCATCCAGCGACTGCTGCGTCCACTCACTGTCCATCGACAGATTGCCCACTGACCTCTCCAGCCGGTGCTGCTGGCTAGAATTGTACCTACCGTGTTTAAATTTTGGCACCCGGGGTTTTTTTTTGGTTGTTGTTGGTTGTGATGTGAAAGTAGTAGTATTTTTTAGTGAGCGAAAGGGAGAATCGGGTTTTTGATGATGTTTTTTTTTGTTTGTGTTTTGGGGTTTTTTGTTTGTTTGTTTTTTTAGGTAAAGGGTAAATAATGTTGCTGTTTTTAGGGCATGTTTTGTGTTTTTTTTACTGTTTGTATTATCTTGTTTTGTTTTTATTTCTTCTGTTGATTTTTTTATATGTACAGCCTTCTCTCTGTCTCTGTCTCTTTCTCATCCTCTTTTCTGTCTCTGTTTTTCTTTCTCTTTCTTTTCTGTATAGCTCTTTCTGTCTCTCTGTCTCTTTCACTCTTATCCTTTTTCTCTCTCCTCTCCCCCCCCTCTCTCTCTCCTCTCTCTCTCTCACTCTCTGTCCCCTCTCTCCTCTCTGTCTCTCTTGTTCACTCTCTCTGTCTCTCTCTGTCTCACTCTTGTCTCTCTGTCTCTGCCTCTTCGTGTGTTTCTTCTCTCTGTCTCTCTCCCCCCTCTCTTCTGTCTCTGTCTCTCTGTCTCTCTGTCTGTCCTGTCTCTGTCTCTGTCTCTCTCTGTCCTGTCTTCTCTCTCTCTCTCTCTCTCTCTCTCTCTCTCTCTCTCTCTCTCTCTCTCTCTCTCTCTCTCTCTCTCTCTCTCTCTCTCTCTCTCTCTCTCTCTCTGTATGCTTCTAGTTCTTCCCCCATCTCGTTTAACTTCTATAAACATGGTTGAAATTATTCTCCCCATCACTCTGTTGCGATGAAATAAAATTAATACGATGGTTCCAGATAATGTGAAGAGATCCTGGGGAATTTTATATAAAATAAGGTTTTTTTGTCAGTTTGTGTTTCTCTTTGTAGATTCTTTTTCATTCTGTCTTCATATAGTAGTAGTTTTTGTTGTTATTAATGTCTTCGTCGCTGTATTTGAAATGATTCAACTTGAACGCTGATGATTTAACATTTTCGGAATGTTTTTAATTTTCTGCTTGGTGAAAAGAAGGAAAAAGTGATTAAAAGACCTTTACAATGTGACATGAATAAAACTGACTTCAAAGCTGGGCAAGAAACAAAAGGAAAAAAAGTAGACGCGACTTTAGAAATGTGTTTCGTTTGCCACCATTTCAAAGTGTTAACACAGAAAGCTCCTTTTTTCATAAGTTCCAGGGGGGGCAAAATGACAGGAGGGTGGAAGGCTTAGTACTGTAGTCCTTTTCACTGTCTCCATGGTTCTTCATCGCATCGTTTCGACTGAGTAGTTGCAACCTTTCAGCTGATTGCTGAAAGCTATATTTTTTATTAATTCCTTTTTTAATTTACTTCTCTCTCTGTCTCTGTCTGTCTGTCTGTCTTCTTCTGATGTCTATATATATATTATATATATATATATATATATATATATATATATATATATATATATATATATATCAAGACACAAAGACTTTCTATAAGCTTATCTTGTATAAATTTATACTCTGTGTGTGTTTTTACGTGCGATGTATTTTAACCAAAAAAACTCTTTTCAGCTTTTATGTGATTCTCATTCATTCTTCTAGGTCTTTGTCGACGTTTAAATGGCAAAGGGGGATTTTATGAACATCAGTATGTAACACTGTAGTATAAAAGTCAAGAAAGAGGAAGAGAGAAAGAGAAGAAGAGCAGCCGAGCAATATTGGCAAGCGTACGTGTCACAAACGTCATAAAATGACCACCCTTCTGCATTTTCTTTATCAATTTCTTCTCAATGGTTTATACAAACACGAGGACCAAGTCATTGCGAAGAACCTTAGCCTCAGTCAGTCACATGATAAGAACAAGATCAGTTTGAGCAAACATGGACATCTGTCATTATTTGTAGGGGAAAAAAATGACGTGTTTATTCGATAACGTCCTGTGAAAGTTAAAAGCTACATACAATTCATCTGCTTGCTTTTTAATTTTTTGTTTGTTTAAAAGCTTCTGTATGCATGTATTGCCCACTTCTCATTCCCTCCATCCCCCTCCCATGTGTGTGTGTGCGTGCGTGCGTGCGTGCGTGCGTGAGTGAGTGAGTGAGTCAGGCAAGGCAAAATTCTTTTATTCGAGGATAATAGATAAGCACTCGTGTGCTTTTTTACATCCAGTCCCCGCCCTTTTCAGGGATAACATTAAGATAGAAAAAAATAAAAATAATAGCCACAACTACACAACAACAATTATAATGATCCAAATACAAAAGTAAAGGACACTTGCATAACAATTTTATCAATTTCGTCAAGAAATAACACAGGATACAATCATTAAGGTAATGTTATAAAAAGTCATCATTCAGAAACGAAAAAGAAGTAAGAATCATGATAATTTTATTTGAATAAGGAAAAAAAACAAAAAAACACAAACAAAAAAACAAAACAGCACAACAAAAAAAGCGCAATAATTAAAGAGCGCACGTCGAATATGAGTGAGTGAGTGAGTGAGTGAGTGAGTGAGAGAGAGAGAGTAGAGAGAGAGAGAGAGAGAGAGAGAGAGAGGAGAGAGAGAGAGAGAGAGAGAGAGAGAGAGAGAGAGAGAGAGAGAGAGAGAGAGAGAGACAGAGACAGACAGACAGACAGACAGACAGACAGACAGACAGACAGAACAGACAGACAGAATCAGACAGACAGCACAGACAGAAACAAGAGTTTCTTTGCGTTTCTCTTTGCAAAATGTTTAAGTTGGTTAAGGGTGTGCGAAAATTCCTACCATGACTACGAGTATACATGTATCTGTTTCCCTCTCTGTGACTAAAAACGACCCCACCCCCACCCCCACCCCCCCCCCTCCCCATAAAAAAAGGTTCGAGAAAAGACACGATGGGAAGAGATAAGAGAGAGGTAAGGGGAGGGGAGGGGAGGGGGGGAGCTAGGAAGGGAGGGAAGGGAGTAGGGAGGTGGGGGGGGAGGGGGCAGGTGAGGGTGGGGTGGGGGGGGGGGATAAAAGTTGACTTGGAAATGGCAAAAGATAGCTTGATAAATGACCCTAGGAACTTTTTTTGGACAGGGGAAAATATGACCTTTGCTTTCGTGGTCAAGCAAGAGAGATAGTATACAAGTGGTCATACAACCCCTTTTTTCCCCCTTCCTTCTACATAACACACGTGTGTACATGTATGTATACCTTTATGTATGTCCTGGTGTTTTGGTTCTCTTTTGATCTCTGCTCTCTTCTCTCTGTTCTCTCTCTCTGTTTCTCTCTGTTTCTCTCTCTCTGTCTCTGTCTCCTTCTGTCTGTCTGTCTCTGTCTCTGTCTGTCTCTTCTCTCTCTCTTTTCTCTCTTCCCCCCCTCTCTCTCTTCTTCTCTCTCTCTCTCGTCTTCTTCTTCTTCGCTTCTTCTTCTTCTTCTCTCTCTCTCTCTCTCTCTCTTCTCTCTCTCTCTCTCTCTCTCTCTTCCTCTCTCTCTCTCCCCTCTCTTTCCTTTCTTCTCTCTCTCTCTCTCTTCTTCTGTCTCTGTCTTCTGTCTGTCTGTCTGCTCTTCTGTCTGTCTTCTCTCTGTCTCTCTCTCTGTCTCTCTCTCTCTCTCTCTCTCTCTCTCTCTCCCCTCTCCTCTCTCTCTCTCTCTCTCTCTTCCCTCCCCACCCATTCTCTCTCTTTCTCTTTACTCACCCCCCCCCCCGCTCCCCAAACCCAAGCATCACTACAGGTCAAAAAGGAGAACACAGACGAAGATGGTTTTCACTTTGTCACTCTCTCCATCCATCCATACTCAAGCCCCAACAAACTCATTGTATCTCCTCCACACCCACCCCACTAAATATAAAAAAAAAAGAAGAAAAAGAATAGAAGGAGGAGAAGGAGAAGAAGAAGAAGGAGGAGGAAGAAGGAGAAGAAGGAGAAGAAGAAGAAGAAGGAAGAGAAGAAGAAGAAGAAGGAGAGGGAGGAAGGAGGAGGAGGAGGAGAGAGGAGGAGGAGAAGAAGAAGAGAGAAGAAGAAGAAGAGAAGAAGAAGAAGAAGAGAAGAGAAGAAGAGAAGAAAGAAGAAGAAGAAGAACAAGAAGAAGGAACAGAGAGAGAAGAAGAAAGAAGAACAAGAAGAAAAAAGAGGAGAGGAGAGAGGAGGGGAGCAAAAGAAGAAGAAAAGAAGAAGAAGAAGAAGAAGAAGAAGAAGAAGAAGAGAAGAGAGAAGAAGAGGAGGAGAAGAGGGAGGAGAAGGGAGGAGAAGAAGAAGAAGAAGAAGAAGAAGAAGAGAGAAGAAGAAGAAGAAGAAGAAAGAAGAGAAGAGAAGAGGAGGAGGAGGAGAGGAGAAGAAGAAGAGAAGAGAAGAGAGAAGAAGAAGAAGAAGAGAAGAAGAAGAAGAAGAAGAAGAAGAAGTAGGAGGAGGAGGAGGAGGGAGGAGGAGAGAAGAAGAAGAAGAAGAAGAAGAAGAGAAGAAGAAGAAGAAGAAGAAGAAGAAGAAGAGGAGGAGAAGGAGGAGGAGGAGGAGGAGGAGGAGGAGGAGAGGAGAAGAAGAGAGAAGAAGAAGAGAAGAAGAAGAGGAGGAGGAGGAGGAGGAGGAGGAGGAGGAGAAGAAGAGAGAGAGAGGAGGAGGAGGAGGAGGAGGAGGAGGAGGAGGAGAAGAGGAGGAGGAGGAGGAGGGAGGAAGAGAAGAAGAAGAAGAGAAGGAGAAGAGAAGAGAAGGAGGAGAGGAAGAGGAGGAGGAGGAGGAGGAGGAGGAGGAGGAGAGAAGAAGAAGAAGAAGAAGAAGAGAAGAAGGAAGAGGAGGAGAGGAGGAGGAGAAGAGAAGAAGAAGAAGAAAAGAAGAGAAGAAAACCTGGAAAGAAAGAAAGTTGGGGATATGGGTGGGATGGGGAAAAGGGGAGTGGGTAAGGGGAGGGGATGGGGTTGAGGGGGGGGGGGGGGGGGGAGGTGCATACTTACTATATCAGGGTTTGTTTTGACGTGTGTTTTATGAGCTTGGTGGCAGAAAATGTTTTAACAGATGCTGGTTGACTTCAAAACCAATAAAAGAACAATATCTTGCAAAAAATTTATGGAGTTGTGAATCTGGATTTTTTGTTTGTTTTAGAAGCGGAAAAGAAAAGTAAAACCCACAACAAACCGAAAATAGCCTCCCACCCCTTCAAAAACAACCACAAAAAACCTACCCCTCCTCCCTCCCTCCTACACTCACACACACACACACACACACACACACACACACACACACACACACACACACACCACACACACACACACGGAAAGGAAAAAAAGCACAAAGTGCAAAAGTACTGTTTCCTAGTTTCCTGAAATATAGATCTAATAGATGGAATTTGGCACACACACACACACACACACACACACACACACACACACACACACACACACACACACACAGGAAGAAGAGAGGAAGGAGGACGAGAGAGAGAGGAGAGAGAGATGAGAGAGAGAGAGAGAGAGAGAGAGAGAGGAGAGAGAGAGAGAAGACAGACAGAAGACAGGACAGACAGACAGACAGACAGACAGACAGACAGAGACAGACAGGACAGACAGACGAGAGGAGAGAGACGAGACGAGAGAGAGAGAGGAGAGAGAGAGAGAGGAGAGAGAGAGAGAGAGGAGAGAGAGAGAGATGCAGAAGGGGGGGGGGGGGGGGAAGGGAGGGGCAGTGGGGAGGGGGGGGGAGAGATTTCAGGCATGACATATGCCCGGGCCTGTCGTGAGCTCTTTCCTCCCTCCCCCATCCACCACCTTCCTCTCATCTCCCCCTCCCCTATCCCCTCCCTCCCTCCCCCCTACTCTCTCTCTACCTTCCAGCCTTCTCTCCGGGATTATTGATTGCCGTCTGTCAGTTATCATGGACTCGGGGATCTAAACCTGAATGCAAATTATGACACATGATTTATCAGGGTAATTATAGTTCACAAAACCAACAAAGAGGGGTGACGGCCCCAGGCCTGTTCCGTTTACAACCATCTCCCCCCCCCCCACCTCTCCTCTCCCCCCCCCCCCTTCGAATATCCCTCCTCCCTCCTCTCCCCTATTTCCACCTTTCTTCTTCTTTCCCTCAGTCTAGCACCTTTTTTTTTTTTTCCCTCCAGTTTTTTTTTTTTGGTTGTTGGTCAAAAGCCTGGTGGTGGTTAGTGTTGCGGATAGGCTGTAGCTATTCAGTGGTCAGTTTGCATTTTGGCAGATGTTGTATAGCGTGGATTGGTGTTGGACAGTATGTTGTTGTGTGTTGTGGTTATGTGTGTGTAGTGTTGATGTGTGTGTGTTTGTGTGTGTGTGTGTGGTTGGGTTGTTTTGGGGAGAGGAGAAAAAAAATGGCAGTGATTTGTTCGGTAAGAGAAATTTTGGTGGTGCAAGATTGGTTAAAATTTACGGTTGGTGTCTTTTTAGAAGTTGAAGTTTTTTTGGTTGTTGGTGTGTTTTTTCGTGTTGTTTTCGTATGTCTTCTGTTCTCTTTCTTTCTCTTTATCTGTTCTTTCTTTCTTTCTTCTTCTTTTTCTTTTCTTTCTTTGCTTGCTCTTCTTCTCTGTCTTGTCTTTGTTTCTATCTTTGTCTGTTTCTTCTTGCTCTTCTGTCTCTTCTGTTCTCTTCTTTCTTCTGTCCTTCTCTGTGTCTTCTTGTCTTTCTTCTCTGTTCTTCTTTCTTGTCTCTTCTCTTCTTCTCTCTGTCTTCTCTTGTCTCTCTTTCTTCTCTCTCTCTTCTCTTCTCTTCTCTCTCTGTCCTTTGTCTTCTGTCTTCTTCTGTCTTCTCTGTCTCTGTCTTCTCTCTCTTTCTCTTCGTCTCTTCTTCTCTTGTCTCTGTCTCGTCTCTCTCTTCTCTGTCTCTTCTCTTTCTCTCTCTCTCTCTCTCTCTCTCTCTCTCTCTCTCTCTCTCTCTCTCTCTCTCCCAAAGTTTCTGTAGTTTGCTGTAATCTTTTGCGCTCCGTCCTGAATTCAGTTCGGAAGGAAGATGATGGGAGGTAGAGGGGGGGGGGGGGGGGGGGGGGGGGTGTGTGTGTTGGTGCGCACTACTACAGAAGATACCGTTTCACCTACCAGCCAAAAATCACTTGCGGGTGGTGCCTTTTGAACCACCTATCGCACTTAGCGCTGGTAAAGCCTCGATTACAGGCTGGGTTGGTTATGTGCTCTTGTGTTCCGCAACTCTCTTAACTACAAACTTGGATTGCGAGGGTTAAACCATGTTAAACGTGCGTATTTAATCTATGTGTTTATAGTATACATATATACACACAAGTGGTGGATTAAGGTACTGGCAGGTCTGACAACTAAGAGTTGACTTGGAAAATTGCAAAATTCCGCATCACCTGTACCTTTCTTTACCTTAGAGCACGTCTGATGAGGGGACGGAATAGCTCAGTGGTCTGAGCACTCGCTTTCCCCAAGCCAAGGTTTTAAGCAGCATGGAGCGTGGTTACCAAGTGGATGGGTACGTGACCGTTTGCGCACCTTGGCTTCAGTACAGTCCCTCAGTTCACCCAGTTGTAAATGGGTACCTGCCCTCTTTAGGGTCAGGGAAGGTAAAGCTGCAGAGGGAGAGGAGATGGGGCGCCACTGCCCTCAATTCATACTGGGACCTAGAGAAGCTGAGGTGTCTATGATGCCGTTTCCCTACGACAATAGGTATTGGATATCTTTGACTTTTTTTTTTACGTTTTACATGTTGATGGTTGAATTTATATATTAATCAGTCCTTGTGAGTTTACTTTTTTTTTCTAGTCTAGAGGTTGTTGTTGTTTTAGTCTTGAGAGAACGGAAAAGGAGAAAGAGTACTTCTTCCTAATAATTCACCACGTCTTGACTTACATCGAAACCTATTATGACTCGCCGTTTGGTGTGTCGTGTGTGTGTGTGTGTATGTGTGTGTGTGTGTGTGTGTGTGTGTTGCATACGTGCGTGCGTGTGTGCACGCATGAATTCTCGCATGCTTGCACTTGCACTACCCAAGTGCTTTCATGCATGCTTACGTACGCGTGACCATAAGATGCCACCCACCCTTCTCCTCTCTCCCCCACACCCTACCCCTACCCCCCCTCCCTCTATCGACGCCAAGACTCCTCCCCCCCTCCCCCCCACATCCCTCCCTTCTCCCTCCTTCGCTTAGCCTAGGCTAGTAGTGAAAGTAATTTACATTTAAATGGGATTTGTCTCCCCCGGGGTCGTGTACCATGCAGACAAATCTATTTATGAAAAAAATCTCATTTTGCTCCGGCTATGGGCACTGCCCTGATTGGGCGCTGGGCCCTGAGATTGTTATTATTGTGCTGACAATTGCCTCGTTACTCCCTTCAAAATGAGCCATAAATTGCATTGCTGGCACTCGCCGAAAGAGAATTAATGTCCACATAATGAAAGCCCTGCTTAAATTTCTCAGCCACACCTGGTTTGGCTTACTGGACGTGTCTTTCTTTTTCTTTTCTTTTTCTTTTTTCTTTTCTTGTTCAGGCCCCTTTTTTCTTTTTTTTTTTTTTAAAAATATTCTTCTTTTTTTTTTTTTCTCTCTCTCTTCTGTCTTTCTTTCTCTTTTCGGTTTTTTTGTTTCTTTTGTCTTTCTGTCTTCGTCGTCTGTCTGTCTGTCTTCTCTCTGTTCTGTCTTCTTTCTTTTTTCGTGTTTTTAAAAATCTCTCTCTCTCTCTCTCTCTCTCTCTCTCTCTCTCTCTCTCTCTCTCTCTCTCTCTCTCTCTCTCTCTCTCTCTCTCTCTCTCTCTCTCTCATCTCTCTCTCTCTATTTCTCTCTATCTGTGTGTGTGTGTGTGTGTGTGTGTGTGTGTGTGTGTGTGTGTGTGTTGTGTGTGTGTGTGTTGTGTGTGTGTGTGTAGTGTGTGTGTGTGTGCGCGCGCGCGCGCGTGTGTGTCTTTTCTCCCTTCTTCTTGTTTCTCTTCTTTTGCTGGTTGGTCTGTCAATAAGGTAACTTATTTAAAGACCCCCCGGTCATTTCAGCGGTGGTGGAGAAAAAAACTTTTTTAGGGATGTGGGGTGGGGGATGGGGGCAGAGAAAAAGGGAGGAGAACTTGACTATTCTGTGGAAGACTACGAGTATTCAAAGGGTTTTTTTTGTTGGGGGTGAGTGGGTGGGGCGGGGGAGGGAAGGGGTGGTGGTGGTAATAAGGGGGATAAGACAGAAAGTGAATTTGAGGAGACTTTGAAGACTTGGTTTAGGGAATGCTTTGTCTGTTTCAGTGTTTGTTTGGTCTGTTTTCAGTCTCTTTCTCCTGTCTCTGTGTGTGTGTGTCTCTTCTCTCTTTTTCTCTCCTCTGTGTCTGTCTGTCTGTCTGTCTGTCTGTCTGTCTGTCTGTCTGTCTCTCTCTCTGTCTGTCTGTCTGTCTGTCTGTCTGTCTGTCTCTCTTCTTCTCTCTCTCTCTTCTCTCTCTCTCTCTCTCTCTCTCTCTCTCTCTTCTTCTCTCTCTCTCTCTCTCTCTCTCTTGTCTCTGACTCTCTCTCTGTGCGTCTCTTTCCCTGTCTCTCTCCCAGTTGTTCTTGACGAGGTTGTGACTTTTTCTTAAAGTGAACTGTGGAAAGTTACGCCAGAGAGTTTTGACTTGTTCTAGAAGTTTTGTCGAGGAAGAGTGTTTTGCCATGGTCAGCAGTTTCGGCTTTAGTGACTTTTTCCCCCCCAATGAGATGATGTCTCTTCTGTTATAACTAACCTACATGGTTGGTTGATGGATTGTAACTTTAAAATATAATATGGGCTATTAATTGTGGACTTTGTATGTATGTGTATCTTACCACTGGGATCTTACCACTGTGATCTTACCACTGTGGTCCTACCATTGTGATATAACCACTGTGATCTTACCAATTTTCTAAGTATGTCCTGTGCCTTCATTTAATGTTGAAAGTATACAATGTACAATCATTTGATTTTCTACTTATTTTCCTCAGTTCGGTTGTTGTTGTTTGTTTTGTTTGTTTGTTTGTTTGCTGTTTTTTTACTGATCAAGTACTTAGTTCCCTCAGTTCGTTGTTGTTTTTTAAATTTTACTGATCGAAGTTTTTACCTGTGTGTGTGTTGCAGTGTAGGTTGTCTGGGCCTTTGCCAGCTGTGATGATGATGATGATGATGATGAGAACAAGGACGTGATGGAGAGAACAGCAGCTCAGCACCATCTCTGACGTGCAAGCAGGCAGCAGCAGCAGCAGCTCTGTGAAGACAAGACAAGACAAGGCAAGACAAGACAAGACAAGAGAAGACAAGACAGTGATTCGCTGGCCCCCCCCCCCTAACTTCGTACTCAGGGAAACCCACAAGGACTGGGCGTCTTCGGTGTGATTGAGTTAGATGAGTGTGTGGACATTTGGGACAGAGGAAAACACCGGGCGCTGTTAGCGATCCCTCCACTGCAGCCTTATTGTGTTTGTCTGGCTGTCAAGACTGTAACCTTGTCCACTGAGCCCACCTCCCTACCACCCCCACCCCCCTGTTGTCACTTCTCCCTCACTCTCTTGACCTCCCCACCCCCCTGACACCTCCTCCTCCTCCTCTTCATCCTCAACGTGGTGTGACCCTACCTACATCAGTGTCTTACAGAACTTGTGTCGTTAGCCACTGCCCAGTAGCTGGATTTTTTTTTCTCTCTCTTCTGTGTCAGCTTCTTTCCCTGTGGAAAAAAACAAAGAAACTTTAATATTATTCCTCGAAAAGATTTGAAGAAACTCTTGAGCACTGATTTGGACATGATCACCATGGAAAATATGAAAGCCAGTCGACGGAAGCAGACGAAGCCCAACAGGGTTCCGTTTGGGATGGACCCCACCACCGGAGCTTTCAACGCAGCCTTCCCAATGGGTCCATCCTCAGTCCCAGCCTCCGAGGAAGACATGCCTCGCCACAACGGAGGTATGGAAGCTGAAGCACCAGAAGGGGACGCTCCCCTAGACATGCACGTCTCCGTGACCACATGCAGCATGTGTCAAGAGACCTTCCCTTGCAGCTCTGACCTCCACGAGCACATGGAGAACGTCCACGGCGCTGTGCCCAAAAGGTCCTCCAGGATGGAGTCCGATTTCCCCACAGCCTACCACCGGCTGGGCAATGAGCTGTACCAGGAGAACTCGCTGATGTCCAACGGTCATGCGGAGGAGCAGGCCGAGGCCCTGTCGCTGACCAAGCCCAAGCCTCAGCCTGAACCCAAGGACTTCGAGCTGGAGTCTGCACGCTTCCAGAACGGAGAAGGTCGGTCGGTGAAATCGGACGGGGGGAAGATTTTCCACCCGACGCCTACTGTGAACTGTGTGATAAAGAGTTCTGTAACAAGTACTTCCTCAAGACCCACAGGGCCAACAAACACGGCATCTACGACACCAGTTCCCCTCCCACCCCTGTCTCTTCAGACGTGCCCCACACCCCACAGATTCCAGTTTCCCTCTCCCTCCCCCTGCCCTCAAAAGCCAGAGATGTCCCCTTCTCCTCTGCAACAGCAGGAGCAGCATCAGCATCAGCAGCAGCAAGACGATCAACAACAGCAAGAGCAACACCCCCCGAAGCATTACCAACAAGAACCACCACCCCCACCACTCCCACCACCACGTCAAGAGCAACCCTCACCACCCCCACCACCACACCAACACCAGCACCAGCAGCAGCAGCAGCAGCAACAGCAGCCGAAGAAGGAGAGCAAGCCTGACAGTTCTCCTTCCAGCAACAGCAAGAAGTCAGAATCGGAACTGGCCACGGCCGAGAAAGTCTCCAGGGTGCTGTCAGCAGTCATGATGAGCAGCCAGTCTGAAAACAAGTCGGCTTCCAACAGCTCGGGCAACTCAGGCAGCGCGCCCAAAGACTCCAGCATGGAGGACTACTGCGAGTACTGCCAGAAGCGGTTCTGCAACAAGTACTACCTGAAGAAGCACAAGCAGGACGTGCACGGCATCATCCCGGAGACGGGCCCCACCACCACCAAGCGGAGTCGGGCCAACAGCAGTCTGCTGGACCTGCCCATGTCCTCCTCCTCCATGGGGTCGCCCTTGCTGCTGCCGCAGCCCATGCCCAGCCTGGCTGGGATGCCCGCTCTGCCCCCAGGGGTGATGGTGGTCAACCCCTTCCTGCCTCAGATGACCCTCATCCCCACGGGTAACATGCACCAGCCCCTCCTCCACCCTCACCAGCTTCACCCCCCTCCCCACTCGCCCATCATGTCGCAGCCGCTCCCCTTGCCTGGCAGTCTCTCCGGCATCAGCCCCCCCACGCCCTCTTCCCAGGCTTCCCAGATGAGCCCCAACCGCGAAACGTTCTGCAACATCTGCAAGAAAGAGTTCAATAACGGTTACATCCTCAAGATCCACAAAGCGAACCGACACGGAATCCAAAGTGACGATCTTCCGCCTGAGGCTAAGATGTTAGGGGACATGGTGGAGAGCAACGGCATGATTATGCCGCCCCGACCTCCTTCGAAGGACATGAAGCATGATGTTCACAGCAGATCGAGCCCCCCTCCCCTGACCAGCATCAACCAGATGGTGACGTGCCGGCAGTGTGACAAAGACTTTCCCAACGCACAGGCCTTCAAGATCCATCAGATCACCGAGCATGGCAGGGGTCTGGAAGGAGCTTTCCACGATAGTTACGAAAGCAGCTTCCCCAAGTTCGATGCTCCCATTTCTGGCTCAGAGTCTCTACGACGTATGTCAGCAGAGGCTCAGTCTGCTCATGGGAACGGGTCTGGGGGTCCGGGTGGAACGACCATGTTTGGGAACATGGTGGCCGCCAAGCTGGCAGACCGCGTGGTCTGCGACATCTGCAACAAGGACCTGTGCAATAAATACTTCCTCAAGTCGCACAAGCTGAAGATGCACGGCATCAACGAGGATGAGGTCAAGACGTCCTCAGGGGAGAAGAACCAGCAGCACAGCCCCACAACGCCCAGCAGCAAAGCCCAGCCTCTCAACATGACCATGAGCCCCAAACCCACTACCCCTGGAATGCCCTTGCCTAAGCCAGACCTGAGGGACTACCCTGACCCAGCTGCAGACTTCAAGGCAATGGACAAATACGGGGCCTTGAAGGGCTACGGCGAGGTCCCCTCCTTTCTGTCGGACACTATCAACAATGAATACCTCAGGAGGTCTCACCCCCAGCCTCCCTTCAAAGGCCTTGACTTCAGCATGCCAGGTTTAGTGCCAACCTCTTCAGCCAACCTCAGTCACGATCAACTGGTTGAAGAGGGTATCGACCCAGAGGCCTACTGTGACATATGCAAGAAAGAGTTTTGTAGCAAGTACTTCTTGAGAACACACAAGAAGAACATTCACGGAATCAAGGTGGACATTCCTCCACCGGACCGAACACGAGCCAAACCCGGACCCAAGCCAGCCCTGAGCAAGATCAGCGGGATGAGCAGCCATAACGGAACCCTCTGGCCGGTCTCCCCATGCCAGGAATGCCTTTCAGCTTCCCGCCTGCCATGATGATGGGAGGGGGCGGCGGCAACGGAAGCAGCAGTTTCAACTTCCACCGCAGCAGGGACAGTTTTGAGAAGCATCAGTTCCGCTGGAAGGACCCCAGCAGCAACTCTCAGCGCGTCACTTGCGAAATCTGCAACAAGGAGGTGTGCAACAAGTATTTCCTGCGCACTCACAAGCTGAAGAAGCACGGCATTCCACCCTCGGACACGTCTCTGTCCCCAACCAGTGGCTCCCCTGTTCCCTCAGAGAACGATGGCTCCAGCAATCACTCCAGCCAGCCAGACAACTTCCTCATGGACAAGGGCACCACCATGTTCTCTCGCCCTGACGGCTTGTCCGTTCCTCAGAGCATACCTCTCCCTCCTTCGGAGAAGTCTGGGAAACCTTCAGAACTGTCCAAGATGAGTCGGAGCGAGGAGGAGAAAGCCTACCTCTACAAGCACAACAACAACAGCAGCAGCATCAACAACAACCGGGACACAGAGAGCGTGACCTGCGGTCTGTGTGAGCGCCGGTTCAAAAACAATGAGTGGCTTTCAGCTCACATGATGAAAGACCACGCCGGACTCTGCTCTCCCTCGTTCATGGACCTGTGTGCCCTGCAGCCTCCCCTGGGTCACCCCAGTCAGTTCGATGCTCCCATGGAGCCCAGGTTCTGCCACGTCTGCTGCAAGTTCATGCCCAATGAGATCGCTCTGCAGCTGCACCTGATGCATGAACACAACGCTCAGATCAGACTGGACATGGACGATGCTCCGGGTTACAGGCCTCCTGTAATCACCTCTGCAGGATCTTCCAGAACTGTAGGGCTGAAAGCAGTCAAGCCGTGGAAATCAGCCACCAGACAGCAGGGATTGATGGCCATCAGAAAGCAGAAGATGTACGTGTGCAGCGTTTGTAACTACAACACCCACTGGATGTCCAAACTCTTAGCTCACGAGGAGAACGTGCACGGCATCTTGGCCAACAACAAAAAACCGAGATTCAATATCACGCCTTTTGGAGAAAAGACCCCCATGGACTCACGAGAAAAGTCCCTCTGCCTGAAGCAGTTCAAGTGCGGCCTGTGCCCGTCTCGCTTCACCACGTACCAGTACTGCCAGGCGCACGTGAGGGAGGCTCACATCCACATGCTGAAAGACTTCGTCACGTCTCGGAAGCGACTTCGCCGAGGCAAGAAACTCTTCTGCCCCATCTGCTCCTTCTCTACCTCGTTCCTCTTCCGCCTGCACAGTCACGTGGCTCGCTTCCATCGCCGCAAAGCCTTGCGCCATCCCCGGCAGCGGAAGACTCTGGGGGTGGAGGAGATGGTCAGCAGCCCCAGCCGATTGCAGGACATGGGCGATGACCACATGCGCAGCTCCCCTTCTGACGGTATGGGAGAAGAGTCTTCGTTCGAAAGGCCTGCCAGCCCTGAGGACATGCTGAAACAAGCTTTCCACCTGGCGGGAGAGAGGATGGACTTGCTCTGTCATTGATGGACAGGTACTTACTTACCTGTCAGTCAATCGATCAATCTATATATCTATCTATCTACCCAGCATGACTTATCCTTCAGTGGGTGGATGCACGAGTCTGTGTGTGTGGGTGTGTGAGTGTGAGTGTGTGTGTGTGCACCATTCCACCGCACAAGAGCAGCCACGCCTTGAGGTCATACTGATGAAGAAGCGTTCTGTTCATGGACTGAAGGTTTTATTGTGAAGGATGTTGTGTGGAGGCACGGTATCCGAATCGTAGGATGGTCAAGTTACATCAGTCAATGTGAACAATCCTTAGTTGAGGAAGCTGATTCTTTAGTCGGAGAACTCTTTTGTGTACTGTAGTGTGATGTTACCTTGGGAAATGTGTCATAATGTGGAACAATCTTTTATACCTCCCTCTGCTCCTACTATCCTGCAAAGTCACGCTGCAGAAGAAGAAGAAGAAAAAAAGAACACAAGCAAACATTTCCAGCAAGTCAATTAATTGATGTCAGGATATTCTTTGAATTTATTTTTTACACTTGCAGATTTACACTTTGCAGATTTTGCCTTTGTTATAACTGTTTTTCGTCCTCGCTCCCCCCCACCCACCCCCCACCCCCCACCCCCACCCCCCAAACTTCCTGTTTTCCAATAATGCTAGAATACCATGCCAGTACCTGACAATAGATGGTTTTGTGTTGATATTGTATGATGATGAGTGTGGGCAATATATGTTTTGAAGTGAGGTGTTTGGCAATACATTTATTTTTTAGGGGCGCTGTCTCGTTTTAGGAGACTTCCTGCTCGGAACCTTGACAGAGACAACAAACAGACTCCCGAGGATGGGGTGGGTGACCTTTCCGTGTATGCAGCCAGTCCAGTAACGGTGTGTTGTGACTCTTCCATCCTCCCCCATCCCCTCTGAGTTTCTGACCCAGGACAATAATTCAAGTCAACTGGGACAACTCGTCGTTGTCTTCGCTTGAGTTGGGAGAGACACTCAAAGACTCTGCTTTGCAAGCACGGGCCGGGTTTGAAGTCTAGTCTGTTTTTTACACGTATTACACACACGAAAAGCATTAGTGCTGGCATCATGAACCTCTCTCTCTCTCTCTCCCCCTCCTGGCCATTGTTGCTCTCCTGGTTCTCCACGTCCATCAATGTTGACTGATCCTTTGTCTTTTTTTTTTGTTAATGCTGGGTTTCTGTGATGATGTTGTAGATGTAGCAGGACACACCAAGAGACGAACTGTGCAAACCCCGCAACTCTCTCTCTGTCTGTGTCTCCTCAAGATGTGGTTGGTGTTCTCTGTGTGGCTGAGAAGGAGTCAGCCACTTAGGAAAAAGAAGAAAAAAATTTAGAACGTTCCTGAAGAAATGATGCAGCACCTTTTGTCCTTCCACTCCCTTTTATTTTGACTTTTTTTTCCGGTCCTGTACAGAAAGTACAGTTGGAGGAGAACTTTATGGGCATGTGGAATATTTCAGTGGATTGAACGCACTGACATGACTTGCTCCTCTGGTGATGAGAGAGAGCGCAGGAGAAGTACACAGCATTATCATCATCGTGGCACGAACGTTCAAAAGCTTTTGATATTGTGTGAAATGTGACCCAGTCAATTTGTTTGTTTTTTTTGGTGGTCCTTGGATAAGCATATGATGGTGTGTTAAAGCCACTGGATTTGCTGGACCTTGCAAGGCAGTAGTTATTATTATTATTTTTTGTGGCAGTTCTGCATACTCTTGTATTCACTCCCCACATCCCCCTTGCTCCTCCTTCTGCTTTTGTGAGTGTGTGTGTGTGTGTGTGCTTTCTCTGTGTTACTTTTTTGGTTCCAACGTGTGTGTGTGTATGTGTGTGCGTACCTGTGTGTTGGGTGTGTGGGTGTGACATTTGACATGAATAATTTCCAGACATGACCTCAGGTATTATTAATAATATTATTCATCAATATTATATTCTACATGGTAGATGTGATGCCTAGTATCCACAAGATATTTTGCGAGTGCAATTTCGGTTTCAATGCCTCTCTCTCTGGTCTATGACATATTTCACTCATTACGGTTTGGTTTTTGGTTTTGTTGTTTTTTCCACCACCCCCCACCCCTCTGGTCTTGTCATGTATCTTCAGTATTCCTCCTCCCTCCCCCCCCACTTCCTTTTTTTTTTTTAAATAGACGAGAGTCGTATTCCTTTTATAGTTTGCTCTCAGTAACTATATATCATCTCGTCTTACTTTATTCCCCCCATCTTCCACGTGTTTGTTACTGTTCCATTCTCCAGCCCATTTTGTGTAATTGTACACGTGTATTGTTCCAAAAACCTTCTGGGCAATATGTTCCATTCTTGCTTTCTTTATTCCGGTTCAAAGCCCTTGAACTTATTGCAGCCATGGTACGAGTTCATAATTGTTCTATTATTTGTTCCTTTACCATGTAAAGTTCCAGATATTTTGATTACATTTAGGGAGACGAGAGGGGAAAGGGGTTGGAAGGTTTGGGAACGTTACAGAAACGTGTTTCTGTTCTACTTTTTCTTTGATGATTTTATTTCTCTTTTTAACCGCTTTTTTTTTCTTTGCATTTTTTTAAAAAAGTTATCATTATTGCTTTGGTTATCATCATCATCATCACCATCACCTAGATTCAATTTTTTGCTACTTACCCTAACTTTCCTGCTCTCTCTCTCTCTCTCTCTCTCTCTTTCTCTCTCTATCTCTCTCTCTCTCTCTCTCTCTCTCTCTCTCTCTCTCTCTCTCTCTTTTTCTCTCTCTCTCTCTCTCTTTTGTGTGTGATTTTGTTTTGTGCGTGTCTCTCTGTATCTCTGTCTTTGTCTCTGTCTCTCTCTCTCTCTGCCCCCCCCCCCCCAACTTTCTCTCTCATTCCCTCCCTCTGTCTTTCTTTATCTTCTTCTTTCTCTGTCGCTGTCTTCCTTTCTTTCTGTCTGTCTGTCCGTCTGTCTGTCTCTCTTTCTCTTTCTTTCTTTCTCTCTTTCTCTCTCTTCTCTCTCTCTCTCTCTTCTCTCTCTCTCTCTCTCTCTCTCTCTCTCTCTCTCTCTCTCTCTCTCTCTTCCCCTATCTTCTTTTTCTTCTTCTTTTGCACTCTCTCTTCTCTCTCTAACATTTTCTTCCTCCCTCTCCACCTTTACCCCCTCCCCTTCCTCTCTCTCCTCTAACCATCTCTCCCTCCTTCCATCCCCCCCCCCTCTCTCTCTCTAACCACCTTTCCCTCTTTCCATTTCTCTCTGTCTCTGTCTCTGTCTGTCTGTCTGTCTGTCTGTCTGTCTGTCTGTCTGTCTCCTCTCTCTCTCTCTCTCTCTCTCTCTCTCTCTCTCTCTCTCTCTCTCTCTCTCTCTCTCTCTCTCTCTCTCTCTCTCTCTCATATATTTATGTTGTACTGTGCATGTACCACCACCACCACCACCACCATCCCCATTCTCGTACCAAACACTACTAGCTCATATCTTCGCCAAGTCTGGTCCTTCCTTATTGTGTAAAGGCAGCAAGGTCATCATTTATCAGTTATTACGACAATACCGAAGAACATGTCAAGTGTGTACCAACATTTCTCACCTTACTATTCCAGGTTCTATTTTTTTGTTTGTTTGTTTTATCCAGTTTTCACTTGTCCATTGGTCTACGTTTTACGAAACCGCTGTCTTCATAGTGTCAGCAATGTGTCCAGTCGATTTGCAGTATTGATTTGGTTACATACCATTTTGAAGATTTTCCCCGTTTGATGTGTTTTTGATGATTTATTTGCTGATATGTTATGTTTGTTGTTTTTGTTTGAAGTCGAGGTTTGATAAAAGATGGTGATTTATTCGATCACTCTCAAAAAATATTATGATAAAAAAAAAGGTCTAATTTTTTTATTTAGGTAAGAATTTTTCCACCATTAAAGTATACAGTGATTAATTTAGATTTTTTAAAATCCCCCTTTTTTCATGTTTATTTTCTGCAGAACTTATCTTTCTCCGGTATTTCTGTGCTCCTTTTTTAAAAAATTTTAGAGATATATATTTTTCTTCTCAGTTTTCTTTCTTTCTTTCTTTATGTGGTCTTTGATCTGCTGCTAAGAAAGTACTGCACCCGCCAAGCTAAAGTTTTAATTTTGAAATCAAGATTCCCCCCTTGGCCTCTTATGTTTTGATAGGAGTTCACTGCATGCAAATGGAATTCACTGCCCCTTGTGGATGATATCATTTGAAGGTTTGAGCATCAAACTTGGCTGTATCATTTGTACGTTTGATTGATTATTTATACCTTGGTGATCAATACTTTATTTCAACTCATTTTTATCGTGAGGTCACATTTGGATTTTATTTTTTTCGGTGTGCGATGATATTCCTTTGCAAAGTTTTTTTTTTTTTTTTTTTTCCAAAATGTCTTTTGAGTTTAAAATTCTGATTTGGATTTGTGTACATTTTTAAATTTTTATATTATTATTATTATTATGTCTTTTGTTTTCCATCACGATTTTGTATTGCAGATGTTGTAGATATCTAAATACTTATCTGTGCGGTATTTTTTTTTAAAAAAACGGATGTATGTAGTTATAACGCTTCTTTCCCTGTTCCCCCCCCCATTATTTTTAAAGTGATGTGATGATAAATATGTAATTTTTTTTTTTGGCTTGTGTGAGTGTGCTATTGATACGTTTGCTGTGCACTGCTGTGTTAGTGTTGGAGCGTTTGATCACATAATAATTCTATAATTTATCAGATGATATCATGGTCATGTATAGTTATCGATGGAAAATGTATCAAGAGTTTTTGATGTCACGTCTCAACTCCTCCTCCTATCCCTTTCACTTTCAGTTCAGTCTCCTTTCACTTTCTGTACATGTCTGTGGTTGGTTGTTGTATGTATGTATGTATGTATGTATGTATGTATGTATGTATGTATGTATGTATGTATGTATGTATGTATGTATGTATGTATGTATGTATTTGTATGTGTGTGTGTGTATTTGAGCGATTGATTGATTGTTTTGATGGGTTGATGGATGGATTGATTGATTGGTTTTTAAACAGTTGAGAGTTGTTTGTCTGACAGAATGCTTTGAACGGCAACATATGTGTGGAAGAATCTAGCTGGTTCTCAAAGCTTGACATGTTTAACTTTATTATTTATTATTTATTTATTTATTTCATTGCAGAGTTTTTACCGTTTATGTTTTCTCCTGTACAAGAGTAGCATGATTATGTTTTATACGCGTTTTATGTTGTTTTTGAATTTTGTTCGCCGTCTAAGTTATAGTACTCATTATTTTGATTTGTCGAGTATTGAAGTAGTTTTGGGATTCTATTTCCAGCCTTTTTTTTTTAAGAAAGATGTTGTCAGGTTTGGTAGAAGTGCAGATGATCACGTGATCATGATCACGTGATGCTACAGCCAATCACAAAAAGTTCAGAATGCAAATTATTTGAGATTTTGTGAAAATCGTGTTGTAGTTACTTTCCTGTGTGGACCCTTCCTTCCCCTTCCATTTTTCTTTCTGTCTCTCTGTCTGTGTTTGTGATCAAGTACATTTATGCAAGCAACATATTTTGTTTTTCTCTCGAACAATCCAAGATAGCTTGTTTCAAGCAAACGTATATATTCAAGCCAAGATGTTCATTGTTAATTCTGTATAATGTACATTGAAATAACAAACGACATTTTATGAGAACGGCAGATTTGTTTTTTGTAATTTACCATCGTTGGACATTTTACAATTGTTTTCATCACAAAGTTAATTAAGAAAAAAAACCATGTTGAAAGTAACATAAAACAGTCCAGAGTATTATTCTATAAACCACGAAATGAACTCTTAAGGCAGAAAAAGAGTATTATCATAAACCATGAAATAAAATCGGGGCTGGACATGCATGCATGCATGCAGGCAGGCAGGCAGAAAAGCAAAATGATTTTCTTTTCAAGCTTGTGTCTTTTTATTGCTGACCCGTAAAAATGTTTTAACCAATACTGACAATTTTGGACTGATGGTTACGGATTAACAGTTAATGTGGCAGAGACTTTTTCCAAAAAAGAATTTTGTGTTTTAAACAAAGGTTAAAATCTACTGTGGAAAACACATTTCTATGTATGTTTTTTGTTACCTTTGGTTCGCAAAGCCTTTTTTCTTTCCTTTATTTATTTATTTATTTATTTATTTATTTTTAAAGAATCAATTGAAAAGATAGTACCCGTTTCCGATCACACACGTTAAGTAATGCACTTAAAAAAAATTTCTTTTTAGTTCTTTTGAGCTGGTATGGAAGGAATGTGTCGTGTGTTTAATTGATATCAATGGTAACATTGATCTATTTTTCGGCCTTTCATTATCGACATTCAATGTTTTGTTTTGTTAAGTGTTTTTTTTTTTCCCCTTGTGATTTTTAACAAACGTTTTTGGTGTGTGTGTGTGTGTGTGTGTGTGTGTGTGTGTGTGTGTGTGTGTGTGTGTGTGTGTGTGTGTGTGTGTGTGTGTGTGTGTGAACCCAAAGGGCAATTTTATGTGCAATAAATAAACCCCTTATCGTTCAACCAAAATGTGTGTGTGTGTGTGTGTGTGTGTGTGTGTGTGTGTGGGTGGAGGAGTGTGTGGGTGGTGTGTGGGTGTGATGATGCAGAGACAGAGAGAAGGAGACAGAGGACAGATTGGTGCAAGGTTATTTATCATTTATCACAGACGTTTCAGAACACTCTCTTCTCCTCTCCTCTCTCTCTCTCTTTTTCTCTCTCTCTCTCTCTCTCAATATCTTTGACCACCCAGACTGTATACTCTAGGATAAAAGAGAAGAAAAAAAAACCAGAAAGAAGGTAGGTACACACACACACACCAAGAGAGGAGAGAGAGAGAGAGAGAGAGGAGAGAGAGAGAGAAGAGAGAGAGAGAGAGAGAGAGCTGTCTGTCAGACATTCAGGCATGTGTCTGTAAACTGTATAGTTCGTAAATTTGTATACCCGGTTTTGCAGGTTCGTTTTCAGTTATCTAATACATCTGGCCTAAATGATTCTTGTTCTTTCAAAAGTTGGGTTTTTTTTTTTTTTTTTTCCCCTTTAGCATCAATTTAGTCGCTTTTACCGTCAACATGTCACAGAATACTGACAAACAGGTGTCGTTGTTGATGTTTTGTCACAAGTTTTATTTTGAATTAGTTTAAATCAGGTGATGTAGACAGTTGTCATAATTTTTTTTTCTTTTGGTCTAAAAGGTAAACTTCGGAATTTGCAGTTTATTTGTGAAATACAAGACTTTTGATTGATTTTTTTTTTAATTATCGAGTAGGTTATGGAAATTAGTGTTGTAATGAAGTTCTGACATATGGGCCTTGGCGTCTTCAGTTTGTTTTGATACAGAATTTGTCTTGATTCAAAGCATGAATGATTCTATGCAATCTGCTGTGACTTAAAAGCGGACTTTTTTTTTAAACTGCTTACCTCTGGACATAAATCTAACATAAAGTGTCTTCTTCTTCTTTTTTTTTTTTTTTTTTTTGGTCCTCTCAGTGTTATGGAAACGAGCTATATATACTGTAAGGTCGACGTTCAGCTTTGATAAGTGGAGGAAGGAAACAAGTTTCATGAATGTGATGAAAGTCGTGTGGGTTTTTTTCCATGTTGAAAACTGGGTAGGTTTGACAAAAGGGGGTATAAGTGAAATCAGGAACATGCTAGTTTTGGGTTTGGGATTTGGTATTTGAACTGTGTATATGTATAATTGTCACAAAAAAGCTTTGCAGCATAAAATGTTAAATTGTTTTTTTTTCTCTCTTATTTTTGGGTTTTTTTGGGGGGTGGGGGGGGAGGTTGGTTGAGTTGTAAGTTGTTTTGGTAGCACAGATCAATATTTGATTTTTTGTCTTCATTACTATCTCTTCTGAATCAATTATACTGGCTAAAAAAAAAAGACAGGACAAGGTATGTACAAAATAGATTTTTGCTGTCATGTTTTGCAAGATTTTTGTTTGGTTCACCACGCAGAATTCAGTGGCTTTGCTTTTTTGTGAGGAGGTATAATATATATATATATATATATATATATATATATATATATATATATATATATATATATATATATATATATATATATATATATATATATATATATATATATATATATATATATATATAATATATATATATAATATATAATATAAGACAAAGAGTCTGCGTGCAAGTTATGCAAGCAGTGGGGACAAATTCACAAGACTTTGCGTTCTTTGATCAACGGATAACGTTGATGTTTTTACCTCATAACGGAAACGTGTGCATATTCATGTTCAACAGGTATCGTTGTGAAGTAGCAGAATTCTCTTGTCAGGAAGTATTTTCTGTTGTTCTATCTATGTTCTTATTTTTGTTTTGCTTGAAAACGCCATGTACACACACAAAATATCGAATCAAATTTTACAGCTACAATTTGTCACAAATACTGCTTTTTTTTCTTTGCTTTTTTTGGGGGGGCTTGTCTGTTTTATTATTATCTTCTTTTTTTATATTTTTTATATTAAAAGATTCAAACTGTTCATAGAAGAGAGAGAGAGAGAGAGAGAGAGAGAGAGAGAGAGAGAGAGAGAGAGAGAGAGAGAGAGAGAGAGAGAGATTGATTGTTCGTAAAAAAGAAAATTAAGCAGGAAACTGAAAATCTTTTTTATCAGGAAGGAAAGTAACATTGTTTGGATTTCTGAAAGTTTTTGCAATCCAGAAAGGCAAACGTTCTCATTTTTATGTCAAAAAATGTTTTAGCAAAGCCAAAGCATACTCTTATCATCATTTTGCCATTCACCTGATAGTAGTTATGTAAACCAACATCAATTTATTCAGCAATCATGAATAACAAATGTGTACGTGTACCTCTTTTTAAGTGAAGAGAAATTAAGACGTGTTCAATTTATTCCCCTTTTTACATATGTTCATGTCTACAAAAACATTTTTAAACCATTGGAATGGCTGCGCTTTGTCTTGTTTTACGAAAGGGTCATGTATATTATATTGAATTTTTGTTGTTGTACTTTTACGGTAAAGAGGTGTTCAGAGATACAATTTCAAATAAAAACGTAAATGAACAATAAAACCAAACCAAACAAAAAAAAGAAACCCCAACGGTTTTCTTTATATTTTACTCTTAAAAAAACAACCCCGATATGTTTCACAGTTTACTCTTCTCTGGGTTAATATAAAAAAAAAGCAATTGAATATCATAAACAAGTTCTACTCCCACTAATTTTGAGCAAATATTCAGGCATGCATTCGCTAATTGTAGCACTTTCTTCATGTCGCTTTTTGCTTGCAGCTGTTACGAATGGATTTTGTTGTTCCATTTTAAAGCTTGTGTTTTTAGTCATTTTGGACAGCATGTTGG
Source organism: Stramonita haemastoma (assembly GCA_030674155.1). NCBI lineage: Eukaryota > Metazoa > Mollusca > Gastropoda > Neogastropoda > Muricidae > Stramonita > Stramonita haemastoma. Next base: position 15,362,602 of record CM060322.1, on the reverse strand, counting down.
AGTTCACAGATGCATCGGTTTTTTTTCTAAACAACTCCCCCCCCCCAAAAAAAAAAAAGTGTTAAACTATGTGGGATATGTCGGCCTACATGCAGAGTAAAGCAGTAGGATGGCGGATGAAGATGAGTTCTCAGTGTGTCTTCATTCTTTTTTCTCTCATCTCTCCTTCTTCTTTTTTCTGTTTTTCCTCTCCCTCCCCCTCTTCTTCTCTCTCTCTTCTTCTTCTTCTTCTTCTTCTCTCTTCTTCTTCTTCTTACTATCTTCTTCTTCTTCTTCTTCTTCTTCTTCTTCTTTCTTCTTCTTCTTTTCTTTCTTCTTCTCTCTCTTTCTTTCTTCTTCTTCTTCTTCTTTTCTTCTCTTTTCTTCTCAAAATGTTGGAAGTACTCTCTGATTAGTTAAATTAAAAACGAACATTTTAGGGGCACTTATTTATTAAAACAAATAAAAGAAAAAGAAGAAAAAGGTAAGGAGTTGTTGAAGGATAAGAAAACATAATGCAGTTTTGGGGGATGTTCCCGTGAAGACAGAGGAGGAGGAAGAAGGAGGAGGAGGGAGGTTGGCTTGACTCTGTACGTTTATTATTCCTAGTTGGTCTTAAGTCTTGCCATCATTTGGATTGATCTAGATCTAGTTAGAATAATTAATATTGGGGGGGGGGGGGGGGGGGGGGGGGGGCAGGGGTGTTCAAAACTTAGGGCTACTTTGTCAGCTTAGTTCTAATCTCTGACATCTTCTCTCTCAGCTCAGAGACACTCTCCACCCCCACCCCCCCCACCTCCCCTTTCAATATTTTTTATCCTCTCTCTCTCTGTCTCTGTCTCTCGTCTCTCTGTGTCTGTCTCTCTTGTCTTCTCTCTGTCTCTCTCTGTCTCTTCCCTCTCTCTTTCTCCTCCGTCTCTCTGTCTCTGCTCTCTCTCTCTGTGTCTCTCTCTGGTCTCTCTCTCTCCTCTCTCTCTCTCTCTGTCTGTTCTGTCTCTGTCTCTCTGCCTGTCTCTCTCTCTGTCTCTGCTCTGCTCTTCTCCTCCTCCTTCCTCTCTCTCTCCTCTCTCTTTCCCTCCACCTCCCCCTCTCTCTCTCTCTTTCCTTCTCTTTCCTCTCCACCCCCCCCTCTCTCATCTTCTCTCTCTCTTCTCTCGGCCCCTGTCTGCCCCTCAGATGATCAAGTCTAAATAATGTTGTACACCTAGCCTACACGCAAGAACAGACAAAATTTGGTTTGTACTGTAAAAGTATTTACAACAAAATTGCGTTGAAGACAGAAAAGCACCTCCAAAGCACACGTGTAGTAAACTTGACAAGACAACAAGCTAAAAATGCTGCTGCTTGTACTTTTATTATTATTATTATAATACAAACAAGCAGGAGTCTTTTTGTAATACACATAAACAATTTGTAACGAATGACTTAAAATAGTATTCACAACGACAGTCGATCGCAATCCATACACTTTTTTATATATATATTTTTTTAAGACTATTGCGTGTACACACCACACACACACACACACACACACACACACACACACACACACACACACACACACACACACACACACACACACACATATATATTATATATTATATACATAAATATATAAAACAACATGTAAAACAAAGGGTAGACAGGTTGAATCAGACACGCAACCAACTCACAAGTCAATGGGGTTTTTGACTGTTGATGATGAACAAGATTGTTATACAAAATGTCCGGTAATTTAGTGTTCTTATAATTATGGTCGTCTTGGTCGGTGTGGCTGTTGTATAAAACCTACTCACATGAATTGTGGTACACTAGGCTTATTCTGAACATCTGCTGTGAAACAACAGTCTAATTTTTCATGTATGGGGAATACTTGCTTTGTACAGAAACAAAGAATGTGGGGTTCTCTTTTTTCAATCCAGTTACATTAACTTTTGCCGCCTTGTTGCAGATTTGGTTTTTTATGTATGTGCTATTTTTATTTGCATTTCTTTTTCAAAGCTTCTTCTTTTTCAGTTGTAAGGTGTTCTTTTCTTTTTTGTTTTGTTTTGTTTTTGCAGCGCTGGGGTGTTGAAAGTTTTTAATGCTAAACGGGCGTATGTTTAAAGTATCGGAATACTACTATACCTAGGAAGAAACGGCTTGAAAACATCTATTGTCTTCACCAGATCCATTTTTTTTGGGTGTGATTTGCAAACTGCTTGTTATTATTGCGTGTTTTATGCGTATTATGTTATTGAGATGATTGGTTACTGTCGTTACCATTATGTCTTCACCACATTCATTTTGATGGCATTACTAAAAAACAACAACAAACATGATCGATCTGTCGCCATGTTGATATTCCTAGGATTACTACTTTCATTACGTGGGATGCAATCCTTCTTCAAAATGCGTTCTACTAGCATCATTATTATCAAAGGATCATAATGGGTTATCCAGTTAATGTTTATCTTTATGCGTTTATTGTTTTCAAATAAAACTTTTTCGTTGTTGTTGTTGGCTTTTTTTTCTTCTTCTCAAGATCACGTAGCACATTATCAATTCTATTTTGATATTTATAAAGCAAAAATTATCAAAGCGTATCAGTTGCTTATGTCACTGAAGGTGTATCGCGACTATCATTTGATCTCTTAGTGAACCAGCCACAGTTTTCGACCGCGACAAGACCGAAATGTCAGCTGTCTGGTGTTCAAGTTTAGGCTGCCTTCACACTCATACAGTTTTCTTCTAAACGGGTACCGCCACGTCGCAAACTTTTCAACTGGTGTCTCAAACCAACATAACAAAATGTTTTGAATTAAGAGATAAAGAAACTGTGTTTAATTGTTATAGTAAACGGAACTAAAAGCTCAGGCTCGAATCTCTGCTGAAGTGACCTCTCGAGAAGAGTTAAAAAAAAAAATTAATATAACGATTAAAAAAAAAAAAATTGCCCTGAAGTTAAGCACAGTACTGATTCTACTTCCCTGAAAGTCCTACGGACGAGATTTGAAACCGAGGTATTGTATACAAACATATGCAGAACGTCGTTCAAAGAAGTTGAAAACCTCAACCACTCTGTGTCGAAAGGTAGCTAGCCCAGCTATGAGCCGCTAGGGACAGATTACTACACAGGCATACCCAGCATGCTCTTTACTTCGGGTGTGGACGCCGCTTGATTTAACTTGTCCGTGACACATGATACACAACCTGAAAACTTCAGTGTAGTGCCCCCCAGAGACTTCTTAAGGAGTTAAGGATGAAGTTGATTGAAATCAAAACGTGATGTGTTAATTTTAAGGGAGAAGAAAAAAAACACTTTTCGAAGAAAAGAGTCTTAGTGTAATGACACCCTTAGTAGGCTCAGTTGAAGCTATCTTTCCTCTGTGCGTATTTTGGGTTATCAGCAGATTTCAGACAACATCGATGATAGTAATGTTAATCACAGTGGGGAGAAAGGGATGGGGGGGGGGGGGGTGGGTGGTGGAGTAGTCGTTGTATCTGTGTTGATATCAGAAAGAAAAAAAAATCACAATTGGTGAACTGCTTTGTCTTTTTAAAAAAAAACAACTGTGTATTTGAATTATTTTGAAGTTACAAGAGCAAGCGACTTTTTCGGAGGGAAAATATTTTCTGTCCATAAAGAAGAAAAAAAAAAACCCCAGTAAGCAAAGAGCAAGCTTTTTATTTAATTTTTTTTTTGGATCGGTCAGTTTTATGATGAATTTCCTTGTAATTGCTAAATCAATGAGGTATCATGCGTGGCTTTGTTTGTTTGTTTCTTGCTTTTAGCTTGATAAAGCTGAATGATTACGTTTTCCAACAATGGTTTTAAGAGAAGAAAATGGCCAAATTCGTCTAATGTGTCTATCTTGCCTGTCTGTCTGTCTGTCTGTCTGTCTGTCTGTCTGTCTGTCGCTATTTTTCGGCCTCTGACTCAATAGTCTGTTCTGCGTGCCTGTCTGGTGTGTGTGTGTGTGTGTGTGTGTGTGTGTGTGTGTGTGTGTGTGTGTGTGTGTTGTGTGTGTGTGTGTGTGTGTGTGTGTGTGTTGTGTGGATATATTATACTCATGAAGGTGGCTCGATTTTTTATTTTTTGCCTGTCAAAAACGGTGTTTCTGCTTTAAATTAAGGCAGGTTTTTTGTTTATTACCCCCCCCCCCCCCCCCCCCCCCCCCTCTCTCTCTCCAGCACTTCTAACCTAAAGTACAGTTAACATTGAAATAAGAGAAATCATCATACTGTTGTACTCTGGTATATATATATATATATATATATATATATATATATATATATATATATATATATATATATATATATATATATATATATATATATATATACCTATCACACACACACAAAAGCTATGACCCAAGTCCTAGGTTTTTACCAAGGAGAGTTTGTGAATAATGGCAATCTGTGTTTTAAAACTGTTGTATCATGTAACGGTGTAGTGAGTGAGTGTGTGTGTGTGTGTGCTGCGCGTGTGTCGTGCGTGTGTGTGTGTGTGTTCGCGCGCGCGCGCGCGCGCGAGTGTATGTGGCAAGAACACTGTATAGAAAATGAAAACGACAATGATAATGATAACAATGATAATGATAATGGCACAGCACACTGTCTATTCAAAGGAAAGTATCGGAGCGATCACAAGAACTTGATTATTATTACTATTATTATTATTTTATACCATGTGAATATTTTCTGATCTAGTCTCTTTTTGGTTGTTGTTGTTGTTGTTGTTAAATTTTGGTTTTTGCTTTTTTTGTTTTGTTTGTTTGGGCTTTTTAAATGTTAATTTGTTGTTGTTGTGTTTTATTATTTTCTCTTGGCAGCGTTTGTTATTTATTCGTTTGCCAGCTAACCATCCAAAGCAAACTGAGGATTCTGTTCCTTTACCCCCCCCCCCCCCCTCCTCCCCACTTTTCTCCATCCGGCACTTCATCCATTATCATTTCTCACACCCCTTCCCCTTTCCGAAACTCTTTTCGCTCTTCTCTCTGTCTGTCTCTGTCTCTGTCTGTCTGTCTGTCTGTCTGTCTGTCTGTCTGTCTGTCTGTCTCTATTCTCCTCTCTCTCTCTCTCTCTCTCTCTCTCCTCTCTCTCTCTCTCTCTCTCTCTCTCTCTCTCTCTCTCTCTCTCTCTCTCTCTCTCTCTCTCTCTCTCTCTCCTCTCTTTTCTCTCCCCCTGACCTCCCCCCTCTATCTCTCCCTCTCTCTCTCTCTTTGTGTCTCTCCACCCTCTCCCCTTTTCTATTCGACCCATCGATAACAGGCAAATAACAAGGGTTTTTTTTTTGTTTTTTTTTAAATGTCCTTTGTCATATCCACGAAAGAAAAACAAAACAAAACAAAACAAAACAGGATCAAGTCAAATGTTTAAGTGTCATGCAACATATGTTTCTTTCCTCTACTCTACATTTCAATTTCATACCCTCCCCCCCCCCCAAACCTCTTTCCAACCTTCCTCAGTCTCCTCCCCCCCCCCTCTCTGCCACTTTTATTCACCCCAGTGTGGAAAAAAACAAAGGAGCTCGACATTTTTTTTTTCCATTTGACTTTCGGTTGATTTTTTTTTTTTTGGCGTCCATTATTGTTGCAGAGATGTTTCAACAATTATATATGAATGAGAAAGTCTACTGAGTTTTTAATGACTTTTTTTTTCTCTTCATTTTGTATATCACGGTACGGTGGGGTTTTGTTGTTGTTGTTGTTTTACTTTTGTTTGAAGTGAGGAGGCTTATGTTTTGGATTCTGTTACATACATTTTTATATGTCTGTGTCTGTCTTTCTGTATTGCTCTTTCTCTGTCTCTGTTTCTGTCTGTCGCACTATGTCTCTGGCTGTCTCTGTCTGTCTGTCCCTCAGTCCTTCTATGTCTCTTCGCCTCGTTCTCCCTTCAATGGTAGCATCAAGGCTGTATTCGTATTTAATTTTTTTTTAAAGAAAGTGTTGTTTTAGTTTTAACATTTAAAGCTCAGAACATCATGCTTTTTTTAATATTCTGACGAAGTTTTGAAGACAAGATATTCTACAATTTAATGCTGGAAAATGTTTTTGGAAGTGATTCTCTTTTTTTTTTTCTTTTGATGATCAACAAAACCATAACGTATTGCAATCATATATATATATAATGTATACAAATTGTGGGTGGACTTACATATTTGTCAGTACCAAAAATGCATATTAATTTCAAGGTGTAGGATTCTTTCGTTTAATTGGGTTACGTTTTGTTTATTTTGTTGTTTTGTCTTTGTTCTTTCACACTTCGCATTAATTAACAATACAAACACCACACCACACCCCCCAACATGTCCCCACTCCTACAGCTAATACTCAAGCCCATTTTCTGTTATAAGATTCATGATTTTCTGTTTTTTTTAAGAGCAATATATATTTCTCTGGCTAATCAAGCAAGTATGCCATTTGTAAGTTAATGGAATAATGTACGATTTACATAAGGGCATACAAACCTCAACACACACACACACACACACACACACACACACACACACACACACACACACACACACACACACACACACACACACACACACACACAGAAGCGTGATTGCTTTGTAGGTTAAAACTTGCGTATGTCATAATTCTTTTATGTGAATCGTCTTTTCCATTTAACAGAGCATTGAGTCAGCCTGTGTGTGTGTGTGTGTGTGTGTGTGTGTGTGTGTGTGTGTGTGTGTGTGTGTGTGTGTGTGTGTGTGTGTGTGTGTGAATTTTGAAGACGTTGCACCCTAGTGTATATGTATGTGTGGTGATAATGAAAACACTTGATGATGATGATGGACTTGTATATTGCTGAATGCTGTGAATAATAAATAATGTGTAATATAGATGTGTTAAACATCGTGGCTTTTTTTTTTTTGGTTTTGTTTTTGTTTGATAATTATCCTTCCATAATGATGATGATGATGATGATGATGATCTATTATTTATTTTGCGTGCACACTCATTCCACACTCCACCCTCCCTCTTTTTTTTGGTTGCTTTTTCATGTCCCTCTAAAAGGCATGTGTGTGTGTGTGTGTGTGTGTGTGTGTGTGTGTTGTGTGTGTGTGTTTTGTGTGTTGTGTGTTGTGTGTTGTGTGTGTGTGTGTGTGTGTGTGTGTAGGCATGCGTGCGCGTACACACGCGCGAAACACATTAAAAAAATTGCTGCTTAATGTTTTAGAGGTAAAATCATTTGTTTAAAATGAACAGCCTGAAAAAAGTATCTACATAAAACAGTTAGATTTATGTGAAGAAAAAGTTTTAAGTAGTTACAAAGATAGATTTACGGTTCAAAGTGATTGCGAAAAAAATTGTCTTTTAAAAAATATTCAGAGACAATTTTTTGAGAACCCATGTTGATTTTTAAAACACACGATGTCCTGAAATATACTGCGAAATATTTTTCGTCTTAATATCACACACACACACACACACACACACACACACACACACACACACACACACACACACACACACACACACACACACACACACACACACACACACCACTACACACCATACACAACATTTGTGTTATGTGATTGAGGCACCGTAGGCAAGTTACTAGTTTGTTTTGTTGGTTTTTGCAAACCTGTGTGTGTGTGTGTGTGTGTGTGTGTGTGTGTGTGTGTGTGTGTGTGTGTGTGTGTGTGTGTGTGTGTGTGTGTGCAATATACAGCATGGCTGTTTCTTTAATTTTTGGTTTGGCCCTGTGTCACTTATGAACATCCTTGATAACAGTTTCTCAATATCAGTTTGTAATTTGGTGTTTTCTGTGCTGTGTGTGTGTGTTTTTCATAAGGTCAAGTATTTATTTGTTCTCTCTCTCTCTTCTCTCTCTCTCTCTCTCTCTCTCTCTCTCTCTCTCTCTCTCTCTCTCTCTCTCTCTCTCTCTCTCTCTCTCTCTCGATCCTTAATCAACAATCTACCTCAAGCCCATTATTCCCAGATACCCCCCCCCACCCCAACCCCTACCCCCACCCCCGGAAAAATCCCCAAGAAAGGAGAAAGAGAGAACAGTACAGAGAGGTGGGGGTAATTTTAAAAATTCCCTCTACATCTCTTCTCTCTCTCTCTCACTCCTTCCTAGCTTCCCTCGTCCTCCCCACCCCCACCCCCTCACCCCCCCCTTGTCCCCTCTTCCCCTCTCCCCTCCCCTCCCCTAACCCTTCCCCCTCATCCTTCCTTTTTACTCTCAGAACTGCCTTTTTTGAAGTTTGCAATAATTAAACAAAGTGTTTCTATTTTCCACGATCAGAATTACTACTGCAAGTCTTTTTTTTTGTATCAATCACAAGCTGTCTGTCTCTGTTTCTCTTTCTCTCTTTCTTTCTATCTCCGTTTTTTTTTGGTATTTTTTTTTGTATACATATAGTGCGTTCCACAAGGGGGGCAAATCACCGCCTATATTATTATTATTATTATTATTATTATCTATGTATTTCAGGGATCACCCTTTTGTATGCCAGTTTTTTTGTTTGTTTGTTTGTTTGTTGTTGGTTGGTTGGTTGGTTTGATTTTTGGTTGGTGTTTTTTTTTTTTTTTTTTTTTTTTTTGGTTTCATTTTTTTTTCTCTTCTCATTGTTATCATTATGATTATTGTAACGATTCTTATTTCGGACTATCTCATGGCCGGTCTGTCGTGGTATGTGTTTATATAAGTATACATTAAAAAGCAACAAAAATGTTTGGAAAAAAAAAAAAGAATGGTGTTCGTGTGATTTGGTTGGGGTTTTTTATGGGTTGGGATTTTTGTGGTTTTGTTGTGTGGTGTGTGTGTGTGTGTGTGTGTGTGTGTGTGTGTGTGTGTGTGTGTGGTGTGTGGTGTGTGTGTGTGTGTGTGTGTGTGTGTGTGTGTGTGAAGAGTTGCGTTTTCTGTTTGTTCTTCATCTGCTTGTCTATCTCTGTCTCTGTCTCTCTGTCTGTCTGTCAGTCTGTCTCTCTTTATCGGTGGCCCTTGCCTCTGTGTGTGTGTGTGTGTGTGTGTGTGGTGTGTGTGTGTGTGTGTGTGTGTGTGTGTGTGTGTGTGTGTGTGTGTTTCTATTTGTCTCTGTCTGTGTCTCTGCTTCTGTCTCTGGCCCTTTGCCTCTGTTTGTCTCTCTCTTTGGCTGGCTGGTTCTCTGTCTATTTGTCTGTCTCTTTTCTCTCTTTCTCTCTTTCTCTCTTTGTCTCTGTCTGTCTGTCTGTCTGTCTGTCTGTCTCTCTCCTGTCCCTGTCTGTTTCTGTCTGTCTGTCTGTCTCTCGCTCTTTCTATCTCTAATGTGCAAAATCGCACACTGTCAACACTCACAGATACAAACACAAACACACACACATACACACACACACACACACACACACACACACACACACACACGCACGCACGCACTTACGCACACATACTTACACACACACACGCACGCACGCACGCACGCATACTACGCACACGTTAAAACCCATTCTGCCTTTGGGAAGAGTAAGCCACTGTGAACCGGTGGGAACGGATGACAAAATTTACAATACTGCATACACACGGGAACTGGATGCAAAAAAAGCACATAACTGGCTTATTCCATAATCTTTGAAGTCGCTATTGTAAAAATAATATACGACACGACACGACACGACACGACACGACACGACACGACACACGACACTGCACTGCACCGCACCGCACCGCACCTCACCGCACCACACCACACCACACCACACCACACCACACCACACCACATCACACTACACTACACTACACTACACTACACTACACTACACTACACTACACTACACTACACTACACTACACTACACTACACTACACTACACTACACAACGCATTATATTAACGACAAAAGATCAATGCATTTTCCTTGTGCTACCATCTATATAATTATGTTGGTATATAAGGAAACAGCTCTTGGTAAAATTGTGCACGTGTGCTTGTGTACACATACAGACACAGACAAGCTTCAGTATTATCACACGCACGCACGTACGCAAATACACACACACACACACACACACACACACACACGCACACACACACAACTCACACACACGCACGCACACTCGCACGCACACACATATGCACTCACACTAGTGGTCAGAACATTGCGCTCGCAATTTGACGACTCGGGTTCGATTCCCGATCGAGAGGGATTTTTCCTCTGGAGTTGACACCAGTGCTGATTCCACTCCCCCCAAAATTCTTTCGGATGAGACTACAAGCCGAGGCCCCGTGTGCGAATGCACGCAGAACATCTTGCACACACGTTAAATCCTGTTCCGCTTTTCGTAAGAGTAGGCCATCTTGTGCCGGTGGGAACAGATAACATTCACAAAACTGCATACACACGGGACTGGATGTAAAAAGAAAAAAGCATATGTTTGCTTATTCCATTATCTTCGATAAAAAAGAGTAAATAAAATAAATAAATGAAATAAACACGCACACACGCACGAGCATCCCCCCCCCCCCACACACACACACGCACGCACACTGCAGTCAGCTTGAGTGGCAAGAAAGTGATAAGTATCTTGAAATGTGATATAAGCTTTGTGTTCTTTTTTTTTTTCAAATCTGCATCTACATCTCTGTTAGTCACACTGCTATTACATATGTTGACGAACAGAACAAAGTAAACATATTGTATATTTGAACAGTTTGTAACATACACGCGCGCGTACGTACGCGTGCACACAGACACAGACACAGACACACATAACACTCACATGCACGCACACTTACACACAAACAACATACACACACACACACACAATACACACGCGCACGCACACACACACACACACATACTTCTTAAACACAACACACAAATACTTCGTACACACACACACACACATAACACACACACCACACACACACACACACACACACACACACACACACACACACACACACACACACCAACACACACACACTTCTTAAACACACACACATAACACACACAATTCGCTTTCCACATGTTCGTGCAAGCTGTTTCACACATGGAAAAACACATACAGAATAAACTCCAACAAACAATAAAAACGAAAGTGAGAGAGATAGACATCACCGTCGCGTTTTGCAAAACAATGAAAGAAAAGGGGGTTACCTAGGTTTGTCAAGAATCTCATATTACATTATGATCTGTTAAACATAACACAGAAACGCTCAGAAAATAGAGCAACCCCCCTCACTCACCACCCCCCCAAAAACAACAACAACAACAACAACAACAACACACAAACAAAAAAATATCCTCACTCAAAAGCAAAAGTGTCAACTTGGCCTCACAAAACAATAGTGCATTCTATAAATTAATTTGTAATAAATGACTGTGATAGCATCTGTGAGTATGAAACAAAGACTCCGTAACTGAATACTTTCTAAGTCAACTATGATTGCAAGCATGTTGTAATACCAGTAACACAATGTGTATGAGAAGAAAAAAACAAAGTACACTTAGATAACCCCTGTAGCTTGTAATGTATCCGTGATGGCTATTTTAAAAAGTGTAATTTTTTTTTTGGACATGGTTTCTTTATGTTGGGCCACTCAAGGTGACTCCGCCTCCACAGTCACCTGTCCCGTAGTCTCGCGGACCGTGGAGGCACCACTGAAGATTTCGCGACCAGCTTCCTCCACTCCTCACGGGTTCTCCGCCCCCCTATGTAGCAGATCACCCTACCCAAGGCCTGTCCACTCTCTGATGTATTCCAATCGTTTCCTCTGTCTGCCTCTTCGTCTCCATCATTCAGACGACTAGAAACGATTAAAACATAAATACATAAAACAATTTGGAGCCAGCCTACGCAAATGGTACTAAATTTGTAACTATACCCAAACTTTGATAGTAGTCTCAGCATCAGCAGTATAGAAGAACTACACAATTTCATTTGTTAAGAATCGTGAAGAAAAAGAAAAAGAAGAATTGCGAAGGAGAATTGCGAGGAAGAAGAATTGCGAAGAAAAAGAATTGCAAAGAAGAATTGCGAAAGAAGAAGAAGAAGAAGAAGAAGAAGAAGAAGAAGAAGAAGAAGAAGAAGAAGAAGAAGAAGAAGAAGAAGAAGAAAAGAAGAAGAAGAAGAAGAAGAAGAAGAAGAAGAAGAAGAAGAAGAAGAAGAAGAAGAAGAAGAAGAACAAGGAGAAGAAGAGAAGAAGAAGAAGAAGAAGAAGAAGAAGAAGAAGAAGAAGAAGAAGGAAGAAGAAGAAGAAGAAGAAGAAGGGAGAGGGAAGAGGAGGAGGAGAAGAAGACATCATTTATTAACAAATCTTGTATATAATAGAAAGTGTGTAAACATAGTGTGTGTGTGCGCATGTGTGTGTGTGAGTGTGTGTGTGCGTGTGTGCGCACGCGCGTGCGTGCGTGCGTGTGTGCGTGTGTGATAAAATAAACCAGGGTGTTAAAATATTCATTACTTGATCTTTTGTGCCATATAATTCCCGATTAAAGGAATCGTGAGAATAAAAGGATTTCACACGCACATATCACACACACACACACACACACACACACACACACACACACACACACACACACACACACACACACACACACACACCACACACACACACACACAACACACACACACGCACGCACGCACGCACACATACACACACCACACACACACACACACACACACACACACACACACACACACACACACACACACACACGAATATGTATAATCATACTTTTTTACAGCAAAAAAACAAACAAAACCAACAAACCCACCCCCCCCCCCCCAAAAAAAAAACCCAGTGCAGTTGTAATTCTAATTAATAATATAGACGCAAATCGTGCTTGAATTTGCGTCAAT
>CM060322.1:15333230-15342242 GCA_030674155.1 Stramonita haemastoma | reverse complement strand
ACACACACACACCACACACACACACACACACACACACACACACACACACACACACACACACACACACACACACACACACACACTCTCATCGCTATTGTTCTTCTCATCCATCATCTGAAATGACGACCAGGTGTCTTGTTCATGTTCGTCACTTTGTAGGTCTTTCCTCCCCCCACCCCCACCCCCAACCTATCTTTCTTCTCTATGCTTATATTACGACTCGTGGTCGAGTGGTCAGAACATTTAGCTCACAATTTGACAACCCAGGTTCGATTCCCGTTCGAGGGAATTTTTCTCCTGGAGTTCACATCAGTGCTGACTCCACTACCCCCAAAAGTCCTTCGGATGAGACTTTAAAACCGAGGCCCCGTGTGCGAACGCATGCAACACATCTTGCGTTCACGTTAAATCCTGTTCCGCTGTTCGTAAGAGTAGGCCATCGTGTGCCGGTGGGAGCAGATGACAAGATTGACAAAACTACATACACACGGGGATAGGAAGTATATAAAAAAAAAAAAGACGTGATAAGTGCTTATTCCATTATCCTCGATATAAAAGAATAAATAAATAAAGTTAAATTAAATGTTAAAACCCTCGTGAAGTATGTCACCCTTATGCCAAACTTGCCCCACCCCCATCCCCGGAGGCAGGGGGGGGGGGGGGCTTGCTTGCTTGCTGCTTCCTTCCTTCCTTGCTTCTCTCTATCTATCTATCTCTCTATCTATCCCTTAGTCTGGCGACCGTGGGGGCACCCCTGAAGACTTGACAACCAGTTTTCTCCATTCCTCTCTCTGTGTTTGCCTTTCTCAAAATTTTGTTGAGTTCTAGACCTGTCCATTTTATCTGATGTTGTCCTCCCATCTCCTCCTTGGTCTGCCTCTTTTTCTTCCACCTTGGACAGTGCCTTGCAGTGTTGGTTTTGCAAGTCCATTATTTGATCTTGTGACATGCCCGCACCATTTAAGTTTACGCTTCTTTACGATTGATAGAAGATGTTCGGAGGGACCAGTGGTGTGCTGGATTCTGTTGTGCACTTCTTGCTTGCGTTATGTTACTTGCTTACTTACTTTAAAAAGAAAAAAAACGCAAAACAATTTGAAACTTTAGCAAAAAACCATTCTTACTAAAAACAAAGTAAAGCATGTACCTTACTCAGCACAAATTTTTAATGTACTTTTTTTTTTTAATCGTAAGTGCCACACTTTTTAAAAACTTGGGGGTTTTCCCCCAAAAAGCAAAACAAAACAAGGCACACGAAATCCTACCCCTCAACTTAATACGGGTGTGTGCCAGAGAGCCAGAGAGCTGTGTTGCTTTTTCGGAAGAGATAAATAGCTAAATGGAATGCACCCAAGGCGCGAACAATGTTTGCCTTCTCAGGGTAACACACCATGCTTTTTGTGCAGAGAGACACAGCAAGCCAAACATGCCTGCATTGAGAAGGTGAGAGAGTGTGGGGGATGAAACGTAGATGGAGCTAAAGGAGAAAGGGGAGAACTAGGTTGCTGACACAGTACTCGTGTGGAAATGTGGAAATAAGACAAGTTTACAAATAAACTCTTGAGGGGCTTTACTTACTTAACTTTTACACTTTCTGTCTCTGTCTCTTCTCTGTCCTCTGTCTCTGTCTCTTCTCTGCTCTCTGTCTCTCTTCTCTGTCTCTCTGTCTCTCTTCTCTGTCTCTGTCTCTTCTCTGTCTCTCTCTGTTCTCTGTCTCTCTCGTCTCTCTCTCTCTCTCTCTCTCCTCTCTCTCTCTCTCTTCTCTCTCTCTCTCTCTCTCTTCTCTCTCTTCTCTCTCTCTCTTCTCTGTCTCTGTCTCTTCTCTCTCTCTCTCTCTCTCTCTCTCTCTCTCTCTCTCTCTCTCTCTCTCTCGTCTCTGTCTCTGTCTCTGTCTGTCTCTGTCTGTCTCGTCCTGTTATGTTTCTGTCTGTCTCTGTCCTCTCTCTCTGTCTGTCTCTGTCTGTCTGTCTGTCTGTCGTCTTCTTCTTCTCTTCTCTCTCTCCTCTCTCTTCTATCTCTCTCTCTCTCTCTCTCTCTCTTCTCTCTCTCTCTGTCCCTGTCTCTTCTCTCTTTCCTCTGTCTCTCTGTCTCTGTCTCTGTCTCTGTCTCTGTCTCTCTCTCCTCTCTCTCTCTCTCTCCTCTCTCTCTCTCTCTCTCTCTCTCTCTCATCCTCTCTCTCTCTCTCTCTCTCTCTCTCTCTCTCTCTCTCTCTACCGCCCTTTTATGTTGTGTTGGGTGGGGGAGAGGGGGGAGGGTATGTGTGTGCATGGGAGGGGGGGTTGCTCTGTGTGTCTGTGTTTGTGTGTTGGAGCCTGTCAGTACAGATAACATCCCCACCTTCTGGAAATTCTGTATTAAGAATTTCCTCTTTTCTATTTCTCTCTTTTTTTCTGTCTTGCTGCTTTTCTTTGTGCCACTTCCTTCTTATCTATTTTCTGCACCTTTTTTGTCTGTTCTGTTTGTCTTTGTTTTCCAGAAAGACTTCAGTATTCATTATTCCTTTGTTTCATTCTCGTTCTTTCATACATGAATTTCATTCATGATTTTATATTTTATATTTTTTTTCTACTCTGTTCTTACCTTTCCAGAACAATTATTATGTCTAGTCCAGAGACTTTTTAATTAAGGGATATATTTTTAAACTTGAAGTATTTTTCGGTCACTGGTGTTTTCAAAATATCCACTTGTATAATAGTTTGAATATCTTCATGTCTTCTAGCTGCCAAATATAAAGACTGAAAACTTTTATTGTGTTGAACACACTATAAAGTTTTTTTTTAGCTGTTGTTGCTGTAGTGTTAATGTCTATTTCTATTATTCTTTGAATAAAATGCTGTTTTAACAAAAATATCAGAATTGTCTCCCAAGCAAACTCAGATGCGCTGGACTGACTGTCAGGTGCTTAACAGGGGCGCAACGCATTTTCGCTTATTTGGCAGGCAACAATTAATGCCGTCTGAACGTTCGACGAAGAATATGCGATACAAGTTGTAATAAGGGGGACGGGATCGTTCAGTGGTCAGAGCGCTCGCTTTCCCCCAGCCAGGTTAAGCAGCATTAAACGTGGTTACCAAATGGATGGGTGACCGTTTGCGCGCCTTCGCTTCAGTACAGTTCCCCCAGTTCACCCAGCTGTAAATGGGTACCTGCCCTCTTTAGGGTCAGGGAAGGTAAAGCAGCGAGGGAGAGGAGATGGGCGCCGCCCTCAATACGCTGGCCCCTAGAGAAGCTGAGGTCTCTGACGCCTGGCTCCCCTACGACACACACAGGTTATGGAACACCGTTACCTTCACCTTTTCATGTTGTAATAAATGATTAATAATATAATATTTTACACACTCACACACACCACACACACACACACACACACACACACACACACACACACACACAACACACACACACACACACACACTCAATTGTTTAAGAGGTCGATTGAGGGTTTTTTTTTTTCCTAAAGAACAGAAGGATAAGGTAGGTGTGGAGTGAATAAACAAACCAATTTCAGTTCATTAAATGAAAACAAAATAAAATAAAAGAATAAATAAAAAAATATAATGAAAAATAAAAAATAAAAAAGAAACTGTGAATAAATAACGAAAAGAAAACACGCACACAGAAATGTACTAACACAACATTTTTTTTTGTCCTTTAATTTTCACACACCCAATAAGAACAATATCATGAAAGCGTAAAAAAAATTTCTTTTTCTCTTTTTTAGTTTTAAACTCGGTACAAATATAGAAAAGGGAATCATGTGTGTGTGTGTGCACGTGCGCACGTGCGCGTGTGCGTACGTGCGTGTGTGTGTGTGTGTGTGCGTATGTGTGTGTCATTGTGTCCCAGTGCCTTACCATTGATCGTGACACGAAAGTGTGACACTACTTTTTAGCTGAGCCATTAAAAAAAAGGTCATGACCTTTTCACTCTATACCTTGTCTTGAAACTAAGACCTTGGAGATGTCAACATGCTCATCACACTGATGTTCTTACTGCCACATCAAAGGGATGGGGAGGTGGGGGAACGGGGAAGAGGGGGGGGAGGGGGGGAGGGAGGGCGGTGGATAGACAGAAGAAGAGAAGAAGACAGTAGAGTACGCTAGGAAGAATGTCCAAGGTTTGATAATGGGTATGGTGCTCCATTAGCATGAAAAGTGTGTTAAGTTTGAAGTTGGGTTTTTTTTATTGTTTTGTTTTGGTTTTGTGTGTGTGTGTGGGGGGGGGGGTTCTTTTGTTGATTCTTCCTGAGTTGGCAAGATGTAGTTTGTGAGTCGACGTGTATAGTAATGGGTTATTTTCTTTCTTTGTTTTCTTTTTGTTGTCTTGTTTGTGTGTGGGGTTGGGTGTGGGGGGTGTGTGTGTGTTGTGTGTGTGTGTGTGTTGTGTGTGTGTGTGTGTGTGTGTGTGTGTGTGTGTGTGTGTGTGTGTGTGTGTGTGTGTGGTGTGTGTGTGTGTGTGTGTGTTTGGTTGTTTTTGTTTGTCTGATGGGATGGGGGGGGTTTTCTGGGGGGGAATTATTGGAGGGGGGGTTACTTGGTAAGTGTACATAGGAATATGTTTTTTTGGGGGGAGGGGAATGCTGTTTTATATTTGGTTTGGGTTTTGTGTTTATGGGCCTTTTTATTTGCCTGTTTATTTGTATATTTGAATTTTGTTTGTTTGTTTTTTTGTCTATCAGTGTGTGTGTGTGTGTGTGTGTGTGTGTGTGTGTGTGTGTGTGTGTGTGTGTGTGTGTGTGTGTGTGTGTGTGTGTGTGTGTGTTTTCTGTTTTCTGTTTTCTGTTTTTGTTTTCTGTTTTCTGTTTTCTGGTGGAGAACAAGAACAAGAAGTACGACAACAACAACAACGATAACAGCAACAATGACAACAGCAACAGCTACAACATCTTTAAAAAAAAAAAAAAAAGGAGTGGAAACAACATTAGCGGAAAGAAGACGAATACAATGGAAAAAAAAAAACAGGAAAGAAGGAAGAAAATGAAGTTAGACAACGAAATGCACAAAAACAAGAACAAGAAGAAGTAAGAGGAAGAACATCACCCAAAAGAAAAAAAGAACACACACAAAACAAGAACAACAAGAAAAAAAATCAAACAAAAATAAACAAGAACTTGAGTTTCAAATACATAACTTCTCAAAAGCGTTCAAATACAGCCATCGACATAACAAGGAACCCCCCCCTACCCCCCACCCCCACCCCAACCCGCACAAAAAAAAAAAATCCTTGCCAAAACAAGGCGTCGATTGCCTATGGCTTAAAACTTAACACAAATGGAAAGAAAGCGTCGTGTGAAAATAGCCCCAAGATCAATATTGAAATATATTCCTAGTTTTCGATCTGGGCTGCTCACGTTACAAAACCGCACAGAAAAAGCTGTTGGCAACTTGTAAAATAGCCTAAATGTCAATAGCCACATATTTTCATAGTTTTCTTCCGTTGTGGATTCGAGTTACCGCCCTGTGCATTGAACAAAAAATTTGGTTTGGGTTGGGGTGGGTTGAGGGAGGGCGGAGAGGGTGGGTGGGATGGGGTGTGGTGTGGTGTGGGGTGGTGTGGTGTGGTGTGGTGTTGTGTGGTGTAGTGGTGTGGTGTGGTGTGGTGTGTGTGGTGTGGTGTGGTGTGGTGTTGTGTGGTGTAGTGGTGTGGTGTGGGGTGGTGTGGTGTGGTGTGGTGTGGTGTGGTGTTGTGTGGTGTAGTGGTGTGGTGTGGTGTGGTGTGGTGTGGTGAGATATGGTGTGGTGTTGTGTTGTGTTGTGTGGTGTGGTGTGGTGTGGTGTGGTGGGGTGGGGTGTGGTGGTGTGTGTGTGTGTAGTGTGTGTGGTGTGGTGTGGTTTGGTGTGGTGAGATATGGTGGTGTTGTGTTGTGGTGTGGTGTGGTGTGGTGTGGTGTGGTGTGGGGTGGTGTGGTGGGTTGGGTGTGGTGTGGTGTGGTGTGGTGTGGTGTGGCGTCGTCTAGTGTGGTGTTGTGAAGTGTTGTGTGTAGGGTGTGTGGGTGTGGTGGGGTGTAGTGTGGTGTGGTGGTGGGTGTATGTGGTGTGGTGTGGTGGTGTGGTGTAGGGTGTGTGTGTGGGGTGGTGTGGGTGTGGTGTGGTGTTGTGTGGTGTGGGTTGGATTCGGTTGAACTATGTAAAAATTAAGGTGTAGTGTGATGTATGCTAATCTCTCCTCCTCTCTCTCTCTCTCCCCTCTCTCTCTCTCTCTCTCTCTCTCTCTCTCTCTCTCTCTCTCTCTCTCTCTCTCTCTCTCTCTCTCTCTTCTCCTCTCTCTCTCTCTCTCTCTCTCTCTCTCTCTCTCTCTCTCTCTCTCTCTCTCTCCCTGTTTCTCTCCTTCTCTCCTTTCTCTCTTTCTCTCTGTCTCGTTCTGTCTGTCTGTCTTCTCTCTCTGCCTCTCTCTCTGTGTCTCTCTCTGTCTCTCTCTTTCTCCCTCTCTCCCTCTCTCCCTCTCCCTAACTCTACGTTCCCTTCCCGAGTTGGGTGCAGAGTCTTTTCCTGCACTTATAATTTTGCAGGAGTTCTGCCCGCTGGCCTCAGCCGACACATTCTGACATCAGAGCAGCTCCATTTGTTTACAAGATGCATGCTGGGTATAAGCGCCGTCCTCAATATGCCGGCTCCTTAGAGAAGCTGAGGTCACTGACGCCTCGCTCCTCTGCAACCATATAGGTTATGGGTCACCTATGCTGGGTATGTTCGTGTTTTTTGTAACCCCACTGAATGCTGACATGAATCATTCTGGGATCTTTTACCACATACCGCTGCCGAGATTTAAACCTACGATTTCATGAACCCATGGATTAGGGGTCAAATGGCCAACCACTCGACTTTTCAAACACTATACGAGCAGTCAATGTGACGGGATAGCTCAGTGGTCAGAGCGCTCGCTTTCCCCCAGCCAAGGTTATGAAGCGTCGAGCGTGGTTGCCAATTAGATGAGTGACCGTTTCCGTGCCTTGGCTATAGTACAGTCCCCCCAGTTCACCCAGCTGTAAATGGGTACCTGCTCTCTTTAGGGTCAGGGAATTGGGAAGGTAAAGCAGCGAGGGAGAGGAGATGGGCGCCGCCCTCAATATGCTGACCCATTGAGAAGCTGAGGTCTCGGATGTCTCGCTCCCCTACCACCACATAGGTTATGGGACACCTTTACCTTTATCTTTATACGAGCAGACAAGTAAAAACACAACACCCAACTGTCCGGCAGAGTAAATTTTTCTTTTATTTGAATCTTTCTTTAGGCTTAAAAAAAATTGGCTAACCGACAATTAAAAAAAACAAAACAAAACAAACAGAGACTGATATACACATCAAAATGAATACATTTTGAAACGATTCTTTATAAACACTGAAGACTCACTTCTCAAGTAAACACACACACACACACACACACACACACACACACACACACACACACACACACACACACACACACACACACACACACACACACACAAATATATATATATATACATATATATATATATATATATATATATATATATATATATATATATATATATATATATATATATATATATATATATATATTCACCCGTATACATGCAACATGTGTAAAAAAAAAAAAATTAAATAGTTCTAAAAATTCAACACTATTCCGATTCAAGCACTGACATGTTCTTTAAATACAATCAACCCTAAAGCTATATCGTATATCTCACCCATTTTTATGCACCAGCCTCTCACCCCGCCCCCTGTCTCCCCCCCCCCCCCTCCCACCCCACCCCCCCCCACACACACACACACATCTCCTCCCCCCCCCCTCCCCCACCTCCACCATCCCGTCCCGCAAAGCCCTAAATACTTAACCTTTTTTACGCATAGATTAAAACACAATGGGAAAAAAATCACCTGACGAGGGTAAAAAAAAAAAATCAAATGAATATTCATGAATTGAAGAACACAATCGCACTTTTTAATCGACGAAGTAACATTGTCAACTGTTTGTTAAAACAGGTTCATGTCTGTAGGGTGTCTTTGTTTCAACTGACAGCCTTGAGAGTGTGTTTGATCCGTTTTCGTAATGATCAGTGCGATTATGAGCATAAGAAAAGACAGTTAGGGGGCGGTGGAGGGCTGGGAGGGGGGGAAGGTTGAGGGGAGATGAGTGGGGGGGGGCGGGGGAAAGGATGGGGTGGGGTGGTTGAGGGGGGAAGGAGAGTTTTGAGAAACCTGTGTCGCCTTCTGGACGAGTGTGTTGCATGACAGAAGATTTTTCAACTTCTTCAATATTGTTTAAGATTCTTCTTGTTCTTCTTGTTCTTGTTCTTGCTCTTGTTCTTGTTCTTGTTCTTCTTCTTCTTCTTCTTCTTCTTCTTCTCTTCTTCTTCTTCTTCTTCTTCTTCTTCTTCTTCTTTTTCATCGCAAATCTTCTTCGCAATTCTTCTTTGCAATTCTTCTCCGCAATTCTTCACAATTCTTCTTCGCAATTCTCCGCAATTCTTCACAGTCTTTTCTTTTCTTCTCTCTTCTTCTTCTTCTTCTTCTTCTTCCTTCTTCTTCCTTCTTCTTCTTTCTTCTTCTTCTTCTTTCTTCCCTCCTCCTCCTCCTCCTCCTTCCTTTTCTTCTCTTCTTCTTCTTCTTCTTTCTTCTTCTTCTTCTTCTTCTTTCTTCTTCTTCTTCTCTCTTCTTTCTCCATTTTCTTCCAGAGCTCCAAGTTTCACGATCACCAACGGTGATTTTTTTTTTTTTTAGTATGCGACCGTGGGTTTTTTTTGTGTTTTTTTCTCCCTTTTAAAGTAACCCCATTCCGACCTCTGTGATGGGAGGACTCTGATGAAGCGCTCTTCAGTGCTGTGTGATCTATTGACTTTAAATGAATGAGGCGAAAAGAAAGAAAATGAGGAGGATTCCTCGCGCGTGAATCTTTTTTTTTTTGGTTTTGTTTTAATCAATGATTTTTAACGTCTTAGCCAAACAAAATTAATGAATCGTGTTAATCTTTTTCCGATTATCCTATTTTACTTAAAAAGCCATATATTAATATTCCTATCCTAAAGAT
>CM060322.1:15305326-15308130 GCA_030674155.1 Stramonita haemastoma | reverse complement strand
TTTTTTTGTGGTCAGCTCTCGATTGAAAACAGTAAACCGGACACCGGAGTGCGGCCATTAAAGGAAAAAGGTAAAAAAAAAATTCCAAAAAAAAAAACCCAAACAAAAAAAAAAAACCAACAAAAAAACTAGTTTACAGGTGTCAACTGACTGTCTTGAAAAAAAGTCCTCCCCATTAGTTTTAACCGTGGGGAATTTTTAAAAAAAAATTTGTTTGTACACCTGTATATATATATTTTTAAAAAAAGTTTGCGTTGTCTGTCAGTCTGCATGTATGTATGTAGAAATAAAGTGGTATATAATAAAAACAAACAAACAAACAAAAAACAAAACAAAAATGTCCGTTTTTCTGTGTGTACGTACGTATGTGTGTCTTTGTCTTTCTGTCTTTATCTCTGTCTCTATCTGTCTGTCTGTCTGTCTCTAGTCTTTCCCCAACTCCCCTTCCCCTTCTACCCCCTCCCTCCCTCCCTCCCTTATCCCATCTTTTGCCTTATCTTTTATTGAAAACAGAGAGCCGGACACCCCGAGTGTTTGGCAAAACTCGGGTAGAACAATCCGCGGTCAACTCGGTCAGATGCGGCCATTAAAGTAAAAAAAAAAAATTCCAACGAAAAACAAAAACAAAAAAATACAAAAAAACAACCCAACAAAAAAGAGATAGTTTACAGGTGTCAACTGTCTGTCTTGGGAAAAAAAAGTGCTCCCCATCAATTTTAACTGTGGGGGACATTTTGTTTTGTTTTGTTTTGTTTGTACACCTGGATATATTAAAAAAAAAAGAGGTTTTCTTTGTTGTTAGTCTGTCTGTATGTATAGATGGATGGATGATTTTATGTATGTATGTATGTATGTATGTATGTATGTATGTATGTATGTATGTATGTATGTATGTATGTATGTATGTAGTATGTATGTATGTATGTATGTATGTATGTATGTATGTATGGATGGATGGATGGATGGATGGATGGATGGATGGATGGATGGATGGATGGATGTATCGTATGTATCGTATATATGTATGTTTTGTCTGTTTGTACGACTGTGTCTTTGTCTTTCTGTCTTTATCTCTGTCTGTCTTTTCTGTGCTTCTCTCTTTCTCTCTTGTCGTCGTTTGTGTGTGTGTTGTTGTGTGTGTGTGTGTGTGGTTGTGTGTTTGTTGTTGTGTGTGTTGTTGTTGTGTGTGTGTGTTTTGTTGTTGTGTGTGTTGTGTGTGTGTGTGTGTGTGTTGTTGTTGTACTCTATCTCTTTCTCTCGCGTTGTCTGTCTGTCTCTAGGTCTGTCTGTCTCTCGCTGTATGTCTGTCTCGTCTCTCTGTCTCTGTCTGTCTGTCTCTTTCCCCCTGCTCCTCTCTCCTCGGTTCCGTGTACAGCAAATTGACAGGGCAGTTTTGAACACTGGACAAAAAAAAAACGGAAAAGGTACCCGAAGGATTATGTAGCAAAGACATCTTTATTGGGGAAAATCAAATCTGCTAATAGACCAAAACAAAAGAAAACAAAGATGAAAAGAAAGAAAGAAAGAAGGAAAAAAGAAAGCACACCTTAATGAAGAAAGTCAGAAGAGCCGATGCTCAAATAATTATTGCAATGCACTCTCCCGGAAAAGAAGAGCACAAAATTCTTCAAGAAATGATTTTTCAAGCTGAAAGTGAGGTTTTTTTTTAACCTCTGATTCAATCCAAACCTGTCTATCCAATCCACACCTTCGAATCCACTCCCATGATATATTCAATCCACATAATGCAATCCATTGCATTCTGGTCTATCTAATCTATGCCACACAGGCTCTTGTAGTCCTTCGGAGGAGACTATATAGACTGAGGTCCTTGGCGAAACGCACCAAAACATCTTGCACACACGTTAAAACCCGTTCCGCTTTTCGGAAGTGTAAGCCACTGTGTGCCAGTGGGAACGGATGACAAGATTTATAAAACTGCATACACACGAGGACTGGATGTAAAAAAAAAGGCAAAATAGTGCTTATTTCATTGTCCTCGAAAAAAGTATGAATAAATAAAATCAATTCCCCTCTATCAGTCCACGCCACCCATTTCAGTCCATTCAATCCAAACAAACAACTCAATTCAGTTCAGTTTATCCATTTCACATTCACCCAGACCAATCCAGTTCAGTCTATGTAATCCACGCCATCTAACCCAATCCAGTCTAGTTCCATAGAGTGCAGGTCAGTCAATCAAACCAATCCAGCACACTCCAATCGAGCCCTGACCACTTCAATCTAATCCACTCTCGTCTAACCCAGTCTTGGTAAAAAAAAAAAGGGGATAAAGATGTCCCATAACCTTCGTGGTCGTAGGGGAGCGAGGCATCAGAGATCTCATCTTCTCTAGAGGCCAGCATAGTTATTGAGGGTGGCGCCCATCTCCTCTCCCTCGCTGCTTTACCGTCCCTATCCCTATAGAGGGCAGGTACCCATTCACAGCGGGTGGATTGAGGGATTGTATTGAAGCCAAGGCGTGCAAACAGTTACCCATCCACTTGGTAACTACACTCGATGCTGCTTAACCTCAGCTTAGGGGGAAAGTGAGTGCGTGCTCTGACCACTGAGCTATCCCGTCCCTCAACCCAATCTATTCCATCTTACAAACAAACACCCTCCCACCCCCATAAAAAGCCATCAACACCCCCCCACCCCCCACCCCAAACCAAGTCTAATCCATTTGAATCAAATTTAACAATAAAACTGAAGATGTGGCTCAATGTCTTTTCCCTTGCTATAATTATCGTTGTCTGTCGAGGATGTGTGTGTATTCAATAAAACAATGTTTAAAACTAACA
>CM060322.1:15297826-15302826 GCA_030674155.1 Stramonita haemastoma | reverse complement strand
TTCCAAAAAGCGGAACGGGTTTTAACGTGTGCGCAAGAAGGGACCTCGGTTTATATATAGTCTCATCTGAAAATATCACAGCCTAACTTCCTCGACTGTTGCAGTAAGCAACGAAAAGCAAGCGACATCTGCGTGTGTTCCGCAGAGCACATTTCGGTCTTTATAGGCCTATACATCCTGATATCTCTTTAATATCGCTAGGGATAAAAAAAAACCAAAAAACCCCAGGATAACTCAAATTACCAGAAGCTCAACAAGGATTACATTTTGTGTTGAATGAACCTGTTGTCATTCTATTTTGGAGTCAGCAGTTTTCAAAGAGCAAGGCAGGCAACCTGCACTGCGAAGCTCTAATTTAGTTTTAATGTTCTGGAAAATGAGATTTTAAAGAAGAAAAAAAAACACCAAACCCCCCACTCCGTGTGTATGAATGCCATCAGGTGGATCATGAAAAAGCAGACGGGCAGGATCAGTTAGCAAGTGAAACATTTATCTGGAGTTATTTTCTTTGAGGCGATTTAATGGGTCATGGAGTGATGATGAACACAGTTTCTTTTGTTTCTGTATGTTTCTCTTTCTCCTTTGTTTACTATACACAAAACCCCTTTGAACTCTTTATCTGCTGTAGTCCATCTTTTTTCGTCTTTTAAGAATTACCCCCCCCAATGGCCATGATTATCTCTCTGGGAACCGCTTTTTAATTTCACTGTACTGTACTGTATCACGTCTTTTCTAAACTTGTTTTTGTCTCGTCTGTGTAATGTGTAATGTGTAATGTGTAATGTGTATGTGTGTGTGTGTGTGTGTGTGTGTGTGTGTGTGTGTGTGTGTGTGTGTGTGTGTGTGTGTGTGTGTGTGTGTGTGTGTGTGTGAGTGTGAAAGTCAAAGTCAAAGTCAAAGTGTTTGTGTATGTGAGTGTTTGTATGTGCATGTGTTTTGTATGTGCGTGTGTATGTACGTGTGTGTGTAAGTGCACATATGTGTGTGCATGTGTTTGTGTATATGTGCATGTGTGTGCATGCGCACGCGCGAGCATGCGCACTCGTGCTTGAATGCCTATGTGCGTGCCTGACAACAGAACACGCAATCACCATCCACGTGTGAATGAAAAAGAAGAAGAGAATACTCGCTATTGCAAAGATTCCGATTATAAGCTGAATCGTCCTGAACAACTTTGGCACCATCTAGAATCCTTCTAACATGATACCACCTCGAGGAGAAAGAGAAAAAAAGAAGAAAAAAAAACACCCACCCCTCAAGAAAACACCTCAAACCAAGCTTCCCACCCCAACCCAAGTTCTTCACCACTAACCAGCTGATTTCCTGCCCTGTTTCCCATGTGTATCATGTTCGAAATACGAAAAAAAAGACACAAAAAAATACAAGGAAAGAAAAAAAGAGACAGGAAAAATGAAAGAAAAGGATATCCGTTATTCTTTCATCTTTGACCTCTTTCTCAGCCGACAGCGAGGGCACATTGCAAAAGCAAAGCCAGAACCAACTGCTGTTTTTCTTCTCTGCCGACGAGTCCACATCCTCGATCCAAACCATCATTAAAACAACAGCTTCCGGAAGCATCAAAAATAGGGTGCGGCTTTTCAACGAAACCTTTTTTCTTTGCCTGTCTCCCTCCCCCCTGCCTCTATACTACCCTGTCTTTGTGTTTTGCTTTCAGGGCAGCTTTGGGATGGAGTTTGGGTTTGGGGTAGGGTGGGGTGTAGGGTGGGTGTAGGGGTGTTGGGGGTTGGGGTGGGGGGGGGTGGGGGGAGGGGGAGAGGGAAGGCGGGGTCTTTGTAGACCCAAGTTTTTCTGATAAACTCTGAAATAGATCTCTTGTCTGGGAGTTAGCACTGACATTTTTCTTTGTGAGTGAGTGTGAGTGTGTGTGTGTGTGTGTGTTGTGTGTGTGTGTGTGTGTGTGTGTGTGTGTGTGTGTGTGTGTGTGTGTGTGTGTGTGTGTGTGTGTGTGTGTGAGCACTGACATTTACTCTGTGTGTGTGTGTGTGTGTGTAGTGTGTGTAGTGTGTAGTGTGTGTGTGTTCATGTGTAGTGTGTGTGTAGTGTGTTAGTGTGTGTGTGTGTGTACGCGCGCGCGCGCGTGTATATGTGTTTCTTTCTTTCTCTCTCTCACTGGAGGTAGGTGGTGGTGGTGGTGGTGATAGAGAAGGGGTAGGTAAGGAGGTAATGGTGATGTTGGGAAGGTGTTTCGAAT
Source organism: Stramonita haemastoma (assembly GCA_030674155.1). Classification (NCBI taxonomy): domain Eukaryota; kingdom Metazoa; phylum Mollusca; class Gastropoda; order Neogastropoda; family Muricidae; genus Stramonita; species Stramonita haemastoma. The sequence continues at coordinate 15,300,614 of CM060322.1, read as the reverse complement.
TTTGAGTGTTTTTTTCTTTTTCTTTTTTTTCTTTTTCTTTTCTTTTCCTTTTTTTTTTTTTTAAAGTGTTATTTTTGCTTCCAACGTTCTTAGTTGGCTGTCGAGTCTTTTATTTTGGGGGGAGCTGACCATTCTTAATGTGGTTTTATGGGCGGAAAATCTCAATAGCAAACAACCCACCCACGCCACCTACCCCTTAAAACGAAACATAAGCTGACTCAGCACCCTCTGAATTTAGTTTTGTATGTTGTTGTTCAATTCTAAGCTGGGTTTTGGTTTTTGACGAAGTGATGACTGACGAACTATATACTTTTTTTGCTCCAATTTAAGCTCATTTCTACTAATCTCATCCCACGCAACCACATAATATCAGTTTGTTGGAGCTATCTATAGCACCGTCCGTGTACAGAAAGAATGTTGTCCACATCAGGCAACCATAGATAGATAGATTGATAGGTAGATAGATAGATAGATAGATAGATAAATAGATAGATAGATAGATGTCTATTTCCCTATCAGAGATAGGAATGATTAAAGTGCTTTTGACTTGACTTGACTTGACTTAACTTGACTTTTTTTCAACAAAAGTTCACTAAGAATTGTTTTCTTGCTTTTTTTGTTTTAAAGTTTTTCTATCTTCGTTCCTCGGGCTCGAGCTCTGAGGTTCACCAATGATGAGATTTTACGTGTAGGACCTTTTTTTTTCGCCTACCATCACCGTGAAGGTAGCTACATTCCGACTTCGGAGGATAGAGTTCTTTTTAAACAGGGTAGAACTGATAATCATTGCTCACGGGGCCTTGGATTGTCGTTCCATCTTTACAAAATCTCAATAACATCCAGACCATCAGTCATGGTCAAAAGGTGGGGGTGAAATGTCAGACTTGAAAAGGTAGTCAATGATTGATACTATAGCCGACTGGTTAAGACAGTTCGATAGCCCAGTGGTCAGAACATTGCGCTCGCAATTTGACGACCCGTGTTTGATTCCCGTTCGAGAGGATTTTCCCCCTGGAGTGAACATCACTGCTGACTCCACTCTCTCCCAAAAGTCCTTCGGATGAGACTATAAATCGAAGCCCCGTGTGCGAACGCACGCAGAACATCTTGCGCACACGTTAAATTCTGTTCTGCTTTTCGTAAGAGTAGGCCATTGTGTGCCAGTGGGAACTGATGACAAGATGAAAAAAAATTGCATACACACGGGGACTGGATGTGAATAAAAAGCACATGAGTGCTTATTTGATTATCGTCGATATAAAAGAATAAATAAAGAATAAAAAAAAAAAATATCATGGACCCATGAAAGGCTTGGGTTCAAATCTCGGCGGCGTGGGGGTGAATTAATGATGGGAATTCTTACATCTCCCAAGTCAACTTAAGTGCAGACCTGCTATTGCCTTAATTTCCCTTCGTGAGTGTAATACGCAATCCAGAAGGATCAAATACGTACGTTAAAGATGCTGTATTCCGATCAGCGTTCGGTGGGTTACAAAAACACCAACATACCCAGGAAACATCTCCACAGTCAGTGGCATAAACGTTCGCATAATTATGTAAAAATCTCACCATCTCATATCTTAATAACTCAAATGCTCCAAAGAACAAAAAAAAGTAACATCAAACAAATGAGACACACTATATTAGGATATGAGTAAGCACTAAGTTGATTTAAGGTAAAGGTGTCCCATAACCAATAGTGGTCGTAGAGGAGCGAGGCATCAGAGACCTCAGCTTTTCTAGAGGCCAGCATATTGAGGGCGGCGCCCATCTCCTCTCCCTCGCTGCTTTACCTTCCCTGACCCTAAAGAGAGCAGGTACCCATTTTACAGCTGGGTAAACTGGGGACTGTACTAAACGCAAAGGTGCGCAAAAGGTATTCATCCACTTGGTAACCAAGCTCGATTCTACTTAACATTGCTTGGGAAAGGCGAGTGCTCTGACCACTGAGGTATCCTGTCTCCCATGATAAACATGTATAAAAAAATCAACAACGCAGTATGTATTATTGGTTTATAATCATTTAAAAAGTGAAGGAAGAAACAAGACAATACAGTCATATGGCGCCAATTCTGAAGAAGAATGTCTGAAAAAGTGAAATTCTCATTTTTATGCTTCGAGTGAGACACTCAACCAAATTAATGAGCTTCCAGTCCTCGGTTTGTACTTGTGCACTTGATGCTACACACGTACACGTGTAAAAAACACTTGTACATAGACACATATACAACAGACAGACACAGACACACTAGAACACACACACACACACACACACACATACACACACACACCACACACCACACACATCACACACATACACACATACACACGCACACACACACACACACACGCACATACACACACACACACACTTTGACTTTGACTTTGACTTGACTTGACTTTGACTTGACACACACACACACATACACACACACACTTACACTTACACACACACTCACACACACACACACACACACCACACACACACACTTACACACACACACACACACACACACCACACACACAACAACACACACAAACTACACACAGAATTTTCTTTCCCGCCGCCCCCTACTATACTCGTCTCTCCCCTGTTACTCACTCTCCATACACCACAGACTAACTAATACACGCGCACGCATGCACGCGTATTATACGACGATGTATCCCTCTTATGATTCGATGTCTGAACCCCCCCCCCCCCCCATATCTCCTCCCCTTCTCCTGCTCTCTGTGTTGTTGTGCCTCTCTTTGTCCCTCTGTCTGTCCCTCTGTCTGTCCCTCTGTC
>CM060322.1:15241780-15272726 GCA_030674155.1 Stramonita haemastoma | reverse complement strand
AAGGAAATATGAGTTATCATTTTATAATGCAATCGTATAATTTGCGAATATTTCAGGAACACTTTTGGAGTGAAGTGAACGCGTTTTTTGTTTGTTTGTTTGCTTGTTTGGTGTTTTCTTACTCATATTTTTATGAGTGTTTGTTATGAGTTTGATTTTTGTGGGTATCTTTATTTTCTGTCCATTTTCAAATTGTTTCAGCTTGGTTTAATTTAATTTACAACTCTGGCCCTAGAATTCCGTTATAACTCACACGTGTATAGGTCTATGGTAGTTAGTAAGTCAATCAGTCAGTCAGTCAGTCTGTCAGTCAGTCAGTCTGTCTGTCTGTCAGTGAGTCAGTCAGCCAGATTATTTATCCATTTATCTATCTACTCTGTCTCCGTCTATTTGTCTGTCTGTTTCCTCTCTGTGTCTGTTTTTTTCCACTTACTTATGTCGTATCATTTGTGATAACAGACTGACAGACAGACAGATAGACAGACAGACAGACAGATAGACAGACAGACAGTCAGACAGACAGACAGACAGACAGACAGACAGACAGACAGACAGACACAGGACAGAGGGATGGGCAGACAGATGGTCGGTGGGTCGCAAGGACAGGCAGGCAAATATTTGCAAATTTGTAGAATCATTCTTTCTTTTTGCCCCATCTGAATCTCTCTGTTGTTCTCTTTCTCTGTCTGACACAGGTTCCTAGTTTCTTGGAATCTTTTTGCCTTTGTCTTTCCTCATATCCCTCTTTTTAAAAAAAACACTACACGCACACACACACACACACACACACCACACACACACACACACACACACACACACGCGCGCGCGCGCGCGCGCGCCACACAACACACACAACACACACACACACACACACCGCGCGCGCGCACACACACATTTACAGACACACATACACACAAACAAACAAACACATCCCCCTACACACATACAGACACTTACACACACAAACACACACACATACACACACATTTCTACCCCCCCCCCCTCCACATCCTCTCTCTCTCTCTCCACACACACACACACACACACACACACACACACAACACACACACATACACACACACACACACACACACACACACACACACACACACACACGCACACACACACACACACACAAAACATCCCTCTTTCTACTTACCCCATTCCCCCACCCCCCCCCCCCTCCTCTCTCTCTCTCTCTCTCTCTTTTCCCTGAACACTACACGCTAAAGTTCAAACCATATTTTTTCGATTCCCTGAGAATTGGGAAAACATTCAACCCTCAGAAAACAGGAGGCCCTTCTCTCTACTAGCTCTCTCTATCTCTCCACATTCCAGTCTGAAAAGGTCACACCTCCAGAAGGTCACTTTGTCGGATGGAATTTGGGCCTTTAAGCATCAGCAACCGGTATGGCAAGAAAGGAAGAGAAAGAAAAGAGAAGAGAAAAAGAAAGAGAGCACACACACACACTCACCACACACTCACTTACACCCCACACACACACACACACACTTACACACACACACCACCATCACCACACACACACACACACACTTACACTACACACTACACACTACACACTACACACTACACACACACACACACACACTACAACACACACTACACACACACACACACTCACACACAAACACACACCAAACACACACACACACACTACACTTACACACACACACACACACCACACACCACACACACACACACACCACACACACACACACACACACACACACACACACACACACACACACCACACACAAAGTGTTTTTAACTTTTCCCTTTATCCGTAAGACCGTATGTCGAGAAAATGCAAGCAAATAGACTCCACCCCGTATTCTTTTGTTTCGTAGGAGAAGGGAAAGTTCAGCTTACCCTAACTGTTTGGGGTTAGGAGCAACAACGATTTGTTCATTCGTTCGTTTGTTTGTTTTATTTCTTGTCTAGAGCTCCAAGGTTTATCATGTGAGAGATTTTGCGTATACCACCGTTGTTTGTTTTTTTTGTCCATCGTGAGGCCGCCAAAAGAAATCATGGGTTGACAACATCAAAGACTGGTCCGCCCAACCCCTTAACACCTCCTACTAGCCACACAGGATCGTGAAGCATGGAAAAAGATCTCTGTTGCGTCTTCTCTCATATCCCCCCTACGTCCTTTGGGACATGGGACTGAGTGAGTGAGTGAGTGAGTGAAGGTTGCCACATTCCGACTTCGGGGATGTATTCTGAGTAAGTAACCCACCAAACGCTGACATGAATTACGTGGTAAATATGCTAGAAGTGCATATTGCGATCTTCTGCGTGTGTCTATAATATACAAGAAGGGAATTAAGGCACTGGCAGGTCTGCACTTGAAGTTGACCTTGGAGATGGTAACCCCCCCCCCCCCACACACCCTTTAAATCAACCAGAAAAGCTGATATCTGAACCCACTGACTTTATTGACCCATGGGACTTGAAGTCGAACGATCGTCTAGCGTCTATCGTTTTGTTTGTTTGTTTGTTGTTTGTTTTTGTCTTTTCTCTTCCTCTCTCTGTCTTTCTCTCTCTCTCTCTCTGTTTCCTCTTGCTCTCTCTCTCTGCTCTTCTCTCTCTCTCTCTCTCTCTCTCTCTGTCTCTGTCTTCTGTCGTCTCTGCTGTCTCTGCGTCTTCTGTCTCTCTCTTCTGTCTCCTCTCTGTCTTCTTCTCGTCTTTTTCTCTGCTTCCTCTTGCCCCCCTCCTCTTCCTCCTCTCTCTCTCTCTCTCTCTCTATCAGGATACCTTTATTCCCACAGTTAGCTTTTTTTCCCCACTCTCAGTTCCAACATACCCAAACTCTGTCGCATAACTGTCACATCTTTTCCCCAGTGATCGTGTTTAAAATGTGTCATGTCAACCAAGGACACTACTAATGGTCCGTTTTGTTTGTTGTTTTTTGTATGTACCAATTCTTCTGTCCCTTTTGGCACCACTTGTGCCTATTATGCAAGAAGGACTATAGGTACCATGACTGAACACATCTTCATCTCTGAAACCTCACTTCCATTTTACTATGCCCTTTCTCAGGCTCTCATAGTTCCACTCCTACTACCCCCTCACCCCACCCCCACCCCCTAACCTCATCCTCCACGGCATGCATCTCTTTTATTCGCATGTCCTTTCTAGAAATATCTTTGGTCTTCTCTTTATCTTTGTCTTCCTCACTCCATTCCCCTTACTACGCCCCGCCCCCCCTCTCTCTGTGTTTCTCTCTTTCTCTCTCTGTCTGTCTCTCTTTGTCTCTGTCTCTCTGTCTTCGTCTGTCTCTCTTGTATTGTGGCCTAAGGCCGATGTACAGTAAACGTCTTAAGTCTGGTCTCTCTATTTTACTACGCCTGCCTCTCTCTCTCTCTCTCTCTCTCTCTCTCTCTCTCTCTCTCTTCTCTCTTCTCTCTCTCTTTTCTTCTCTTCTCTCTCTCTCTCTCTCTCTCTCTCTCTCTCTCTCTCTCTCTCTCTCTCTCTCTCTCTCTCTCTCTCTCTCTCTCTCCCCCTCCTCTCCTCTCTCCTCCTCCCTCCCTCCCTCCCTCCCTCCCTATCTCTCTTCTTCCCCTTTTCTCTTTCTCAGCATCCTGGACCTATCTTGTTCATATGCCGAACATCTGGTTCTTCTTTTATGGGTCTGTATGGTTAATGTCTTCTTGTCTTCTATGATATGGTTCTTCTTACGTACGTACGTCTGGTGTGTCGTAAAGTGGTTATTTTGTCGTAAAATGGACAAGCTCAACTGAGATAAGAACTCCTTTCTGGGTCTGGAAACTTCCTATGACCTTCCCTCCCTTCCCTCCCTACCTCCTTTCCTTCGCCAGGTGGGTTGCCAATGCACAGACTGCACATTGCAAGACAAACGATTCCGACCAAGTCTGACAATTCTTATTGTCTTTGTGAGTGTCGGAATCAGGGGGGTAAAACAACAAATGTTTTTTTTTTCTGGGAAAGTTAGGAAGTATTTGTTTTATGTATGTATTCTCGATTATATATTTTTTTTATCGATGTGATTTCTTTTTTTTTATTACTATTTATTTTGGGGTTGTTTTTTATGTGTTCTTCAGTTTATGTCTGTTCACATAAGTGATATTAACAAAAAAAAAAAAAAAAAAAGCAAACGAATAATGTCACTTGAGAACTTATAACCAATGTAGAAACAAAAAGTAAATTAATACACCAAAAGTGAACATTAAAACCTAAACAATCAATCAGAACTTTTAGAAAATTAACAAAAGAACGAGATCAATGTCTTTTCGTAAACAAGCTACTGATATGTTCATAAACACTATAGTAAACTGTCAATTGTCTTTTTATGAGTGTTGATAGAGAATGATGTTTTAAGTAGATTGAAAATGATTTAATGTTGGTTTTTGAGTTTAGAATAATATATGCCGGCGTTTTTCAGGGATCAGTCTTCGTAGGTCCACTTTTATTTCTTAATCTATATAAATAATATTGTGGACAATATAGAATCCGATATAAGACTTTTCGCAGACGAACTAGCACGTTTTTAGCATTAAACGATCCAAACATTCGCGTCAAACCACTTAATTCCAATTAAGAAAAAAAAGATTCTTGTGCCAAGTGTTGGAAAGTTAGCTTTAACGCAGACAAAACAGAACTGTTAGATTGTTCTCGTAACAACAACATGATCCTGCCACTCTCATTCGATTCAACTGACCCTAAAAATATGCACAAACACTAAAGCATCATTCTTCAGGACAATTGTAAATTGGATGAGCATATCAAAAGTATAATTAATACCGTAACTATGTTGGTCTCGTGCCTCAAAAGGTATAACTATAAACTTAGCAGAAAGGCACTTGAAACAATGTATCAGTCATTTATACTCCTTCATTTTGACTAGACTGACAAAGTGTGGGACAACTGTACAGAAACAGAGGCCAAGTCATTAGAAATGTTGCAGCTTGACAATTCTTTTAACAGATAGCACTGAATTCAATATGAAACCAAACATGTTCATTGTTGAAGTTTTCCATCAATTTACATTTCTTTCAAAGCGATTTTTACGATACTTTTTGTCGTATGACGGTAGCCAACTTGCGATTTGTCTCAGTACCGGCTTGAAGTAGGCTACTTGTTTTATTCTTTATGCTCGTCGCTGATATATATGTGATTGTTGAAAATAAAGCAAGAAAGAGTTTGAAAGAAGTGAATAGCAGCTGACTAACAGTATTTGTGACCTTGAAGATGTTCTTTCATTAAGTTGCTCTCTCTCTCTCTCTCTCTCTCTCTCTCTCTCTCCTCTCTCTCTCTCTCTCTCTCTCTCTCTCTCTCTCTCTCTCTCTTCTCTCTCTCTCTCTCTCTCTCTCTCTCTCTCTCTCTCTCTCTTCTCTCTCTCTCTCTCTCTCTCTCTCTCTCTCTCTCTCTCTCTCTCTCTCTCTCTCTCTCTCTCTCTCCTCTCTCTCTCTCTCTCTCTCTCTCTCTCTCTCTCGTCTCTCTCTCTCTCTCTCTCTCTAGGTTTTTCTGTTCCCACTACTTTTTGTGTGTTTACTCTACAAATAGATATGTTTCCTTGTGTTTTTTATTTTTTTTTTTACATAGCAAAGATTGCAATCGATGAAAATTATTTGTTGTTGTTGTAGGTTTTACACGTTGCAGCTCAGCAGCCGTCATGTTCAAGTTAACTTTCATGTTTAACTGACACACCACAAGCTACATGCACTGTTGTTTTGCTATCGATTCTAAAAATGTTTTTTTCTAAAGTTTATTCCCTTTCTAATAAAAATCCTTTTTCAAACCAGTTTTTGACTGGGATTCGCTAAGTTGAAAGTCCTAATCCATTTAGTGCAAGGAATCCATCTAATGACATTATATACATCGTACACTTCTAAACGTTAACCTTGTGTGGTGTGGTGTGGTGTGTGGTGTGGTGTGTGTGTGTGTGTGTGTGTGTGTGTGTGTGTGTGTGTGGTGTGTGTGTGTTGTGTGTGTGTGTGTGTGTGGGTGTGTGTGTGTGTGTGTGTTGTGTGTGTGTGTGTGTGTGTGGTGTGTGGGGTGTGTGTTGTGTGTGTGTGTGTGTTTCATCTTTTCTCTACGAGTCTGTCCGTCTGTTTGTCTTCAATGTAACAATTCTTTTCTTTTTCTATTATCTTGTTATATTTCTTTTTTTTTGTTAACAATGTTGCTTCTTTGAAAGGGAATATTGCATTTATTTATGTATATTCATATGCTCAATTAAACAGTTTTTTTAATTATGATTTTTGGTTATTTACTTGTTCTTTTCTTGATTGTTTCGTCCGGTAATGATTATACGCGAAATTCTTTCGCACAACTGATACACAATTCTTTATATAAAACAAAAACTAAGCACGAGTTAATTTTGCTTTCATAAATATTTTTATCATGAGCTTTTACAGTACCAGTATGTGCATGAATTATTGTTCTACTGCGCTATTTTTTGCATGATAGAGAAAAGAACTCCGACTACTGAGTAATTTGAAGGCTTGAGCTGGAAATTGTACGTTCATCCTTTCTGGCTTTCCTTCGTGTTTTGGATAACTTTTCTAGTAAAGTACCCATGGTAATAGGCACAATTTGAAAGTTAATAAAATGCTTACATGTATGTTTTTCTATTCCTTAATATCTTGTCAGCATGCACGTGCTAGCAAGAGATACAGACGACAAATGCACGCATGCACACAGACACACATAAGCACACTTGCACTTACACTTACACACACAAACACACATAGAAACACACACACACTTACACACACTTACACACACACACATTAAAACACACACACATAACACAACACACACACTTACACACACACACACACACACACTACACACACACACACACACACACACACACACACACACACACACACACAACCACAACACACACACACACAACACAAACACACCCCCCCACCACCCCCCCCCCCCACCACACACATACACACACACACTTACATACACACACACACACACCATGCAGAAAGAAAAAAAAGACAAAGACAAAAAAAATTACAGACAGACAAAAAACCCCCCTTAGTCACACACAAGCAAGAAACAAGAAACAAAGACGCAGAAAAAAGGTAACACAATAAAAAGTAAAAAAAACCCCACAACAACACAAAAAGCAAAGAAGGGATTAGCCTAGATAGGTCACACAGGTGGCCAGACCAGTGGTCAGTTTTAATCTCTTCATGCTCTGCTGACCTTTCCCTTACTTTTTTTCCGGGAGGGGGGGAAGGGAGGTGGGAGTGGGAGGGGGAGGGGGGGGGGTTGCTTGTGTGTGTGTGTACACAATCTTTCATGTCACGCCTCTCTGCTTTCCTGGTTTTTCTTTTTTTTTCTTCTTTTTTCTTCTTCTTTCAATGTCCTTCAAAGTTTCAGAGCTACGTTCAAATGTATGCTGGTAAATGCTCGTATAGTTTTTTATGCATATTACCCCAAGTGATGTGTTACCGTTTGCGCCTTGGCTTCCGTACATTCTTTCAGTTTACCCAGCTGAAAAATATGTACTTGCCCCCTTTTTTAGTGTCAGGGAAGGTAAAGCAGCGAGGGGAGGAGATGGGTGCCGCCCTCAATATTATGCTGGCCCTAGAGAAGCTGAGGTCTCTGATGCCTCGCTCCCCTACGAACCACAAGGTTATGGAGAACCTTTACCTTTGCTGTCTCTTGCTATGCCAACAAAAGTGTTGTTAGGTGACATTGTGGTCATCATGTAAAAGATATTATTATGGGTATAAAATTTTTTTTATTATCCACTAGCTTTTATTCAATACAGTGATATGATATCTACACATTTTAGAACACAAAAAGAAAACAACAAAGAATCGAAACATTCAAAATTCCAAAATGACCGCTTGGCTCATTCAAAAGTGTCCGAGACTCACAGTTTAAAGTTGGTCACAAAGTCTTAAAGAGATCAAAAAGATAAAATATTTTCTGTTACAATTTGCAAACTTGTCAATTTCACTTTAAAGCGAACATGAATTAAAAAAAAAGTAAGCAAGTAAGAAAACAAACAAACACGGAAAATAAAAACCCGAAAAAAACCCTGACACGGAAAATAAAAACCCGAAAAAAACCCTGGCGTTGGATAGTGTTGGATTTACAGGCTAAATAACTGGCATAGAACCATGAAAGGTAAAGGTAAAGGTGTCTCATAACCTATGTGGTCGTAGGGGAGCCAGGCATCAGAGACCTCAGCTTCTCCAGGGGCCAGCATATTGAGGGCGGCGCCTGTCTCCTCCCTTCGCTGCTTTACCTTCCCTGACCCTAAAGAGGAGGTACAGGTACCCATTTACAGCTGGGTGAACTGGGGAGACTGTACGAAGCCAAAGCGCCAAACGGTCACCCATCCAGTTGGTAACCACGCTCGATGCTGCTTAACCTTAGCTTGGGGAAAGCGAGTGCTCTGACCACTGAGCTATCCCGCTACCTATAGAAGCACGCAGCATACCAAACCTCTAAAAAACAAAGCAAACCCGAACGCACCTTCAGTTCTTGCTCATTTTCTGGAAAGAAAATATCCAGCCTGCTTGACTGATTTCAAGACAGGAGTGACAAAAGTTTGAAAGTGCGGAGTGAGATGAAAGTCGGGGGTAAGGGTGAGGGTGGGTAGGCTGTGGTATGTGTGAGAGAAAAGATAAGATAGATAGATAATAGAAATAGATAGATAGAGATAGATAGAAGATAGATAGATGAGATAGAGAGAGAGAGAGAGAGAGAGAGAGAGAGAGAGAGAGAGAGAGAGAGAGAGAGAGAGAGAGAGAGAGAAGAGAGAGAGAGAGAGAGAGAGAGAGAGAGAGAGAGAGAGAGAGAGAGAGAGAGAGAGAGAGAGAGGGGAGAGAGAGAGAGAGAGAGAGAGAGAGAGAGAGAGAGAGAGAGAGAGAGAGAGAGAGAGAGAGAGAGAGAGAGAGAGAGAGAGGAGAGAGAAGAGAGAGAAGAGAGAGAAGAAGAGAGAGAGGAAGAGAGAGAGAGAGAGAGAGGAGAGAGAGAGGAGAGAGAGAGAGAGAGAGAGAGAGGAGAGAGAGAGGAGAGAGAGACGTGTTTGCTGAAAAAGGGTTTTATTAATATTTCAGTTTTGTTTTCTGCCACACTTTCAATATTTCATGCCGGATTTCTTCATCCAACCCCTCACTTTCCTTTCTGTTAAACCAGATTAGTACTAGAAATTAAATATTGAGATCGATTTACCTTGTATTTTTCGTGTTTTTGTTCTTGTGTTGTTTGCGTTTGTATTCTATCAGTTTGGTTGTAAACGCTGTTTAAGAAATGAAAATTCGAAAGGATGCGTTTTACATCTTGGATTTGAAGTATTGACTGTACACACACACACACACACACACACACACACACACACACACGCGCGCGCGCGCGCGCCGCGCGCGCGCGCACACACACACACATACACACATAAATATACATGTATATACATACACACATACATTTATACATGCATACATACATACATGGAGTGGAGAACCTTTGTTGCTGCCCTACACGCCAAGAAGGCATAAAACGGCTTTGGATACATACATACATACATACTATAATACATACATACATACATACATACATACATACATACATACATACATACATACATACATACATACATACATACATACATACATACATACATACATACATACATACATACATACATACATACATACATACATACATACATACATACACAATGTATGCAGTTAACAGACTTGTTGTTGACGTAATAGACGCGCGTGTTGTGTGTGCACGCACACACACACATACACACACACACACGCGCGCGTGCACACACACATGCACGTGCACACACATACACATAGACACAAACACAGACACATATATACACACGCGCGCGCGCGTGCTCTCTCTCACTCTGAATCTCTCTCTCTGTCTCACTCTCTCTCTCCTTCTCTCTCCTTAACAGTGTTATCTTTCATATTGCAGCGTTTCCTTGCATTTCCTTTTAATTTTCCAAACAAGTGAACAAGCAAGAATTACAGTTGCTCTATGGGACAAACAGACAGACAGACAGACAGACAGACAGACAGACAGACAGACAGACAGACAGACAGACAGACAGCGGACACACAGAGAGACATATACATTTCGTTGTCTCACACAACACACACACACAACACAAACACACACACACATACACACACATACATGCACACACACACACGCACGCACGCACCACACACACAAACACTAATGCTAAAAGAAGCCCTACAACTATTACCACCACCACCACCACCACCATCACCACCACCACTCTCTCTCTCTCTCTCTCTCTCTCTCCTCTCTCTCCTCTCTCTCTCTCATCTCTCTACTCTCTCTCTCCTCTCATCTCTCACTCATCTCATCCTCTCTCTCTCTCTTATCTCTCTCTCTCCCCCAGAAGTCATTCGAATGAGACTATAAACAGAGGTCCCGTGTGCGAATGTACGCAGAACATCTTGCGCACACGTTAATACCTGTTCCGCTTTTTGGAAGCGTAGGCCTTTGCGGTGGGAACGGATGGGAACGGATGACAAAATTGACAAAACGGCATACACACGGGGACTGGATGTAAAAAAGCACATGGGTGCTTATCCCATTATCCTCGAAATAACAGAATAAATAAAATATCATCTCTCTCTCTCTTCTCTCTCTCCTCACTCTCTCTCTCTCTCTCTCTCTCTCTCTCTCTCTCTCTCTCTCTCCTCTCTCTCTCTCTCTCTCTCTCTCTCTCTCTCCTCTCTCTCTCTCTCTCTCCTCTCTCTCTCCTCTCCTCTCTCTCCTCTCTCTCTCTCTCCCTCTCTCTTCAATTTCAATTTCAATTTCAATTTTTCAATTTCCCTCTTTCAGTGAAATAATGGAAGAGGTGATGCTTGTAATATCTTTTCCCATAACTTTATGGCGATTGTTTTGTGTTATTTGTGTGATTTTTACTTTACCGCCATTCAGAAGGGCTATGGTATAGATCTATACTGAATAAACCTCGTTTTCAATTTGCGAAAATCTCTCTCTCTCTCTGTCTCTGTCTCTGTCTCTGTCTCTCTCTCTCTCTCTGTGCCCCCCCCCTCTCTCTGCCCCTCTCTCTTCCTCCTCTCTCCCTCTCTTTCTCTCTCTCTCACCCTCTTCTCTCTCTTCTCCTGGTGACACCAAGCAATCAACAACAAAGGTTCTCCATCACACTCCTTCTCTACCCCCCTCCCCCTCTCCCTTCGCCCACCTTCTTTCCTTCCTCCCTTGGCTAACCTCTCTTCTGTTTTTCTGTCTATCTCTCTGTCTCTGTCTGTCTGTCTGTGTGCCGGTGGGAACAGATGACAAGATTTACAAGACTGCATACACACGGGGACTGGATGAAAAAAGCAAATGAATGCTTATTCCATTATCCTCGATATAAAAAAAAGAATCCCCCCTCCCTCCCTCTCTCTATCTCTTTCTTTCTCTTACCCTCATTCTATCTCCCTCCCTCTCTCTCTCTCATTTTATCCCTTTCTCTCTCCCTCATTCTTCTCTTTCTCCCTCTCTCCTCTCTCTTTCTCTCCTCTCTCTCTCTCTTATCCTCTCTCTCTCTCTCAATCTAATCCTCTCCTCTCTCTCTCTCTCATCTCTCTCCTCTCTCTCTCTCTCTCTCTCTCTCTCTCTCTCTCTCTCTCTCTCTCTCTCTCTCTCTCTCTCTCTGTCTCCCTCTCCATATCTCTGTCTCTCTCTCTCTCTCTGTGTCGGTCTCTCTGTCTCTGTCCGTCTGTCTGTCTGTCTGTCTGTCTGTCTGTCTGTCTGATCTTCATTCCAATCAGCAATATATTATAAGTTAACATGTAATATCACGTCAACATGACAAGAGTTTTGGAAAGTACAGGAGGACAGGAATGACGGTAGGGATGGGGATGGCGATGGGGATGGGGATGGCTATTTAGGATGTGTGTGGGGCTGGGTAATAGAGTTGGGGTGGTGGGTAGTGGTGGTGGGGGTGGTGGTGAGGGTGGAATGGGGGTAGAGTGGAAGGGGAAGGATGGGTGCCATGGATTGATATCAAAGTGAGAGGGCCAGGACATCGACGATTGATATATTGGGCTATGCCATCAAGCACACATCCACACCCACGCACTCGTGCACGCGCACGCGCATGCACACACACACATAAACACGCACACACACAAACATAAACCAAACTGTTATAACATGTTGTATGATTAAACAAATATCAATGAAATCAAACACACACACACACACAGACACACGCACACACACACACACACACACACACACACACACAGGCACACCCACACACAGAAACATACATACATACATACACACACTGAAACACACACGGAGGGAATTCAATCAAACTCAATTCAAACATTTTATTATCTCACAAATAGAGAAATTGATGTGGGTTACAAGCCGTACATAAAAAACTAAATAGGAAAAACATATATCACAGAGGAATGACACAGCACAGTATGCAACCATCACCTCACACACACTACAAGACAATACCCATAGCAATACCAATAAAAGCACTTTATCAAAGAGGAATTCGTATGGTCACAAGCCATCTATACATAAAAACAGATGAACAGAAACGTTTATCAACCAAAGCAATAAGATTCAATCATCAAGAACAGATACCCACGCACGCACATACACACACACACACACACACACACACACACACACACACACATGCGCAAACACGCACACACACACACACACACATACACACACACACACACACACACACACACACACACACACACAACACACACACACACACACACACACACACACAACACGTACATATACATGCACACGCGCACACGCAAACACACACACGCTGCACACATAGTCGCATGCCAATGCACACATGGTTACAACATGTCATTCAATAAGAGCACTATCAGTTGATAAGATGTACAATCAATACTTTAATTTTTTTAAAGTAGATAAATAAAAAACATATCAAAAACGTATTGCACTTGTTAAAAAAAACACGTACGTCGACTTTGCCAAGCACATCCCATACACCATGCCCTGCTCAGCTCTCCCCACCCCCCTTACCTCTCTCCCCCTCCCTCCCTCCCCTCTCTCTCTTGTCCAGTCAGTCCTTGCACGCACGCGCGTGCGCCTAGGAGAGATGCACAACTCATTGGCACAATAATGCACATACCATAAAATTGTGTACCACTTTCAGTCACTGAAACCTCTCTGCCTAATAAAAGGGTATCTTACATGCGCTTTACTCTATGAAACTAATAAAAAGGGGTATCTTCCATACGTTTTACACCATGAAACTAATAAAATGGGTAGCTTCCATACGTTTATCACTATGAAACTAATAAAAAGGGGTATCTTCCATACGTTTTACACCATGAAACTAATAAAATGGGTAGCTTCCATACGTTTATCACTATGAAACTAATAAAAAGGGGTATCTTCCATACGTTTTACACCATGAAACTAATAAAAATGGGTAGCTTTCATACGTTTTACACCATGAAACTAATAAAAATGGGTAGCTTTCATACGTTTTACACCATGAAACTAATAAAAATGGGTAGCTTCCATACGTTTTACACTATGAAACTAAAAATACAGGTATCTTACCTACGTTTTACACTATGAAGCTAATAAAAGGGGTATCTTTCATACGTTTTACACAATGAAACTAATAAAAGGGGTATCTTTCATACGTTTTAAACACTGAAACTAATAAAAAGGTGTATCTTTCATACGTTTTACACAATGAAACTAATAAAAGGGCATCTTACATCCGTTTTAACACCATGAAACTAATAAACGGGTATCTTACATCTGTTTTACACACATGAAACTAATAAAAGGGTATCTTACATACCTTTTACACAATGAAACTAATAAAAGGGGTATCTTACATACGTTTTACACAATGAAACTTAAGAAAAACGGTTTTTTACATACGTTTTACACAATGAAACTAATAAAAAGGGGCATCTTTCATACGTTTTACACAATGAAACTTATAAAAAGGGGTATCTTACATGCGTTTGATACTAATGAAACTAATTAGAAGAGGTATCTTCCATGCGCTTTTACACTATGAAGCTGATAAGAAGGGTGTTTTATATACGTTTTCCTCTACGACACTAATGCAGAAGGTATATCTACTTAGTTTTACTCTCTCTCTCTCACCTCTTTCCTCGCTCTCTCTTTCTCTCTCTCTTCCTCTCTTTCTCTCCTCTCTCTTTCTCTCTCTCTCTCTTCTCTCTCTCTCTCTCTCTCCTCTCTCTCTCTCTCTCTCTCTCTCTCTCTCTCTCTCTCTCTCTCTCTCTCTCTCTCTCTCTCTCTCTCTCTCTCTCTCTCTCTCTCTCTCTCTCTCTCTCTCCTCTCCTCTCCCTCTCTCTCTCTCTCCTCTCTCTCTCTCCACTCTAATTATGTCATAGTCTGCCTGCCTTTCATTCGTCTGTTTGTTCATGTCCCGTGTGTATGTCTTTGGGTTTGTGTGTTTGTCTATACACCCCCCCTCCATGTCTCTCTGTGCCTCTTTCTGTCTCACTCTGCATGTGTGTGTGTGTTTTGTTTGTTTGTTTGTCCGTCTGTCTGTCTATCTGTCTGTCTGTCTCTCTTTCCGTCTCTCTCTCTTTCTCCACACACACACACACATACACCAACACACACAAAAACACACACACAAAACACACACACATTAACACACACACACACACACACACACACACACACACACACACACACACACACACACACACACACACAAACAACACACACACTGACACACACACAAACAACACACACACTCACACACACACACACGACAAACACACACACAAACACACACACAATCCCCACCCCACCCCACACAAACACACACACACGCACGCACCCTACCCCCGCTCCCCTCCCCACCCCACCCCCCCACACGCACACCCCCCCCCTCCTCCAAACATAGGGAAGAGTTCAAAGAGTCGTGTTTACAAGGGGACTGACGCTCGGGAAATCACTTCAAACGACGATGAAACCGATCAATAGATCAACACGATATCACGCTTGTGACAATGCACTTTCATCTCTTTTTCCTCTCTCTCTCTCTCTCTCTAGTTTTATCTCTCTCTCTCTCTCTAGTTTTATCTCTCTCTGTCTTCTGTCTCTGTCTGTCTCTGTGTCTCTCTCGTTTTATCTCTCACTCTCTCTCTCCTTATCTCTGTCTGTCTGTCTCTGTCTCTCTCTCTGTCTCTCTCTCTGTCTCTGTCTGTCTGTCTGTCTGTCTGTCTGTCTGTCTGTCTGTCTGTCTGTCTGTCTGTCTGTCTGTCTCTCTCTCTCTCTCTCTCTCTCTCTCTCCCTCTCTAGTTTTATCTCTCTCTGTCTTTCTGTCTCTCTCTGTCTCTGTGTCTCTCTCTGTCTGTATCTCTCTCTCTCTCTCTGTATGTGTGTGTGTCTCTCTCTGTCTCTGTCTCTCTGTCTCTCTCTGTCTCTCTCTCTGTCTCTGTCTGTCTGTCTCTCTTTCTTGTTTTCTCCCCCCCCCCCCTCCTCTCTCTCTCTCTCCTGTATCTGTCTTTCTGTTTGTCTGTCTGTGTCTGTCTCACGCTATCTACATCACTGTCTTTGTGTCTATCTCTGTTTCCTTCTCTCTATGTCTTACTCTGTGGCTTGCTCTGTTACCCTCGATATCATCGAAATAAAAGAATAAATAAATAGATAAATAAACCCTTGGAAAGTAAAAATTATTCCTTCATCCATTTACCCTCCTTTTTTTCTTGTCTGTCTGTCTTTATCTTTGCTTAATTATATCTCTCTTACTCTCTTATTACATCACATCTCTCTGTCTATATTTGTCTGTCTTGTCTCCCTCCCTCCTCCCCCTCTCCCTCCCCCTTCCACTCCCCCCCCCCCTCTCTCTCTCTCTCTTGTTCTCTCTCTCTGTGAGTCCATGTCAGTGTCTCTGGCTCTGTGTCTGTATCACTCTCTGAGTCTGGCTATCTCTCCCTCTCTCTCTTTCCCTGTGTGTCTCACTGTGTCTGGTTCTCTGTGTCTGTCAGTCTGTCTTATCACACACTCCCCTCGACCCCCCCCCCTTGCCCCTCCCCCCTGTCCCCCTCGCCCTCACCCTTCTTCTGCCTCTTGTTCTGTAGTTATGAGTGATATGGCTCTGTCTTTGTCTCTGACTCTAATTCTGTCTCTGTCTGTCTATCTGTCTATCTGTCTGTATATTTCTGTCTCTGTCTCTGTCTATCTATATGTTTCTCTCTCTGTCTCTGTATATGTCTCTGTCTTTGTCTTTGTCTCTGTCTCTGTCTGTCTGTCTGTCTCTCTCTTTGGAATTTCAAGGTTAGTTTGGATTTTTTTTTATCATTGACATTTGTTATGCTATTGTTTACATTTGACAAACTTTTTTTATCTTTGTGCGTTTGTATTTTTTGTTTGATTTTTCTTGGGGAAGGGGAATGAGTAGGTTGGGTGAGGGCATAGTGTAAATAAGCTGTAAGCTTATCCATTTGCCCTCAGTAAAAATTTTCGTTTTCGTATTCGTGTTCTGTATCTCTGCTTTCCCTATTTTCTTTGTTTCTTCATCTCTATCCCCCTCTGTGGCTGGTCACGTCAATGCAGCTTCAGTATCTATCCTCTTCGTTCACCTTTGGTACAGCAAGCCCTGTGAACACACAGAAACGAACAGGTGACAGTAAAAGTCTATATCATAATGATAATAATAATAATAATAATAATAATAATAATAATAATAATAATAATAATAATAATAATAATAATAATAATAATGATAATAATAATGGAAAAACCATCGCACTCAAAGATCCATCTACTCGTATATCCATCCAAAAATCCACGAATGACAATATTTACAAAACTGCATACACAAGGGGACTGGATGTAAAAAAAAAAGCAAATGATTTTCCTTGAAATAAAAGAATCTATCTATCTATCAATCAATCAATCAATCAATCAATCAATCAATCAATCAATCAATCAATCAATCAATCAATCAATCAATCAATCAATAACCCAGACAGATTCAGGCACCCAAGAGTTTCACCATCACACTGACCCACCCTCTGTCTCTGTCTCTGTCTCAGTCTTGGTCTGTCTGTCTGTCTGTCTGTCTGTGTGTCTCTCTATCATTCTGTGTCCCTGTATGTTTCTGTCTGTCTGTATGTCTGTACTGCCTGCTTGTCTGTATGTCTGTTTGTCTGTCTGTCTCTCTGTGTGTCTCTGTCTCTGTCTGTCTTTCTGTCTGTCTGTCTCTTTCTCCTCTCTCTCTCTCTCCTCTCTCTCTCTCTCTCTCTCTCCATCCTCTCTCTCTCTCTCTCTCTCCTCTCTCTCTCTCTCTCTCTCTCTCTCTCTCTCTCTCTCTCTCTCTCTTTCTTCCTCCCCACTCTCTCTCCCTTTTTTCTCCCTCTCACCCTCTCTCTTTCTCTCTCCTCTCTCTCCCTTTCTTTCTTTTCTCATGTCAAATCACCACCACCACCCCACCACCCCCTGTCTACCTACCACCCATCAGTCAGCACATACATACCATGTATGTACACAGCCCTCTTCACACTTCTACAAACAGCGCCGAGGGGGGAAATACAATAATAATCAGTTACGGCGACACGTTGATGACTTTTATATCACAAAGCGTTGTTGACATTTTGAAAAACAAGTTAGCGGTGTAAAAAAAAAACACAGAACAAAAAACTGAAGGAAAGAGAGAATAGACTGGTGACACTAGCGGCGTTATAGGAATCTTTGTGTTTTATGTTTAGATTTTATTTTTATGGCATTGCTATTTTAAAAATAGAGGGAGGGAGAGGAAGAGGAAGAGGAAGAGGGAGAGGGAGAGAGAGAGAGAGAGAGAGGAGAGAGAGAGAGAGAAGAGAGAGAGAGAGAGAGAGAGAGAGAGAGAGAGAGAGAGAGACTGTACGCTGATGCTTTGTATTCATGACTGAAATCCTGTCTCTGTGTCTGTCTCTCTTTCACTCTCTCTCTCTCTCTGTTTCTCTCTATCTATGTCTGACTGTCTGTCTGTCTGTCTATCTGTCTGTCTGTCTGTCTGTCTCTCTGGGTGTGTGTGTGGGTGTGTGTATATATGTGTGTGTGTGTGCGTGCGTGCGTGCATGCATGTATATGTATGTGTGCGTATGCGCGCGCACAAGTTCGTTGTCTACACCTGCTTAAACTTTTCAACTGGTTAAGATAAAGTGTCTTAATTTGACTAGCTCCTAATTAAACACTTTAAGTGAAAAAAAAACCCACCCTCCTAAACACCATCTTTTTATTCGTTGACTCGAAACATATCCACAAACAAAGATCACTCAAAACAAGCAAACAACAAAATATCAATTTACTCCCCAGACAGAGGGCTAAAATTGGCCAGGGAGGAGGAGAGGGAGAAGGAGGAGAAGGAGGAGGAAGGAGAAGGGGGAGGAGGGGGAAGGGGGAAGGGAGGAGGAGGAGACTCCGGCTAATCGTTTTCACTGGTTAAAAAGCCTGTTTGTTCTGGAGAAGTAATAGAGTTTGAGACCTCCGCGGCTTTACACCACTTTGGAGCTTGTACCACACACAGTGCTTGAGTGGAGTGTGGGTTGTGAAACAGGGCTGAAAATGACAGGAGGCGGGGTGGGTGGATGGATGGGTGGATGGGTGGGTGGATGGATGAATAGGGGTGGGGAGGAGGGATGAAAAAAAGAGAGAGAACGAACACTGAACACTGAACACAGAAATTGTTAAATAAACATCGGCGTTAGGCCACACGATACACTTTGAGGGGCAAACATGGAAAAATGCGAGCCCCCCCAAAACAACAACAACAACAACAATAAAACGAGAGAGAGAGAGAGAGAGAGAGAGAGAGAGAGAGAGAGAGAGAGAGAGAGAGAGAGAGAGAGAGAGAGAGAGACAGACAGACAGACAGACAGACAGACAGACAGACAGAGAGGGAGAGAGAGAAAGAGAGAGAGAGAGAGAGAGAGAGAGAGAGAGAGAGAGAGAGAGAGAGAGAGAGAGAGAGAGAGAGAGAGAGAGAGAGAGAGAACTCGAACTCGAACTCGAACTCGAAAACTTTATTCACAAAAAGGCCATTGGCCCATACATGAAGGGGGGTTGCCAAGCTGCTTAGTATTTTGGTGAGAGGAAAAAACCCCAAAAAACCCACAAACAACAACAACCTAATAACAACAACACAAATTACTGTATGAACAGTCAAATACACAAATATAACCTACGACAACAATATATCTCTTATTCTGAAAGCTTTACACAAATATAAAGTGAGGCTACGCACAACCTCAGGCTGACTTGACGCCATGAGTAAACAAAGTCGAAAAGAATTAGGCTGCCTACTATATTTTACAGGGATGTAATTCTGCCTAACATCCTCTAATACTGGACAGCATAACACAAAATGTACTTCATCCTCAGGTGCTTGCTTACATAATGGACATAGTAACCTGGGGTCATCAACATCATGTTCTCTATATCTGAACTTATGAACATTTAAATCTGAAACACCAAGTCTAAACTTTGACATAATTCTTTTCAGATGAATGTCCACATCAAGCTTTAGATAAGGTTTGACATCATGTGTACTTGTAAATTGTCTGTACAATAGATATCTTTCACTGGTTTGTATGTGATCACTCCATTGCTGCCAACGGCAGTCAATCAATCTTTGCCTGAACATGTTTATAAATTCTCTACAATTTCCAACACCTTGATTGAACCAAACAAATCCAAAACCGAGTTCACATAAACAGGTACGTATTTGTGTAGCCCAGTTATTTTTTCCTTTGGCATCTAGATCATAAAGCATCTTATAAGATCTAAAAGGTAGTCTGTTCTCATCCATATGCAAAATCTTAATCCAGTATCTTACACTTCTTACAGCCGCATTAACAGATAGAGGGTATCTGTTAGTTTCACTATACACAAGATCATTTGGTGTACGTCTATCTAAGCCTAAAAACTGCTTTGAAGCAAAGAGGTGCACTGATTCACAATGTGTTACAGCTGCATCCAAGCCCCAAATTTCTGCACCATATAATACAATGGGTTGTATTTGCGCATCAAATATCTTAATGAGCAAGTCAAAAGAGTTATTATTCAACATTCGTAACTTTCTCAAAACCAACAACAAACTTCGTTTACCTCGACTTGCCAGATCTTTACATGCAGCTGTGAAACTAAGCTTTGTAGAAAAGCAAATACCTAAGTATTTATAGACATTAATCACAGGCATGACTTTTCCATTGTACAACCATTTTTCATGAGCAGCTAAATAACCACCCTTTCTGAATACAACAATATTACTCTTATTCAGATTAACCTTAAGATCAAGTGCTGATGCAGCACTGCTCAAGCTATTCAACTGCTTTTGTAAGCCGACAACCGTTTCAGATAGCAGGATAACATCATCAGCAAGTAGAAGAATAAACAATTCTGTGAAATCTTGGGGGAAAGTGGCACCATGTTTACCATTATTGATGACTTCTCTAGCTAACTCATTAATAAAAACAGAAAATAATAATGGGCTACATACATCGCCCTGTTTAACGCCAGTGGTACAGTAAATTATGTCAGTCAGTTTTGTACCACATCTTATTCTACTTCTGACATTCTGGTACATGGCTCTCAAACATCGTAATAATTTACCCTTCACACCATTTTTCAGGAGAATAGGCCACAACAAATTTCTATTAACAGAATCAAAATGCCTTTTCAAAGTCAATAAATGCCACATACAGCTTACGGTTATAAGCAAACTGTTTCTGTACAAATGCAAGCAGAGTAAACATATGGTCTATAGTGGAGTATCCTCTCTTAAAGCCAGCTTGATGTTCACCTGTAATATTATCTTTCTTAACCCATTCTTGTAATCTATTATTAATGATGGTACTGTACAATTTACTACTTATGTCACTAAGAAAAATTCCTCTGTAGTTATTAGGGTTATCAACATCGCCCTTTTTGTGTAATGTTAGGATTATAGATTCAGTCCAGTTATCAGGGAAAAGGCCATCATCAAAGATTTTGTTGAATAATTTTAGGAGAAAAAGCACAACATTTTCACCTCCATTTTTCAGCAATTCTCCAATGATTTGATCAGGACCAGCTGCTTTATCATTCTTTAGTTTTCTTAGTGCCAAATAAATTTCTTCTTTAGATATTGGGCGATCAAAATCCTCCTCACTTTCATCATTGTCAACATTAGTATTCATGGAGTTGTCTGACGAGCCTTTCTCCAACAAAGATTTGAAATGTTGAAACCAACTGTCAACTGATATATTATTCTTAGGTTGACTATTTCTAAATGATGCCTTCTTAACACTTTTCCAGAACTGGACTTGAGAAGAGATTGAAGACACCATATCTGCAAGTAATGTCATATTATACTGTTTTCTTTTCCTTTCTAGCATGGATTTATATTCCCTTCTTAAGACACAATACAAGTTTTTGTCTTCGTTCTTTAGCGTTTTTCGATAAGTCTTCAAAAGTTTTCTCACCCTATATTTCATATTTTTACATTCATTATCAAACCATGTAGCAACTGTTAAACCTTTATTGACATGTACCTGTTTTTTCATACATTCAGCACTGGACTTAATGCAACCATTGAACAAATCTAGAGCTTCATTAATGTTCTCATCAATCATCTGTAAGGCACTTGAAAAATTTACACACGTGTCCTCCTCACAAAGATTATCTTTATATGCTGAGAGTTTGTTTTCATCCCACACAATCTTTTCCACAACAGATGGCTCTTCAGCTATTGCATATGTTTTATACAATGAATTAATATGTAGTTCAACAGGAAGGTGATCTGAATCAGAACGTTCCGCAACATACAAACGACATGAGTCAAAAATCTGAGAGAACAAATCATCTGACACTAGAAAATAATCATTAACACTGCATCCTCCATCGGAAATGTACGTGTAGCGTCCTTGCTTATCACCAGTGCACATGCCATTCAGAATTTGTAAACTAAGTGTAGTACACATATTCAATAATAATTTACCATAACTATTGAGAATAGAGTCTTCAGAATACCGATTACCACTGAGAGACATGCTTTTACTTTGGAGATCTGCAATCTCGTCATTTGCTACATGATGACAAGACAAGTTTGATGTCCTGCTGTTTAAATCTCCACACAATATTATATCAACTTCATCCAAAGTCACCATGCAATTGACTAAATATTCTTCCATCATAGCAATCCCACTATCATTGTCAAACATGTTATAAAAAGGAGAACCTTCAGGTGGGATATACACACATACAAGCAAAACATTTCTTGAGGTAAAACAATAATGATTTGTCACAGAGAAAAGTACAAATGTTAGGGTATGGAACTTCTAAACATTTCACAAGAGCAGCTAACTCATGCTTAATCAAGCAAACAACTCCCCCGGATCGCCTCCCTTGATGACTAACTTCAACTGCCGACTTACAGAAGGCCTTATAGCCACTAAACACATCTGGCTGTATGTCTTCTAAAAACGTTTCTGTCAAACAGATAAAATCAAAACTGCATACATAAGATACAAAATCCCTATCAGAGAGTTTTGAAAGCAATCCATTTACATTCCAAGATAAAAAAGAAAAAGGTTTATTTGTTTTATTTATATTGTCACAATCCAATGGATCTACAACATACAGACTGACATTATCACTATCATCATTAATAAGACTAGACACCAGGTTAATGCTTTCAGCAGTATTCCGATCATTACTCTTATTTAGAGTTAGCTCTTTATTTAAAAACTGTGTAGGCCTACTACCCGGAAACTCGCCAGCTGACGTAAGTAAAGGGTTAGACCGGTCTTTTGTCTCCTAACTCCACGCTACGCCTAGGGTAGCGTCTTTGTCACACGCCACAGCGCGAAGCCGTATTACGTCAGTGTCGGTCTGAAGCGTCTCAACCGGTGTACCTATACTTACTGTCCTACCCTGTGAATTGTGTCTATGGAGGAATGTATGTATGGGCCGGCCAAAGAGCTATTCGTTTCTCTGAAGATCGTTGAGTGTCACCTTCTCACCGTTTATAATCAGATGATCAAAGACCATTCTAACTTGTTTCCCTTCTGCTCGAGCACTCTTCAGATAAGGGGTCAGCTTACGCCTGATGTCCCTAACAGTATGAGAGAAATCTTCATCAACAAAGATACTAGACCCTTTCAGACGAGTTTTAGCCTTCAGAATACTAAGTTTATCCTTGTAAAAACAGCACCTGGCAATGATGGGAGAGTTAGGATTGGAGTTAATACGGTGTTACTCTATCAAACTTGATATTTCCTGCAACATCCATTTTTTCAGAGAGAAGATTTTTCACAACCCTCTCACAGTCAGCACCAGTCTCGTTTGTTTTCTTTTCTAGTCCATGAAAAATAATATTATTTCGTCTTGATCGTCCTTCTAAATCATCTGATTGCTTTTCTAACTTTCCAATCCTATCAACAAGTTCTGTATTTGACTGTTTCAACTCTACATTTTCTGATCTAAGATTGTCCATGTCATGCCTAAGGCCACACAATTCCTCTTTCAGACCACTAACACTGTCTGTCAACACTTTGATTTCACTTTTCATGCTGTCCATTGTAGACTTCAAGGAAGTTTCCAGCTTCTCTAATTTGGCTGTCATCGTATGGATCGTCACTTCCTCAGGGGCTGCTGCAGAAGAGGACTCTTCTCTGTGGTGTCTCACCGTTGGCGTGCTGGCAGGCACATCTGCGCTGGCTTTGGCCTTTCGTACAGCTTTCCCTGTAGCGTTACTACGACCATCAGTACCACCAAGCAAGCTGGTTTGCCTCAGTTTGCGGCCAGTAGATCCAGGAGGGGTGGGTCCAGGGTTCGACTCCACATCACCACACCGCAATAAAAGCCCGCCCCAAAATAGGAGTGTGAGGGTCAGTCCTAGCAAGACACCGTCTCGTCTGCTTTTTAACGTCAGTGTGGAGGTACGCATGGCAGATTTGAATTCTGCCCGTTTCGACATGAAACAGGCAAATACTGCCGCAAATGTCCCACACACGGCTCTGTAGAGCTGCACGGATATTCCCATTTTGCTCACGATTCTAAGTGCAAAAATGAAAGACTAAAGCCCCTTATAACTTATAACCAATTCACAAAAATACCAGAGCAATTTTCTTTCCCTCTTCTTCTTCACATCACGTGATCGGGCCCCCCCCCCCCCCCCCCCCCCCCCCCCCCCCGAGAGAGAGAGAGAGAGAGAGAGAGAGAGAGAGAGAGAGAGAGAGAGAGAGAGAGAGAGAGACAGACAGACAGACAGACAGAAAGACAGACAGACAGACAGACAGACAGAGAGTGAGAGACAGACAGACAGACAGACAGACAGACAAAGACACAGACACAGATAGAGACATAGACACAGACACAGACAGAGACAGAGACAGAGCACACTTCCCTACCCCCATCCACCCCCCTCCCTCCTTTGATGCATTCACAACCACACATAATTATGTGGACGATCTAACGCCAGAGGTTTTATAAGAACTGATCAGACACACAACGCAGGCACTTAACAGACAAGTTGAATCAGAACCTCTGTGATTGATCCTTATCACTCCCTAAGTGGATTCAATTAGCTAGACACTCATTTTTGCCCTAACTGATCGGAAGTATATTAAAAAAAAAACTCTAGTAGAAAAAGCAACTTGAGATTATTTTCCATATGTGTGTATGTGTGTGAGTGTGTGTGTGTGTGTGTGTGTGTGTGTGTGTGTGTGTGTGCGCGTGCATGTGTGTGTATGTGTGTGCGTGCGTGTGGGGTGTGTGTGTGTGTTGTGTGTTGTGTGTGTGTGTGTGTGTGTGTGTGTGTGTGTGTGTGTGTTTGTGTTTGTGTTTGTGTATGAGTTTGTGTGTGTGTTTGTGTGTGTGTGTGTTTGTGTGTGTGTTTGTGTGTGTGTGTGTGTGTGTGTGTGTGTGTGTGTGTGTGTGTGTGTGTGTGTGTTGCATTTGTGTGTTTGTAAGTGAATCGGTGTGTATTTGTGTGTTTGTAAGTGATCTGTGTGTATTTGTGTGTTTGTATGTAAATCTGTGTATAAGTATGTGCATGTGTGTACGCGTTTGTATGTGTGTGTATACATTTGCTTACATGTGCGTGCATGCGCATTCGTGTATATATGTGTGTGCTCATTGTAGACATGTATGCATGCTGTATTCTCTTGCGCTCACGTGTGCATGTATGTGTGTATGCTAGCTCGACCGCACATGTTTCTCATGAATGAGTGTGTGTTAAACATGTCATTTACAAACTAAACAAACAAAGGATTGGAGAAGAAAAGAGACAGAGTAATTTACAAAACAGACAAACACAGTTTTTTCCACTCCACCTCAACTTACACTGAAAAAAATGAAAATGGGAAAAACCAAACCAAACAATACCTCTCCTCTCCCCCCTCCCCCTTGAAGCCCAACCCACAACCAAAAAGAACCCCCCCCCCAGCAACCATGAACCAAAAAACTCTAAACAACGGCAATCTAATCACAGTCAGCCAACAGACAGACAGACATAGACAAACAGATAGATGGACAAACAAACACAAACACACACATTAACTAGCTAAAACAAGTACACGCACACACATACAACCTAAAACACCACAACACCACACAAACACACACACAACACACACATCCGCAACACACAACCCAGAACACACCACACAACATTAACACACCAACATCTCACAACACACACACAGACACACAGACACACACACACACCACACCACACCACACACACACCACCACCACCACCAATACACACACACACACACACACACACACACAACCACCACCACCACCAAAAACAACACACACACACACACACACAACACAACACACAACACACACACACACACACACACACACACACACACACACCACAACACACACACACACACCACAACACACACACACACACACACACATACACACACACACATACACACACACACACACACACACACACGCGCGCAACACAACACACACACACACACAGACACCACATAAAAACATAAGGGCTCAAAATCATAATACATCAAGTCTTTACAAACAGCGTTCTCTATTCAAACAGAGCTCAGACAATAGAGATGGAAGACAAACGAAAATCGATACTTAATTGGAAGTGGATTTTGTAACAGATTGTTATCAACACTACACAGCACGATAAGAGCCTGCTGCCTGTCTGCTTCTCTCTGAGTGGAATGAAGGAATGTCTTTCAATAATAATTTAAATCCAGGTTATCATTGTGTGCAGATTTCTTTTTTCAGAATGTTTAATTTTCTGTTGTCTCTGTCTTTATGGCTTTTTCTTTCCATCTTTTTTTGGTTTTTTTTGTTTGTTTGTTTGACGTCTCTTATTTCCTTGCTGTCTTAATGTCTTTCTGTGTGTCTGTGTTTGTTTCTCTTTCTCTTACACACACACATGCATTCACACACATACATACACACATACATGCACACACACCACACACATACACACACATGTGTGTGTGCACACAAACACTCACATGCAGACATTCATACAGACACACAGACACAGACACAGATACACACACACTTATAACACACACACACACTTAAAATAAACACCACACACACTTATAACACACAACAACAACAACAACAACAACATACACACAGATGACAAAATTGACAAAACTGCATCAACACAGGGACTAATTGTAAAAAAGGACATGAGTGCTAATTCTAATATACTCGAAATAAAAACAATAGATAAGAAAATCTAAAAAAAACAACAACCCAACAAAACCCCCCTCATCCAGAGAATAAGCTTGAAGATAAGAAAGGAATGTGGCAGGATGGTTAAGACGTTCGCCTGCCAATATGTAAATTGTGAGTTTCTGGGTTCGTACCCAGCCTCGCCCTTTCTTCCCAGTTTGACGAAAAAATCGACCTGAATGTCAAAATCATTCGGATAAGACTATAAACCGAGGCTCCGTGTGCGAACGCATGCAGAACATCTTGCGCACACGTTAAAACCCTGTTCCGCCTTACGGAAGAGCAGGCCATCGTGTGCCGGTAGGAGCGGATGACAAAATTATATTAAACCCCCCCCAGCATGCACACAGTTGTCATGTTTAGATACCATCCCTGAGGGGAAAAAAAATAGGTAGGCGCTGCACTTGTGGCGAGGCGCTCTCCCCAGAGAGAGCAGCCCGAATTTCATGCAGAGAAATCTGCTGTGACATAAAGTGGTATAAAATGTAATATGTGAAATCCTTGAGACTGTGTCTTCTGTTTTAACAGGGCCAGACAATAGAGATGGAAGACAGTTAAAAAAAACAACGATACTTAATTGGAAGTGGAGTTTGTAACAAACTGTTATCGACACAGCACAGCACGATAAGAGCCTGCCTGCCTGTTTCAGAGTAGAATGAGTGAATGTCTTTTAATAATCGCTTTGATCCAGGTTATTATTGTGTTCGACATTTTCAGTGAGATGACTCGCTCTGTCTTTTCCTCTGTCTTCTATCTTTCTTTCTTTCTTTCTTTCTTTCTTTCTTTCTTTCTTTCTTTCTTTCTTTCTTTCTTTTCTTTCTCTCTCTCTGTCTCTGTCTCTGTCTCTGTCTCTGTCTCTCTCTCTCTCTCCCTCTCTCTCTCTCTCTCCTCTCTCTCTCCTCTCCTCTCTCTCTCTCTCCTCTCTCTCTAAGTCTTTCGGATGAGACTTTAAACCGAGGCCCTGTGTGCGAACGCACGCAGAACATCTTGCGCACACGTTAAATCCTGTTCCACTTTTCGTAAGAGTAGGCCATCGTGTGCCGGTGGGAACAGATGACATTTACAAAACTGCATACACACGGGGACTGGATGAAAAAAAGCACAAGAGTGCTTATTCCATTATACTGGATATAAAAGAATAAATCAAATCAAATCAAATGAAATCTCTCTCTCTCTCTCTCTCTCTCTCTCTCTCTCTCTCTCTCTCTCTCTCTCTCTCTCTCTCTCTCTCTCTCTCTCTCTCCTCATCTTCTTCTCTTACTTCTCTTACTCTCGCAGAACATCTTGTGCACACACGTTAGTTCCTATTTTTTGTGAACAAAAGTTAACTCATATTTTCTGTTGATCCACTCTATCTATGGCATTTAGCTTGCATTGTTTGGCTCAGTGGACCAGATTGTGATATTATAATATACACTGTGCTGATCACAGGGTGTCTGTCCATTCTGCGAAGTGGATCGGTGGTCTAGAGGTAACGCACCTGCCTAAAAAGCGAAAAGTCCGGGTCGGAGTGTGCGGTTGTTCGAATCGCGCTTGGGCCTAAAACGTTTCCCCCCATCTATAAGACCATAGGTGGTGGTCTGGGTGCTAGTCTTTTGGATGCGACGATAAACCGATGTTCCGTGTGTTTACAACATCATTATTTTGGCACACGTAAAAAACCCACGGCAACAAAAGTGTTGTCCCTGGCAAAATTCTGTAGAAAAAAAGCCACTCTGATAAGGAAACAAAATACAGTTGCAGACAGGAAAAGACAAAAAAAATAATGGGTGGCGTTGCTCTTGTGGCGACGCGCTCTCCCCGGGGAGAGGAGAGCAGCCTGAATTTCACGCAGAGAAATCTGCTGTGACAGAATGTAGTATAAAATAATCTATTTGCCCATTATGGTATTTTCCTATGTATAAATGTATGGCGTCCTCAGGATGGCCTGGTTGTATTTGCCTTAAAGAATAATAATGATAAAAAGATACCTTGTTATTTAATGGGTTTATTCTTAGATTAACACATGAGATACTTGAAAGGATTAGATGGTGCTGTTATTCGAACTTGAGGTGAATGTTACTGAAGTTACTGAAATTGATACAAGGTGACAGCCCTCGAAAAAAAAAAAAAGGCTTTCGTGGTCAGTGGGATCATAATAAACAACGTGAAACAAAAGCGACCCAAGCAACAATGGGTCAAAAGTCCTTCGGATGAGACCGAGGCCCCGTGTGCGAAAGCACGCAGAACATCTTGCATACACGTTAAATCCTGTTCCACTTTTTGTAAGAGTAGGCCATTGTGTGCCGGTGGTGGGAACAAATGACACTTGCAAAACTGCATACACACGGGAACTGGATGTAAAAAAAGCACATGAGTCCTTATTCCATTATGCTCGATATAAATAAATAAATAAATAAATAAATAGAATGAATAAATAAATAAAAAATAAATGCAGGACTCCTCTGTCTAGTAGCTTGAAGGGGGCTATAGAATTAAGAATTGACACTTCTCCATAAAAACTATGACTCTCAAGAGTTGAATTTATAGCAAGAGCTGCTGAGTAGTATGTCTCGATCGGGAACGAGTAGCGTTAAAAAAAAAATGCCCCTAACACATCACACACACACACACACACACACACACACACACACACACACACACACACAACACACACACACACACACACACACACACACACACACATACACACACAACACACACACACACACACACACACAACACAACACACACACACACACACACACACACACACACACACACACACACACACACATACACACAAAACTACGACAGAGCAAACCCCCTAAAACGATCACGGTCAATATCGCCATAAACACAGCCTCCCTAAATTACAAGTTGAAAAGCCGGTATGTTTGTTAAATTGGGCATAGCGGAAATTTTTGCAGTGTGTCAATACTGAATATGACAAATCGGAAATGAAAACGTCACGGCTGAAGAGGGAGGAAGATTGCAAGGGGTAAAGAAAAAAGAAAAGGGGGGGGGGTGGGGTGGGGGAAAGAGAAAATAGAAGAGGTAAAAAAAAAAAGTGATGGAGAAGAAGAGAGAGGAGAAGTGGGAGAGAGGGTGGGAGGGAGGGAGGGAGGGAGGGAGGTGGAGGAAGTGTGGATGAGGAGGAAGTGGAGAAGAAGAAGAAGAAGAAGAAGAAGAAGAAGAAGAAGAAGAAGAAGAAGAAGAAGGAAGAAGAAGGAGGAGGAGGAGAGGAGGAGGAGGAGGAGGAGGAGGAGGAGGAGGAGGAGGAGGAGGAGGAGAAAGAAAAGAGTAATAGGAAGGAAAAAAAATAAAACAAAGAAAACAGGGAAAAAAGAAAAAAAAAGAAAGAAAGAAAGAAACATCAAGAAAAAGAAAAGGAAATATACAGAAACATCATCACATAAGTGGCTTCGTTCGTAATTGAATGCAGGTTGTACGAATTTATCTATTCTCTACCAAAAATTGTCAACAAAGAAAAGAAAACAAAAAGGACTCAGCATCAGACCCAATATTCGTTTTTTTTTTGTTGTTTTTTTATATCTTTCCTTCCTTCCTTCCTTCCTTCTTTCTTTCTTTCCTTCTTTTCCCCCCTTTTTTCTTTCTTTCTTTCCGTTTTGGTGCCTTCCACTCTATGGAAATGAAGGCATTGATATGGCTACTGCCGTCTCCTCCTCCTTCTTCTTTAATTGCAGAAATTAACCTCATCTGTTTCTCCGCTCTACCGAATTTAAAAGAAGGAAGGAAGGAAACAAAGAAACAAGTAACAAAACGCGGCACACAGAATGATGACTAAATGAATTCTAAAATGACTGTATCAAAGAAAAAACTAAAAAAAACAAAAAAAACAACAACCCCCACCAAATATAATACTGAACACAAAAATGATACAAAGTTTACAATGAAAAAAAAAAAAAAAACAACACCCACGGGATTTAATAACTAAAATAAACTTGATATTAATAAAAAAAAAAAAAAAAAAAAGAATAAATAGAGACATAAATCAAAAGAGGGAAAGAAAGAGAAATTACAAGGAAACAGTAGACAAAAGATAGGTGTATTTACCAGAGAATTCAGTCATGATATAAGCCATCGAACTAAAATGTATCTGAAGACTTTTTCGTTCAGTGCTTTCGATATCATAAACACTATGATTATGCTAATGATACTTATGATAAGGATAAATTTTTTAAAAAAGAA
>CM060322.1:15235256-15237756 GCA_030674155.1 Stramonita haemastoma | reverse complement strand
TCATCAAATGTTAGTTTTGAACTTTGTAATCAATACCCATATTGACTGAAAGATAGAATCTGATTTAATTGTTGTCTCTGTGAGACAACAATGGAGAATGGTGATAAGAGAAGCTCATTGGAAAATTTGTTTGATGTGTTTAACTAAGTGGATCATATAAGTCTGACGAGACTTAGAAAATGTAAAAAAAAGAATCAGTAGATTTTGGGGGTTATTTGCTGACTTAATCAATTTGTGAGGAAACAGATTTGTGATGAAAGAACTTTCATCTCACCAGATCCATTTTTCACTACTGAAAGCAAATATACTTGATTTCTTTATCATTGCTTTTTAACAACTTTTTATATCGATTTCTTCTCTTTGTTTGTGTTTATTTTGTATGTGTCTATGGTGTTAATAATGCTACAATTTTGTATTTTTCAAGCTCTGACAATGGACAAACACACACACACACACACACACACACACACACACACACACACACACACACACACACACACACACACACACACATATATATATATCCGTGCATGTGTTTGTTTCTTTGTTTGTGTGTGTGTTTGTTTGTTTCTTTGTTTGTATGTTTGTACATGGGTGTAAGAGAGAATGACAGAGGCAGATAGACAGATAGACAGAGAGACAGAGCAAGGCAAGGCAATGCAAGGCAAGGCAAGGCAAAATAGAGCGACAGAGGCAGAGACTGTGACAGGGAGAAACAGAGGAAGAAACAGAGACAGAGACAAAGAGTCCAAGAATCAGACAGAAGAAGAGATATGATGAGCAAAAACACTGTGCACCACCACTCTTAGCTTATAAACATGCTATATACAAAATCCAAACATCTGGCATTTCCTTCCAAAATTCTGTGGTACATACATGAGGGCACGAACATGCCCCAATCCATCTACCTACACCCAGATATACACATCCACACATCCACATAGATGGAATGGTAGTCTTGAGGAAATGCGCTTGCCTAGAAAGCAAAAACTCCAGGTCAGAAGTGGCCAGGTCGGAAGTGTGCAGTGGTTCAAATCTCATTTGGGGCCCAAAACATTTCCCCCATCCATCAGACTATGAGTGGTGGTCTGGATGCTAATCTTCCAGATGGCATGAGAAACTGAGGTCCCTTGTGTTACACAAAACTATTTAACACACGTAAAAGAACCTACTGCAACAAGAGAGTTCTCTCTGTTGAAAAGAGCTCCTCTAATAGGGATATAAATATAGTTGCAGACAGAAAAAAAATAGTGGGTGGCGCTGCTCTTGTCTCAATGTGGTCTTCCTCGGGAGGGCAGCCAAGATTCTATGCAGGGAAATCTGTCATGACTTAAAGTGGTGTAAACTGTAAAAGATAATATAAAAATGTGAATGTAAAAAAACCCTATAAACCCACCTGCTTACACACACACACACACACACACACACACGCACGCACACACACACACACACACACACACACACACACACACACACACACACACACACACACACACACAAACACACACACACACACACACACACAACACACACACACAAACACACACACACGCACAAACACACACATGCACACACACACACACACACACACACACACACACACACACACACACATACACACACACACACACACACATACACACACACACACATTGGCACCATGCAAGAAACAATGATGAAGTTACAGAAATAAAAAGCAGAATAAAAAATCCTTCAGAAACATTTTTACAATGAAAACAAATCTTAACAAGTGCAAGATGTTCACACTCACGCCAATCATTTTCTTTGATTTTGTGAGCAGGACGTCTGGTGAGTGCTTT
This sequence comes from Stramonita haemastoma, assembly GCA_030674155.1. NCBI lineage: Eukaryota > Metazoa > Mollusca > Gastropoda > Neogastropoda > Muricidae > Stramonita > Stramonita haemastoma. The sequence continues at coordinate 15,235,936 of CM060322.1, read as the reverse complement.
GAATGTCGACATCATTTCAGCTATGCCTCATTCACTTTAAGCCATTTTTGTTTAATGTGTTCAGTAGTCCTTTTCTTTCAAAACATGCTTTGCTAATCGATGAGAAGAATGAGACAGGAGAACTTAATGATGTTTTTGTCTGTGTGCCAACAGAAGTATTGATTGAAGAACGCAAAGCTAACATTTGGCTTCAGGGAAAAGATCGTTTTGTTCCTGATCAGACCATACAAATCAGAAACTCTGTGACTCATTGAGCTAAACATGATTTATTAACCCAATACGATGCCAGAAGTCAAAGAGTCAAGGTTTTTTCAGCACGGCATCCATTTCTCTTAAATTTTCAAGACTATGTTTTTATGCTACTCTTTGAGATATGTGGTAAATGATAGTGTCATATACAATATGCATTTACCTAATGTAAGAAAAAACACACCACACCACACCACACCACACCACACTACACCAAACCATACCACAATACACGATGCTACACTATGCTAAACTGCACTACACTGCACTACACTGTGCTACACTACACTACACTACACTACACTACACTACACTACACTACACTACACTACACTACACTACACTACACTACACTACACCCCCCCACATCACCCACACCACACCACACCACACCACACCACACCTTACCGCACCACGCCACGCCACGCCAC
>CM060322.1:15222756-15225256 GCA_030674155.1 Stramonita haemastoma | reverse complement strand
AAAACAACTCATCTCTAAGGACCACAGATTCAGCCTACAAATGTACCAAACTATAAGGTCAACCTTAGTTTAGGGGTATGGGGTTGACTTGCTTATGTCCTTTAAAACATTTGCTGAATATTTGAATGTCATAATAAGGAGAACCAGAGACAAAAGGTTGATAACACACTCTGTCAGTGTCATTATGGCTATAGACTTTATGCAGAAAAACCAGAAAAAAACGAACGTAGTATGTTTTTAAGATAGTGCTTTGTCAGAATTCTATAATGTCATCTGTCTCTTTCTATTGTTTAAACTAAGATGTCAAGCGGGTATTGAATTTCTCAGCCACACTCAGAGATTGAATCACATAGCAAGAACAAAGAGGGACAAACTGCAAAACGAACATAGTACGATTTTAAAATAGTGCTTTGTCAGATTTCTGTAATGTCATTTGTCTTCGAGTCACCTTGCAAGAACAAAGAAAGGCTTGAGGTGATGAGAATTTGCTTTGTGTTCTACCACATAACAGAAAAGTTAGACAATGTTTGGTGTATAACTATACCTAGATCTACCCAGTTCTGTCAGTGTTTTTTTTCTTTTATTCAGTTTGTTTAATAGGTTCATTAACTGGATGGTAAGATGCATTTCTCATAATTTGTCTACTTTTGTTTGTGTTTAAATGGCTATGATTGATTCTCTTTCTTTAGCTTTTATTTTCCCTTGGAACTTTTTTTAAACTCATCTTTTTCTTTCTTTGTTTCTTTTTCTGGTTGTGATTCATTCATTCATTCATTCATTCATTCATTCATTCATTCATTCATTCATTCATTCATTCATTCATTCATTCATTTGTTCATTCTTTCCTCCTTCCTTCCTTCCTTTTTTTCTTTGTTTCTGTCTTTGTTTGTTTGTTTGTTTGTTTGTTTGTTTGTTTGTTTGTTTCTTTCTTTCTTTCTTTCTCTCTCTCTTTCTTTCCATTCTCTTGTCTTGCCTTCTTTCTTTTTGTGATTTTTCTCTCTTTCTTTGCTTTTATGTTCAGTCCCCTCTCCATCTGCCCATTTTCTCTATTTTTCTTTTTCTTGCTTTAACTGATTTTTAAACATAACCTCTAGATATCAAACAATGCCAGATGTAATCAGTAAATTGCATGCTGACGAACCATAGAATGCATATCTTCTAATGATTAAAGATAAAGCCCTTAGTCTTCTTCATTAGTAAGGATTCATAATGCATCCAAAGACATAAACAAATTAAAAGAAATGAAAAATTAATGGCAAATTTATACATGGATTCATTTTTATTTGATTTTAGTTCACAATCTTTCAATCTTTGTTTGAAAAGGATTGACAGAAGCTTTTTATCAATTTAAGACACATCACTCTGGGACAAGGCTGATTGTGTTGGAGTTTGTGTGTAAGTGTATGTGTGTGTGTGTGTGTGTGTGTGTGTGTGTGTGTGTGTGTGTGTGTGTGTGTGTGTGTGTGTGTGCGTGTGTGTGTGTGCCTGTGTGTACCTGTGTGTACCTGTGTGTGTTAATATGTGTTAATATGTGTACCTGTGTGTGTGCATGTGTGTGTGTGAATATGTGTGAGTGTGTGTGTGTCTGTGTGTGTGTATGAGTGTATGAGTGTAAAAAGCTGAAGAAAGGTTGAAAAACAATGATATCAAAGTTTTCGACAAGAAAAATAACACTTCTTGAAATATGATTGATTTAACAAATAAAGGTCTCCAGACCTTTCAAAGGTTCAAATTAGTTTAGACGTAACGCATTGATTTGCTCTTTTTTGCTCACTACACTTACTGATTCTTCAAAGGTCTTTAGAAAAATCAACAAGAAGAAACAGAAAAAAAATAGTAAAATACTCTGCCTGTTTCAACATGCCTATTGACTTCAGACTACAGAAATAACGAAATTACAGTTTGAAAATAGTGCTTTGTCAGATTTCTGTAATGTCAACTTTCTTTTCCACTGTTTAAACACAGATGTGGATCTGCTATTGAATTTCTCGCTCACACTCAGAGATTGAATCTCGTAGCAGCAAGCATGCAAGAACAAAGGTCTTGTTTTTACTAGAGTTCACTTTGTGTTCTACAAAAAGAGCACTGAATCAGAAATCATTTGAAAGAGGATTCCCTTTCCAGTTGTTTCTAAAGATAGGTCTGTCTGTGATTTGTGTGTTTGTTTAGTTTGTTTATTAGGCAAATTAGCATGGTGTTAAGATTATGTGTTTACTCTGTCTGGCTGCATGTCTGTTTATATCTCTGTCCATTATCTCTACCTGTTTGATTGTAACTGACTATATTTTTTGGGTCATTTCTTTTAATTTGGGTCTGCTTTCTATGACATAATTTTCTTTCTTTCTTTCTCTCTGTTAGTAGTGGCTGTCTTTGTTCACTTTTTGTTTCCTTGTTTCTTTAGTTTTTGTTTCCTCTTTGTTTTCTTGCCTTTCTTTCTTTGTTTCTTTCTTTCTTTCTTTTTCCATTTTCTCTTCTTTCTTTTAGCCTCATCTCTTGCTTT
>CM060322.1:15200256-15207756 GCA_030674155.1 Stramonita haemastoma | reverse complement strand
TAAGCAGCATCGAGTGTGGGTTACCAACTGGACGGGTGACCGTTTTTGCGCCTTGGCTTCAGGACAGTCCCCCAGTTCACCCCGCTGTCAATGGGTACCTGCCCTCTTAAGGGACAGGGAAGGTAAAGCAGCGAGGGAGAGGAGATGGGCGCCCGCCCTCAATATGCTGGTCTCTAGAGAAGCTGAGGTCTCTGACGTCTCGCTCCCCTATGGCCACCTCGGTTATGGGACACCTTTACTTTTTACCTTTTATCTGAAATCGGAAAGCGGCCCCCCTACCCCCCCCCCCCCCCCCCCGGAATTAAAAAAAACCCAGTCACATAATTATGCAAAAATCTTACCAAATGTGTATACCTGGAACCTCTACCCGAGGAACGAAAAAAAAAAATCCAAAACAAAACGAACCCCAACCTTTAAAAAACAACAACCCAACCTTGTGTGGAAAACGTTACCAGTATGCAAAAGTTCTGATTCATGCGAGCAGTATATAGGCTGAATAGCATAATTAGCAAGATAACGCAACTAAAGCTAGCTCCAGAGAGGAAAAAATTTCCCCAAAAATGGACACTCAGAGGAAGTGCGAATCTGATCCTTAAGCTTGCTTAAGATTACAAAATCTGAGGTTCTACCTACAAACGTTCATCCACAACCCCCCCCCCCCCCACACACACACCACCACATAATTATAACATGATTCATTCCGAGTATTGACAGCATAAAAGTTGTGAATTCGGATTCCAATTAAATTCTTGCTGAAGCATTGATGACTGCAAAATTGTGACTTCGGACTCAGAAACAAGATTCTTCCTAAAAAAAAACATAAACCCAACCTCAGGTTGGTTAAATCTTGCTCTAAACAGAATGAAGCAATTTCACTCTGCTCTTTACCAATTTGTCAGTCAATTTTTCCCCTCACAAGCCACACACTCAAACTTTAGAGTGATTGATCGTGGGGGGTTTGTGTTCCCTTCCCTTTCAGATAGACATTTTGAAGGGTTATGAACTAGAGACAAAATGAAATTGATCTTGATCTGCATCAGAAAGATTATGTTCAGTTTCTTCACGTTGATGTCAGTGGGTGCAGGGACAGTGCAGTTTCATTACAGGGGATTTAGTACTTTTCTCTGGAACCGCCCCGAAGTTAAAAGTCTGCCTGTCTGTCTGTAGTTCGTGAGAGTGCAGCTTCCTGATGATAAAATCTGCCTAGGCTGCTTTCCCATTATTTTAGGAAAGATGAAAATAAAAAAAAATCCATTTGAAGAAGGGAAAGGGAGAGGTAGAGAGGTAGAGAGAGAGAGAGAGAGGAGAGAGAGAGAGGAGAGAGAGAGAGAAGAGAGAGAGGGAGAGAGAGAGAGAGAGAGGAGAGAGAGAGAGAGAGGAGAGAGAGAGAGAGAGAGAGAGAGAGAATAAAAGAAAATGGATGGGGCCAAAAATTCGAAGATTAATCAGACTGGTTGAAACAGAGAGAAAGAAAGGAAGAAAGAAAGAAAGAAAGGAAGGAAGAAAGAAAAGAAACAAAAGAAAGAAAGAAAGAAAAAAGCAAGAAAGAACGAAAGAAGAAAAGAAAAAAAGGAAAGAAAGAAAAAAGCAAGAAAGAAAGAAAAGAAAGAAAGTAAGAAAAAAAGAAAGAAAAGAAAGAAAGAAAAAGAAAGAAAGAAAAGAAAGAAAGAAAAAAAGAAAGGAGAGAAAGAAATACAGAAAAGAAAAGAGAAGGAAAGAAAAGAAAAAGAAACAAAAGAAAACAAACAAAGAAAAAAAAAAAGAAAAGAAAAAAAAGAAAGAAAAAGAAAGACACAAGGAAAGGAAAGAAAAAAGGATGAGGAAAATCAGAAACTGTCAGAAGTTAAATTTCAGACCTCATGCTAAGGCACTGTCCAAAGAGGAAGAAAAAGAGGCAGACTAAGGAAGAGATTGGAGGACACCATCAGGGAATGGACAGGGCTAGAACTCAACAAAAATTTTGAAAAAGGCAGAACAGAGAGAGGAATGGAGGGAACTGGTTGTCAAGTCTTCAGGGGTACCCACACGGTCGCCAGACGAAAGGGATGGACAGATAAATAGATAGATAGATAGATAGATAGATAGATAGATTGATAGATAGATAGGTAGATAGATAGATAGGTAGGTAGATAGATAGATAGATAGATAGATAGATAGATAGAGAGATAGATAGAGAGATATAGATTGATAGATAGAGAGAGAGATGGATAGATAGATAGAGAGATAGATAGATATATAGATAGAGAGATAGATAGAGAAATAGATAGGTAGATAGGTAGATAGGCAGACAGACAGACAGACAGACAGATAGATAGATAGATAAATAGATAGATAGATAGATAGATAGATAGATAGATTAGATAGATAGATAGATAGATAGATAGATAGATAGATAGATAGATAGATAGATAGATAGATAGATAGATAGATAGATAGACAGATAGATGCTAAGCAGAACTGACACTGCAGCATAAAGGAAAGAAAAACAAATTGACACTGACAGTGCGGGAACATCTCTTTTGATTCAATTCCTGATTAACCGTCATGGGGAATGACAAAAGAACAAGTTCAGTGGCAGTACCTCACCGCATTCGTGTTTGATAGCGTATGTTTTGTGGTACGTGCAGATGCAGAGACACACAGACACAGAGATAGACAGACAGACAGACACAGACAAGACAGACAGACAAACACACACACACACACACACACACACACACGTACGCGCGCACGCACGCACACGCACATGCACACACACATGCCATCATCATCATCATCATCATCCATCATCATCATCATCATCATCATCATCATCATCATCATCATCATCATCAATTTATTTTCAGATCAACATAAAGTTGTGTAGTCATGACTTTTTTGAAATCACAAGAACAAAAAAGTAATATTTTAACAGGAAACATACTAACTACCTGAAATGAGGAGCATTGAAAAAGCCCCCCCCCCCCCCCCCCCCCCCCCCCCCCCCCCCCCCCCCCCCCCCCCCAATAAAAAATCAGATCAAATTCAACAGGAAAAGTTAGAGATTGAATAGAAAATAAATGATCCTTGTATTTTTCTTAGCAAAAAATGAATAACATAAACAACAATTAACCTCTACTGATATCACATTATTGAAAACAAATATGACAAACCAAGGGTATCCCAATTTTAAATTAAGTTTCCCCTTAAATCGTTTTAGACACAGAGAGAGGGTTCAAACGTCTAAATCACTTTAGGCATGCTACACTGATGTCTAATTTAGTTTAACACGTTCAGCCATTCTTGAAGCGTGCTTTGTCAATTTACAAGCCTCCTAGGGAGAGATAAAAACCTGAAAAAGATTGTGTTCCTGTGTCAACAGAGATATTGATTAAAGACAGCAAAGATGACAGTTGGCAATTTTAGGAGGCTGCGTTTCGTCTGGATTTCTTTGATGTCTGGTGCCTTTTATACAGACACAATTGATGATTTTTTGATATCACGTGTTGACAATGCAGATTTGAATCCTTAGGTGAAAACAGGATTTTTTTTCTCTTATGGCACTGACACAGGTAACAATACTGTTTTCAAGAATCTAGTGCTTTTCTTTTTTTCTTTTTAAAGAATGTGAAAAATATTTGCACTTGTTTTGTTTTGTTTTGTTTTGTTTTCTGTCTCTTTGTCTTTTTCATTCCTTGTCTGGGTGTTTATCAAAACTGTTTTGTTGAATCTCTGTCTATCACTCTCTGTCTGTCTTTCTGTCTGTCTGTCTGTCTTTCTTTCTGTCTGTCTGCCTATCTTTTTTTTTCTCTCTCTCTCTATCTCTTTTCCTCTTTCTTGCTCTCTCTCTATCTCTTTCTCTCTATCTCTATCTCTATGTCTCTCTCTCTCTCTCTCTCTCTCTCTCTCTCTCTCTCTCTCTCTCTCTCTCTCTCTCTCTCTTCCTCTCTCTCTCACTCTCTCTTTGTCTGTCTGTCTGTCTGTCTGTCTGTCTGTCTGTCTGTCTCTCTCTCTTTGTCTGTCTGTCTCTTTATCTATCTGTCTGTCTGTCTGTCTCATATAAACATTCACCATTCTAAGACTGCAGATGGAAAGAATCCTAAACAATCCATATCAATGTTGCAATATAGAAAACAAACATCAAAATGCAAAACATTCCAACTAACATCAACTTTCGTACCGACCGTTTCAGAGTTTCAAAAATAACCTCAAACGTCTAAATCAGTTTAGGCATGCTGCACTGATGTCTAATTTAACTTAAACACATTCAGCCATTCTTGAAACGTGCTTTGTCAATTTACAAGCCTTCTGAGGAGAGATAAAAACCTGCAATAGATTGTGTCTCTGTGTCAACAGAGATATTGATTTAAGACACTAAAGATGACAGTTGGCAATTTTTGGAGGCTGCGTTTCGTCTCGTTTCTTTGATGTTGTCTGTTGCCTTTTATACAGACACAATGATGATTTTTTGATATGTGTTGTCAATGCAGAATTAATTTGTTAGGTGAATTTTTTTTTCTCTTAATGCTTGATGCAGGTAAAAATTACTGTATTCAAGAAGCTAGTGCTTTTTTTTTTTTTTTTTTAAAGAATATCAAAATATTGGCATTTGTTTTGTTTTGTTTTGCTTTCTATCTCTTTGTCTATTCCATTCCTTGTGTGGGTGTTTATCAAAACAGTTCTGTATGTCTGTCTGTCTGTCTGTCTGTCTCTCTGTCTGTCTGTCTGTCTGTCTGTCTGTCTGCCGGTCTATTCTCTTTTCTCTCTTTAACTCTTTCTCTCTTATCTTTCTCTTTTTTCTCTCTCTCTTGTCTCTCTCCTTGCTCTGTCTGTCTTTCTCCCTGTCTGTCTGTCTCTCTCTCTCTCCCTGTCTGTCTGTCTGTCTATCTGTTCTATCTCTGTCTGTCTGTACTCCATATGAAAATTAAACATTCTAACACTGCAGATGGAAAAAAAATGAAAGCAATCCATATCAATTTCGCAATATAAAAAAACTAACTTCAAAATGCGAAATTTCCCAATTAACATAAATCTGTGCATAAACTGTTCCAGACTTAAAAAATGACTTCAAACGTCTAAATCACTTTAGGCATGCCACACTGATGTCTAATTTAGTTTAACACGTTTAGCCATTCTTGAAAGCGTGCATTGTCCATTCACAATCGTGGTAACGAGAGATAAAAACCTGCAAAAGATTGTGTCCCTGTGTCAACAGAGATATTGAGTTAAGACAGCAAAGATGACAGTCGGCAATTTGAGGAGGCTGCGTTTCGTCTGGATTTCTTTGATGTTGTCTGTTACATTTTATACAGATACAATTGATGATTTTTTGAACATGTGTTGTAAAGGTAGAATTAAATCTTCAGGTGAAAAATAGGTGTTTTCACATGGCATCAATGCAGATAAAAATACTGTATTCAAAAATCCAGTGCTTTCTTTTTTTTTCTTCTAAAGAATGTCAAAATATTGGTATTTGTTTTGTTTGGTTTTGCTTTCCATCTCTATTTTAGGTGCTTCTGGGTGTCTATTTAACACAGTTCTGTTGAATATTTCTGTCTATCTTTCTTTGTCTCTGGTCTGTCTCTGTCTCTCTGTCTCTCTCTCTCTGACTCTCTGTGTCTGTCTGTCTGTCTATCTTCTATCTGTATGTCTGTCTGTCTGTCTCTGTCTGTCTCTGTCTCTCTCTCTGTCTCTCTCTGTCTCTGTCTCTCTGTATTTCTCTCTGTCTTCCATACGAAAATTAAACATTCTAGGACTGCAGATAGGAAAACAAATGGAACAATCCATATCAATTTCGCAATTATAGAAAAACAACTTCAAAATGCAAGATATCCCAATTAACATCAACTTTCTCAAAGATTGTTTCAAACTTAAAAATAACTTCAAACGTCTAAATCACTTTAGGCATGCTACACTGATGTCTAATTTATTTAAACACATTCAGCCATTCTTGAAGCGTGCTTTGTCAATTTACAAGCCTTCTGAGGAGAGATAAAAACCTGAAAAAGATTGTGTCCCTGTGTCAACCGAGATATTGATTTAAGACACTAAAGATGACAGTTGGCAATTTTAGGAGGCTGCGTTTCGTCTGGATTTCTTTGATGTTGTCTGTTTCATTTTATACAGACACTATGATGATTTTTTGATCATGTGTTGTCAATGCAGAATTAATTTGTTAGGTGATTTTTTTTCTCTTAATGCATTGATGCAGGTAAAAATACTGTATTCAAGAAGCTATGCTTTTTTTTTTACTAAAGAATATCAAAATATTGGCATTTGTTTTGTTTTGTTTTGCTTTTCATCTCTTTGTTATTCAGTTCCTGTGTGGGTGTTTATTCGAAACAGTTCTGTCTGTCTGTCTGTCTGTCTGTCTGTTGTCTGTCTCTCTTTCTCTCTTTAACTCTTTCTTTCTTTTTCTTTCTCTCTTTCTCTCTTCATTGTCTCTCTCCTTGTCTGTCTCTCTCTCCCTGTCTGTCTGTCTGTCTCTGTATATCTGTCTCATTTGAAAATTAAACATTCTAAGACTGCAGATGAAAAAAAAATGAAAGCAATCCATATCAATGTCGCAATATAAAAAAAACTAACCAAAATGCGAAATGTCCCAATTAACATAAATCTGTGCTAAACTGTTCCAGAGTTTAAAATAACTTCAAACGTCTTAATCACTTTAGGCACGCTACACTGATGTCTAATTTAGTTTAAACACGTTTAGCCATTCTTGAAGGCGTGCATTGTCCATTCACAATCGTGGTAACGAGAGATAAAAAACCTGCAAAAGATTGTGTCCCTGTGTCAACAGAGATATTGATTTAAGACAGCAAAGATGACAGTCGGCAATTATTTTGAGGAGGCTGCGTTTTATCTCGTTTCTTTGATGTTGTCTGTTGCATTTTATACAGATACAATTGATGATTTTTTGAACATGTGTTGTAAATGTAGAATCAAATCTTTAGGTGAAAAATGGGCGTTTTCACATGGCATCAATGCAGATAAAAATACTGTATTCAAGAAGCTAGTGCTTTCTTTTTTTTCTTCTTCTAAAGAATGTCAAAAAATTGGTATTTGTTTTGTTTGGTTTTGCTTTCCATCTCAATTTTAGGTGCTATCTGGGTGTCTATTTAACATAGTTCTGTTGAATATTTCTGTCTATCTTTCTTTGTCTCTGGTCTGTCTCTGTCTCTCTGTCTCTGTCTCTCTGACTCTCTGTGTCTGTCTGTCTATCTGTCTATCTGTATCTGTCTGTCTCTGTCTCTCTCTCTGTCTCTCTCTGTATCTGTCTCTCTGTATTTCTCTCTGTCTTTCATACGAAAATTAAACATTCTAGGACTGCAGATAGGGAAAAAAAATGAAAGCAATCCATATCAATTTTGCAATATAAAAAAACTAACTTCAAAATGCGAAATTTCCCAATTAACATAAATCTGTACATAAACTGTTCCAGACTTAAAAAAATAACTTCAAACGTCTAAATCACTTTAGGCACGCTACACTGATGTCTAATTTAGTTTAACTCGTTTAGCC
>CM060322.1:15185887-15190887 GCA_030674155.1 Stramonita haemastoma | reverse complement strand
GGGAATTCGGGAGGTCGTTAGACTGGAAATGAAACAGTCTCTTGTCTAGCCACAGGCTCTTTGCCTGCCAGCCTGTCTGCCTGCCAGCCTTGCCAGCCTGCCAGCCTGAGTTTCAGGGACTAGTAGTTGTAGTAGAAGTAGTTGTAGTAGAAGTAGTAGTAGTATAGTGCCTGAGCCAACAGAACGAGAAGAAAGACCAGAGGAAGTAAAAAAAAAAATGTAGGAAGAGACTGATCGTTCAGCTCGTATGTAAGTACCAAGGACTAAAATTCAAAAGAAGTGACTGGTTGAAAATAGTTCATTGGATTTCTTTTTTTATATATGTTTGTATATTCGCCACTTTCCCCCCCACCCCACCAACACTCACTCTCACCCTCACCCCAGCCCACCTCCTTTCATACACCCCCCACCCCCCCCCCCCCCACCCTCCCTTCTCCCTTTCCCCCCTAGTTCTCCAAGATTTTTTTTTTGTTTTTTTTTTGGGGGGGGCATAAATATGAAAGCTTTGAATAGTGAAATAGACTGAAGACTTCGATTATGGCTTGAGGGTATAAGTACAATTTTTTTTTACTGTGTGATGGGGGAAAATGATGAGGTAGGAGAGGGGAGGGATGGAGGTAAGTTGGGATGAGAAGGATGGTGGTGGAGGTAAGATTGAAAGGGAGTTGGGGTGGGGTGGGTAGGGGTGGGGTAGGATGGGGGTTCGGGGGGGGGGGGAGGGGGTCGTGGTGCCGTCAAGCGAGAGACAAGTGTGGTGATTTATAAACCGTATGTATGAGACCGAGCTTATAAGTACTACTAAGTCTCCACTGGTCCTAGGCTTAATGATATCAATCTCTTGTGAGGGATGAGGAATTGAGTGTGTGTGTATGTGTGTAGTGTGTGTGTGTGTGTAGTGTGTGTGTGTGTGTGTGTGTGTGTGTGTGTGTGTGTGTGTGTGTGTGTGTGTGTGTGTGTGTGTGTGTGTGTGTAGTGTGTGTGTGTAGTGTGTGTGTTGTGTGTGTGTGTGTGTGTGTGTGTGTGTGTAGTGTGGGTGTGTAGTGTGTGTGTATGTGTGTAGTGTGTGTGTGTGTAGTGTGTGTGTGTGTGTGTGTGTTGTGTGTGTGTGTGTGTGTGTGTGTGTGTGTGTGTGTGGTGTGTGTGTGTGTGTGTGTGTGTGTGTGTGTGTGTGTGTGTGTGTGTGTGTGTGTGTGTGTGTGTGTGTGTGTGTGTGTGTGTGTGTGTGTATGTGTGTGTAGTGTGTAGTGTGTGTGTGTGTGTGTGTGTGTGTGTGTGTGTGTAGTGTGTGTGTGTATGTGTGTGTGTGTACGTGTGTGTACGTGTACGTGTGTGTGTAGTGTGTGTGTGTGTAGTGTGTGTGTGTGTGTGTGTGTGTGTGTGTGTGTGTGTGTGTGTGTGTGTGTAGTGTGGGTGTGTAGTGTGTGTGTATGTGTGTAGTGTGTGTGTGTAGTGTGTGTGTGTGTGTGTGTGTGTGTGTGTGTGTGTGTGTGTGTGTGTGTGGTGTGTGGTGTGTGTGTGTGTGTAGTGTGTATGTGTGTGTGTGTAGTGTGTACGTGTGTGTGTAGTGTATGTGTGCGTGTGTGTGTATGTGTATGTGTGTGTGCGTGTGTGTGCGTGTGTCTGTGTCTGTGTGTGGTGTGTGTAGCAAAAGGATGGAAATAGGAGGAGAGGGAGAGAGTTTAAAAGGCAGTGGATATTTGATGGTTTGGTGGCTAGGAAGACATTTTTTGGTCTAGCTCTTCAGTTCATAATAATGTTTACTTTCCATGATTGCAAAATATGTAATTGCTATGTATTGTTGTCTCGTATTGTAGCAATTCGCGACTTGTCACCTCGACTTGTTTTGAGTTGTATTGTGTTGTGTTGTATTGTGTTGTATTGTGTTGAATTGTATTGTTTTGTATTTCGTTGCAATGCATCGTGTTTATAGTCACCGCAGATGTCTCTGTGAATTGACCACTTATTTTTATTTTATTCTCTTATTTCGAAGATAATAGAATAAGCACTCAGGTCCTTTTTTCTTTACATCTAGTCCCCGTGTGTATACAGTGTTGTAAAATTTGTCATCTGTTCCCACAGGCACACAATGGCGCCTACTCTTCCGAAAAGCGGAGGAAAAGGCCATTTTACTCAACCTGTCTCCACCAAAAGCTAAAGTGGAAGGGCACGTCACACGATCATCTGGACTGGGCCAAGACAGTCTTACGGGGAACAGTAAGAGGAGGGAGACGAAGAGGCAGACAGAGGAAACGATGGCAAGACAACATCAGAGAGTGGACAGGCCTTGGGTGGAACGATCTACTACGGAGGGCAGAGAACAGTGAGGAGTGGAGGAAGCTGGTTGCAAAATCTTCAGTTGTGCCTCCACGGTCGACGGGACTACGGGACAGGTGAAGGTGAAGGTCTCCACTGACTAAACTACCTCTGTCATTGTCAGAAGACTTACTTTTTTTCTTTTATATCGAGGATAATAGAATAAGCACTCATATGTTTCTTTACATCCAGTCCTCATGCGTATGCAGTGTTGTAAATTTTGTCATCCGTTCCCACAGGCACACGATGGCGCCTACTCTTCCGAAAAGCGGAGGAAAGGCTGTTTAACTCAGCCTAGCTCGACGCCGAAACTACCTCCGTCATTATCAGAGGACTGAGCAGGTGATGCCCAGCAAATATCGGATCAGAGCCGCCACCACTGAACGCTGACGGAAGGATCCAGGGGTGCTGCGGGGTCTCCAGTGGCTGGTGGCCTTCAGTGTGGTGTCTTACTGATGGCTGGATCATAGGGGGATCAGTGGTCTAGGAGGTAACACGCCTTGCCTAGAAAGCGAAAAGTCCGGGTCGAAGTGTGCGGTGGTTCCAATCCCGTTTGGGCCCAAAACTTTTCCCCCAAATAATTAGACCATGAGTGGTCGTCTGGGTGCTAGTCTTTCGGGTGAGACAATAAACTGAGGTACTGTGTGTTACATATCATTATTTAGCGCACGTACAAGAACCCACGGCATCAAGAAGGTTGTCCCTGGCAAAATTCTGTAAAAAATCAAAAATTAAAAAGTCACTCTGATAGGGAAACAAATACAGCTGCAGACAGGAAAAAGAAAAAAAATGGGTGGTGCTGCTGCACTTGTGGCGACGCGTTCTCCCCGGGTAGAGCGGCCCGAATTTCACGCAGAGAAATCTACCGTGACATAACGTGGTATAAAATAAAACTAGAAAAGATAATAAGACAAGACAGTGTAGGTCTGGGTGTATGTGTGTCAAATTTGTGTGATGAGGTTGAAATTGTGTATAAATACCCTCCCCACCTTCTGGAAATCCTTTGCTATCAATTCCCTCTTTTCTATCGCTCTCTTTGTTTCTGCCTTGTTCCTTTCTTCCTGTCACCCCCTTCTTGTTCATTCATCGCTTTCTTAGTCCAGTCTTATACCTTTTTTCTTCAGACTGACTTAAAAGGTAAGAATTATTCTCTTATACACCCAAGTCGGATGCGCTGGGCCTGACCTATCAGGCACTTAGCGGCAGTGCAAGGCATTTTCGCTCAAATGACAGATAATGATAGTTGCTGTCTGAACAATCGACGACAAAAAAGAAGAAGAACGTTAAAGAAAATTACAAGCTCAAAACTAAAATCATCTAAATGTAGCCTTATGTTTAGCTAGAATAATCAGAGAGTAAAGGCCAATACAAGTAAACATGCAATCAACCAACCAACCAACAAACCAAGAACATCTAACCAACAAACTACCAACCAGTTAACCAAGCAATCAACCAACCAACCAACAAACCAACCAATCAATCAACCAACCAAACAACCATCTAAGCAATCAACACCACAAGTCAACCAATCAACCAACCAGCCAGCCAACCAACCAGCCAGCCAACCAGCCAACCAATCAATGGATTAGGGGTCTCGAAGTAACGCGCCTGTCCAGAAAGCAACAATTCCGGATCAAAGTGTGCGGTGGTTTGAATCCCGTTTGGGCCCAAAACTTTTCCCCCAACCATTACACTATAAGTGTTGGTTTGGGTGCTAGTCTTTTGGATCGGACGATAAACCGAGGTCCCGTGTGTTACACAGTATTTAGCACACGTAAAAGAACCCACGGCAACAAGAGGGTTGCCCCTGTCAAAATTATGTTAAAAAAGCCACATTGATAGGGATACAAATACCGTTGCAGACAGGAAGAGAAAAAAAGGTGGCGCTGCACTTGTGGCGACGCGCTCTCCCCGGGGAGAGCAGCCCTAATTTCACGCAGAGAAATCTGCTGTGACTTAAAGTGTTATAAAAAGATAAATAAATTTAAGAAATAATAAAACCAGCCATCCACTCAACCAGTCAACCCAAACAAACAAAGTACAATCGATATGATCGAGAGAGATTTTATACCATGATCTTTCCCTCTATCACCAGTACCTTTGACTCCGCTGGATCTCTCTACAACTTTACATGAAAGACTTAATTGATTCTTCCACTGCATATACCATTCTGGGCAAAGATGACGTTCCCAATAGTATTATAGCTTTTTTTTTGTAAATTCAAATCTTAATACCTCACCCCATTTGTTAGTTATTATTTTCCAAAGAGTGAAATGATAAATCCCTGCCTTGTATAAAATATTGCATAAGAAAGAATTAATATATTGTCCTGGGCACAACGGGTAGTTTCGTATTAATTTGTTTGCTCCTTTTTTTTCTTTTTTTTTGTCGTTTCGTTAGAGTTGTTTGAACAAAAAGGAATAAAGTCACTTAATGATTGTTTCCTTGACTTTTTCTTGTATTTTTAGTGGGGGTGGACGGGGGTGAGGGAGGAGAGGTTTTTTTATTGCTTCCTTTTTAAATTTTTACTTAAATGGCTGGAGACCAACGGTCCAAATTTGAAAGACATTTTTTCCCTCTCTTATTTTCGTGAAATGTCGTACATTTCTTTACATTTAATGTCAACTTCCTTGTTTTTTTCTCTGTTCTTTATCCTATTTTTTTTCTGTTTCAACATACCTATAATC
>CM060322.1:15173813-15175787 GCA_030674155.1 Stramonita haemastoma | reverse complement strand
GAAGCCGAAAGGAAAACAATTCTATACGAAAACCAGCTGACTCCCTCCCTCCCTCCCTCCCTCCCTCCCTCCTCCTGTCTCCACAAATTCAATTCGACCACAGACTGAAAGAGAGAGAGAGAGGGGGGGGGGGGGGTGGGAGAGAGAGAGAGAGAGAAAAGAGAGAGAGAGAGAGGAGAGAGAGAGAGAGAGAGAAGAGAGAGAGAAGAGAGAGAGAGGGGAGAGAAAAAGGGGTGGAAGGAGAAAGAGAGAGATAGGGTAAGAGAGATTGGGAGAGAGAGAGAGAGAGGGAAAGGGGGGGAGGGGGGAGACAGACAGACAGACCGACAGACAGAGAGAAAAACAGACTGAGACAGAGAGACAGAGACAGAGACGGAAAGAGGATGAGCTGAGAGAGAGAGGAGAGAGAGAGAGAGAGAGAGAGAGAGAGAGAGAGAGAGAGAGAGAGGAGAGAGAGAGAGAGGCTGACTGCCTCTTTTACACTTTCTTTCTTGTGTGTGTGTTTATGTGTGTGTGTGTTTATTTGTGTCTGTCTGTGTGTTTGTGTGGCTGGGGTGTGGTGTGTGTGTGTGTGTGTGGTGTGTGTGTGTGTGTGTGTGTGTGTGTGTGTGTGTGTGTCTGTCTGTCTGTGTGTGTGTCTGTGTGTGTGTGGGGTGTGTGTGTGTGTCTGTCTGTCTGTCTGTCTGTCTGTCTGTCTGTCTGTCTGTCTGTCTGTCTCTCCTTTGGTTAGAAACTAGCAAGATGCACCTCTGCACAGCAGTGATGTAAAACGTCACATTTTGCAAAGATTTGCATTCAAAATACCCCTCAAAGGACCCCCTTTCTCCTCTCTTTCAGAAGTCATACCTACAAAATGCAATTCTGCGTGAAAACACACTGACTTCATTCGAAAATGAACGGCAGAGATAATTATTCAAACAACCTGTTGGTACTCAGACTACCACAACTGCTGACCAGTTCCCTGTCACTGAAAATCGCAGCGCTGTGTATAGGAGAAAGTCTGCATCCGAGGTTAACAGGGATAGGAAAAAGAGCGCAGGAGCATGAAATGGAGCAAGGCCAGTCCGAACTATTCGGTCTCTACGAATTCAATATTTTCCAACCCCATCCTGTTTGGTATAGATTCTACACTGTCACAACAACTATGATTATAGCCGAGTTGGTGGTACAGGCATGTTTATTTATGATGATGAATCCCTACCCAACCCCCAACCCCCACCCCCTCCCTCTGTAACCCAATCCCTGACTGACACAAGGTATGATAATCACCCCCATCAACATGGCACCATGCGTTACTGACACACAGACTGGTGACACTTCCACATAATGATGGATTTGGCGGTGATAGATTCTGGTGAACCATGTTGGGGACAAGTGCTGGCTGGAACTGTCACAAGTACGTGAACATAACATACCCCACACTTGACGAAGAGTTGGTGACAAAGCTGTAATCAAACTGTGTAGACAATACCCACACAACAACACATGGGAAAGTGAACTTTGTGAATTACAACATACATCCAATTGTACAGCCACGAGACTGTGGTAAAAAGGAATTTTGGGCACCTCTCTAGGTATTAAAACAAACAAATAAAAGCAAAAAAAGATGGAGAGTTTGGTGCGTGTGTTCAGTAGAAAAAAGTTTAGGTCTTGTGTTTAACTGTTGAAAAAGTATTATCCTCTTTTTCGACCTGTATAGTGATTGCTGTCATGAAACAAACGTACAGCTCATCGTGTTCCAATGATTTCGCTCTAAGTAGGCTTTTGACGAACTGGCAAAAAAAAATCCCATGATAAGAATCATTGTCAGAATTATCATGTAATTATGCTATAAATCTTCCATTTCTCTATTGCAATGAATATCATACACTTTACCTATGCGATTAAGTGCGCTCTCTCTCTCTCTCTCTCTCTCTCTCTCTCTCTCTCCTCTCTCTCTCTCTCTCTCTCTCTCCTCTCTCTCTCTTGGCTTAA
>CM060322.1:15161313-15166313 GCA_030674155.1 Stramonita haemastoma | reverse complement strand
CGAATTTTTTTCGTAATCTAAACAATCCGGGATGAGTCTTCTCCTTCATACAATTTTTGTCCTGGGACAGAAAATGGGTTGATCATAAATTCCAAGAAGAAGAAGAAGAAGGAGAAGAAGATCTAAGAAGAAGAAGAAGAGAAGAAGAAGAAGAAGAAGAAGAAGAAGAGAAGAAGAGGAGGAGGAGGAGGAGGAGGAGGAGGAGAGGAGGAGAGGGGGAGGAGGAAGAGGAAGAGAGGAGAAGGAGAAGAAGAAGAAGAAGAAGAAGAAGAAGAAGAAGGAAGAAGAAGAAGAAAGAAGAAGAAGAAGAAGAAGAAAGAAGAAAACCCGTAGGAAATTACCAACAATGCTACAAAAGAACTTAGCGCTTTTTTCTTTCGCACGTTTAAAAAAAAAGAAAAAAAAAGAAAAGGATTGGGGAGAGGGCAAGGGGGAGGGGTGAGAGAGAGAGAGAGAGAGAGAGAGAGAGAGAGAGAGAGAGAGAGAGAGAGAGAGAGAGAGAGAGAGAGAGAGAGAAGAGAGAGAGAGAGAGGAGTAGGTAGTAGGCCTACATGACTTTAAAAAAAAAGATTTGCCATCTTTGGAATGCGATCATGTCAGTGAACCAGCTGCACTGAATACACTATGTACCTCACAGGCGAGAAAAGGTCTTGTTGACATTTACAGTATTATCATTATTATTTATTGACTTTCCCCTTGTCAAAAACACGATGTTTTTGTTTTCTTTCTGGGCTTTTGGAGGGGGTTGTTTTTGTTTTTGGTTTTGTTTGGGTTTGTGTTTTTTTTGCATGAATTTCAACTTTTAAAAAAATCAGAAAGAAACGAGTTGACAAAGTGCAGTGCACCCCCGCCCCCCCCCCCCCCTGAAATATATTTAACTTTTTTTATTTGTTTATTGTTTGTTTGTCTGCATATGACTGCCCCCCCCCCCCCCCCCCCAAACCAACTCGAAATTTAACTGTTTTATTTGTTTGCTGTGTTGTGGTTGTTAAGTTTTTTTTGTGCTATTGTTTGTCTGCATAGACTGCCTATGAAAGCGGGCTATTCGTAAAGAGATCAGTCATACATCAGACACGTGGCCAGTTCGCATACTCGTCTGCTTGCTTGCTTTATTACTTGCTTGTTTAGTCTGCTTGGATTTACTGTGGTAGGGCGGTTTTGTTTTTGTTTTGGGGGGTTTTTTTTAGGGAAGGAGAAGGGATGGGGGACTGGGTTTTTTCGGGTTTCTTTCTGTGAGTGGGTAGATTGCTGGTTGGTTGCTTGGTTGGTGGGTTGGTTGGCTGGTTGGTTCGTTCGTTGCCTATGGGGTGGTTGGCTGGCTGGTTGTACATGGTTGGTAGGCTGGTTGGTTGTTTGCTTGGTTATTTCATAGGGAGAGAAAAAGAGACGTTACACACATACATGTACACGCACGCATGCACGCGCGCACTCACCACACACACACACTCACTCCCCCATCCCTCCCCACCCTCTCTCACAACACTCTCTCTCCTCTCTCTCTCTCTCTCTCTCTCTCTCTCTCTCTCTCTCTCTCTCTCTCTCTCTCTCTCTTCACAACACACACACAACACACATACACACAAACACACACACACCTACCCCGACACCTACCCCCCCCCACACACACACCACACACACTCCATGTATGATTATATGTTACACTACTGTCCTTCAATTCGTGATGGCACATTTGGAATGAATAAAATGCTAAATAAAACCTCATAAACCACCAAATAAAGGGACAGTTAATTGCCCCCCACTTGTGATTGCTGTTTATGGCTTCCACCGGCGCCCACCAACTCTCACCAACAATCGTTATTAACAAACGGGATGAAAGAGTTTAATTGCTTGTCCCCCTCGCTTTGTTTACCGGGGCAAATTTCAATATTCATAATGATGATGATGACAATGATAATAATACTTATATTATTATTGTGATGATGATGATGATATAATAATAATAATAATAATAATAATAATATAATAATAATAAAAATAATAATAATAATAATAATAAAAATAATAAAAATAATACATGGAATTTATATAGCGCTATATCTTGCAAAAAACAATTCATTTGAACATTAGTAGCCCCCCCCTCCCCCTCCCCCCCCCCCCACACTGCCCCGCCCGCACACACCCCCACACACTCATAGAGAGAGAGAGACGCACGCACGCACGCTCAAACACACACACCACGCCGCGGCGCGCCGCGCGCGCACACACACACACACAAAAAAGTGCATGTAAGTATGAAAAGTAAGTAAGTAAGTAATTTAAGTGGTGTGGGGTGGTGTGTGTGTGTGGTGTGTGTGTGTGTGTGTGTGTTGTTGTGTGTTGTGTGTGTGTATGTATGTATGTATGCATGTATGTATATGTATGTATATGAAAATGTATGCATGTATTAAACGCAAAACACACGCACAAAAAAGTGCATGTATGTATCAGCAAGACAGAAAAGACAAAAGATGAAAGATAAGTCCAACCTCTGTTACTTGATGACAGAATAGTTAAAGAAGGTGACTCTCAGAAAAATTTTAGGTGTCACACACAGATATAATATTGTGGGGTGTGTGTGTGTATATATATATATAATATATATATAAATATAATATATATATATATATATATATATATATATATATATGACAAATTTCTCCACTGTTGGGGTCATTGGGGTGTCACCCTCTAAAACTTTCCATTACACTTAAACAAAATATGTTTGAACCATTTATCATCACTCAATACATTTCACATATATCAAGGAAACAGTGCGAGCAGAAACAAGACCCAGAACAGAAAATTATGTTTATGAGAGAGAAATTTCTGGCAAAAAATGGCCTAAAAATGGCGACGAAAAACCGAACGCTTACCCCTACTCGCTTCTAAAGTTCACTACTGCAAAGATCGTAACCCCTAGTCAAAAATTCTTTCATAGAACTAAAGATTAAAGATGCATTGAAATACTCACGTAAAGAACTGGTGTTTTTAAATAGTTTTCTTGACAAACAAAGATTGAGAATTTGGGGTTTCTACGTTACCAGCCACGTCACAGATCATGACCAATTTTTTTGCTTTCAGCACCAAGTCAGCAGACGATAATTGCACAAAAATTTGGTTACAAATCGATTATTTATCGAGCGAAAATTAAATATCAAGCTGCAGTTTCATCTTAAAAAATCAAATGAGTAAATGTAGTCTAAAAAAATCCTTTTTGTGTCACAGATCATATACACGTTACTGGCAGAATTAATGTGCTTAGCAAAATTATATCCACACAGGGCAGTCCACTTTTTTGCTGTTTGCCTCGATGAATTGTGAATAGAACACGCGTCTGTGACGTTTTTTCTGCGAATTTGACGGGAGAAAGTGACGTAGTAGGTAAAAATGAGTGCTGTGTCACACCTTCTCTCTGCTGGAAGTGCACTGTTACTTGTGTGTGTGGAACAATAGTCTTGAGGACAAATCACAAAATAGTTTTTTTTGGTAAAATGTACCTTCTCTGAATTTGTAATGGATTAGGCAAATAAATATGTTTATGCATGTTCTTGTGTCAGTTATTCTTTGTTCTGTGAGTCTGCTGTGTTGATGTGGTTGACAAAATGAGATGTGTGGAAATGTAAAAAGGAGTCATATGAAATGAAGGTTTGCTCTCATTCATATTTCTTTAACTGGCACCATCTGTTGAACTTTTCTTTACATTATCTTGCATATATTTATCATATTCAGCGTTGTACATTGGCCATAAAACATAAGAAGAGAAACAAAATCAGTTGAAGATTGTTCGGTAACGTTGCTCCATTCAGTCCCTGTGACGTCGTCGGGGAAAAAAAAAAAGAGCAGACAGTGACAGGAGCTGTCAACACTGACCTTTTGAACCCTTCCTCTTTCTTACAGTCTACCATCCACGCCACACTTCTCTTCCCCCCCCCCCACCCCCCCAAATATACCTTGTTTTCGGCAGTTCCTGTAAATTGTCATTGTACCATGAGCTGTAAACTCTTTCCAACCACCACTCCACCCATCTCTCTCCTCTTCTCCTGCCCCCCCCCCCCCCCTCCCACTATGTCTCCACTCCCTCCCAACACACATACACACAATCTCCTGTCTCCCTGTGTGTGTGTGTGTGTGTGTGGTGTGTGTGTGTGTGTTGTGTGTGTGTGTGGTGTGTGTGTTTGTGTGGGGTGTTTGTCTGGGCTCTCTCTCTGTATCAGTCTGTCTGTCTCTCTTTTCTGCTCCACACACCCCAAAACACCCACACCCCACCCACACCACACCACACCACACACACTAAAGAAGAGTTTTCTCCCCTCTCTCTCTCTCTCCCCCCCTCTCCTCTCTCTTCTTTCCTCCCCTCTCTCCCTCTCCCCCCTTTTCTCCCCTTCCCTCTCTCTCAAATCACACAACAACACACACACAAAACACCCCACCCCACCACACACACCACACACCACACCCAACACAACCAAATGGGAGATTTTTAATAGTGGACAAACCTTAAGAAGTACTAACAGGAGTGCTCTTCATCAGCTTTCATTGATTTAGCTTTTTTGTACTGATGTTTGTGCCTTCTGCTGTATTTGTTTAGTTACTGTTCATGACCATGTAATCATCAATTCTGTAATAAAAGTATTGTTGTACATCAACAGTTTGCTTTGTTTTTTATTCAAATGTCATAATTGGTGTCACGTGTAATGTTACCACACAAACTTTAAAGGCCCATATCAGAGTTGTGTTTTGCACAATCTGTTTTCCATTCCATGGCTTTAATCTACATGCAATAACTAATGATGCTGAGGTATTCATTGAATACTGGTCCAGAATGTCTTGGCTGTGTGATATTGTCATGACCCCCTTGTAACATGCATTACAGTGTCACAACTTATTGCCGGTACCTACTCCCATAATTAAAAAAATGTTTTTGGTTTCTTTGTGTCTAGTGGTTGGCACTAAGTAGTAACTTCACTTCTGAATACTGTTTGTTGTAAATACATGTTTTC
>CM060322.1:15146036-15148713 GCA_030674155.1 Stramonita haemastoma | reverse complement strand
CCCCCCCCTTCCCCCCCCGCCCCCCTTCTCTGTCTGCTTCTGTCTGTCGGGCCTCTGCCCTGTCCTGCCTGTCTGTCTTGTCTCTCCTCTCTCTCCTTTTCTCTCTCTTTCTCTCTCTCTCTCCCTCTTCTCTCTCCTCTCCTCTCTCTCTCTTTCTCTCTCTCTCTCTCCCCGCCATCGTGTCCGGGGGGAACAGATACATTTACAAAACTGCATACACACGGGGACTGGATGTAAAAAAAAAGCACAAGAGTGCTTTTTTCCATTGTTCTCGATATAAAGAATAAATCAAAAGAAATTAATCAATCTCCTCTCCTCCCCCCTCCTCTCCCCTTTTCTTCCTCTCTCTCTTCTCTCTCTCTCTCTCTCTCTCTCTTCCTGGGATTTTTGGTGGTGTGTTGTGTGTGTCCCGCGCGCGCCCGCGCATGTGTGTGTGTGTTTAGTGTGAGGGTGGGGAGTGTGTGTGCTGCCCGCGCGCGTGTGTGTATAATTATGTGTTTGCAAACGCATGTAATGCGGGGAGGAGGAGAGAATAAGAGAGAGAGAAGAGAGAGAGAGAGAGAGGAGAGGAGAGAGAGAGAGAGAAGGAGAGAGGGGGGGGGGGGGGGGGAAAAGTGTCGAAGGGGGAAGGTAGAGGGAGGTTAGTCATTGAGAAAGAAGAGCTTCTTTTCCTGGCTTGTTGCGGCATTATGTAACTGGCTCCTACCTGTAGCCATGGGTTAGTGCAGTTCCCCCCCCCCCATCTCTCTCCCCTTTTCCCTCTCTATGCTCTGTCTGTCTCTGTCTCGTCTCTCGTCTCTGTCTCTGTCTCTCTCTCTCTCTCTCTCTTCCTCTCTCTCTCTCCTCTCTCTCTCTCTCTCTCTCTCTCTCTCTCTCTCTCTCTTTCCAGCTGGCGTGCAATAGCCTAGCCCAGTAGGGCCTAGGCCTAGCCGCTGCTTGCTGTCTTGACATGTGCAGGACATAACAGAAGCCCCAGGTATAGGCAGCAGCGCTGTTTTTTGTGAGGATTTTTTTTTTTTTGGGGGGGGGGGGGGGGTGGCCGCTGGGGGGGGGGGACGTAGGCCTATAATTCAGTTGTCCCAAGGTGTCACTGCGTGCACACACAGACACAAGCGCGTGTGTGCGCGCGCGCACGCACGCACGCACATACACGCACTCACGCACACACACACACACACCACACACACACACACAACACACACACACACACACACACACACACACGCACGCACGCACTCATACGCACGCACTCATACCACACACACACACACACACTAACACACACACACACTAACACACACACACGCACGCACACACACACACACACACACACACACACACACACACACACCACACACACACACACACACACAAATCAGTAGAACTTCTACCTACTTCTTGTACTTGAAATCATCTTATAAATATATATTTATAACGCGACTAAGAATGTTGGTTGCATGACTAACTGCACATAATACTCGCTGGTGGCTTGGGTAAAAGCTGAATTGGTCACATTTTTTTTTGGGGGGGGGGGGGCGGGGTTTTTTGGTGGTGGCACAGGATACTCCTGGTTTGGAATAGAAAATGATACAGGTGACACGAATGACGGTCTTAACTTTGTTATGTTGGAGGGTTTGTGGGGGGGGGGGGGGGTGTGTGGGGGGGGGGGGGGGGGGAGGTGAGTGTGTGTGTGTTTGTTGTGTGTGTGTGTGTTTAGAGGGGGGGTTGATGGTGAGTGTGAGTGAGTGAGTGAGTGAGTGAGTGAGTGTTGTGTGTGTTGTGTGTGTGTGTGTGTGTGTGTGTGTGTGTGTGTGTGTGTGTTCAAATTTGTTTAACGTCTTTTCACAAGTTGTGATATTAGACGGTGTGTATGTGTGTGTGTATGTGTGTGTGTTATGTGTTACGCGCGCGCCACGTGTGCGCGCGCGCGCGCGCTGTGTATGTGTGCGCTTGCTTGCTTGTACGTGCATGCTACGCTACGAAGGGGAGTAGGCTAAAGAAATGACAAATGTAGGCCTAGACTGGCGCCCGCACTTACTGACAACACCACACACACACACACACACACTGCCTGTCCTGTCTGGGACCCCTCTCTGTGTCCCACTACACCCGTGTGTCTTTGTCCCGCTTCTTGTTCTTAGCGCTATGACAGACTGTCTGAGACTGTCTGTCTGAATGTTTGTCTCTGCCTGTCTCTGTCTCTCTCTGTCTCTGTCTCTCTCTGTGGCTTTGTGTGTTTCTCTCAACACCATGGCGTCTTTCTCTAGCTCTGTGTTTGTCTCTCTCTCTGTCTGTCTGTCTTTGACTGTCTGTCTCTCTCTGTGTTTGTCTGTCTGTCTCTCTCCCTGTCTTTTTCTGTCTCTGTGTTTGTCTGTCTGTGTCTCTGTCTGTCTCTCTCCATGTCTCTGTCTCTGTCTCTGTCTCTGTCTCTGTCTCTGTCTCTCTTCTCTCTCTCTCTCTCTTCTCTCTCTCCTCTCTCTCCTCCCTCTCTCTCTCTCTCTTTCTCTCTCTCTCTGTTTCTCTCAACAGCATGCCTCTCTGTCTCTTATCTCTTTTTCTCTCACTCCATTTTTTCTCTTTCTTGCAACGCTTCGACTCTGTGCCTGTCTGCCTCTGTCTGTCTGTCTCTCCCTCTCTGTCTGTCTCCCCATCTTTGTCTCTTTCTCCCCCTCCCCCT
>CM060322.1:15141036-15143536 GCA_030674155.1 Stramonita haemastoma | reverse complement strand
TTGTGGCTGACAGTCTTGTCTTTTTCACTCAGAATGAAAATGTCTTCCTTTAAAAAAAAAGGTAATGTTTTTAAAATATATATACATTTTTTTTTTACACTTTAATCTTTAAA
Organism: Stramonita haemastoma; assembly: GCA_030674155.1. Taxonomy (NCBI): domain Eukaryota; kingdom Metazoa; phylum Mollusca; class Gastropoda; order Neogastropoda; family Muricidae; genus Stramonita; species Stramonita haemastoma. The sequence goes on along the minus strand of CM060322.1, from coordinate 15,143,423 downwards.
AAAAAAAGTAACCAAACAGGTAACCAGTTAAGCAACCAGATTGCTTAATTCAACCGGTTTTTTTTGTGTTGTTTTTTTTAGAGAGAGTGGGAATCTCTTGTCCTGTGGCTTTTTTTAAAGTCAGATATTTGAAACTGACGTGAAAGCCAGATATGGTTTGTTTTCTTCTATGTAAAAGTAGGGTTTTTGAAAAAAGTGTCCCTTACATCATATTCAAGCTCTGTGTGTGTGTGTGTGTGGTGTGTGTGTGTGTGTGTGTGTGTGTGTGTGTGTGTGTGTGTGTGTGTGTGTGTGTGTGTGGTGCGCGCGCGCGCGCGCGCGCGCGCGCGTGCGTGCGTGCGTGCGTGCATGTGTGTATGTGTGTGTGCGCTCGCGCACGCACGCGCGCTCTCTCTCGCATGCCAGCGAATTCAGGCGACAGTGACACTATAATCAATTTTGCCGTTCCCTATTTCTGGATGAATTATTTTCAGGTTTGATGCATCGGTCTAGACTCAATTTCTGTGTGATTATTATCATTATTATCATTTTTTTTCTTTTTTTTGGTAACATATTTTCGAATGGAAAAGTGGGGAGGGATTGACATATGGTACGTCAGCTTAAACGATGACAGCACCAGGCTAGAATAACGATTTGTGGAACAGACGACAGACCAGGAGTTATTTGAGAGCCATTTGGAATTGAAAATCGACACATGGGAGACTAAATCTTGTTCGTTTCTCCTCCCCTCCACCCCTCTTTCTGGAAATGGGTATTGTGTCCCCAGAAGTTTGGGACTATTTCTGTCGGCGATTGTGAAATTCTGGGTTTTTTTTGTCTTTATGCGAGAAGGGGGGCAAAAAATGAAAGAAGAAAAGGGAGTCTTGTTTCTACGTCACTGAAAACGTGACACTTGACTTGCAAATCGAGACCATCTGTTACTCAGAATCGCTTTGAACTTGCTTGACTCTCTTATTTTTCTTTTTGTTGATTTAGAAAAAAAAATGTGTGTGTGTGTGTGTGTGTGGTGTGTGCGTGCGTGCGTGCGTGCGTGGTGTGTGTGTGTGTGGAAGTGGATTTGGTATGGATGATGGTTATGGAAGTATTATTATCATCACTGCACTGTTCTTAGTGCTCTTTCCCAACCATACTTTTTTCCCCACTTCTTCCCTGTACTGCTGCTAGTCAACGTACTTTTGTTGCTTCTCTTGTCTGTGTCTGCTGTACCTTTCTGAGTCTGTGTCTGGGAAAACTGAACACCCACGAGGAGTGGAGGAAGCTGGTTGCAAAATCTTTCAGTGGTGCCCTTAGTAGGGGGCCTACAAGACTACTATACGGGATAGGTGGATTGTAGATGAGGATAGGAGGAGGTCTGGCACACTCATTTCGTCTATCCTTTCCCCAGAATCCTTTTGTCTTAATCCTCCCACCTCCCTCTCCATTTACCCCCCCCCCCTCCCTCCCTTTTCGACCATTCCACGCACAAACACACACACACAAAATACAGTTGCTTCCACAAATACCTTCTACCCTTCTTTTTATTCCCCTCCCCCTCCTCTCATTCCCTCCTCGTCTTTCCCTCCTCCCCTTTCTTCCTACCACCTCCCTCCTTCCCTCCCTTCTCTCCTCTCCCTTCTCCCCTCCCCCGTCCCCCCCCCTCCCCCCAATGCAAACATGTTCATAAAGATTGGATTTGTGATTGTCCTTTTTTCATCTCCCAATAAAGCCAGTTTGCGCCGTAAATCTGCTGGGGCCGGCGTTTGTGCGCCTGTTGTTGTGGGGCTGAATTATTGCCTTCGCTTTGCATAAGCCTGATGGAAGTCCGCGAGCGCTGTTACAGAGCGGTGCCCAATATTGTTTTTAAGTTTGAATTATGGCCCTTTTGGTAAGCTGGATCTGATTGCCGCCCTTGTGAGCGAGCGCGTGTGTGTGTGTGTGGGGGGGGGTGTGAGAGAGAGAGAGGGAGAGGAGAGAGAGAGAGAGAGAGAGAGAGAGAGAGAGAGAGAGAGAGAGAGAGAGAGAGAGAGAGAATGTGTGTGTGTGTGTGTGTGTGTGTGTGTGTGTGTGTGTGTGTGTGTGTGTGTGTGTGTGTGCGAGATATGAATTATGACGTTGTTAGATTTGCTTTGTATTGTATAATTTCTCCCTTTGTCTCTCTTGCCTTTTTTGTCTTTCTCTCTCTCTTCTCTTCTTCTGTTTTCTCTTTTGTGGGCCAGTCTCCCAGTTTTGCCTTGTTGATTTTGCACCCTGTTACCTGTTTTGTGATTTATCATAATTGAATGCTAGAGAGGAGGGGGGGGGGGGGAATTCACTGTGACTCTGTGGTTGTGTGTATGTGTGTATGTGTGTATGTGTGTATGTGTGTGTGTGTGTGTGTGTGTGTGTGTGTGTGTGTGTGTGTGTATGTG
>CM060322.1:15126036-15128536 GCA_030674155.1 Stramonita haemastoma | reverse complement strand
TTTTTTATAGATGATGTTAAACTAATGAACTGTGTGGAACATTATTTTAGCAAACGTAAAAAAAAAAAGTATATCTCTAAAGAAGATACAAATTCTGTAAAGAAAAAAAAAATCAACCAAAATTGAAAACACACCTGCAATCCACCCAAAAAAAATGATGGGGCTGTACTATTAGTAGTAACGCGCTCCTCCTCCTCCTCCTCCTCCTCCTCCTTCTCCTCCCCCTCCCCCCCTCCTTCTGTCCCTCCCCCCCCCCCTCCCCCCTCAACCTCTCCCAGGCCAAAAACAAACGGAATTTCATTAAGCAAAACTCTTGTTATGACTGCAGACCTAAGTGGTATGTATATAATATATACTCAACGAATCGTACTTTCCACTAGTCTGTACTGAATGTAGTAGCAAAGCTAAACACCGGGCTAAACGTGATGACAGACCGGGGGGAGCGAAGAAATGGGGTGGGGATAGGGGATGGAGGATTGAAGACGACTGGGAGGAGGGAGGAGGAAGAGGAGGAGGAGGAGGCTGCTCCTCCAGGGTTTGGTTTGTAATCCTCAGGTGATCCGTGTGGCTTTCTGCAGGAAAGTCCAGGTCTTGAAACAAAAGCGGAGGGATAAACTTGTGTGGGCGGCACTGAAATAAAAGACTAGTCGGGTAGGGGACCAGGGGAGATGCATGCAGTGAAGACTGATGATGTGAGTCTGTTTTTTTTTCCCAGAGCGAAGATCCGAAAGTCTGCAAGTGAATAGTCATTTCTTTGATAACCGATTGAATTGTGTGGATGGTCTGGCAGACAGGGTATATAGTATTATTAATTATTATGTATATATTATAATCTGGATGAGAATCGGTGTTTTGTGTCTCTGTGACGTGTACGTACGCAGACATACGCAAACACACACGCACACACACGCACGCACGCACGCACGCACGCACACGCACGCACACACACACACACACACACACACAGAGACACACACAGACACAGACACACACACACACACACACACACACCACACACACACACACACACACACACACACCACACAACACACCACACAACAACACACACACACCACCACACACACACACACACACACACACACACACACATACACACACACGCAGGAACCCGCGCGTGCGCATGCATTACTGATTCTGTAAGGATTATGTCCAGGTCTGTTGTAAATGTTATTTGGTAATTGGTCCGTTGTTATCTTCGTTGTTGTTGTGCGTTCCCCAGCTTAGCACTCTGGGGGATCACCCGAATGTGCACTCTGACTCACTCATTCCACCTGGGAATCACTGTGAGATCGAAATTGCACACTGAATGAGAAGTAAGTTTGTGTGTATGATTGTTTTCAAGTACCTCGCCATTTAGGCATTCATACTCCGACTTCGGAGAATTTTTTCCTCGAAAGGAGGTACAGGTTGTTATGTTAGGAACTTGTGGCTAGGGCAATTTCAACACAACATTTTACAACATACCAACATTTTAGTGTAGGCTTTGGCAACTGCTGACATCATAGCTTTGGGACCTGGGCCATTTGTTGTCGACTCGCTGTGCTTTTTTTTGGTTTTGTTTGTAAGGGGTGGGTGGAAATATATATATATTATATATATATATAGTGTGTGTGTGTGGCGTGTGTGTTCTGCGTTCGGTGTGTTTGTGCGTGCGTGCGTGCATGGTGTGTGTGTGTGTGTTTTCTTTGTTCTAGTTCTACAACCACTGTGCTTAATCCATTCCGTCAGTGAAAATGTTCATTCATTCATATATTTCCTCATCCATTCATTCATTCCTTCATTTATTTATTTATTCATTCATTCATTCATTCATTCATACATTCATTCATTCATTCTCTCTATCTTCTTCTGTCTGTCCTGTCTGTCTGTCTGTCTGTCTTCTTCTTCGTCTCTCTCTCTCTCTCTCTCTCTCTCTCTCTCTCTCTCTCTCTGCACGCACGCCCCCGACCCCCACGCCCCCACACACCACACACCCCCAACAAAGCCCCACAGACAAAACACCACACCCCAAAACACCACACACACACACAACACAACACCACAAAACCCCAAAACACAAAACTCACCCAAAACCCCCCACACAAAAAACACACAAAACCCCAAAAACCCACACCAAAAAACCACAAATAACACACAAACCGGGAAAACCCCCCCCTTTCGAAAAGCTTACTGATTTGAAGGGTTATGTCCAGGTCTGTTGTAAAGTTTTTTGGTAATTGGCCCTTGTTATTTTTTTTTTGTTGTCGTTCCCCCTAAAAACTTGGGGGGGGGCACCCGAATGTGCACTCTGACCCCATTCCCCGGGGGAAACACTGGAAAAACGAAATTGCACACTGAAGAGAAGTAAGTTTGGGAATAAATTTTTTTCAAGTACCTCCCATTTAGGCATTCATACTCCGAATTCGGAGAATTTTTCCTCGAAAGGAGGTACAGGTTGTTATGTTTGGGGAAATTTGGCTTTGGGGAATTTTAACAAACA
>CM060322.1:15122439-15125936 GCA_030674155.1 Stramonita haemastoma | reverse complement strand
CCCTCTCTCCCCCCCCCCTCTCTCCCCCCCCCCAGTGTTTTTGATCTGGGGTCCATCTGACTGGGCAGCAGTAGTAATATCTCCCTGTCACCATCTCAAGGCCCGTGGAGCGAGGCTGGCATCAGTGGGTATAGTAGTGGACACTGTCCGGCCTGTGGCGTTATGAGAGATTGTGTCTGACTGACTGGCAGGGCCGAGAGACTGTTGTTGGGCGAGAGGGGAGTGGACAGGGGGTGAGAAATTATGGAAGAAGCCTTGACCTCTCTGGAAGAGTCTGGAATCCAGTCTTGTTTTTGGTGTGGTACTGGCCTGTCTTGTTTCTCTTCTCTCTCTCTCTCTCTCTCTCTCTCTCTCTCTCTCTCCTCTCCTCTCTCTCTCTCTCTCTCTCTCTCTCTCTCTCTCTCTCTCTGGTGTCATTACTTATAAAGTTATTTCTTTTTTTTAAATTTTCTTTTCGCGCTGTCCCATCTTATATTATAATTATTATGTATGATTGTCTGAACTCTTTGACTACATATTGTGTGTATCTCTCTCTGGCTTCATTAGCTGGACCATATCTCTGTATTCTCAGCTAGCTGCATTCTCTAGTGGTTTTTTTTTCTCTTGTTCTTTTTTCCCTGTAGAGGATCAGATCAATCTGTTTGGGGGCCTGTGATCAGTTGTGGTGGTGATCGATGGTGGTGTGATCAGGATGGTCTAATCAATATCAAAGGTCATGACCATTGAAGTGGACCATGTCCACTTATACAAAATCTCCCCCCCCCCCTCTCTCTCTCTCTGTCCAGCCTGATTCTTCTTTTTCATCCTTTCCGCTTTATCAGTTGTTATAGTGTGTGTGTGTGTGTGTGTGTGCGTGTGCGTGTGTGTGTGTGGTGTGTGCGCGCGCGTGCATGTGCGTGCGTGCTTGCGTGCGCGTGTGTGTGTGTGCGCGCGTGCGTGCATGCGTGCATGCGTGTGTGTATTTTTTTTATATTTTATTCTTTTATATTGAGGATAATGGAGCACTCATGTGCTTTTTTTTTCATCCAGTCCCCGTGTGTATGCAGTTTTTTAATATTATGTTCCCACCGGTGTGTGTGTGTGTACGTGTGTGCATGCGTGCGTGCGTGCGTGCGCGCGCGCGTGTGTGAACAAACACCCAAACAAACTATTCTTTCACTTTACTTTTTATGTAAAACAAGAAGTTGATAATTATGTGACAAAAAAGCAGGTGGTTTGCCAAAGGAAAAGAGTGACCACAAAGAGACTCTGCAACTAATACCAAACTTGTAGAGACTTAGCAGTTGAAAACCATCTGTCTGAGGGATCGGTGGTCTAGAGATAACGCGCCTTCCTAGACAGCGAAAAGTCCTGGTCGGAAGTGTGCCTTGGTTCGATCCCCGTTTGGGCCCAAAACTTTTCCCCCATCCATTAGACCATGAGTGGTGGTCTGGGTGCCAGTCATTCGGATGAGACAATAAACTGAGTTCCCGTGTGTTACACATAATTATTTATAGGTAAAAAAAGAAAGGTAAAGGTGTCCCGTAACTTAGGCAGTCGTAGGGGATCGAGGCATCAGAGACCTCAGCTTCTCTAGGGGCCAGCATATTGAGGGCGGCGCCCATCTCCTCTCCTTCACATAATTGTTTAGCGCACGTAAAAGAACCCACGGCAACAAGGGAGTTTTCCCTGGCAAAATTCTGTAGAAAACAGCCACTTTGATGCAGAACAAATACAGTTGCAGACAGGAAAGAAAAAGAAAAGAGTGGCGATGCAACTTGTGGCGACACACTCTCCCTGGGGAGAGCAGCCCGAATTTCACGTAGAAAAATCTGCTGTGACGTAAGTGATATGAAATAAAATGAAATGAAATGTGGCATTTAATTTTAGCCTGAATTGTTTTACGATATCAGTTACATGTGTCTAACAAATTGGGTTTTACATTTTTCCCCCTTAGTTTTGGGTTTGGTGGTGTGTGTATGGCTTTTTGGTTTGTTTGTTTGTTTTTATTTCCGTTGTTGTGTTTCTTTTATGGCAATGCATATCTCTTGAACTCTGTCCTTCCTTCTTTCCTTCTTCTTCCTGCTCTGTCTGTATCTTTCTTAAGAGAAAAAGATAGATCCAGTGGGAATTGTTAAGTAGGGTTTGACAGGGTGCTTTCCCCAAGAGGGAAGTCTCTTTTTTCCCCCCCATTTTTTCTTTTTCTGTTCTGCGCTGTTTTGAATTTTCCTTTGAGGAAATTGAAGCGATACAGCCCCCTCCCCCCCTGATGTTATAATATTGACAGACAGTGAGCCATTCAGTTCAAACTGCACAGATTTAGGAAGTGACAGCCAAGGGTTGAAGGCCAGGAGACGGATTCGCGCTATGATGGGAGATGAGGAGGAGGAGGATGTGGGGGGTGGAGGTTTCGGGATGGGGGAGGGGAGGGGAAGGTTGGGGGGTAGGGGGGGGGGGGGGAGGGTGGAGAAAGGGGGCAAAATCTGGACTTGAGGTTCGCAGTCATCGATCGATCGCAACCGGCCCGGAGGTGATCGCAAGCCCTGGCCAGTGTGTTTGGCAACAAATATGGTGGTATGAGAGATGTGACATTTTCTTGTAGCGCCCAGGGCCGTACAGGCCAGGCTGCCTTGCCTGCCTGCCTGCCTGCCTGCCGTGTATGGAGGGCTATAGGGAGTAGTAGTTAGGATTGTATGGAGAGAGAGAGAGAAAAAAGAAAAAGGTGGCGTATCTTTTTTGTTAGTTCTGAAACTAAAGGCTGCTGGTGGTGGTTTACAATATTTCGGTTTGTTAGTTTCCTCTTAGCGGAAAATAGTGAAGGAGTATCGTATGGAACGTGAGATGAGGATGGAGATAGTTATCTTACAGGTCATAGTCGCTTTACTATTTTTTTTTGGTTAGGTTATAATTGATCCCGTTTCGTCAACGTTTGATAAAAATGTCTCTAATATCTTTCATTTTGTCCTCGTACCATCATGTAGAATTATGGCTTCAAAGTCAGTTCACTTGTTCAAAGAACGGTAAAATTCGACTCAAGTCATCGAAAGTGAATGTGCATAATTTGTGGGTAGATATCATTGTCGCTGCGAAATATGGAGAATACTTGTTGTAAAATGTGTGTTATTGAGCATAACTGTAGGAACCACAGTAGCTTAACGAAAGGCTAGGACGTCATTGACGGTAACTGATGGCCTGGGTTCGAATCTTTACTAAGGTATATATTCCAGTTAATTGTTTCCTTAGAATCCAACTCGGTAAAGATGGCAAAGGTGTCCCTCTAACCTATGCGGTCTTCGGGGAGCAAGGCGTCACAGATCTCAGCACCCATTCTTCTCTCTCTCTCTCCCTCACCGCTTTACTTTCCTAAAGAGTGCAAGAACCCACATACAGATGGGTGAACTGGGGGACTGCATTGAAGCCCAAGGTGCACAAACGGTCACCTATCCAAGAGGTAAACCACGCTCAACGCTGCTTAAAAGTTTTAGGTTGGGAATAGCGAGTGCTCCGAGCACTGAGCT
>CM060322.1:15109939-15117439 GCA_030674155.1 Stramonita haemastoma | reverse complement strand
GGAAACCAGAAATATGGCATCTGTGTAGAAAATGAGGGATCCATGGTTCGAATCCTACATTAGTAGTAGCTTTAACCTCTTCACGCCTGTTACATATTGAGACGTTGTCTGAATGCTAGTCTTTCGGATGAAGTATAGAGATGTGGTTCCATGACGGAAATACATTTAGTACACATTCATTAAATTATACTAAATGCACCCCCCCCCCCCCCCCCCCTTTCTGTCTCTGTCTCGTCTGGTCTCTCTTTCTCTCTCTCTGTCTCTCTCTCTCTGTCTGTCTCTCTCTCTTCTCTGTTCTTTCTCTCTCCCTCTCTCTCTCTCTCTTCTCTCTTCTCTCTCTGTCTCTCTCCCTTCAACATGGCTCAAGCAAAGCACTGCACTGTTTGCTTGGGTGGGAAGTTGATTTCGTATGTGAAGAAATTACTGGGACTCGAACCACACACCTTACAACACGCTCACAGCACACACACACACATCTACACACACACTACACTAAAACACATCACAGGGCACCAACCCACCACACCCCCAACACCACACACACACACACACACACACACACACACACACACACACACAACACACACACACACACACACACACAGAGCAGCTTGCACCACACGCAACACACCACACACACTCGATGCGCGCGTGCACACACTCACCTCACCTTACGGAGGGAGAGAGCCAGCCAGCCAGATAGAGACTGACAGGTGATGAACGAGGACAACTAAACGAGAGAAAGAGAGGAGACAGAGATGGGGTGAGAGATGAGGTGAGGAGAGAGGAGAGAGAGCGAGCAGCTGAGAGGAAGGAGAGGTGAGAGAGAGAGAGGGCATAGTTTAAGGGAGGGAGGAGAGGAGGGAGAGAGAGAGGGAGGGAGGAGAGAGAGAGAGAGAGAGGGAGGAGGAGAGAGAGAGAGAGAGAGAGGAGAGAGGAGGAGGAGGAGAGAGAGGAGAGGGAGGAGAGAGGGGAGAGAAGAGAGAGAGGGGGGGGGGGGGGAGAGGGGAGGGAGGGAGAGAGAGAGGAGGAAGGAGAGAGGAGAGGGAGGAGGGATGAGAGGAAGAGAGAGGAGAAGAGGGGAGGAGAGGAGGGAGAGAGAGGAGAAGAGAGGAGAGGAGAGAGGGGGGAGGAGGGAGAGAAGAAGAGAGAGAGAGGGGGGAGAGAGGAGAGAGAGAAGAGAGAGAAGAACGAGGGAGAGAGGGGAGGGAAAGAGAAAAAGGGAGAGAGAGAGGGAGAGAGGAAAAGAGAGGAGAGGAGAGGAGAGAGAGTGAGGGAGAGAGATGAGAGGAGAGGACGTGAGAGAGGAGAGGATGAGAGGAGAGAGGAGAACTGTTTGTTTATTTTTTTCATTTCAGAAGCGAGAATTTCTGTTTATTTTTTTCATTTTTGGACGTTTCCATCTCTTCTCTCTTTTTCTTTTCTTTTCTTTTTTTCCCCCCTTCTTCTTTCAACATGAAAAGGGCTTCCAAAGAAAGAGGAAACTTGCGTCAAGTGATCGTGAATTTTCCCACATGCATTGATCACAGTCGTGATGATCATATTATGAGAACTGTCCTCTTTTGTTGTTGTGGATTTTATTTGATGTCTTTTTATTCTTTCATTTTTTTTCCCTCGTCTCTTTATCGATATTCCTTATACATATTTTTTTTGGGCGGGTGAGGGGATGGCGGGGGTGGGGAGGGTGGGGTGGGTTGGTGGAGGGAATAGTGTGTATAGGTTGGCTTGACTTTTTGGGGGGGTGGGGGGGGGGGGGGGGTGGTGAATATTCTTTTCTTTAGTGTTTGATATTGCAGTTTTCTCATTTTGCCATTTATCTTGGTTTTTTTGTTTTTTAAGATGGTGGGGGTTGTATCTTTCTTACTGTTTTCTTTCCAAAAACATGTCTCTTTAATATCTTTTTTGTTTTGTTTGTTTTTTGTTTTGTTTTCTATGATCATATTTACTGGTCCAGAGTTCAAGCCATGTGTCTGGAATGCCTTAGAGAACTAGGGTTTGAATCCCCCACCCATTACATGGTTTTTATGACACTGTGAGAGCTGTTCTATGTTTTTTAAAGTTTGTTTTTGTCTTCAATTCAACGTCTGTTCACTGTCAGTGATATTTAGACGAAGGGAATGGAAAATGTGATGGAGTAAGAGATGGAAGGAGAAAAGACTGAAGAGATATGATGATGTGTGTTGGTATTTTTTGTGTATAAAAATATAATTATACAGAAGAATAGTTTTGTCTTTAAAAAGTTTTCTTGTTTTTGTATCTGTAATCAAAAAGTAATTTAGTATGTTTTATTGTGTTGTCCTTTCAATCTGTATCATTCTGCCGACTGTCCATTTTAATATGCACCAGACTTTGGCACAGATCTTAAAGCTCTGCTATTTATCTTTTTTGTAATTTCTTTTATTTCAAGGATAATGGAATAAGCACTCATGTGCTTTTTTTTAATCCAGTCCCAATGTGTATGCAGTTTTGTCAATTTTGTCATCCGTTCCCATCGGCATACAATGGCCTACTCTTCTAAGATGTTCTGCGTGTGTTCGCACACAGGGCCTCGGTTTATAGTCTCATCCAAAGGACTTGGGGGGGGGGGGGGGGGGGGGGGGGGGGGGGGTGAGTGGAGGCGGCACTGATGTTAACTCCAGAGGAAAAAAATCCTCTTCAACGAGATTCGAACCCGGGTCAGCAAATCACGAGTGCATAACTATAACCACAAGGCTATCCCGTCCCCCCCATCACTGAGCAATGCATTTCCTTTATCGAGATAAAACAAACAGCGAGCATGGGGCATTGTAATTAAGTGACATTTTTACTTCAAGGCATTACATGCAAGATGGTGTAACATCACTTTTCCCATGGTGGGAAAGAAGTATTGTGTTTTGTGTTCATTTTGTTGTTGTTTTGTTTGTTGTTTTTTTTTTTTTTTTTTTTTTTTTTTTTTTTAGCCCCGACCATGTTGGCCAAGTTTTTTCTCTCATTCTTTCCTTTCCCTCATCCTCCTCTCTCTAAAAAAAAAAGAATTGAAAATACTTTGAAAAAGAAAAAAAAAGAAGGAGAGAAGAAAAAAAAACACCAAGAGGGAGATTATTCAGTTGGCTTTGACAGGGTTTCCTTGAGACGTCTCTTTTCATTTCCTTCTGGCCGTTTTTTGTGAATTTTAAAGCCGGAATCGATGCGCCCAAAATGTTATAATACGACGACGGGAGCATTCATTGGTGATTTCATGGCTGAGTGGTGGGTGGGAAGAGAGAGGAGAAGAGAGAGTGATGAAGAAAGGGTGAGGAAGGAAAAAGGGGAAGGGAGGAAGAGGGAGGGAGAGGAAGAAAAAAAGAGAGAGGAGAGATGAGAGGAGAGAGATGGACGGGGGTTGGAGAGGAGGGATCTGAGAGCAGAGATGGGGGAGAGAGAGAGGAGAGAGAGTGATGGTGAGAGTATGGAGTAGGAGAGAGAGGAGAGAGGAGAGGAAGGGGAGTAGAGGAGAGATAAGGAGAGAGGGAGTGAGTGGTGTGTGGTGAGTGTGATGGGTGGTAGAGAGAGAGGAGAGTGAGTGAGGAGAGAGAGAGAGGGAGAGAGACGAGAGAGAGGGAGGGGAGTGGAGAGGAGGGGAGGAGGGAGGAGAGGGAGAGGAGAGAGAGGAGGAGAGGAGAGGAGAGGAGAGAGAGAGAAGAGAGACGAGAGAGAGAGAGGAGAGAGAGAGAGGAGTGAGTGAGTGAGTGAGTGAGTGAGTGAGGTGAGGACGAGAAGAAGAGAGGAGAGAGAGAGAGAAGAGAGAGGAGAGGAGAGAGAAGAGAGAAGAAAGAGAAGAGAGAGAGACAGAGAGCAGAGAGACAGAGAGAGAGAGGACAGAGACGAGGGAGGGAGAAGGAGGGAGGGAGAGGGAGCTGATATAAAGGCCCGGGGCCCCTCAGGCATCGATCAGTGCGGCATGGCTCAAGGTGATTGCTGGATCTGGCCACGGCACGTTTGGCAATAAAATGGTAATATGAAAAATTTGACATTTCTCATGCACCCACCGTATACCGCGTACTGCGTACGCCATAGTCAGCCGCCAGGCTTCCGCGAAGAAAAAGGTTACTTGGTGTTTTGGGGGAATTTTTTTATTGTCAGAGATTTTAACACTTAGTTTTGTGCTTTAACAAACAACAAAAAACCCCCAACAGCAACAGCAACAAATAAATAACAACAAAATTACCCTACTCAGAATTTGATCTTTTCGTCGCAGGCCACTGACTGACTAACAGCAGCAGAAAACAACAACAGCAACAACAACTACAACAACGGAGCTGAATTTGCACAAACATATTACACAGAGTGAATAAAAAAAAGTGGTATACTTAAAATGAATGGATGAATGACTAAAGTCTTGAAAGAGTGTTTTCTAGAAAAAAAATCTACCTTTTAATTAGGATTATGAGCTCTTATGTGGTGTTCATGATTGACCCTGCGATTAAGGGGTGCTAATTATTATTATATGAATGATTAAATGATAATATCTAAGCACTCGTGATGCCAGCAAGTACGTAAGCACGTGATTGTCTTTGATTCTGTTGGAACCAACAAAGTGATGCATGCCTGTGTACTTGTGTATGCAGAAACGGGGCACTCACGCTTATGAGCACACACATAAACACAAACACACACATACACACACACACACACACAAACACACAAAACACACACACACCACTCCCTCCTTCCCTCCCTCCCTCCCTCTCAGCCACTCAACGCCAGGAGAGAGGCTGACTCGCAGCGAGACGAGAGAGAGCGAGAGGATGAGAGAGAGAGAGAGAAGAGACAGGACAGACAGACAGACAGACAGACAGACAGACAGACAGACAGGCAGAAAGAGAGAGACAAGAGAAAGAGAGAGCACAGAGCAGTATTCTGCTGTCAATCTTTGTCATTCTTTTCTTTTTCGTTCGGTTCGTTTCTTTTTTTCTTTCTTTCTTTTTTCTTTCTTTCTTTCTTTCTTTCTTTCTTTTTTCTTTCTTTCTTTCTTTCTTTCTTTCTTTCTTTCTGCGTGTCTAGCCCTTCTATTTTGTCTGCGGGTGTCTTGTCCATTTGTCAGCCGTCTGCCTCCTTCCTTCATTCAGTCATTTACATCAGCAGCAGTGTCGTTTCATTACAATTTGATTAGAGGAAGCTATCGATCATAAAAAATGTGAAAGAACAGAGAGAGAGAGAGAGAGAGGAGGAGAGAGAGGAGGGGGGAGGAGAGAGAGGGGAGGAGGAGGGAGAGGAGAGAGGAGGAGGGAGGGAGGGAGGGAGAGACTGAGAGAGAGAGAGGGAGGGGAGATGAGAGAGAGAGAAGGAAGGGGGGAGAGAGAGGGGGGGGAGGGGGGAGAGAGAGAGAGAGAGAGAGGAGAGGGAGGGGAGAGAGAGGGGGGGAGGGAGGGGGAGAGAGGGGGGGGGGGAGGGAGAGGAGAGAGAGAGAGGAGAGAGGGGAGAGGAGGGAGGAGTGAGGGGGGGAGATTGAGAGAGAGAGTATGGGAGGGGGAAGATTTGAATCGGTGATGAGAAGAAGAGAAAGATTTGGCTTTTGCATTGGAACGTTTTAATCCTTCCCCTCCCCCCTTCCCTCATCACCCCCCACCCTTCTATTCTCCCACCCTCCCTCTTCTCTCAATTCTTTAATCCCTCTCTTTTCCCTCTCTCTCTCCCTCCTCTCCTCCCTCTCTCTCCCCCTCTCTCCCTCTCCTCCTCCCCTCTCTTTTCTCCCTCCCCCTCTGTCCTCTCCTTCTTCCCCTCCTCTTCTCTCCCTGCTCTTTCTCTTCTGTCTGTCTGCGTCTTCTGTCTGCCTGTCTGTCTGTCTTCTTCTCTCCTCTCCTCTCCTCTCTCCTCTCCCCTCTCTCTCCTCTCTCCCTCTCTCTCCCTCTCTCTCTCTCGCTCTCTCTCTCTTCTCCTCGCCTCCCTTCTCTCTGCTCTCTCTCTCTCTTCTCCTGTCTCTCTCTCTCTCCTCTCTCTCTCTCCCTCTCCCTCCCTCCTCTCTCTCTCTCTCTCTCTCTCTCTCTCTCTCTCTCTCTCTCTCTCTCTCTCTCTCTCTCTCTCCTCTCTCTCTCTCTCTCTCTCTCTCTCCACATGAAAGAGGTTTTGAAAGGAAGGGGAAACTGCACGTCAAGTGCTTGTGCTTTTTCCCTCCACATGCATTTGATCATCACAGTCAGGGTGATGATATAGATTTTTCCTTTTTTTGTGTGTGGTTTTGTGTTTGGGGCTTTTTTTTTAAAAAGTTTGATACTGTTTGACTCTTTGCTATGTTTCTTTGGTTTGTTTGTCTGTCTGTCTGTTTGTTTGTCCGTCTGTTTTGCCTGCCTGTCTGTCTGTCTGTCTGTCTCATGTCCACTGTCCACTCTCTCCAAAGTCCTTCGGATGAGACTTTAAACCGAGGCCCCGTGTACGAACGCACGCAGAATGTCTTGCGCACACGTTAAATCCTGTTCCGCTTTTCGTAAGAGTAGGCCATCGTGTGCCGGTGGGAACAGATGACAATATTTACAAAACTGCATACACACGGGGACCGGATGAAAAAAAGCACAGATTGCTTATTCTGATATCCTGGATATAAAAGAATAAATATAAATAAATAAATAAATAAATAAATAAATAAATAAATGTTTTGTGATCGACTATGACTCTCTGACTAGGAGTATTTGTTTCATCCCCTTTTTCTGTACATTCTTAACGTGAACGTATCATTGTCTAAATCACCTTGTATGGAATGGACTTTAAACCAATGAGAAGAAGAAGAAGAAGAAGAAGAAGAAGAAGAAGAGAGAAGAAGAGGAGGAGGAGAAGGAAAGAAAAGAAGAAGAAGAAGAAAGAAAGAAGAAGAGGAAAAGAAAAGAAGAAGAAGAAAGAAGAAGAACAAGAAAAGAAAGAAAGGAGGAGGAGAGGAAGAAGAAAAAATGAGGAGGTTATCAAGTACTGTTTCACAGGGTGTTTCCTTGAAATGTCTCATCATTTCCTTCCACCCAGTTTTTGAATTTTAAAGCCGTAATCGATACTGCCCCCAAAATTTATAATAATCAGACGGGGCGGGGGGGGCATTCAAATTGGTCAGCATTTAGTCAGGGTGTGGATGGGATGGATAGAAGGGTAGCGGATAAAGCGCCCAGCCCTCAGGCATCGATTGATTGTGCAAACTGAAAGTGATTGCTGGCTTTTGAGCATGGCACGATTGGAAATAATTTAAAAAAAGAAAAGAAAAAAAGAATGGTAATAGGAAAAATGTGGCATTTCTCATGAATCTCCACCGTCATGCTGAGCAAGTAAAAGACTTTCTGGGTGTTAGGGTTTTTTTTGTTTTGAATGGTGAGACTGAACATAGAAAATATACATCATAAGTGTCTTTTCAGTCCTCAGTCTACTGGTGAAGAGGGAGGAGAGGAGGAGAGGAACTAAACGTGAGATTTAAAGTGAAAGAAGTGTGTGTGGTCAACTGATTGTGGTGTGGATGTCTTTTTTTTCTCGTTCCTCAAAGAGCTCTGAGGTTCACCAGTGGTGAGA
>CM060322.1:15102439-15104939 GCA_030674155.1 Stramonita haemastoma | reverse complement strand
TGCTGCGGAATTAGCTGCAGTATCAGGTGGCAGCAGATGGGATTTGTTATCTCCATGGGACTCCCCTGCTCCCTTACACGTTCATTTTCACCCTTACACGTTAATGAATTACACTGACGGTTTCGTGTTGGATGGGGGTAAACATGTTCAGTGCTTTTTCTTCTCCGCTGTTCATTTTTCCAGCTTCTTTTTTGTTGTTGTTGTTGTTTTGTTGGATGTTTATTTTCTTTTTTGTTTCTGGTTGTTGTCAACACTTGTTTCATTTTTGGATATTTCCCCCTTGTTCCTCAGCTTAGGGTTCCGGGTTTTACAAATGGTGAGGGGGGTTTTTTTGGGTTTTTTTTGCGTACTTGACCGTTTTTTGCCCACCATTAAGGTAGCCACACTCCGACTTTGAGGTTTCCTTTGGGATGATTTTCCCAGAAGAATAGACGCTGTGAGGGACCGTAAAGGTGTAGGATGTTAAGAAAGGAAAGCCAGCTTTTGAATAAATCCAAATGGCTGGACTGACTGACTGACTGACTGACTGACTGCTTTCTGCGTTAACTGCTCAAGCATTGTTGGGGACACTGGACTGAATTTTTTCCAGAAAGTTTCCTGGTCAAGTTGAACCATTATGTAGTTGTTTGATGCAGATGTAAGAGATGTTGTTTGGTTTGGGTTTTTTTGTTGTTGTTGTTTTCCTTTTGTTTTCGTTGTTTTCTGATGTGAAATAAAGACTTTTCTGTCTTTTATCTTCTGTTGTCGTATTTTCTTCTTATATAATATCTGTGGTTTTGTTGTTGATTTTCACCTTGTGTGGTTCTTATTGTTCTTTTCAATATTTTTCGCGGCTACCTCGTGTACTCTGATCTAGTCTCTCTATTCTCTCTGTCTCTTCCTCTTCTGTCTCTCTGTGTATGTGTGCATCTCTCTGTCTCTCTGTCTGTCTCGTCTGTGTCTGTTCTCTCTGTCTTCTGTCTCTCTCTTTGTCTCTCTCTGTCTCTTTCTGTCTCCCTATCTCTGTCTGTCAGTTTATCTCTCTCCCTCTGTGTGTGTGTGTGTGTGTATGTGTGGTTGTTGTATGTATGTGTGTATGTGTGTGTGTGTGTGTGCGCGCGCGCGCATTGTGTGTGTATGCGCGCGCGTGTGTGAAGTTTCTTTGTCCCTCTTTCAGAGCATGCAGTGTAAACGTGATTATCATAGAAAATTCATGTACCAAGTGAACAAACCCGGGGAATGAGGGACGAGAAAACTTCTCTGCTATTATATAAGTGTACACCGAGTCATGTATTATTCAACGTGTGTGTGTGTGTGTGTGTGTGTGTGTGTGTGTGTGTTGTGTGTGTGTGTGTGTGTGTGTGTGTGTGTGCGTGGTGCGTGCGTGCGTGCGTGCGTGTGTGGTGCGTGTGTGTGTGTTGTGTGTATGTTGTGTGTTGTGTGTGTAGTGAGTGAGTGTGTGGTGTGTGTGTGTGTGTTGTGTGTGTGTGTTTTATGCATGTGGTGTCTACAATCCAACGTTACTTTTACTTCTGTGACTTCAGAGAGAGAGAAGAGTGAGAGAGACGAGAGAGAGAGAGAGAGAGACAGAGACAGAGACAGACAGACAGACAGACAGAGACAGACAGACAGACAGACAGACAGACAGACAGACACAGAGAGAGAGAGAGTGTGTGTGTGTGTTGCGTGCGCGCGCGCGTGTGCGTGCGTGCGTGTAATTTTACACTCAACACATGTTTGCATACAAGCAAGAGTTTGTGTGTGTACATGTATACATACACAATGCTGTTGCATGCATTCCCCAAAAGACTGGGGGAAAAGGTGGGTGGGTGGGCAAATAAGGGGGGTAGGTAGTGTAGAGGGGGTTGGGGGGGGGGGAGGAGAGAAGATGCATACAATAAGTGCACTTGCATGCAGCATGTATGGGGAAGGAGGAGGATGAGGAGGAGGAGGGAGGCAGGTTTAGAATGAGGGGAATCCCTGATAAATCATCCCCGGTGAGTGCCGCTTGCTTGTGGCATTAGCTGCAGTATCGTGTGGCCCAGATGGAATTAGTTATCGCCATCTCGGCTGTTGTCTTCTGTTGTGCAGGCTTCCCATTTCACTTGCATGTCGTTCCGAAATTCTCCAAAGAGTAGGGTAGTGGTGTGTGTGGTGGGGTGGTGGTGGGGGTGGTGGTGTGTGGTGTGTGTGTGTGTGTGGTGTGTTTGGTGTGTGTGTGTGTTGTGTGGTGTGTGTGTGTGTGTGTGTGTGTGTGTGTGTGTGTGTGTGTGTGTGTGTGTGTGTGTGTGTTGTGTGTGTTTGTAGTGTGTGTGTGTGTTTGTAGTGTGTGTGTGTGTGTGTGTGTGTGTGTGTGTGTGTGTGTGTGGTGTGTGTGTGTGTGTGTGTGTGTGTGTGTGTGTTGTGTGTGTGTGTGTGTGTGTGTGTGTGTGTGTGTGTAGTGTGTGTGTGTGTGTGTGGTGTGTGTGTGTGTGTGTGTGTTGTTTGTGTGTGTGTGTGTGTTGTTTGTAGTGTGTGTGTG
>CM060322.1:15087439-15097439 GCA_030674155.1 Stramonita haemastoma | reverse complement strand
AGGGCATCTTTCCAAAGCTGTAGTGTGTGTGTGTGGCTGGGAGGAGGGAGGACAGAGGAGAGGAGGCTGGCTTGGTTGGCTGGCTGGGCTGGCTTGGGATGGAGTAGGGGGCTTGAGGCCCTAATGGCTACTGTCAAAGACGAGGCCGCGATGGATGGGCGCGGGAGGCAGAGTTGAAGTTCCGCGACACTGCCTAACAAGCGCCGGCCGACTCGGGGGCAGCAGGGAGGGATCGGGTTGCAGCCAGAATTATTGGTGAAAGCCATCTGTTTGAAAGCCAAATTTGTTCCCCTTCCCTTGCTGCCTCATCTCGATCTTCTCCCCCCTCCCCTCCCTTCTGCCCCTCCCTTCTCACCCTCCCCGTCCCCCCTCCCGTCCCCGCGCCCGTGCCCAAGATTTAAGCCCTTGCCGACCGTCAAGTGAGCTCGCCCCCTCGTCTGAAACCGCCTGGCCTTATGTAAATGCTTTCTAGTTTGGGGTTGGTGTGTGTGTGGGGGTTGGGGTTGGGGTTTGGGTTTTTTTATATTTGGAGGCGCTTTTTCTCTATATCGTGTGAAGCTAGGGTTTCTTCGCTGGATTTTTTTTTTTTTTTTGGCCCCAGAGAGGGGGAGAGAGAGAGAGAGAGAGAGAGAGAGAGAGAGAGAGAGAGAGAGAGAGAGAGAGAGAGAGAGAGAAGAAGATTTTTTTTTTGCACGGCAATTCGTTCAAGGAAAGAGAGAGACAGACCGTGGCCCCAATGAAGAGCGACATCATTTCGGATTCGTTTTCTTCTTCTTCCAGGATTTCTTTTTACCTCCTCCTCCTCCTTCTTTTTTGGTTGGTGGTGTGTGTGTGGTGTGGTTCTGTGTGGTGTGTGTGTGTGTGTGTGTGTGTGTGTGTGTGTGTGTGTGTGTGTGTGTGTTTATGAGTCGGGGAGGTGACCGCGGTGAACCGCAATCGTTCTTGTCCCCCCTCTCTACCTTCTCATCTTTATCACTTGCAATACATGCAAATGGCTTCTGCAAGAGCCCTCTCCTCCCCTCCCCCACAACTTTTTCCTCCCAATCGTCATCGTTCTTCCTCTTCCTCCTCCTCGTTCTTCTCGTTCTTCTTGTTCTTGTTCTGCTTGTTCTTGTTCTGCTTGTTCTTGTTCTTGTTCTTGTTCTTCTTGTTCTTGTTCTTCTTGTTTCGTCTTCTTCTTCTTCTTCTTCTTCGTCTTCTTCTTCTTCTTCTTCTTTTCTTCTTCTTCTTCTTCTCTTCTTCTTCTTCTTCTTCTTCTTCTTCTTCTCTTCTTCTCTTCTTCTTCTTCTTCTTCTACTTCTTCTACTTCTTTCTTCTTCTTTTCTTCTTCTTCTTCTTCTCTTCTTCTTCTTCTTCTTCTTCTTCTTCTTCTTCTTCTTCTCTCTTCTTCTTCTTCTTCTTCTTCTTCTTTCTTCTTTCTCTTCTTCTTCTTCTTGTCTTCGTCTTCGTCTTCTTCTGTCTCCTTCTTCCTCCACGAGTAGAAAAACAATTTCTGTCGCTTCAAATAAAAAGGCAAACAATGACGTCGGTGTATATAGAGTTTTTAGCTAGCGTTGAAGGTGGTAGTAGTATTTAAAAGTCCTTCGGATGAGACTCCCGTGTGCGAACGCACGCAGAACATCTTGCGCACACGTTGTTAAATCGCGTTTCGCTTTTCGTAAGAGTAGGCCATTGTGTCGTGCCGGTGGAAAACGGATGACAAACTTTACAAAACCTTGTTTAGCTAGCGTTGAAGGCGGTAGTAGTATTTTAAAGTCCTTCGGGTGAGACTATTAACCGAGGCCCCGTGTGCGAACGTACGCAGAACATCTTGCGCACACGGTAAATCCCGTTCCGCTTTTCGTAAGAGTAGGGTATTTTGTGCCGGTGGGAACGGATGACAAGATTTACAAAAGTGCATACACACGGGGACTGGATGAAAAAAAACACTTGAGTGCTTATTCCATTATCCTCGATATAAAAGAAATTAAAAAAAATAATAATAATAATAATGCAAGTGCTGTGTGTTGATATCAAGTTGTGTTTAATGAATAAGAGGCTATAGAAGGAGGTAGCTTAGCTTGTGTTTTGAGCTTGTTAACCTGTGTTTTAAGTATAACAAACAACTGTGATTAAATTGGAGTATGCACTGCATAAGAAATGTACAGGCACACCACTGTCAATACTTGCTCGCGTCAAAGTACACACGCACACACACGGTAGTTAAGCTGTTTTAAGTATAACAAACAACTGTGATTAAATTGGAGTATGCACTACATAAGAAATGTACAGGCACTGCCAATACTTGCTCGCGTCAAAGCACACACACACACGCACCACGCACACACACACACACACACACACACACACACACACACACACACACACCACCGCACGCACGCACGCACGCACGCACGCACGCACGCACGCACGCACGCAGAGCTGACAAATCTAGGCACACATCAAAATAACAGTATGGCCTGGCTATCGTGGACAATGCTATCAATCAGTGTACCGCAAACTTTTGTTGCGCTACTTGTTGTTTGTGCCCCCCCCCCCCCCCTTCCCCTTCCCCGTCTTTCCATCTTTCCTACCTCCCTCTCTACTCCTCTCTTCTCTCTCTCTCTCTCTCTCTCTCTCTCTCTCTCTCTCTCTCTCTCTCTCTCTCTCTCTCTCTCTCTCTCTCTCTCTCTCTCTCTCTCTCTCTCTCTCTCTCTCTCTCTCTCTCTCTCTCTCTCTCTCTCTCTCTCTCTCTCTCTCTCTCTCTCTCTCTCTCCCCTCTCTCTCTCCCCCTCCCTCCCGGCCCTACCTCTCTCCTTCCTTCCATCCCCCCCCCCCTTTCTCTGTCTTTCTCTCACTGAATTGTATTTTGGGGGGGTTCATTTT
Source organism: Stramonita haemastoma (assembly GCA_030674155.1). Classification (NCBI taxonomy): domain Eukaryota; kingdom Metazoa; phylum Mollusca; class Gastropoda; order Neogastropoda; family Muricidae; genus Stramonita; species Stramonita haemastoma. Next base: position 15,094,574 of record CM060322.1, on the reverse strand, counting down.
CTGAACATTTATTTATTCTTATGCCTTCTATCATCTTTTCTCACTTTCTTCAAATTCAATTAACAGCTCTGTTATTATCTCTTTTAGTTTTGTTCTTTGATTGATTGATTGATTGTTTGTTTTTGTTCTGATTGTTTTTCACGTTTACTGATATTCAAATGGTCAGTTTTGGTAGGTGTACACTCATAATAACAACGATGTATATAATTATGGTAGAAGAAGCAAGTTTCAGATCCAGAAAGTGCGCGCAAGATCGATCGATCGATCGAATCTATCTATCTATCTATCTATCTATCTATCTATCTATCTTATCTATCTATCTATCTATCTATCTAAACTATCTGTCTGTCTGTCTGTCTGTCTGTCTGTCTGTCTGTCTGTCTGTCTGTCTCTTTGCCTGCCTGCCTGCCTGCCTGCCTGCCTGCCTGCCTGCCTGTGTGTGTGTGTGTGTGTGTGTGTGTGTGTGTGTGTGTGTGTCAGACAGACAGACAGACAGACAGACAGACAGACAGAAGAGACAGAGTCTGCGTTGGTAAATACGTTACACACATACTAGCGCTGGTCTATGGATTAATTGGCATGGTCTATGGATTAATTGGCACTGGTCTATGGATTAATTGGCACTGGTCTATGGATTAATTGTTGATTGTGAAATCAGATATGTTTCTGCTCCTTTATATTGTAAAAAAAAAAGACAACAACAAAAAACAGCAATCAAACATACTAAGCAAAACAAACAAAAAAAGAAAAACCCACCACAACCATACAAACCCCCCCCCCCCCCCCCCCTGTGTTTTTACTTGTTGCCCCCCCCCCCCCCCCCCCCCCCCAAACCCTCCTCCCTCTTGGAGTGCCAGGGATCTTTCATTATAAATAGCGTCCCCACCTTCTGGAAACTCTGTGCTAGAAATATCCCCTTTTCTATCACTCCTTTCCTTTCTGTCTTCCTCCTCATCTCTATTCTGCCTCCTCCGGGGGACGGGATAGCCTAGTGGTCAGAACATTGCGCTCGCAATCTGACGACCTGGGTTCGATTCCTGTTCGAGGGGATTTTTCCCCACATTATGTGTGCGAGCAGGCTCAGGTGGACGTAGAGTGGTGGTAGTTGAAGGAGGCTGTTGAAAAATAGGGACAGATGTGAGAGGGGAAAAAATCTCAGGTAGGAAATTAGTGGGTTTTGAGGCTGGATTTGAAAGTATCAAAATGTAGGCTTTTGGCGATGTGGAGAGAGGGATCGGTCATTCCAAGTTCCACATTCGGACAAACCGTACTACCTGATTAAAGTAGAAACAGCAGCAGATCACTTTTTTTTTAAAAAGACAGAAACGGAATCAAAATGATAGAAAATAACTGAACAGGATTCTCTGCCCCAGCAAACTTATCCATCCCTGAGACTGTCCCAAGAAATGTGTGTTCAACTGAGCTCATTCAGACCCGAAAAGACACAAAAAATGGTTGTGGCGGAAGAATTTGAGAAGCCGGAAAACGTTTTCCTAACGCTCATTTGATATTCTTCATTCCGGCATCTGATTGGCTGCTTTCCAAGCGCGGCAGCTTGATGGCGGCCCTTTTTATGACGTCAGAATCCGCCGGAAACGCCAATCATTTTTATAACTTCGCTGCAAGAGAGGAACAAACATGGCGGAGACCTTGCTGTCGAATTTTGAGCGCCACAAAGTGGGTTTTCTTGTAATGGGAAATTCGATCAGAAATAAAATGGAAAATTGGATTAATATTTTTGTTTGGCACAAAATGGGCATTTGAGGATCGGTTTGTCTTTTGATTTGGTGTCGTTTTCAAGCCTGAACGATTACAGTTTTTTGGGGGGAGGGAGGGTGGGAGGAGAGGCATTGCTGATATCGTTTCATGATTCATGAATATGCATGTAGAATATACGATACGTATTTAATGATTTGTCATTTAGAAAGAATAAGGGAAGGAAAGAAAAAAAAAAACTTTGTGAATTCTATCGCTTGAACCATGTAAAAATGGTTCTTTCTCTGTGGTCCTTTTTTTTTTCTTGAGTGAGCCGGTTATATTGTGTGTTGTAAAACTGTCAGACGGTAAAAACATTTGCTGTAGAATTTGTCAGACGGTGTAACATTGTTACAGAACTTTGTGGCGTGAAGCTTTCAAATCAAGACAAATGGTCCATTCAGGGACATTTGAAAACTGATTACAAACGAGAAAAATATGCTTATCTGTCGCTGGATATGCCTGCACGTCCGTGCGCGTGCGTGTACGCTTGCATACACGTGTGCCTACTCGTGTATGTATTTTGGGTCTTATATTGCGCGCGCGAACACACACAAACACATATATACAGACACAAGACAGACGTACTGACAGAAAGTCGGACGGATGGACATACATAATTATATACAGACAGCTAGACAGACAGACAGACAGACAGACAGACAGACAGACACTCTCTCTGTCTCTCACTCTCTCTCTCACGCACGCACGCACGCACGCACGCAAGCACGCACGCGTTCGTACACGGGTCTAGGTTAACATTGTGATAATGTAGTAATAATAATTTGATGGCAGCTGGAAGATCAATTGGGGTCTCACTTGAGATATGTATGAAATTTGGCTAACAGGAAGATTTGCAAAGTGGTGGGTGAGTGTGCATGAGTCTGCACACGCGTGTGTGCAGGTGTCATGGACATACATGCGTGCATTCATGCACGCGTTCACGTGTATATCTGTACGTGTGCTCACATGCGTATTTGTGATTGAGGCATGTACATGTCTGTGTGTGTGCGCGTGCGTGAGTGCGCGTTATTATATTCATTTTATTCTTTTTTTATATCGAGGTTAATGGAGTAAGTACTCGTGTCCTTTTTTTTTTTATATCCAGTCCCAATGTGTATGCAGTTCTTAAAATCTTGTCGTGTGTTCCCACTGGCACACAATGGTGTACTCTTACGAAAAGCGTAACAGGATTTCACGTGTGTGCGTGTGTGATATCAAACGCACCTTGATGACTGTGTGTTGATGCGAACAACACTTCTGTATCTATCTATCTATCTATCTATCTATCTATCTATCTATCTATCTATCTATCTATCTATCTATCTATCTATCTAGTCTGTCTGTCTGTCTGTCTGTCTGTCTGTCTGTCTGTCTGTCTGTCTGTCTGTCTGTCTATCTTATCTATCTATCTATCTATCTCTATCCCTTAGTCCGGCGACCGTGGGGGCACCCATGAAGATTTGACAACCAGTTCCTTCCATTCCTCTCTTCTGTGAACATAGAATAATAATTGTTCTTCTGTTTGTGCTGTTGTGACAGAGCATGCCGCTGGAGGAGCTACGGAAACGATGCCTGGAACATTTGGAAGTGCTGTCCAGAAAACGCATGAAGAGGATACTGGCAGGTACTGCACGTTTGGGATTTCCCCCCTCCTGTCTCTGTTATCTTGTTCTGCGCTGTAGAGATGCCAAAGGTCTCTAAGTGTAAAATAGTACCCCCTATCTATCCCGTTGTCTCTTGACCGTGGGGGCACCCCCGAAGACTTGACAACCAGTTCCGTCCATTCCTCTCTCTGTTCTGCCTTTCTCAGGGTTTTGTTGGGTTCTAGGCTAGGCCTGTCCACTCGCTGATGTTGTCCTCCCATCTCTTCCTTGGTCTGCCTCTTTTGTTTCCTCCTTGGGTAGTGCCTTGCAGTATTGTCTTTGAAAGTTCTTTTGATCGCGTGACATGCCCGTACCATTTAAGTTTACGCTTCTTTACGGTTGTTAGAAGGTTTTCGAAGGGCCCATGGGTTTGCTGGATTCGGTTATGCACGTCTTCGTTGCTTATAAGGTCATAGTAGGAGATGCCAAGGAGTCTCCGGATGCATCTAATCTCTATCGCCTGTACTATTCTCTCCAATTCAGCAGTCGGGGTCCAGGATTCACAGGCATGCAGGAATATGGATATGACAAGGGAGTGCATTAGTCTTATCTTGGAGTTGAGTGAGATATTTTTCATCTTTCTAGATGGCGTTCAGTTTTGACAGTGCTGTTATTGTCTGTGCAATCCTGCATACTACTTCAGGCTAGGACCCCCTGATCTGATAATAACGGCAACCAAACACTTGAAACTTTGCATCCCTGACCCCACCTTCTGAAAAAATCTGTTGTAGGAATACCCTTCTTTCTGTATTTCTCTTTGTTTATGCTTTGTTCCTGTTCTTCCTGTCACCTATTTCATGGATCTATTTTCTGTCTTCTTCTTCCATTTTCCTGCTTTTCATTTCCCGCCCAGAAAGACTTAAAATATAACAGTTTTCTCTGAAGCCGAAGTCGGATGCTCTGGGTCTGACTTGTCAGGCGCCTACTGGCTGCGCAACACATTTTCGCGTATTTGATAGAGAACAATAGTTGCTGTCTGAGTGTTCGATGAAGAAGAAGTTTTCTGTTTGTGTTTTGTATGTTTTGGTAGGTTTTTTTTTTTGGTAGTTGTTTTGTTTTGTTTGATTGGTTTTGAAAATGTGTGTGGTTGTTTTGGGGGTTTGATTTTGTGTGTGTGTTTGTTTTGAAACTGTTTGATGTTCTTACTTTGCGAGAAATCTAAGCTGGTAATTTCTCTTTTTGTGTTATTCTCTTTGTTGCTTTATTTATGTCTGTAATTTTGTGCTCATGCATTCTTTTGCATTTTCTCCACATCTGTCTCTTCCCCCTTCTCCCTCTCCCCTTCTCCCTCTCTCTCTTCTCCTCTCTTCTCCTCTTTCTTCTTCTTCTTCTTCTTCTTCTTCTTCTTCTTCTTCTTCTTCTTCTCTTCTTTCTCTTCTTCTTCTTCTTCTTCTTCTTCTTCTCTTCTTCTCTTCTTCTTCTCTCTCTCTTCTCTCTCCTCCTCTGTCTTCTGTCTGCTCCTCTCTGTCTGTCTGTGTCTGTCTGTCTGTCTTCTCTCTCTCTCTCCTCTCCTCTCTCTCTCTCTCTCTGTCTCTGTGCACTTTGTGCGTGCGTTTTCATATTTTGTATTTGAAAACCAAATTTGAACAAACAGCAGAAACAAAGCAAAACTGCTCTCAAACGAACCAACCAACAAAAACAAAATATGCGAAACCAAGACAAACAAAAAAGCCCATGGAACCAAGTCAACACGGAAATCATAAAACAAAATCAAAAGCAAAGCGAAATCAAACAAAAAAAAAAGCAAAACTTTTTATCGTGTAACGAGCTTGCAACGGGCATTTTCATCAAAGAACACTAACATTGGCATAACTAATCAGGGACATTTGAATTTCAAAATTTTGAGTTTTTAGTTTGCCTCTCTCTCTCTCTCTCTCTCTCTCTCTCTCTCTCTCTCTCTCCTCTCTCTCTCTCTCTTCTCTCTCTCTCTCTCTCTCTCTCTCTCTCCTCTGCTCTCTCTCTCTTCCCTCTCTCTCTCTCTCTCTCTCCCTCTCCCTCTCCTCTCTCTCTTCTGTCTCTCTGTCTGTCTGTCTGTCTCTGTCTGTCTGTCTGTCTCTCTCTCTCTTCTCTCTCTCTCTCTCTCTCTCTCTCTCTCTCTCTCTCTCTCTCTCTCTCCTTCTCTCTCTCTCTCTCTCTCTCTCTCTCTCTCTCATGTTTTATGTATGCACAGTATGTTTCCGTGTTGGTTTTTCGTTTCCTTTATCTTCTGTTTAATGTATTCAGGTAATCATTTTTTGTACTTATTTCATTTTGGTTTGTTGATATATATTTTTTTTTCAGTTTGATCTTTTCTTACGTTTTGCTTGCATTTATTTTCCCATTTCATTTTTGTTTGTTTTTTGTGTGTATTCATTTATTAATTTCTATTTATTTGTTGATCTGGACACAGGAGACGACCCGGCAGCCATTTCTTCATCGGGAACAGACGATGAGAGTACAGACGAAGAGAAGGAGAAAGGTGAGGTTGAAAAGAGATGGTGTGTGGGAAATCATACCACGCGTTCGTTCTTCTATGTCTTTGTCTTCTTTGTTCGCTTTTTTTCCTTTTCTCTTTTCTTTCTTTCTTTCTTTTTTCTTTCTTTCTTTTTTCTTTGTTTCTGTTCTTTCTTTTTTTCTTTGTTTCTTCTTTGTTCTCTCTCTCCTCTCTGTCTCTCTCTGTCTCTCCTCTCTCTCTCTCCATCTCTCTCTCTCTCTCGTCTCTCTCTCTTCTCTTCTCTCTCTCTCTCTCTCTTGTCTCTCTCTCTCTCGTGTGTTGTGTGTTTCTTCTGCATTCTTTCTGGTCTTGTGTCTTCGTTCGTTCTTGAATTGAACGTTGTCACTAAAGTGATATTATCGTAGACAGTCTGTCTGTCTTCTGTCCCTCTCTTTTCTCTCTCTCTTCCTCTCCTCTCTCTCTTCTCCTCCTCTCTCCTCCCCTCTCTCTCTCTCTCTCTCTCTCACTCTCTTCTCTCCTGTCTCTTCTCTCTCTCTTCTCTCTCTCTCTTCCTTCTCTCTCTTCTCTCTGTGTCTGTCTTCCACCCCCTCTCTCCTCACTCTACCCTTCCTCCCCTCACCCCCACCTCTCTTATCTAAGAGCACGTTACAAAAAAAAAGAAAAAGTTATGAATGTGTAGTAAATGATCTCAACTTCACTTTCTAATCAAAGCCCCCACCCTCACCCTTCCCCTAAGGAATCACCCCCCCGCCCATCCCTCTTGAAAAAAAAAAAACCACCAAAACCAAACCAACCAAACCATCCCAAATTCTAAACGATCTTTCAAAGGAGTAGCTTCCTAAAACTATGTTGGACCACATTCGGACTAGCAAAGAAATATACATGAAGTCTTGTGTACACTTTTTTAAAGAGCATATTATACATATGTCTTACCTAAAAAGAAAAGGGAGGGGGGTGTGGGGAGGGGTCGGTAGGGAGGGGGGGGGGGGGAATGTTGCTTCAAGTGCAACTTTGGGAATACATGATCTAGATGTGGATATGTATATAAACGGGGGAGGAGAGAGTGGTGGAGGAATGGTAAAAGGGTATGTGTTAGAGGTGGGGTGGGTTAGAAGAACAAGGATTGAAATAGGGAGGGGGAGAGGAGGGGGAGAGGGAGGAGGGAGGGAGGGAGAGAGAGAGAGAGAGAGAGAGAGAGAGAGAGAGAGAGAGAGAGAGAGAGAAGAGAGAGAGATCAATTTCGAAAGGAAGAATTAGAGGGAAGATTCTCTTGCTCTGGCAAGTAGTGTGTGTGTGTGTG
>CM060322.1:15072439-15079939 GCA_030674155.1 Stramonita haemastoma | reverse complement strand
CCCTCCCCCCTCCCTCCTCCCCCCGTCCCCCCCTCCTCCTTGTCTGTTGTCTTTTTAAAATTTTATTATTTTTTCCTTCCTTCCCTCTTTTTTTTTTGCCTTTCTTCTTGTGTGGCTGTCTGGCTTGTCGTGTTTAGAATCGTTTGACCTGATCATTTGTCTTGAATCTATCAGCTTCTGCCGCTTGGGCCGGAATATTTAAACTAGATTTGTCTCCTGTGGCTGACACATTGTGTGAGAAAGCCCCCCCCCCCCCTCCCTCCATCCCTCCCTCCCTCCTCCCTTCCCAGCCCTCCATCCCCCTTATTCTTCTCCGTACCTTCTTTCCTTCCTCTCAAAGCTCTTACACACCTCTTCGTCTTTTATTTTTGGTCTTTATAACCTCTTACATCCGCTTTGTTTGTTTGACTGTTTTTGTTCTTTCTTTTCTTTCTTTTCTTTCCTTTTCTTTTTTCTTTCTTTCTTATTTTTTCTTTCTTTCTTATTTTTTCTTCTTTTTTCTGAATTTCTTTCTTTCTGTCTGTCTGTCTGTCTGTCTGTCTGTCTGTCTGTCTGTCTGTCTGTCTGTCTTTCTTTCTTCTTTCTTCCTTTCTTTCTTTCTTTCCTTTCCTTCTTTCTTTCTTTCATTCCTTCCATCTTTCTTTCTTTCTTTCTTCTTTCTTTCTTTCTTTCTTCTTCCATCTTTCTTTTTCTTTTCTTTTCTTTTCTTTCTTTTCTTTTTTCCCGGCCGTCGTCGCCATCGCTCATTTATGTTTTCACTCCTCTTGTTTCAGTTTTATTAGGCGTCTCCTGCCCTGTCATTTTGTTTCGTAATTATTCAAAAATAAAACAAAAGTCCTACCTTTTTTTCTTATTTTTTTCTTTTTTTGCTTTCTTTCTGTCTGTCTTTGTCTTTTGTTTGGTGCTGGAGTAAGCACTTAACAATCTCTGGAAGGTTCGAGGATGGGTTTGCAGTGCTTTTAACTACCGACTTTTAAAAAGCTGGCAGTTTCCTGTCCTTTTTTTTTTTAAGCTGAGCAAAAATCTTTATTGAGAGATGTTTTGAAGTAATTGAGAGAGTTTTGTTACCAGGAAACTGTTGGGTGTTCTACTGTTTCTAAACGGCTTCTGCTTTATTCGTCTTCATTTTTTTTTCTTCTTCTTTTGCCTTTATATTGCTGCTAGTGTTAGTATAGTACTTTTGACTATTAATTTTCTTCGTCAAAGGGACTTCTTGGCAAGTCGAGTCAAGTCAAGTCACTTTGAAGGTGTTATGATTTCTTTAGAAACTGTATTTTATGATCTGCTGCCGCTGCTGCTGCCGCTGCTACACATGTGTACTTTTTATATTGTTATGGCTGTAGTACCTCTGCTCATCTTCTTAGGGACAAAGCAAGTCAGTGCCAGCATTAGTAGAAGTCATAGTCATAGTTGAAGTTGTGAAAAATAGTAGAAGCAGCAGCAAAAGTAGCAGCAGCAGCAGCAGCAGTAGTAGTAGCGGGCGGGCAGAGTAGTAGTAGTAGTAGTAGTAGTAGTAGTAAGTAGGTAGTAGTAGTATAGTAGTAGTAGAGTAGTAGTAGTAGTAGTAATAGTAATAGCAGCAGGAGCAGCTGTGTAGTAGTAGTAGCAGTAGCAGCCAGCAGCAGCAAGTTAGTAAGTAGTAGTGAGTAGTAAGTAGTAGTAGTAGTAGTAGTAGTAAGTAGTAAGTAGTAACAGCTGAAGTGGAAGAAGTAACAGAAGTGGAAGTAGTACGATATTACTTCTTCTGTTATCCTAGTGATCAACTCTACTGAGGTTCACTATTGATGAGATTTTTGCGTATACGGCTGTTTTTCACCTTCCGTTAAATTAAGGTAGCTGCATTATGACTTCTGAGAATAGTGTTGATTACTAAAAAATGTTATTTTGGAAGAAAAACTAGAAATTAACATTTATTGTAACATTATGTTGAAATTTAACTCTTAAAAAAAAAAAGACTGAAGAAAACGTCTACTTATGCATTTGTACACATAATAAGTTTTTTCTCGCGATAATTTTTAATGAAGTGTTTTGACTTTGCTCAACACGGGGATTACATTATGCAATACGTAACACTTTCATGTACTTCTCATGGGGTTTAGAAGTAAACTTTGCCTTGCCTTGCCATATCTTGCCTTGCCTTGCCATATCTTGCCTTGCCATGTCATGCCTTGCCATATCTTGCCTTGCCCAGCCTTGCCCAGCCTTGCCATGCCATGCCTTGTTGGTTATGTTTTACTGCATGATTGCATAAGTACTACTTGTTGCTGTTGCGAGTACTGTTTAAAAAAAATTTTTCTTGCTGCTGCTGCTGCTGTGTGTTGCTGCTGCTGACACTGTGTGGTACCTCAGGCTACTTACTGTTGCTGCCAGTGCCAACTTGCTTCACCATCCTTAATTTGTTCTGGTACCGCCAGTATTGGGTATTATCATACAACTGTTTACTACTAGTACTTACTAGTTACTGCTACTACTAATATTATTTCTGCTGCTGCTGCTGCTGCTGCTGCTGCTGCTGCTGCTGCTGCTGCTACTACTGCTACTACTACTACTACTAACTACTACTACTACTACTACTACTACTACTACTACTACTACTTTTACTACTTTTACTACTTTTACTACTATTTCTACTGCCACCACCACCACCACCACCACTCTAACACTACTGCTGTCTGCTGCTCATGCGCTGCTGCTGCTGCTGCTGCTGCTGCACTATACTACTACTACTACTACACTACTACTACTATGTAGCTAGCTGCTTGCTTGCTTCTGCCTGCTGCTGCTGCTGCTTTCTGCTGCTGCTGCGCTGCTGCGCTACTACTACTACTACTACTACTTTTACTACTGCTACTTACTATTTCTACTGCCACCACCACCACCCCACCACCACTCTAATACTACTACTGCTGCTGCTGCTGCTGCTGCTGCTACTACTACTACTACTACTACTACTTTACTACAACTACTACTACTACTACTACTACTACTACATACTACAGTACTACTACTAACTACTAGTACTACTACTACTACTGACTCTTGCTACTACTAACACTACTACTATACTACTACTACTTACTACTACTACTACTATACTACTACTATACTACTACACTACTACTACTAACTACTATACTACTAGTACTCAGTACTTCTACTACTACTACTACTACTAACTTACTATACTACTCATACATACTACTAGTACTACTACTACTACTACTACACTACTACTACTTACTAGTACTAACTACTACTACTACTACTACTATACTACTACTAACTACTACTACTACTACTAGTCAACACTATACTACTACTACTATACTACTACTACTACTACTACTACTACTAACTACTACTACTACTACTATACACTACTACTACTACACTACTACTACTACTACACTACTACTACTACATAACTACTACTACTACTACACTACTACTACTACTACTACTAACTACTACTACATACTACTACTACACTACTAGTACTACTTCTACCACTGCTGCATGCTGCTCAGTTGTCACTGCTGCTTTTATTATCTATGCCCTCTTATTAGTACTACTACTACTATTTCCACCACCATCACCATCACCACCAACTCTCTCTGTCCCACCCCCCCTTCCCCTCCCATGCACCAGTAAAGTTGCTGTTACTTTCTTTTATTACTACTCAGTACTGCTGTTTTCTCAGCACCCCCCCCCCCCCCCACACACACACACACACACACACGCACACACACTTTTTTTTAGGATTTTATTGCTGGAAAAGCTTTATTCCTCTGCTAGTGACATTATGATATAGAACGAAGATTTTTTTTTTTTTTTTTAATGAAGAAGCATGATGATGTTGTTAAACTTACTGGTGTGTGTGTGTGTGTGTTGCGTGCGTGCGCGCGCGCGTGTTGTTATTGTTGTTGTTGTTGTTTTTGTTTTAATGGTAGCTCTAGAGAGAACAGATCGGTTTTTTTTTCCTTTTTTCGCTGTACATTGCATGTCTTTGTCTTTTGTGTTCTGTTGTAAACTGTCTGATTTTTTTTTTTGTTTTTTGTATCGGTGTGGTCTGTCCGTCTCTCTTTGTTTCTGTCTCTGTCTGTCTATTTGTCTGTCTGTTTATCTGTGTCTCTCGCTTTCTCCCCCTCGCTCTCTATCTCTGTTTCTGTCTGTCTTGTCTCTCTGTCCCTCCCTCCATCACTCTTTCCCCATCCTCGATACAACGTATTTCCACTCTTTCTTTTTTTTCTCTCTTTCCATATTTTCTTTTTTGATTCAACCAGTTAGTATCTTTATATGGTTTGCCCTCCACCGCCCATACCCTACCTACTACCTACCCTACTCCCACATTTCTTTCTTTTCCTTCTTTTTGGTATGGTATTACTATTATTTGGTAGAAAGTGGTGCAAATAGAATTTTCTGCTTGCACCAAAGCTCCCCTAAGGACAAAGAAGAAGTTTGGAGATGAGGCGAGAGAGAGAGAGAGAGAGAGAGAGAGAGAGACAGACAGACAGACAGACAGACAGACAGACAGACAGACAGACAGACAGACAGCGAGAGACAGAGAGAGCTCTGGAGTGTGGTGTGTGTGTGATGTGGAGAGAGAGAGAGAGAGAGAGAGAGAGAGAGAGAGAGAGAGAGAGAGAGAGAGAGAGAAGAGAGAGAGAGGTGAGGGGGTACTTTTGCCCCTACCCCTTGTGTCTGAGCCCCCGGGGAGGATTTAAGGTGTCCTTTTTCAGTCTGTAGTCACCTACTTTAGACCAACTTCTTTGCTCTCCTGTACTCCACCCCTCCCCTTCCCTTCCCCCTGTCAACTTTCTGGGTACTATTTTCTTTTGGCCTCTCTGTCTGTCTGTCTGTCTTTCCGTCTCTGTCTGTCTGTCTGTCTCGCTGTCTTTTTGTCTCCGTGTCTGTCTCTGTTTTCCCTTCGGTCTGTCTCGGCTTCTTTCTAACTTCGTCTTTAGCTCTCTGTCTGTCTGTCTGTCTGTCTGTCTGTCTGTCTGTCTGTCTGTCTGTCTGTCTGTCTGTCTGTGTGTGTATGTGTGTGTGTGTGTGTGTGTGTGTGTGTGTGTGTGTGTGTGTGTGTGTGCGTGCGTGCGTGCGTGCGTGTGTGTCCGTGTGTGCGCGTGCGCGCATGTGTGTTCGTGTGTGTCTAAATAGATCGTGCACGCGTGGCAAAACGTCTTCCCCTCTCCCTATTATCATGCATGTAACCCACACCTCCTACCCTCTTCCTTGTTCCCTGCCTGATATTAATGGCGTTCGGTTTTGTAGATGTACTAAAAGTAGCCTACCAAGGGAAAGGACATTTACTTTGCCCCCACCCCCACCCCCACCCCCCATCTCCCCTGTTATTCCTGCTTCTCTTGCATGCTCCTCTCTTTTGTCTTGGGTTTGGGTTTTGTGATTTTTTGTGATTTTTTTATATTATTAAAGTCAAATTGAATTTTTGGGGATTTTTGCTTCAATATCTTGTCTTTTCTGTGTGGAATTTTATCTTTTAGCACTCTTCCTCTGCATCTCTCCTCTCTCTCTCTCTCTCTCTCTCTCTCTCTCTCTCATCTCTCTCTCCTCTCCTCTCTCCTCTCTCTCTCTCTCTCTCTCTCTCTCTCTCTCTCTCTCTCTCTCTATCTCTCTTTCTGTTTTCAGTCATTTAACGTCACCACGTTCTCATATTTGATCTTTAATTATTGTGACTTTTTTGTTGTTTTTGTTTTGTTTTGTTTTGTTTCTTTGTTTGTTGTTTTTTTTTTGGGTTTTTTGTTTTTTATTCAAATCAGAGTCATCATTGATTCTTATTTCTATTTTCGTTTCTGAATGAGTGCCTTTTTATAACATTACCTTAATATTGTATCTCTGTCTTATTTCTTACCTGTTGTTTGATACTTGGTATGGTTTTTTGCTCCTGGTATTTGAATCACTATAATTGTTGTTTAGTTGAGGCTATCTTTTTATCTTGATGTTATCCCTGAAAAGGCGGGGACTGGATGTAAAAAAGCACACGTGCTTATCTATTATCCTCGAATAAAAGAATTTTGCCTTGCCTTGCCTTGCTTTGCCTTGCCTTGCCTTGCCTTTCTCTCTCTCTCTCTCTGTTTTTCTCTCTCTCCCTCTTCCCCCCTTCTCTCTCCCTTCTCCCCCCACTCCCCTCCGATCAGTCTCTTTCACCTCCACCCCCCCACCCCCCACTCCACCCCCACACCCATCTTTTGTGTTTTATCTTTGTCCTTGCCAAGTGGGTACACCTCGAGTCATACAGGACACCCACCACCACCACCACCACCAAGCTATAAAAGATGACCAACCGCCAATAGAGCAAGTGGAGGGGGGGGGGGGGGGGGGGGAGGGGGGAGGGGGGAGATGAGTTACTCTTTTGAGTGACAGAGGATGGCATGTAAATCCGTCAGGGTTTAATTCATCCGTGACCATCTTTCTTTGTTGTTGTTGTTGTTGTTGTTGTTGGTGTGTGGTGGTGGTGGTGGTGGTGGTGGTGGTGGTGGTGGGTGGTGGTGGTGGTTTTAAAAAAAAATATATTGCCCTCTTTTCCTCTTCTTCCTCTTCCTTGTTTTCTCTATTCTTTCTTCCTCCTCTTGGTCATCTTCCTTAGCATTTGTTTCCTCTCTGTCTTGTCTTTTGCTATGTCTGTTTTTGTTTGTTCGTTTTTCCTCCCTGCTTGTGTTTCTGTGTGGCTGCTGTTCTGTTTCTCTGTCTTTCCGTCTTGCCTGTCTGCATGTCTGTCTGTCTGTTCTGTCTGTCTCTGACTGCCTCTCTGTCTCTGTCTCCGTTTTTCTCTCTCTCCCCTCCCCCCCCCCCCCCCTCTCTCTCTCTGTGAAAGCTAAACTAGTTTTTTCTCTCCCTTTCTTGTTTCTCTGTCTCCTCTCCTCTCTCTCTCTTCAGTGCTTGTGTTTTTTATTTTTGGTACTGCAGGTCATCATCATTATCATCATCATCATCACAATCAGTCTCTGTCTGTCTGCCCCCCCCCCCACTCCCCAAACCCCCACCCCCTCTTTTGGTTTTTTCTTTGGCCTTTGGGCCAATGGGTACACCTCGATCTACAGGAAAACCCACCACCACCCCCCACCACCAAGCTATAAAAAATGACCAAAACCCCCAAAGAGCAAGTGGGGGGGGGGGGGGGGGGGGAGGGGGGAGGGAGATGAGTTTTCCTTTTTATGACAGAGGATGGGGATGTAAAACCGTCAGGGTTTTAAAATTTTTTCCGTGACCATCTTTTTTTTTGGGGGGTTTTTTTTGTTTGTTTTTTTTGGTGGTGGTGGGGTGGTTTGGGGGTGGGGGTGGGGGGTGGGGGGGGTGGTGGTTTTAAAAAAAAAATAAATTTCCTCTTTTCCCCTTCTTCCTCTTCCTTGTTTTTTCTATTCTTTTTTTTCCCCCTCGGGCACTTCCTTAGCATTTGTTTCCTCTCTGTCTTTTCTTTTTTTAAAAACTGTTTTTGTTTTTTCTTTTTTCCCCCCTGCTGTGTTTCGTGTGGCTGCTGTT
>CM060322.1:15058704-15061204 GCA_030674155.1 Stramonita haemastoma | reverse complement strand
CCTTACCTCTACCCTATATATGCCAGTGAAGTTTTTGAGACGTGTGTGCGTGTGTGTGTGCGTGCACGCGCATAAGTTCAGTGCGGTCGTCGTTCAGAAATTTGTACGAAAGTTTGTCCCGTTGTGTTCGTTCGGACGGCGTGTGCACCATCTCTCTCTCTCCTCTCTCTCTCTCTCTCTCTCTCTCTCCTCTCTCTTCCTCCTCCTCTCTCTCTCTTCCTCTCTCCTCCTCTCTCTCTCTCTCTCCTCCGTCCCCCCTCTCTCTCGCCCCCTCCTCCCCTCTGGTGTGTGTGTGTGTGTGTGAGAGAGAGAGAGACAGAGACAAGAACAGAGAGATTATGACGATGGTGATCTTTATGTCCAAAGATAACAGACATGTATTAACACACATTTTTTTGCATCAGTCCTCAGAGAGAGAGAGGAGAGAGAGAAGATAAGAGACAGACAAACAGACAGACAGACAGACACAGAGAAGAGAGAGACAGACGCAGACAGACAGCAGACAGACAACGACAGAGGGAGGCACATACAGAGAGGAATGGGAGGGGTATGGGGTTATGTGGTGCATGTGTTTGTGCGTGCGTGTGTGTGCGTCAAGCTGCGTATGATCGTGTGTGTTGCGCTCTTGTGCTGTGTGTGTGTGCATGCGTGTGTGTGTGCGCGTGTGTGTGTGTTTTGTTGTGTATGTTTCCGGGCATGACTGATAAAACCCCCAAAAGAATGGGCAAGCGCGTGTGGGTAAAGCCCTCCCCCGTCCGCTGATTGGGCGGAGGATTTTTTTTTAGTGCGGATTTGGGGAACGAGGCGGATGGAAGCGAAGGCATCTCTTTTATGATTTATCCCTTCTTGTTTTTTCTGTTTTGTCTGTCTGTCGGTCTGTCTTTATGTCTGCTGTCTTTTCCCTGTCGGGGCTGTATTCTGTCGGTCGGTCGGGGCGGTCTCTCTGTCTGTCTGTCCTGTCTTTCTTGTCTCTTTGGTTTTCTCTCTCCTCTCTCTCCCCTCCTCTCTCTCCTCTCCTTCCTCCTCTCCTCTCTCTCTCTCTCTCTTTTTGGTGTGTGTCTTCTCTTTCTTTCCCTCTGTGTTCTGCTGTCTGTCTGTCGTCGTCTCTGTCTCCTCAACTCTATCTTTCCCTCCCTTTTTTCTCTATTTCTCTGCTTTCTCTGTGTGTATCTCTCCTGTCTCTCTCTCTGTCTCTCTGTGTCCCTGTCTGTCTCTATCTCTCTGTGGTCTCTCTCGTCTCATCTGTCTCGTCTGCTCTCTTTCTGTCTCTGTCTGTTTGTTGTGTTGTCGTTTCTGTCTGTCTTTGTCCCCCTTCCCCTTTCCCCCTTTTTCTCTTCTTCTTTTCTTCCTTTTTTCTTCTTTCCCCTTTTTCTTCTTCTTTCCCCTCCCTCCTCCCCCTCCTTTCCCCCCTCCTCCTTTCCCCCTCCCCCCTCCTTTTCCCCCCCCCCCTCCCCCCCTCTCTCCCCCCCTCCCGCCCCCCCCTCTCCTCCCCCCCATCTCTCCCTCCCCCCCCCCCCTTTTCCCCCCCCCCCCCCCCAACCCTTTTAAACCCCCAAAATTTTTTTCCCCCCCCCCCAAATTTTTTCCCCCCCAAAACCCCCCCTTTTTCCCCCTAAACTTTTTAAACCCCCCCCCCCCAAAACCCCCCCCCCCCCCCCCCCCCCCCCAAAACCCCCCTTCCCCCCCCCAAAATTTTTTTTCCCCCCTTTTCCCCCCCCCCCCCCTCCCCCCCCCCCCTTTAAAAAAATTTTTTTTTCCCCCCCCCCCCGGGGGGTTTTTTTTTTAATTTTTTTTTTACCCCCCCCTTCCTTTTTTCCCCCCCCCCTTTTTTTTTTTTTTCCCCCCCCCTTTTTTTTTTTTTTTTTTTTTCCCCCTTTTTTTTTTCTTTTCCCCCCCTTTTTTTTTCCCCCCCCCCCCTTTTTTTTTTTCCCCCCCCCCCTTCCCCTTTTTTCTTTCCCCCCTTCCCCCTTTTTTTCCCTTTTCCCCTTTTTCCCCCCCCCCCCCCCCCTTTTTTTCCCCCTTTTTTTTTCCCCCTTTTTCCCCCCCCTTTTTTTTTTTTTTCCTTTTTTCCCCCCCCCCCCCCTCCCCTCCACCCCCCCCCTCCTCCCCCCTTTTCCCCCCCCAAATTTTCCGCCCGTTTTCCCCCCCCCAAAAAAATTTTTTTTCCCCCCCCCTTTTAAATTTAAAAAAATTTTTCCCCCGGGGAAAAAAAACCCCCCCCCCCCCCAATCCCCCCCCCTTTTTTCCCTTTTTTGGGTTTTTTTTTTTAAAAAAAAAAAAAAAAAAAATTTTTTAAATTTTTTTCCCCCCCCCCAAAAAAAAAAAAAAAAAACCCCCCCCTTTTTTTTTCCCCCCCCCAAAAAAAACCCCCCCCCCAAAAAAAAATTTTTAAAAAAATTTTTTTTTCCCCCCCCCCCCCAAACCCCCCCCCCCCTTTTTTTCCCCCCCTCTTCCCCCCCCCCCCCCTTCCCCCCCCTTTTTTTCCCCCCCCCCCTTTTTT
>CM060322.1:15051942-15056942 GCA_030674155.1 Stramonita haemastoma | reverse complement strand
AAGTAGTAGTAGTAGTAGTAGTAGTAGTAGTAGTAGTAGTAGTATCATAATTATTAAAATTATTGTTATATCACTATCATTATTCATGGTTATCATCATCATCATCATTATTATTATTATTATTATTATTATTATTATTATTATTATTTATTTATTATTTTGTTGTTGTTGTTGTTTTTGTTGTTATCAATTATCAATTTTCATTATCATTATTATCACTATTACTATCATCATCATCACCATCATCATCATCATCAAATCGTGGAACAGAACAGCTGCTTGTCAGAGCTATACAACAGTTGTCTTTTCTTCTGGCTTTTCCTCTTTTTTTCTTTTTAAATCTTATTCTTCTCAAAACCTGACCTGATCAACAAAGCTTTGACTACCTTTCCTCAAAACTTAGACCTTTATTACTGCACGAGCCACAAGGTTCCAAGAAAATGACACATGGTAACAATAATTGTGAAAACTGGAGACAATTTATACATTGAGACTGCGACACACCCAACCCTGACAATTTCACAACCAATAATAACCGACCACAGGTACAATTCCGCTTCTTCTGGACTATACCTTAACCTCCCACAATACAATCAGCCACAATTACAGCTTCGACTTCACGGGACGGTCTCCTCTCTCTCTCTCTCTCTCTCTCTCTCTCTCTCTCTCTCTCTCTCTCTCTCTCTCTCTCTCTCTCACTCTCTCTTTCCACACACACACACCCCTATCATAAAAATCACAGAGGAAAATTTATAATACACAAGCAAAAATTATAACAAATACATTAAGATTGCACACACACCCAAAACGCGACAATTTACACACCAGCCACAGGTACAATTTCGCTTCTTCTGAACAATGCCTTAACCTCACACAATACAATCAGCCACAAAAACAAAACATGACAATTACAGCTGAACTTCACAGGTGTGTGTGTGTGTGGTGTGTGTGTGTGTGTGTGTGTGTGTGTGTGTGTGTGTGTGGTGTGTTCTCTCTCTCTCTCTCTCTCTCTTCTCTCTCTCTCTCTCTCTCTCTCTCTCTCTCTCTCTCTCTCTCTCTCTCTCTCCTCATTCTCGCCCCCCCCCACCCCCACCCCAACCCAATCATAAAAATTACACAGACAGAAGAAAAAAATTATAATACACGACGAACAAAAATTATAACGCCCGGCCGACTTCTCCCAGCCCAGAACTGGTCACAGCGTCCAACAAAGGGAGAATCGATCCTTCAACACCCGATGTCATCACGCTTGTCAAACCCAATAGGCCTAGGCCAAGCCAAGGACTTGCGCGGGGAGGCCAGTAGCCAACAGACTGTTGGGGAAAACAGGACTGGACAGAAAAGCGGCAGACCAGGGGCTTGCAGGTAATTAAAAGCACGTGGACATCAGCGGCAAGTGGACAGGCCACAAGGCAGCTAGCTCGTGGGGGGAGGGAGGGAGGCTGGACAACATCCCTTGATCACCGTAATTACTTCACCGGGCGCTAGCCGCCCGCCCGGCCCGCCTTGCAAGCTCCCAAATGACTGTAATTCGGGACCTGTGGGGGGAACACAAGGAAATAACGCTGCTGCTGCCGTCACCATTACCACCAGCCTCGTTCCTCCCAACAGCGTTTAGTCTATCCCCCCACCTCTCCTCCCCTCCTCCTTTTTCTCCACCTTTGTTCCTCTCTTTTATCTCTTGTCATCTGTTTCAAAGTTACACGGCATCTTTCAGGTTATTAAGACGTGGGATGTTTCCCTCCCTGGTCTCCCTCCATCCTGCCAGAGTTATCTATCAATCATCGGGCGTCAGGTTGTGTGGAGGAGAGTCTCAGACAGCCAGGGCTTTGACACTTTCTCCCAGAGGTGTTCCTCCCTCCACCCACTAGGCCTACTAACTTTACCACGTTCAACGCTGCACCACTAAATTTTACCATTCTTCTCTCCCCCATCATCTTCAATCCTCCTTCCCTCCCCCTCCTTCCCCTTCCCTCCTCCCCGATTTTGTGTATGTTATGTTCCATTAATCTTTGTTCCCGTTTTAAACGCTAAATGTATTGAGCTGGAAGCTAATCAGAATTAAACGGCTATTTCATGACCGAAACAACAACAGCATGCAGCAGTACTCGATGAACAAATTAACTGTGGTGTTGGGAGAGTGGTTCCATAATTATTTCAGCTGGAGCCCCCTCAGGGCTACCTTCAATCTCCCAAATTTTTCAGCACATTCCTGGAACGCATCAGGACTGACCACTAGCTTGACGATCCATGTCAGCACAGTTAGCTTTGAAAAGAGAACAATCACGAATCTTTGCCTTACAGATGACATACTGATGACCCTGGTAGTAGGCAGCGAACACGTACCCGTCAAGCTTGCTAAAGAAATCTGGATGAAACATCCGCAAGATATAGTATGGGGTAAAGGTAAAGGTGTCCCACAACTTATGTGGTCGTAAGGGGAGCGAGGCATCAGAGAGACCTCAACTTCTCTAGGGGCCAGCATACTGAGGCGGCTGCCCATCTCCTCTCCCTCGCTGCTTTACCTTCCCTGACCCTCAAAAGGGCAGGTACCCATTTACAGTTGGGGGAACTGGGGGAACTGTACTGAGGACAAGGCGCGCAAACGGTCACCCATTCAACTGGTAACCACACTCGATGCTGCTTAACTTTGACTTGGGGAAAACCAGTGCTCTAACCACTGAGCGATCCACGTCCCCATGGTATGGGATTCAACTTAAAAAAAAAATTAAAAAAAAGAAGACCAGGCTGGTGGCCAATTGGAACCCTGCATCAAACACTAACCTAAATGCGCAAGAGCAGAAATGATGAAAATATTTTCTACTGTTTTGCACTGCACTTCCCACTCACTGCCTTGCCTCGCACTGTTTGTGCTATGATAAACTTGAACTAGGTCGCTAGGCATTGTATTTGCATTGCATATCATTTCCCACTTACTTTGTTTTGCATTGTTTGTATTGACGGAAGGAGGAGGAGAAGAAGAAGAAGAAGAAGAGAAGAAGAAGAAGAAAGAAGAGAAGAAGAAGAAGAAGAAGAAGAAGAAGAAGAAGAAAAGAAGAAGAAGAAGAAGAAAAAAGGACTACATAGGATTTATATAGCGCTGAATTTTGTAAAGCATACAAATCAAAGCGCTTGTATTCAACCATTACACTGTGATGTACTTTCACTGTACAGTTTTGCCATGTAATAGAATGTCATATAATGTCAGTATATTGTATGGCATCGTAGTCTTAATGCATCTTGTAGGAAATTTGGGTTAAGCTTAAATCAATCCTCTTAGCATAGCGCTAGTGACCCATTCATTGCTTATTCTTCCAATGTCCAAATGCGCCACGTATACTTCTTTCCTTTCCCAATCAAGGCAGGGTTCCACGACAAAACTTTCTGACACAAAAACTCCTCACACTCCTTCCTACTGGCTGCGTTTACCTACAATAAAATGCAAAACCACACGTAGGGGTCCTAGTTTATCACCGCATCCAGAAAGATAAGCTCAAGACCATCACCAAGATCTTTAAAAATGAAGATCTGGATAAAAGAGGGAGGGAAAAAAATCCCCTCCAGGTAAACTCCAAACCATATAATTATATAATAATACATCCCATGCCCTTCCCCCCACTAGGCTATCCTACACCCTCCCCGTCGCATTATATTATACACAAAGCTGTACGCCGTAACCCCAAAGCCTGAGAGAGAGCCAGCAAACTTCCCCAACGGTCAAAACTTGCCACACCTTAGCATTATTCCTCTGTCTTATTGTGCATGCACATACACAAACGCGCGCGTGCGCGCGCACACACACACATAACACACACACATGTAGCCACAGATTATCTTCATACTCTCACACGCACGCGTGCACACACACACACACACACACACACACACACACACACACACACACACACACACACACACACACACACACACCACACTCACTCACTACTCACCACACACTCACCACACAACATGACACACGCACGCACACACCACACAACACACACACACCACCACCACACCACCACATCAACCATCACCACACCACACATAAAACCACAACACACACCCCACCCCACCACCACCACACCACAGAGAGAGAGAGAGAGAGAGAGAGAGAGAGAGAGAGAAGAGAATGAAGAATAACTCAGCACCACCGCCTGCCGATCAGGGATAGCAGAACACCCACACAGCCACACCAGAAGCAGCACAATTTAGAAGAAAACAGAATCACACAACGCGCACCACGACACGACAAATAAACAGCAGCAGGACAGACGAGCACACAGAGAGGAGATAGAGAGAGAGAGAGAGAGAGAGAGAGAGAGAGAGAGAGAGAGAGAGAGAGAGAGAGAGAGAAGAGAGAGAGAGAGAGAGAGAGAGAGAGAGAGAGAGAGAGATCAGTAACAAGAGAGAAGAGACGAGAGAGAACAGACAGAAAGACAGAACAGACAGACACAGTACAAAAGACAGACAGACAGACAGACAGACAGACAAGAACAGACAGACAGACAGAAGCTAGTGCTAGTCTAGTACTAGTACTAGTGCTTTAGTGCTTCTGCTTCCAACCAGAAGTTTCAAACAACTAATTTTCCTCCCTCCCTAAAAACCACTCTCCATCTCTTTCCTGTTTAATTGGTTAATTGGAGAGGTCCAGCCTTCACCTGTTCCGGCAGTTACCTGGGGCCTTTTTTTTTTCCTTTATTTTTTCTCATTTTTCTTTTTTTTTTTGGTGGGGGGGGGGGGGGGGAGGGGGGGGGAGTCCTGCATGGTTGGGTTTTGTGGGCTTTTTTTTTTTTTTTTTTTTTTTTTTAAAAAGGCGGGTGAATGTTTAGACAGAAACTGATGGCGAAGGTATGGTGGTAGTGGTGGTAATCCGGTGCTACGAAAAGGACAAAATCCCTTTTTACATTTAGAACCTAGGCAATTTTTTCCTTCTTCTTCTGTCTTTTCCGATTATAAAGGATAATTTTGTCCTTTTCAGGGTACCATTCTGCAGGTCT
>CM060322.1:15034442-15036942 GCA_030674155.1 Stramonita haemastoma | reverse complement strand
TGACTTCATTCGAAATGAACGGCAGAGAAATTATTCAAACAACCTGTTGGTACTCAGACTACCACAACTGCTGACCAGTTCCCTGTCACTGAAAATCGCAGCGCTGTGTATAGGAGAAAGTCTGCATCCGAGGTTAACAGGGATAGGAGAAGAGCGCAGGAGCAGAAATGGAGCAAGGCCAGTCCGAACTATTCGGTCTCTCGAATTCATTATTTTCCAACCCCATCCTAGTTTGGTATAGATTCTACACTGTCACAACAACTATGATTATAGCCGAGTTGGTGGTACAGGCATGTTTATTTATGATGATGAATCCCTACCCAACCCCCAACCCCCCCCTCCCTCTGTAACCCAATCCCTGACTGACACAAGGTATGATAATCACCCCCATCAACATGGACCATGCGTTACTGACACACAGACTGGTGACACTTCCACATAATGATGGATTTGGCGGTGATAGATTCTGGTGAACCATGTGTTGGGGACAAGTGCTGGCTGGAACTGTCACAAGTACGTGAACATAACATACCCCACACTTGACGAAGAGTTGGTGACAAAGCTGTAATCAAACTGTGTAGACAATACCCACACAACAACACATGGGAAAGTGAACTTTGTGAATTACAACATACATCCAATTGTACAGCCACGAGACTGTGGTAAAAGGAATTTTGGGCACCTCTCTAGGTATTAAAACAAACAAATAAAAGCAAAAAAAGATGGAGAGTTTGGTGCGTGTGTTCAGTAGAAAAAAGTTTTAGGTCTTGTGTTTAACTGTTGAAAAAGTATTATCCTCTTTTTCGACCTGTATAGTGATTGCTGTCATGAAACAAACGTACAGCTCATCGTGTTCCAATGATTTCGCTCTAAGTAGGCTTTTTGACGAACTGGCAAAAAAAAATCCCATGATAAGGAATCATTGTCAGAATTATCATGTAATTATGCTATAAATCTTCCATTTCTCTATTGCAATGAATATGCATACACTTTACCTATGCGATTAAGTGCGCTCTCTCTCTCTCTCTCTCCTCTCTCTCTCTTCTCTCTCTCTCTCTCTCTCTCTCTCTCTCTCTCTCTGGCTTAATAAACTTTCAATTACAGTAATGTGTATTCATACACATTCATTTAGACAAAAAAAAAACACGTGCACGCACGCATGCATGGTGTGTGTGTGTGTGTGTGTGTGTGTGTGTGTGTGTGTGTGTGGTGTGTGTGTGTGTGTGTGTTCGCTCACGCGGGTGTGTGCGTGCGTGTATGGGTGCGCGCGCCGGCACGTGTGTGTGTGTGTGTGTGTGTTGTGTGTGCGTGTTGGTGTGTTGTGTGTGTGTGTGTGGTGTGTGTGTGTGTGTGTGTGTGTGTTTGCACAATATACACGAATTCACGAGCGCCTGTGCAAATACTTGTGCTTGACTTTGCCGGAAGGAACACGCGCATACTGTAAAAACTACGTGTGCACAAACATAGATACGTGTCACACTGAAAAACAATCAAATATTTCTCAATATACCTGCCCAAGCGCATATCAAGAAAAAGAAATCTTGCGCATGTATCGACGAGACAGATAAGACCAAAAAAAGGAGTGAATAAAGGGATGGATGAACAGACAGACAGACAGGCAGGTATGCAGACAGACAAGCAGACAGACAGAGACATGGAATCCGACAAGAAATGAACGAGGGATAGATGGACAGACGGACAGACAGGAAGACAGACAAAGAGAGACAGAGACACAGAATCAGACAAGAAGTAAACGAGGGATGGATGGACAGAAAGAGAGACAGGAAGACAGACAAAGAGAGACAGAGACATAGAATCAGAAAAGGAATGGACGAGGGATGGATGGACAGACGGACAGACAGGAAGACAGACAAAGAGAGACAGAGACATAGAATCAAACAAGGAATGGACGAGGGATGGATGGACAGAAAGAGAGACAGGAAGACAGACAAAGAGAGACAGAGACATAGAATCAGACAAGGAAAGAACAAGGGGTGGATGGACAGACGGACAGACAGGAAGACAGACAAAGAGAGACAGAGACATAGAATCAGACAAGGAGTGAATGAGGGATGGATGGACAGACAGACAGACAGACAGGAAGACAGTCAAGGAGAGACAGAGACATAATCACAAAAGGAGTGAATGAGGGATGAATGAGCAGATAAACAGGCAGACAGACAGAGACACACAAATCAGACAAGAAGTAAACGAGGGATGGATGGACAGTAAGACAGACAGTAGACACAGACACACAGACAGACTGACAGCTTGACAGACAGAAGCTGATACTGATAATGCACCAAAAAAAAGAAAAAGGATACAGAACCAGATCAAACAAAGCAAAACAAATAAAGCCAAAAATTACAAAATAAAATTAATGTCATTATTTCTGTCCAATCTCCCTTCCACTTTCCACTCGCTACAGATCAAATTGATAAACACCATATGTTACCACGACGCTACGACAGGGCATAACAAACAAAACCCCCAAAACAAC
>CM060322.1:15032530-15034342 GCA_030674155.1 Stramonita haemastoma | reverse complement strand
ACAAGCTGAGCAATAACAGCAGAAGCTGACTGACGATGGTGTAAAGTGGAATGTGGTCACTAAGCAATGTTTTGATTAGTGCTAAAGTAACCACATTTACAAAACTGCACACACACGGGGACTGGATGTGAAAACAACACGTGAGTGCTTATTTATTCATTATTTCTCGAAATGAAAGAATGTATGAGAAAAACAAATACATGTGAAAGTTTCTCTCAGGTAAGAAAAAACAGAGTAGTTTTGTTATTTCCTGTGCAAGCTCGCTGTTCAACATCTAGATCTGTACAGGCACAGAACCAGAGGCCTTGTGTATGAAAGATGCGTTATCTGTATGGAAAATATTGGACTTAAACATGCGTTATGT
The DNA here is from genome assembly GCA_030674155.1 of Stramonita haemastoma. Classification (NCBI taxonomy): domain Eukaryota; kingdom Metazoa; phylum Mollusca; class Gastropoda; order Neogastropoda; family Muricidae; genus Stramonita; species Stramonita haemastoma. The sequence goes on along the minus strand of CM060322.1, from coordinate 15,033,978 downwards.
TTATGTTTTTGATGACTATTAAGGCCCCCATCAGCAGATCTATCATCCCACTAAAAAAAAAACCTTCAAAAAGGAGTCAAGTGACTACACCCTATATAAAATTTCTTATCAAATAGCAACAGACAACTAAGCTTCGATGATAATTTAATATTACTAAATCACCGCTTGATGGATTTTTTTATAGATCCAGACCCTTTAGGGTATAAAATTAGCCATAATACCAACAGTTCTGCGTTGGGGGGCTTCTTCATGCATGTTTAAAACGTAAAGCAAGAATATTATCATTAGAAGGCATCCGTCAGTCTCGGAAGACTATGGAGTTGCGATCTAGGCTCTAGAGCGCAAAGCCTGGGTAAGTAAGTATGGAGGGCAAGCTGTTACCCATGCAGCAGACCCCCACCTTTCGCCACATCGTTGGAATGGTCCATTGGAAAGGCAGTCGGCGATACGCATCGTTCCAGTGACGTCGCTGGAGCCACCAAAACGTTGCCATATACAGCCCCGAACCGCCCTGCGGACTCTAACTCCCCAATTTTTTTTTCAGGGATGGTGTCTAAACACGACACCTGTATGCATGCTTGGTTTTTTTCGTATTTTCTTGTCATCCGCTCTTATCATTGTGCTACCATAATAATAAACATACTTTTTTTTCCCTTGGTCCTCAGCAATTGCTGCCTAATGTATGTATATCTGGTTACTGTATTTCCTGTTTCTTGTATGTTTTTCTTCATATTTCTGTGTAATGGTATTCGTATGTATGAAAACATTATTTTATTTACCTGTATTGGTAAATGCCACTTGTCAGCATGCATAACAAAAGTTGATTTTCCCATATAGGATGGGGGCTTTAAGACCTGTAGCTTGATGTCTTTCCCTTGCTATAATTATTATTATTGTCTGTATAATGTTATATAATGTGGTGAATACATCATGTTTCAGCCAGACAAAAACAAAAAAAATGTTGACGACGATGACAACGATTGTGGTATTGGTGCTGGTGGTGATGAAGATGATGAGGATGAGGATGATGAAGATGAGAATGATGACAACTGGAGACAAAGAGAAGAGGAAAGCCAATGACAATGCCGAGAGAAAAGAACTATGATAACATCGTGATCGATAATGATAAGAAGAAGATTGACAAAGCAAAGTCTGTAACAAGGAGGAAGTACACGATGAAGAATGCGAAGAATACAAAGAAGCAGAATGCGGAGAATACGACGAATGCGAATGCAAAGAAAAATGCAAAGACGAATGCGAAGAATGCGAAGAAAAAAGAATGCAAAATAGGAATGCTAAGAATGCAAAGAAGAAGAATTGCGAAGAAGAAGAATTGCGAAGAAGAAGAATTTGCGAAGAAGAAGAAGAAGAAGAATTGCGAAGAAGAAGAAGAATTGCGAAGAAGAAGAAGAAGAAGAAGAAAAGAAGAAGAAGAAGAAGAAAGAAGA
>CM060322.1:15012530-15017530 GCA_030674155.1 Stramonita haemastoma | reverse complement strand
AGGTTTGAATCTCGTTCAGGAGGATTTTTTCTCTGGAATTAACTTCAGTGCCGATTCCATTTCCCGTAAAAGTCCTCCGGATGAGACTATAAACTGAGGCCCCGTGTGCGAACGCATGTAGAACATCTTTCTCACTCGTTATACCCTGTTCCGCCATTGTGTGCCTGTGAAAACGGATGACAAAATTTACAGAAATTACACACACAGGGACTGGACACGTAATTGCTGATTCTATTATCCTCGAAATAAATGAATAAATAGATACATAGATAAATGAATAAAAGCAAATATATCCATGCACACATAATATACATATAATATATAATGTATGTATGTATGTATGTATGTATGTATGTATGTATGTATGTATGTATGTATGTATGTATGTATGTATGTATGTATGTATGTGTGTGTGTGTGTGTGTGTGTGTGGATGGATGGATGGATGGATGGATGGATGGATGGATGGATGGATGGATGGATGGATGAATGGATGGATGGATGGATGGATGGATGGATGGATGGATGGATGGATGGATGGACGGACGGACGGACGGACGGACGGACGGACGGACGGACGGACGGACGGATGGATGTGTGTGTGTATGTATGTATGTATGTATGTATGTATGTATGTATGTATGTATGTATGTATGTATGTATGTATGTATGTATGTATGTATGTATGTATGTATGTATGTATGTATGTATATGCATGCATGCATGCATGCATGCATGTATGTATGTATGTATGTATGTATGTATGTATGTATGTATGTATGTATGTATGTATGTATGTATGTATGTATGTATGTATGTATGTATGTATGTATGTATGTATGTATGCATGTATGCATTCCTTAAAGCAATCAACACCTGTGGCCTGTCTGTGTCCTTGGCATCAGAAATCTCTGTCCATCCATCTCTCTTGAGCAATCGCTCTCATTATCCCCAGGCGAAGCTGCTTTTTTATATATTCTTCGTGCCTGTCTTCGGGTGAGAACGCTACTTATTCAACCTATTTTTTGTTTTTCCTCTGTGTTTTGCCGTAAGACCATCCCTTCCTGTGACAAGTGCAGACTTGTAGATTTCAAAAGAACTGATGAACGATGGGAAGACAACATCAGAGAGTGGACTGGTCTTGAGTGGGACGACTTGCTTGCTATATCAGAGAGTGGACTGGTCTTGAGTGGGACGACTTTCTACACCAGAGAGTGGGCTGGCCTTGAGTGGGACGACTTTCTACACCAGAGAGTGGACTGGTCTTGAGTGGGACGACTTTCTACACCAGAGAGTGGACTGGTCTTGAGTGGGACGACTTTCTACACCAGAGAGTGGACTGGTCTTGAGTGGGACGACTTTCTACACCACAGAGTGGACTGGTCTTGAGTGGGACGACTTTCTACACCACAGAGTGGACTGGTCTTGAGTGGGACGACTTTCTACACCACAGAGTGGACTGGTCTTGAGTGGAACGACTTGCGACGGAAAGCTGAGAACCGCGAGAAGTGGAGGAAGCTGGTTGCAACATCTTCAGTGGTGCTCCAATGGTCTAATAGACTATGGGATAGGTGACAGTGACAAGACAAAAAGATAAAGGTAAAGGTGTCCCATAACGTATGTGGCCGTAGGGGAGCTAGGCATCAGAGACAACAGCTTCTCTAGGGAGTCAGCATATTGAGGGCGGCGCCCATCTCCTCTCCCTCGCTGCGTTACCTTCCCTGACCCTAAAGAGGGCAGGTACCCATTTACAGCTGGGTGAACTGGAGGACTGCATCATAGCCAAGGCGCACAAATGGTCACCCATCCACTTGGCTACCACGCTCGATGCTGCTTAACCTTGGCTGGGGGAAATCCAGTGCTCTGAACACTGAGCTATTCCGCCCCCATAAGTGACAAGACAACATCAATATAAATATATATATATATATATATAACAATCACTTATGTATGCTTATCAGACCTCTTTGTTTAACAGTAACTCTAACCTTGCTTTTTCATAATCAAATCTTGTTCACAACTTACTGTCTATTTATTCATTTATTTATTTCTGCCTGTAAAAAATCAACTTAATGTAGTCCATCCACCCAGACTACTATCATTTCTTTGTTCCAAATGCTCCATCCATCCCCCACTATCTCGCTTAAAGCTAACAAAGACTGAAGACCGACTCCTTAATGTGAGACACTCTACTTCTGGATCAGCGCAGTTTATGCTCATTTCCCTTACCGGAATTAGCTCCCTTGCTGCCATCGAGTGAGTAATCTCCCTGAGAGCTGGGACACCCGATGGCTCTCTGGCTGGTCGTATGGGGTAGTATAGCCTATATTGAAATCACAGTAGGCATCCGTCAGTCTCGGAAGATTATAGACTTGCGCTCTAGGCTCTAGAGCACAAAGTCTGGTGTGGAAGGCGAGCTGTTACCCATGCAGCAGACACTTCCACCACCACCACCACCCCCTCTTTTTTCACATTACTGGAGTGGTCCACTGGAAAGGCAATCGCAAATACGCATGGTTTCAGTGCCGTCGCAGGAGTCGCCAAAACCGCCTTGGGGACTCCAACTTCCCGATTTTCCTCAGGGATGGTGTCTAAACAAGACACCTGTGTGCATGCTGTTTCTTTTATTTTGTTGTCATTCGCCCCTACCGGCACAGAATGGCCTGCTTTTCCAAAAGGTGGAATAGGTTTTTAACGTAAGCGCATGATGTTGTGCGTGCGTTGACACACGGGGTCTCGGTGTATAGTCTCATCCAAATGACCTTGAAATTCAGTTCGATTTTTGTTGTTGATAAAACTGGGAAGAAAGGGCGAGACTGGGAATCGAACCCAGAACCTCACGGTTTACTTGTTGGCAGGTGAACGTCTTAACCATCCTACCACCTTCCTTCCCTATACTGAAGTCAGTAACTAAGAAAGATGGGGTATGGTGTAAGAATTACATGCTTTGGGGTGGAAAACTTTCCGCTCATATCAGTTAAGTACACAGAGAGGGCATTTATTTTCTGTTCTTTGGCTTAGATGGTTTTTTCTTTTTGCAATATTTTCCTTGTTTTTGTTTTTTATTTATTTTGCTGTTGCTGTTTGTTTGGGGGTGTTGTTGCTGCTGGTTGCATTGTTGTAGTTGATTTTGGGGTTTGGGTTGTTTTGGGGGTTGGGATTTTTTTTTGGGGGGTGGGGGGTTGTTTGTTTAATAGTGTTGACTGGCCTGCTGTATGGCTGTTAGGCTTGCTGTCTGGCTCAAGAGTTGCTTGCATAATGATTGTTGAATTTGTGGCTTTAAATTTTCATCCAATACTATTATTCTTTGAATGACTGTCTGTATTATAAAGAACATGAATTGAATAATTGAGTTTACGGATCCACTGACTGACGAACTGACCAACCAAGCAGGTGAGCAATCAATTTGAACAGCAACTGGCGGACTGATTGATTGACTGACCGATCAGTGGATTGTTTGAGCGCACGACGACTTCAGTACTTTAATTTGTTCCTTCAATAAAACAGTCAGTAGTCCATTCGACTTTTTTCTCTTTATTCCCATGAACATACTGGAACTAGTTTGATCATATCACATAACTATGTTCTCGGGTATAAATACAGCTTTCCTCGACATAAACAAGGTGAGTATGCAAAAGAAAGCTTATCTAGATGGATAAACAAAACAAAGCAGAATTCAGAGGTGACAAAAAGGCAGAAAACAAGAAAGACAGAGGATACAGAAAAGAAAGAAAAAACCCAAGCATGAAATAAAGAAATACAAAAAAACATGTGGTATTCATTGATAAAAACAAAAGAACCTCAAAACTGTTCCGACCATCACCCTAAAGGAATAATCTACATTTGTTGTGTCCAGGTGTAATGTGAGAAAATGTGTATTGGCCTTGCATAAAAAGGAAGAAGGCAGGTAGAAAAAAGGAAGAAGATACAAGAGAGATGGAGTGAAGGATGGAAATGCGCAATATGTTGTTGTCTCCGAGGCAAACCTGAATATTTTTTAAAAGGGTTTCAGACTCTGTCTGTCTGTCTGATTCTGTCTATCACTCTGTCTGTCTGTGTCTATCTATCTATCTAGTTCTGTGTGTGTGTGTGTGTGTGTGTGTGTGTGTGTGTGTGTGTGGTGCATCTCTCTCTCTCTCTCTCTCTCTCTCTCTCTCTCTCTCTCTCTCTCTCTCTCTCTCTCTCTCTCTCTCTCTCTCTCTCTCTTTTGAAGGGCTAGCCAGACGGGGTGGTTTTACGACTGAATTCCCGACTCCTCTCCTCTCTTCTCTCTTCTCTCTTTCTCTTCTCCTGTCCTCTCCTCTCCATTTCATCGTTACCCAGCTCTCTTGTCTCGCTCGTCCAAGGGCAATAATTATCTCCTTTCCCTCCCGTTGACATTTTGCCGAGATGTTTGCGTCAAGTACTCCTTTAACCGACGCGTACACGATCGCTTTCCTTTTTCTTTTTCTACGTCCCGTCAAACTACCGCGCATTGTCTTGCCTCTACGACCTGCTAATGCTCGTTACGGGGCCCGGTTTTGCAGACAACTGCTGCGCCATTACTGCCGCCCGGGGCCCGATAGCTTGACTGCCGGCCTGGGAGATTTCAGAGACAAAGATGGCGAGTACCAGTGAAAGGGGGACCAATCACAATGAAAGCTTGCTTATACACTCCCTTGACTCGCTTGCTTGTTTGGGTGGGATGTAGTCTTTAAATTCTGGTATGTACAGGGCTTGGATTTTTTAGCCTTTTAAGTTTTGGAGGAGAGGAAAACAGGGTATTTAAAGTTAACCTGTGTGTCCTGAACCCAAACAAAGAATTCAGAAGTTTTGAATGGTGTTGGATCGTTTTAACGTAAAGTGTATCAAAAAATACCTGCCCCTGCCTTTGCCACTAGACAAAGAACTCAAAAGTTTGGGATCTCTTGTCATCAGTTGTACTAGCATCTGTTCTTAGAAATATTGTTTTACAGCTTGGTGTTAAAACAGAAGTTCAAAGACTAAAATAACAAATTATGT